>ML681988.1:9088576-9198817 GCA_007922195.1 Podocnemis expansa | reverse complement strand
CCCACGAAAGCTCATACAAAAAATAAATCTGTTAGTCTTAAAGTGCCACACAACTCCTTGTTGTTTTTTCACAGCATTTTGGGCCAGTGTTTGCTGATTGACTGGTGATTATTTTCTGGAACTCTACAATTTGTGCTGCTGCTTCTGCTCCTTAATGTCAAACCCGGCTGAAGACTGTAAGGCTATGTCCACACAAACATCATTATTTCAAAATAAGTTATTTCAAAATGAGTTATTTTGAAATAAAGTCCTTATTTCGAAATTAGTTAATTTGAATTAAGAAAATGTTAATTCAAATTAAGGGAAAGACTGCTTTCAAAACAGCTGTTTTTTCGAAATGGTTATTTTGAAATAAGGCCATTTGGACATGTTGTTTCGAAACAGTTGTTTCGAAACAATGGTGTTGTTTTGAAACAACATGTCCAAATGGCCTTATTTCAAAATAACCATTTCAAAATAACCATAGTTTCGAAACGGAAGGGGTTTAAGCCATTTCAAAATGACAGCTCTTGTTTCAAAACGACAGAGCCCATTGTTTCAAAACAAGAAAATGTCATGTGGACATTCAGGTTTTTACTTCGAAACAACCAGTGTTGGTTTGAAATAAAACCCTCGTGTGGACATACCCTAAGTGGCAATGTGGACATACTGTAAAGAGACTACAGAATAAGGCAGTGCGGCCCACTCCTTTACTCCCTCCCTCAAGAAAATTACCTTCTATTGGAGTCCTGAACTTTCCCAACCACTTGGAGCCACATCACATTGTGTCATGGTTCAGTATGAAAAAAAGGCATAGCTCCTATCTCTGCCCTAGGGGAGAAGGAGAACTTTGAACTGGCTAATGACTGGCTGGTTGGTTCAGAAGATGCATTGTTGGGCTGCAAATTACTTATGTTGAGACAAAAGGACTGTGATTCTAAAACAGTGACCTGATAGAGAGGAAAAGGATGGACAAATAGTGTAGGACCACTTGAAGGATTCCCCCCTCCCCCCCGCCCCCCCAAAAAAGAAATAAAACAGAACAAGACAGGGCAAAATGTCCAAACCCTGATGCCTATAGTTAAGCTCATAAAACCACAGTAAGGGAAGATTTTCAGAAGTGCTCAGTGTTGGTTTAACTCAGGGGTCTACAACCTGTAGCTTGGAGCCATATGTGACTCTTTGGCTGCCTCTTTGTGGGTCTGCTTCCACCATACCCAACCAATGGACCATGTGGCAAGAGCCCTAGTCCAGCTCCCTGCACCCCCCACCAGGAGGCTACACCCATTGCGGCTCTCAGAATACTTAGTTATTGAAGAGACTTTTTAAAATGGCTCTTATCTTTTAGGTTGTCAATCCCCGGTCTAACTCTACTTCCAATGGAAGTTTTATCATTGCCTTCAGTGGGAACCATTTGTAATAGTATTAGTCAATGAGATCACTTCTGAGCCCTCTTGAAAATACCGTGCCAAGATACCTCACTCAAGGTGCCAGGAGGTTATTCCTGGCTCTAATACTAACTCCCAGTGTGACCTCAGCCAAGTCCTGTTGCCTACTGCTGCTTTAGCTTCCCTATCAATAAAATGCAGATAATGATACTGATTTTCCCTTGGAAAGTTCTTTGAGATCTTTGGATGAAAGCACTATATCAGGAGAAAATATTTGTTTGTTTGTTATACTTCATGTTTTATTAAATAAAATGGCCTGGCTTTTCAAAAGTATCAAGCACCCTATAGCTTTCATTGGTTGCAACAGAAGTTGTCTGTGCTCAGCATGCCTAAAAATTAGAGATTTAGATGATTAAATATGGCTATGTGAACCTAACTACATAGGCAGGTTTGAAAATGTGGCATTTCTGTGACCCAAAACTTTCAGCCTGAGGCAGAGAATGGCAAAGGTGTCTTTTTTGGTCACCTTTGCATCAGCCCAATCTTGGGCTGCTTCAGAGGTTGGAAAAGCTCCAGATATAATTTAGACAGCCTTAAGTGCCTATCTCACTGCAGTCTACCTGGCACTACCCTATGGATCACCACACTACAAACTCCAGTTGTGTGCCTTGGCCCTGCTCTGACACACCTCTCTGATCCTCTATGCAGAGCATCTGTAGGGATCTGTGGAAGATAGCCTTATAGCTCAATTTGCAGTGTCTGACCAGGGAATCCACTCCACGTGGAGTCAGAGTGTTTAACATCATTCCAGCCCATTTATTTGATCTTCACAGCCTGGCATAGTGTTGAGGATCTCCCTCTTTGGCCTTGCTTCTCATAATTTAGCTAGAGTCTACATCCTGTATTGGACCGCTAGAACTCGGGAGATCGGCAATTAATAGTGAGTTTCTTTTTGCAGCAGATAATAGTCAAAACATCTTGAAAATGATTCTTAATGAGAGGTTTGAGAGCAGCCATTTCTACACACACACAGAGACAGTGAATACTGTCATTAAGAAGTCTTTGAATGACATTCTCAGCAGTTCATTATCTTGGATCAGTGCTGCTGTAGGAGAAAAAATAGGTGTGTGGGTTTGGGTTTTTGGTTTTGTTTTTTTTTAATAATTCACTTTCAAAATTCATTTTCATGGTAAAGTAGAAGAAAATAAGGACAAGGCCCTACCTCCCTAGTGCCATCCAAGGCTCAAACATCTGACTCGCACATAAAGCCATTGCCACCCACCACTCACAGATGAAGGAGCATAAGGTGGAGTACAGTGTCGCAGCACAGGAACCAGCAATGCACAGTGGACAGAGGGTTGCTTCGTGCCCTCGACACCACCATTTGTGTAGTGGTAAGTTGCTGTAAGGGGAGCCCAGGGTTCCTCCGGGAACAGAAATTCTCTGATGTAGATCTAAGCCAGCTGGCCGCTTTGCACTGAGGGTTAGGGGTGTCCATGGAATAAGAGAGGGTAGGGAAGAGCACATGGAATTTGACTCGTTTCCCAGCTGCACAGCACTCCCTGCCAGACAGCTGCAGTAGGTGCAATTTAAAGTAACCCCTCAAATGCTTTAAATTTCTCACATGCCATTTTGGTCACCTGTCAGCGTAGGGTCAGAAGAACAGGAAAGTGCTTTTTTTAGACTCATCCACCCTCCTTTTCTCCCCTCAGCCGTCCTGACTCTAAGTGGAAATTTGGCCCAGCTTAGGTTCTCACCTCTAGAGACCATTGTTTAGGATCAATACAGTTCCAGCAAATGTGGGCCTGGATTTTTCCAAGGGTAAACACAAGAGAGCATGTCCCAGATCCTCAGAGGTACTGAGGTGCCCAACTCTCATGGGAGTGAGATGCCTGCCTACCTTCGAAGATGTGGGCTCACATGCCAAGTGATTAAAAGCTGACCACTATCTGTTCCCAGTTCCAGCCTGGGGCAGTTCTCTGCCGGCTGGCAGACTCTGTCTTCCGGCCGTGGCTGCACATGACCTATTGAGCCAGCCTTCGGAGGATGGACCAGAACGCTGCATTCTGGTGCATTCCTTTAGTTTTAGAGGGCCCAGTTCCAGTGCATTCCTCTATTTGGGGGTGGGGGGCAGGATGCTGGGGTGTTCTAGCTTACTCTAATTCCTGGATGTCCAGTGGATGTAATGGGACCTGGAAATACTTGTGATGTAAGTGGATGACTGCATCCACAATTATTTGTACCTCTCAATTGTGTGGGAGCAGAAAGGACGGCTCCCTCCAAAACAAACAAAGCACAATATGCCCTTCTGGTGCCTGCATGTCCCTGCCGCTTTCCCATCTGCATGTATACTGCTGTTAACAGGTGATCATTTTCACAGCAACCAGCAGCTGTGTCTGCTGCGTGCTGCTCAGTATACTCTTTCTTTTTCTCCTTCTGAGCTTAGTGCTTTTGAAGTGCTGCCATTTCTAACTCTATGGGGGTAGTCTCTGCCCTGCTCTCAGAGGCTGTCTGTAGTGCCTTACTAGAGATTCCCTAGGCATCAGGGCTTATTCTCACACCACTATTTTCCCAGGCCCTGGTAGAGAACATGTGTGGAAGGCTATGAAGAGCAAGGAGGGGTAGTATAGCGTGCTCTGGCAACTTCCAGCTGGAGTCAGGTCCTTTATAAGTCATGACCAAGTGGTGTAGCTCCCGGGGCTGCTCTAAACTGCACACAGGACTGGGGCTCAGAAATGGAACCGGGGCTGTAACTGGTCCCTTGAAAGCCTCCCTGTCCAGCCAGCATAAACTGTATGCAGCAGAGAATCTGGCTCTGCCTGGGTAATCCAAGATGGCCTATTCCCTGTGTGACCTGGATCTCCAGGGATAATCACCTGAATATGCAAAAATCTGGGCAAGCAGCAAAATTGAGAGCCAAGCTCCCCAAAGCACTGACAGGTGGCACTTAAACCAGTCTCCCAGTGAGTAACAAATAATGTTTCTGATTCCCCACACCGGTTATCAAGAAACATAACAAAGCAAAAACAGCCTCCTCTATTGCACATCAGTTCCTCTGGTCCCAACCTAGTCACTGGGTCTCTTAAAGAATAGTTTCTCCTGACCCCAAAGGGCCAGCCACATCTCCCAGAACAACATAGGCTTGGATCTTACCCAAAATACCATGCTGCCAACCAATCCTTCAGTAACTAGAGCTAAGGTTTAAAAGAAAAGAAAAAAAAAAGAAAAGAAAAGAAACAGAGTATAAGAGATATTAAAGGGTCAAAGTGAATCACATACATACAAATGATTTAGAGTTCATATAAAACAAGTCCATGGAAGAATTTGGAGTTTGCAAGGTAGTTCAATTCCTGTGGTAGACACCCAACACCTGGGTGGGTCTCAGTCCTTTGTCCAGTTGCAGAAGAATAGTTCCAGAGATGGGTGTTGGTTATAGATTGAAGACTGAAGACAAAATGGAGTTGGGGCTGCTGCCTTTCATCACCTGTGGCCTTCCTCATATTGTGTGGAGTTTTTTTGCAAATCAAAATGGAGTTCAGTCATATGAGAAAGTCCTAGTGGCTCAACAGGTTTCTCTCTGGGCTTACCATACCTGGGAGCTTCCTTAATGGACCATTAAGGAGGCAATGGTTTGTAAAGATCCAGTCTGGAGCGTGTTCTAGAATCAAGCAACTTGAAACACAAATGGAACAAACATATTCCTAACATCTAATACAGATATGATACCTTCATATAAACCATAGAATCATTACTGCCTGATTACAACCTTCTCATAGGTACTAAACATGGCATATCACTTATGGTTGTTTGCAAATATGGAGTATTAATGTGAAAAATAACCATAAATGATCCCCTAAATCCAGACACCATCACACCCTGTACAACCCATCCTCACAGCTTCCCTCTCTGCCCTCCTGCCTGTCACAACCCATTCTCCCAGCTTCCCATTACCATTGTGACCAGGGGCGTTGCTACCCCGGGGAAGCAGCCAGGGCACCGGCCCAGGCCACGCCTCTGGCCGCAGGCCATGACCCCTGACTGCAGGCCATACCTCCTGGCTGCAGGCCATGTCCCGGCCAGGGATGGGGCCAGGAGTGGCCTCCACAGCCGCGGGCGGCTGAGCTCCAGATCCCTAGCTGGGGATGGGGCAGCCGCCACCACGGGTGGCTGGGCCCCGAATCCCTGGCTGGGGACGGGGCCAGGAGCAGCCTCTGCGCCCGCAGGCAGCTGAGCCCTGAATCCCCAGCTGGGGACGGTGCCACTGCAGCTGCGGGTGGCCGAGCCCCAGACCTCCGGCCCAATTGGAAGAGGCTGGATCCTGCCATACCTGGGCACTGGCTCCGAGATTCGGGGCACGTGCCCCGTGTGCCCAGCGCCAGCGACGCCCCTGATTGTGACTGCAGTTATACTCTTTGAAGTGACATATTCTCTCTCTCTTCTTATGGTCAGTCATCCCGTTAATTACTTTTATGAAGTTCTGAGATGTCCTTGGGAACAGACTCTGTAAGTTGAAGTCTTTAAATCATGATTTGGGAAGTTCAGCAACTCAGCCAGAGGTCTATGACAGCAGTGGGTAAGTGAGGTTTTGTGTTCAGCAATGTACAGAAGGTCAGAATAGATCAGGGGTTGGCAACCCCTGGCACACATGCCAAAGATGGCACATGTGCCCATTCTGAGTGCCATGAGGGCTCCTGGCCCTGCAGGGCTGCTCAGCACCAGGGCTGCTCCCACCTGCTGGCCCTGCCCCCCACACGCAGGGCCTGGAGCCGCAAGAGCCACTACGCACATGGTGGCTCCTCCCCAACGTTTGATGGTCCCACCCTCCAGCACCTGCTGAGGGTTGGCGGGTGAGGCTGGCACAGGGGCTGACAAAAGTTGCTGACGCCCTGCACAAGAGTATCGTGATGTTCCCTTCTGGTTCTAAAGTCTATGAGTCTGTGATGCTAGTGCTGCTATTACTTGGGAAAGGTAACCAGTGAGAATAGGAGTAGAAAATTGTTGCCCCATACAGCTGTCCAGCAGTGTATTTTCAGTTTGGTAGCAGATGTGGTAGCACGGTGTGCGTGACAAATCAAAAAGCACATTGCCTGGCAAGTTTTAAAAAAAAGGAAAAGGGAAAAAGAACAAGAGCAAGCAACCCTCCCCCCCCCAAATTCTGGCTTCACAGTCATGTCACGGATTGTGCATCATGATTTGTCATACCCCTTTGATTGACTGGCACAGCCCATTGCTAGAGTACAAGATACTCACCAAATGCAGCTCCCTGATTCATTATTCAATAGGCACATCCCAGTTGGTTTGCACAGGATTCTGGCAGAGCCCAGAATTTAGTACAATGTCACAACATTTGCTACATGATTAGTCATGCCTGCTTTGCATGGTGTGCGTGGGATGCTGATGGAGTCCAGGATTTCGTACCATGTCACAGAATATTTTCCTGGATTTGTCATGCGCTCTGTCACTCATTGACAGGTTGGCACAGTACAGGGGCCCAGAAGTTTGCTCATATCATGGGGTATGTTTTCCTGATTTGTTATGCATGCTCTGATTGGCTGGCATTGCACAAACAGCAGGGTCCAGAATTCTTTTCAACCTCTGCAGGTGTGTTTTCATGGTTCCCTATGCACATTCCAAGGGGTCTGTGCAACAAACTGGCAGAGTCCAGGATTTTGCATAAACTAGCTGCAGTGACTCACACTCACTTTGATTGCTTTGCTCTGCATGCTGTTTGAGTCCTGGATTGTGTACAGTGTCACAGACTGTACATAACTGCATGACATATGGCACCTGGGAAGAGGCCAGACTTTTTGTTCCGGTCACAGAAAGTGTTTTCATGATTAATTATGCAAAACCTCATCGTTTAGAAAGAAGGCACAGCTGGCAGAGCTCCGAATGTTTCTTTACATACTGTACAAAGGGAGAGCCTTTGGTGTAGTTCCACGACTCACAACTCTTCTTGTGTGAATGCTTTTCCTCTCAATGTCACCAAAAATGTCATCTATTGATTACACTAACAAATCCTTGAAGCCCTTCCTTAAGCAGAACTCTGGCTTGGTCTTCATGGCAAAGTTCTGCTGGCACAGCAATATCACTTAGGAGTGTGAAAAAAATCACTCGCCATCCAGCTGACATAATTGTGCTGTCAACACTACATCTGTAGATGCAGATACATTGAAAGAGGAATGCTTCTGTTGACTGAGGTAATGTTATTCAGGAAGGTGGTTGAATGATGCCAATAGCTCCTCCTTCTGTCAATATACAAGCCTGGTTTATGCTTGTGGCAAAATTTGATGGCAGTTAAGAGAAGATGGGCAAGCTATGCAGAATAGCCTGTGTATCTCCCATCAACTTCTTAAATTCTAATTAGCACAAAATCCCCGCTATGCTGTGCTGATGGGAGATGCCCTCCTGTTGAAGCAGCATTACTTTTTTTGCAAGGGCGAATTTGTTAAGTCAACATCTGGATTGATAGAGTGGGTCTCAACTGCTGCTCACTTGAGCCCAAAGAATCGATCTGGCGGCGCCAACAGTGTTGCTGTGGGTGAAGACGTACCCACACTGTTCCCCTACCAGGGCTCTGACCATACAGTTATACAGACAAAGCATTTGTAGTGCAGACAAGCCTGCCCATAGACATCAATGGGAAGTTTGCCTGTGTTGATGGTGTAATAATAAGAATGCTTAGCACTTATATAAAGCTTTTCATCTACAGATTTCAGAGCATTATACAAAAGAAGATAAATGTCCCGATCTGCATTACACTGTCATCAGGATGCGGCCCATTGGTAGTAAAGGCAACATCACTCAGCAGAGCACAATAGTGTGACGCATCCATTTCCTAGTCATTCATTTACTAAATTTCATTAATATATCTATTTCCATTTACTTTTTAGTCGTGTTTTCTTCTAAGACAACTTGGATAGGATTTTACTTTTTAAAACTTTGTTACGCTCATTAACCTACCAAGCGCCCACCCCACTTGACGTCAGTGGATATTGGATCAAGGCCTAGAAGATGTACTCCCATAAAAGAAATCAAGTGGTTAAGCCTCGTGCACATTTCTCAGAAACAGAGCTGGTGAAGGATTTTTTGACAATCTTTTTTTTTTATTGCTGGAAAATGCCAATCTGATGAAACCAAAACTCTTTGCAAAGCAGCATTGTTTTTGGTGAATTTCCAAGTACAAAATACTTTGGGGGGGGGGGGGGGAACATTTTGAAGTAGTTAAAAAAGTCTGTTTTGACATTTTTCTAAATGAGAAGTTTTGGCTTTTTGAGTCAAAATGATTTTTCATTTTGAAATTTTAGTAAATCTGGAAACCTTAAAAAAACTTAGAAAACCCTAAAAGAAAAACTGGAAATGCTTGGATGGAGTGGAGTCACTTTTTTTTGGGTCAGGTCAATGTTGTCGCTGGCACTGGAGTTGCAGGACTTGAGCCCCAAGTCCCACTGCCAGTGCCCCAGGTCTGCTGCTGGGCCACCTGCAGTGGTGGCTGTCTTCTCTGGCCCTGTTTCTGGCCCGGGGTTTTGGGCTGGGCCACCTGCGGCAGGAGCCCACTCTGTGCCCTGCCCAGGATTCTGGGCAGGATTGGGCCTGGACCCTGAATTGGGATTGGGGGCCATGGGCCCAGGCCCTGGGTCTTTTTCTGGACCCATGTCACTCCTGGTTCAGGTCATGAAAAACTTCTGAATTACAACTTTTCATCCTAATTTGGGACAGGAAAAAAACTTCAGAGCATTTCATGATATGGGCAAACTGGTTTTCCTGACAAGCCCTAGTCAAAAAAATCAAGGAAGAACAGAGTGCCAGGTGGTGTAAGAAGTACTGCTTTTCCACCTAGAACAATGAGCCCATTCAAGACCTGAGCTTGAGCATTTGTGGGAGAGAATCTTACTTTGTCAGATGCTTGAAGATGAGGAACTTACAGAATGGGAGCAAAATAAATGCATTCTGTAAGTTCCCCATTTTCCAGTAACTGACAAAGTGGGATTTTCTCCCACAAAAGCTCATGTGATAAATTAATTTGTTACTCTTTAAAAGTGTCACCAGACTCCTTGCTTATTAACGCCTGAACAGTTCAGTTCTTGTGATCTATGTAACTAGATTTTGGGTGTCATTGCTGCCATGCTTACTGCTTCCCCACTTTTGTGCCTTCAGTAACATTTTCTTGGTCACTGCAAACACACACAAGAAATATTTGCTGACGTAGAGCCAGACAGATCTTGTTTTCTCTTCTGATGTGTAAGTGGGACAGGGTAGAAGAAGACTAACCCTTGTGTGGCCATGCCCTACCAGCCTAGAAGTGTGACCTTTGTGTCTTTGCTCACACACCCCTGCTCCCTAGCAGCCTAATTCGTGTGTGTGTGTGTGTGTGTGTGTGTGTGTGTGTTCCCTCCCCCAGTAGCATAGCTTAAGTCCCTGAGCTCAGACAGCACCTCTGACAAACATGGACTTCTCTACAGTGGGGCTGTGACCCTTCCTCCTGTGGTGTTGACTGTCCATACTCAGAGGATCCCACATTGTGCTCTCCTCAAAGGCTCTCCTGGAGTTCCTGCAAACAGCAAGCCTCCCACAAGGCTGTCCTAGGCAGTACCTCCCTTGGGGCATACAAACCCCATACTGGAGGCAGTGGGATTCAGGAGCAGCTCTGGCCCACATCCTTTTGTGCATGCGCTCACTGGAGGTGGAGCCAACAAAGGAAGCCAGAAGCAGCTCAGAGGCAAGCATCCAGTGGATAGGAGCAGCTCCATGTGCCTGGGAAGGAGCCCCTTGGACACTTTTGTTGCTCAAGACCAGGCCATACTGACCTGAGAAAGCTGGAAACAAGAGACCAGTGATGGTTTCTGAAGGTCAGAAACTATTTTGTGTTCGGTGCATTAATTTACCTTGTGGGAAAATGGGGCCTCTGCTAGGAAGTAATCTGGGGAGGCTGGTGCTTAGTGCCCCAAAGAGCAGGACTTAGCTGCCCCCATTGGCCCTGGATCATTGCCCTGTGGACCACGTGGGCCAGGCTCCCTGACCCACCCTTCTATTGGGGAGAGTGACAGGACCCTGTTCCCTCAACAGGGAACCCAGCGAGGGAAGGATATGAACACTCAAGGATCCAGACCCTCCAGTCCCTAACCTAGGGAGGAAACCCTTAGAAGCAATTGAAGACTTCCCACTTACTGGACTTTTTTGTGTGCACATGTGGGGTGAAGGGATGTGATGTGACCAGAGGGCTGAGCTGCAAACAAGGGATAGACCACCACATGGTGGAACTATAATGAAAAAAGGGGGAACCCTGGGAGGAAGGCAACATTGTGTACCCCTGCCTTACCACTAGCTGCTTTGAGCAGTGAGTGTTCCCTTCCACAGGTTCCCCCTAGGTTGGTGTGTGACAGTCATTCCAGTGCTGGGTGGTGCTACCTTTCCTCTTCTACCTAATATACCTGGAGGAAACCTCTCTGCACATGGTCAATCCACTGCTCCTGCACAGTAGGCCATATCCTCCCTCCACTATTGGAAATAGGTTTAGCTCCTCTGAAGTAAGACTATTCACATTAGATGAAGATCTGTTCCAATGTGTCTTATCCTAGCTAAGGGTCCATTTGATTAATTTTTGGGGTATTCATTAGTATAAGTTGGTGCTGGCTAACTCATTCCTGCTGTGTAGAGAACATCAGATTCCACAGCTGTCAAGCTGGCCCTACATTTGGTTGAAAAGGCTCTGAAAAGTTCAGTGTAAACAGCCAAGGGCTATTCTCAACTACCCTTTAGAGGCTTAAAATGGAAACTAAAAAAACTGTCACCCTTTTGCCTAGACTGGAGCTTTCCTCTCACAGATGTTGCTGTTAGTTTCTTTCTTCTAAGCTGATTGTAGATCTTTTCAAGGATCAAACTATTACGGAAAGCCTCCCCTAGAAGATCAGTCGGCCAAACTTGTGCAGCACTCACGTTTAGCGATGAGCAAACAATTCACGGTGAATAATTTATCAAATGAATTTAGCATCTTTTTCTGCTCACTGACTGTTCATGACCAGATTGTAGTTTCCTCAAATGTATTCAGCATTGGAAATTACGGTTCTGTCTACATCAGACAAAAGTTGTTCCCTGGGGTAACCACAGTGGGGGCAGTCACTCTAGTGAAACCTGCTCATGTCAATGTATCACATCAGTACCTAGCCAGAACAGTTTACTTTGTGTGGTTCACTCCTGTAATTTACTGGATTAACCTGCACCATTGTAAATCTCATGTAAGGCTGGCTTAGAAGCTGTGCCTAACAGCTTCTTGAGGGGGGGGCAACTAATCTGCATGGGTCCTGGATTAGCATGAACACAAAGAGCACAATTAGGTATTAGCATACTGGGTGCAGGGCATAGTGGGTAATGGTATTTAGGGTTAATCTGATCACAAATCTGTCAGTATCTGTAATTCTACTGAAGGGAAATATGAAATACTGTCTTTGGTAATATGCTATTCTCTGCTTGTAAAAGCTACCCTTAGTTAAAAAGAGACCTGTAAGAGAGGCCACTGGATGTTTCAGCCTGAAAAAGCTGAAAACAGGAGTGGGGTTTTGCATAGCTCCTTCTGGAGCAAAATGCTTGTGGCATTTTGTCTCACCCCATGGCCCCACTGCCAAACGATAGATCTGGCTGGGCTTCTTTGTTATGGAAATAGCTGTTTGCAGCTACTTAAGGTTTAAGAGCTGATGTCACTGAGAGAGGCAAACTCTCCCTAAGCTAAAATCACTGGGGAGGGGAAACCCCCCCTCTCTGAGCTGAAATCACTGAAGAGGAGCAGTGACTGAGAGACCAGTGGGCAGAGCCAGTGGATGGTGAGAGTAGATGGGGTGAGTGACCAGGGGTTGGTGTTGGCAGACAGCTGGTGTGAAAGACACTTCCTATGTACCCTAGGGTTGGTTGGGAGCCTAGTTAGCACTGATTCTCCAGATCGGTGCTGATTTTTGCTAGTGAGTTTACCTTTGCTGTTATATGTGAGATCATGTTGGAAGCCTGATTAGCACTGATTCCCCAGATCAGTGCCGGTTTTGCCATTAAGTCTTGTATGTTCTGTTATGTGGTGTGGGTTGTTGGGAACTTTGCTCTGTACTGATTTGCTAGATCAGATTTCTGTTATTTTGGCCTTTAATGCTCTGTTTTACTACTATTAAAAGTTCTGTTAACTACATTCAGACTTGCGTTTGCGAGTGGAGAAGCCATAATCCTTTGGGGTGCCCAGGGAACCATGCAGAATTCCCCAGAAATCTGGGGGGGGGAAGGGGGGGGGCTTGAGCCGGTTGGTGGTGTTACATCATTGGGAAACCCCTAGGTATAGAACCTCGGCCTTGTTCTGCCAGCCTGCCCTGGCAGAAGGATTACACTCATATAGCACCAGGTCAGCGTATCATCATTAGAGTTTGCACTGGTGAAAGTATGTCAGTGCACTGCTTCCAATTTTTTGGCTATGCAAAGGCCCCAATTTGTCACATTTTTTTTTCAACTCTCTAAATTGACCATGAATTTAGTTTGCTCTGTATTGATTACTTGTGATTAGTCAGCTACAACCCCTTCAGTTGCATGGAATTGTTCTTGGTTAACTGAGTGCACAAGCTTTTCTGGGTGTGAATGCTAATTACGGTACAAAACAACAAAACAAACATAAAGTAAATCAAATAAAGATCAAATATGAATATTTAGGTTTAGGCACTGATTCTGCAAAGCACCTACTTAGATGCTAAGCTGAATTGGGGAAGTAGGTCCTTAATTTCCACTTGTACTAATTAGAATTTACTATCCTTGAAGGGAATATAGACTAGGAATCAGGAAAGCCAGGTAAGTATTTATGAGATAATTAACCCATTACCTACCAAGTTCCATGTTGTTACATACTCATAGCTGGTGGGAGATAAGACATTAGGGCCACATTTTAAAAACTATTTAGGTGCCTAACTCACATTGGGAATTAATCTATTTCAGATCTGGAGGCTTTGTCCCAGCTAAGGGCAGGTTTCAGATTTACATGTATAGTAAGGAGTGGAAGAAACCTATTTCTGTGGAATGACTCAGCCAAAACTCTGAATAAGTGAAGCATATGCCATTGGATTTGCTATGTTGCCCTTGTAGATAGTGCATGAGCTTAAGTTAATTCATCATTTCATGTTTCCAGGTGTCAAACATGACTTTTGCATTAGACATCTACTAGCTCAGGATCAGCTTCTGTGCTATCAGTGAAAACATGTTGATAACACCAGTTTCACACTCACCGATAGCATTGTGTTGTTGCTGATACCCAACAAGCACAGAGCAGGAATACACTGATGGTGTCTGCTCTGTCTGCGTGGCATGAAACACTAGTAATAAGCTGAATCTAGCCTTGGTTATATAGTCTCTTAATTGTATGTACACGGAAATTTGTTTCTACTGTGGACTGAAGAAGGTAAAAATATATTCTGGCAAGGTTGGGCGAGTCATTCATTCTGGGTGACAATGCTGCAATGAGTCCAGGGCTTGGAATGCTGTTCTCATTTGCAGGCTGAAATTAAATGAGTTTTAAACTGAGCGTGATAGTCACAAGATGGTATTCTATATTTAGAAGACTTCTCGCTTCTTATTTATTTATTTATTTAGTTTGTTTGTTTCTGTATTTGCCAGGATAGAGTTATAATCAGATTGTGGTTTAGCTGTATTAGGTGGTCTGATTTTAGAAAGCAGACTAAAGGCCTTATTAAAACAGAAGAAATCATCCTCTGTTGAACCATTCAATGCTAAATGTGAAGTGCTGTCAGTATTCCTGATACATACATAGAGGGGTTTCCTCTTCAGAAAGGTGAGAACCGCCTATTTCCTTGGATAAGGGTCACATACTAAAGCTAATCCTGAGTTGCGATCTAAAGCTTGATCCAAGGGTGGTGGTTACAGTTGGATTTAGAGCACACAAGGTAGAAAATGTTAAGGCGTAAGCCAGGCACAGTTATTATGTTCATTTTAATTAAATGATCATGGACCCACAATGGAAGCAGGATGTCACTTCATCAGGTCATTGTATTTTGGGAGACACTGACTACCTCTGCCAGGGTAGTCAGTGGAGTGACACCAATTTACTGTGGAGTGCTCTCAGTCACACCAACTGAGTATCTGACCCAATCTCTTGAGTTAACTTAAAAACAACTAACTTCCAAAAGTAAGGAGTATACTTCATAGCTGAGGTTCAGACTTAAATGTATTAGACCAGATCCTCGTCTGCTATAAATCAGTGTCACTCCATTGCAGTCTTTTATACCAGCTGAGGACCTGATTCATTAGCACAGGAAGCTGGCACACAGAGGTGAGGCCTGAATTTGGATCTGGTAGGTTAAGGTCATATCAAGCCTCTCAAGAGAGACTCGTAGCTTTGCAGTTCTGAGCCAGTCTCTTAGAAAGCTCTTGGAGATTTCCTGCTCTCCTGGAGAGTGTTTCCATTGTGGAAGGAGCTCCTGTCATGCAGGTAGCTTGCTCACATCCATGCAGGGGGTTGGTGATTAGTCAGCCCCGCTCAATAGTGTTCATTTCAAAGCCCAGTTAGAAATGCTAGCACCTACTTTAAGTGAACTGGGAGGGAGAAGTAATTCACGGATACTGCTTTTTGTCTGGAAGTAGTTTTGTGCAGACCTGGATTGACAGGGCAGGAATGTCCTGGTTTACAGCAGGAATTGCAATGGCTATTTTTGGAAGGAGCTGCAGATGATATTATTTATTCCTTGCATTATAGCAAAGCGTAGGGAGTTTTGGGCCAAGGGTGCTAGGTGCTGTACAGACACATAGTAAGAGACAAGCCCTTCAGGCCAGAGACACCCTCTAAATAGCTAAAACAGCACAAGGGTGGGAAAAAGGCAAGATTATGATTATCCTCTTCTGGGAAGGGGGAACTGAGACACCGAGATTAAATGGCTTGATGAAAGTTGCACAGGGAGGTAGTGGCAGAACTAGATTTGAACCCACATCTCCCGAGTCCCAGTCCAGTTCCATAACTACAGATTGCTCTTGGCTCTAGGAAGGTTTGATTGCTACCCCTCCCCCAGCCAACAAAAAACCCCCAAACCCTATCAAGACAGTCCAGAACAGACTTCACAATCAGAGAAACTCCAATTTTCTCTCATTCCTGTCCAGATCAGAGCAGTCCTCAAAGGGGTGTCCTGCAGCTTTTAGAAAAACACGGATGGTGGCTTGTTTAAGCGAGTTAAAATATTCTATAGGCTGCCCAGTCGCAGAGGCAGCTGTGGTTGAGTCACTGTTTTCACGCTGCTCGTTCCATGCCATGCATTTTATCAGCATTATCTCTACTTCACTCTGAGTATCTGGCGGAATCATCAGAACTTATTCCAGAGTGAGAATACTGAATCTGTTCAATTTCAGCAACATGGCTGCATTCATAACCTGGTCATTATCCAGGACAAGATAACCCAAGGCAGAGTTGTTCATTTCTTAAGTCATTGAGTAATGTCCTGTTTATCATACTGTTCACATCCAAAAATATTTTATGCACAGAAAGTGTTTTCTCCCCTAAAATCACCTGCAGCATTCTCTGCCATTTGGACAGCATCATCATCATCATCTCTGTCCCTTGAAACAGAACATAGTTTATACCAGCTCTGTTGCAGGTTGCTTTATATCCTTTCCACCACATGCCATGTTCCAGCATGTACAGAAGGCAGCATTCTTCATGGATTATGGTTTTCTGTTTTAATGTTTTTATCACGGCGCCCAAAAGCTTTAAGGCAGCTCTTTGCTGGGTATGGCATTGGCATGTTTAAATGAGCTTTATAGATTAGAATCAATGATGTGGAATTGGGTTTTTTAAAGCGGTCAGTGAGGCTAATTAATCTGTTGTGTGTACAGCATGTATTGGCTGTTTGGTGCCCCTGCTGGATTAACTCTGATAGCACTTTTTGGCTCCAGCCAAGATTTGAAATTGTGTTAGAGAAGTGTGGCTCTTTCCTCAAAACCTGGCTCTTTCTGTAACCATGCTGACGCAGTTTTAGATCTCAAAATCCCCAGGGCCTAACTTTTAAAAAGATTGTTTCATTAACAATGTTATAGAGATGCAAGGAGCACAAACCAAGAGTCTATAACCCAAGGGTTTATAATCCAGGTAGCCCTTTGGTGCACAGAGATGGGTTGCTGTTTTATGTGATGTCCCCCTTCTCCAATCTGGACTGGCATGCTGCTGTGTCCCCTGATTCCCCACTCCTGGGCCTGGCCTTACACTGCTTTTTAGGATGAACTCCACTCCTGGGTCAAGTCATGCCAGCCTTCTGTGTGTAATCAGTCTCCTAGGCAGTGGAAGGATACACTCACTAGCCACCCCTGGGATGGTCCCGTGGCAGGCACCCTCAACCCCCAGATGCAATTCCAGGAATTTCCATCTTGAAGGGATCAGGACTTTCCTGATCATTGCTAGCTCATTTACTCCAGTCCGTCAGTTTACTAAAAAAACTGATATGCATTAGTACTTGCTCTGAATCAGTCATTCACACTTCCACACCCTTTCCAAAATCCACACTGCATTAGTTAAAACAACATTAAGCTGATTGATTAAAACTCGATTTTAAGTGAATATATAGCAAATCAATGCAAAAATGAGCTAATTAATCAGACAGAGAGTTTATCACAATCAAATAAAGATAACTCACATTCTAAACTAAGATCACTGTTACAGTCCATTGCTAGCTTACCCACATGCTTTGGCTACTGATGGTTTTGCAGTCAGGTTTTCCTTGCCATGTGGTATAAGTCCTTGCCATTGCTTGCAAGATAGAGTCCTTGGCATGCAGGCCGCTAACCAGTTTTAAGTGTGTCTTTTTATCTCTTCCTTCTTGTGGTCAGGTGACATTTTCCTCCCTGGCTAAGGCACATAGTGTGCATTGTTTTTGTTAGGCATACCTTTCTTGGTTGCATTGATTGTAGCTTTGGGTGCCTGCCACCACTTGAGCCATGTGAAACTCTTTTGGGGACATGATGTTGCAGGAAACATTCTACCCTAACAATAACGTAGTGCATACCATGAGCATTCAAAAAATGTCTTAACTGACATACTTTGCATTAAACCACACAATTGCATTGCAAGGTGAGCAGGAAAAATATACAAATCACATTACAGGAGTGTGTGGGGGAGGGTGGAAGAGATCACATGTTAGTGCTTGTTTAAACATGCTAAGTCATACATACTGCCTTTCAGTCTCAGCTGAGATCAGGGCCCCCTTGTGCTGCCAGCGAGGTAGCTTTACTGGCTCAGATGGATATTTGTCAGGGCTCCTAAGCAAGCAGGAAAGATGGGGGTTCCAGGAGAGGGGAAAAAGTGGATGAAGATTTATGTCTATCTATCTAGGCCAGTGCTCAGTTTGTAATGAAAGAGATGCTGGGCCTCAAGCAATTGGGGCTGTGGCTCAAGGAATTTTTAATTTTTTTACATTCACAACTGTTGCAGCAAGTCCACTGCTGCCAGGGATATGAAATGGCAAGCCTGTAGGTGCTGGGGTTCAGCCCTGGTACCAATTAAGCAGTGACTTAGGACCTTTGAAATAAAGCTCCTACTCCCTGCTAAATGACGTGCTCAAACTTCACACAGCGTGTGGCAGAGCCACGCTTCCTGGGTCCCACTCCTGTGCCTTAACCCCAAGACCTGCCTTCCTTTTGCATAAAAGGCTAATAAAATAGCTTCTTTCTGATGGAGGTAAAAGAAATCACTGATTGACCTTCAATGGCCAATGACTTCCCTTTATTGGCACAGCCTAATAATAATGATAATATAAAAACATGATATTTATTGATTTTTCCCCATCCCCTTGTGAAGATCTGAAAGTATATTAACATACAGACTGGTGCCATTTGCAATTTAAGAAGGGTTAATAGAATAGCAGACCTTCTCCTCTCCTTCCCCTTTCTCTTTTGACTTGTAATCATTTTCTCCTTGGCTTGTTTACTCAGCTCTTTTTAGCAGGTGTTGCTATGCAAAGTTGGAAGGAGCTATCTGGACAGAGGAGATGTTTGTATATTTGAAGTTCAGAAAAGCAAGGATTGGCTTGATAGTATTTCCTTTGCAGGAGGCTCATCAGCAAGGGTTTGTTTTCTTTAACAGAATCTTTTCAACTGTTTTCGCTGTCAATCCCTGCTAGGGGATCAGAAATAAAGAAGGGAAAACTCTGTGCTGTATAGAGTGACCTGGATAAGAGGCTTAAAACCAGCTTTGTTATTCTGAAACTGAGATTCCCATTGCACTTCCTTAGAAGAGGTGTCAAATCCAGGAGGCTATTTTTGCGATAAATGATTTTTGATAAATGGAGTAAATGATCGTTACTCCTGTTAAAGTAGCCCCTATTGAAAGTCCGCTTGTGCTATGTGCTGCCCAGACACACAGAAGGAAACAGTTCCTACCCTAACATTCTCAACAGAGAAGAAAGGTGGGAGGGAAAACAGGCAAAGTGACTTGCACAAGGTCACTCTGAAGCTCAGTGGCAGAGCAAGGAAAGGATCCTTGTGTCTGTGGATGCCTGCCAAGTGAGTGTCCTGTCCCGCTAGACTGCACTGCCTCAGAATAGTGCCAACACTGTAGTATCGTGCTTTTTCATCAGGTGCTTTCCAGGCATAGGCGAGTTTCATGAAGGCCATTTTACAGATGAGGAAACTGAGGCACAGGGCAGTTGGGTGATTTGCTCACCTCAGTGAGTCAGTGGAAGAATTTGCTTTATCTGTTAGTCCCCTACTGTAATGGCTACCCAAGCTATTAGGGTCAGCCAGAGACCAAATGGTGCTCCAGGCAAGGAACTTCTATGGTGCCCTCCTCCCAGTTTAGTAAACAAGGAGCCTGGTGCCACTTAAAAGACTAACAGATTTATTTATTGCATGAACTTCCATGGGAGAGAATCCCACTTCGTCAGATGCTTGAAATGGGGGACGTCTCCCATGAAAGCTCGTGCAATAAATGAATTTGTTAGTCTTTTAAGTGCTACCAGACTTCTAATTTGTTTTACTGAACTAGACTAACACAGCTACCCCTTTGGAACTTCTCCCAATTTATTAAACTTTTGAACACCTTAATTTTTATTGTATTTGTAACCCATTTCATGACTTTGATGAGCAATTTGCATACTTGATTTATCCCTGTCATATAAGACAATATATTTGCATGATAGAATCTGTAAATCTGTATTTATTCATGCCATATATAAGCAAATAAAAATGAACTGAAAAATGAATCTGTATAAGGAATACCTGAAACATTTTACTTCAAACATTCTATTTTTCCCTTTCGCTGCTAAGAACAAAAACAGCACCCCTAATCCAGCACCCCTAAATCCGGCCCGGTGTGCTGCTTGCTTGATTGACTGAAATCCCTGCCAGATTAATGTCTAGCTAGAGCCACTAGGCACAAGCCAGTTTGGTAGCAGCGGTTGCCCTGGAAATGGTGCTTCCTTGGGAGGACAAATGTAGACGAGGGAGCCGAGATTCATGCATTCCAAGGTCAGAAGGTGAACTTCATGCTCACATAGTCTGACCTCCTATTAGATGTGCAAACAAGTGATTCCCGATCACTTCAGAAACTGAGAGACTGCTGATAGAAAACCCCTGTAAAGTATTTCTGCATGTTGTAGGCCATTTAATCATACAAAACCAACAAAAATCACAGGGTGAACCGTCATGGCCAAGAGCCAGCGTCTACTGAGCCAATTCATTTGCAATTCTCATTAATTTGGGCTGCTTTTTATTTGAATATCTACCATAAATGTATTCAAAATGATTCGGATACTTGACTTTGTTTTGGTCAACACTACTGTAATGTGGCTCTTTTTTTGCATAGCTCTCTTTTATGGTAATCAGATGTACTGCCAACTCTTTCTTTGCTATGCACACCATCGAAAGGAACCAGATGCTTCTTGTTTTCCTCTGAAATGTATCTGAATGTTGGTTTTGTTTAGTGTTTCAGAGGGTTGGCTAAAAGACAATGTTTCATAAATCTGGCCTGCCCTGCACCCTGTTTCCCAACTTACTAATAGTTTTGGCTACAGTTCCCATCTTGATTTGAAATCTCTCCTCATCCTCATGTAAATGAACCCATGGCAAAGACAGGCCCAATTTAATTCATCTCGTGTGTTGGCTCAGCTTTAGTTTTCATTCACAATCAGCCAGTCCATTTTAAAGGGCAAGGGGAGTAAGATGTAGCTGACTGACAGCTCAGTTCTCAGGCAGCTTGGCCAATCATTGGCCAATGAGGCGACGTCTTTGAAAGTCATTAATTTTGCTTCTAACACTGACAATGAGGGGAGAGAGCCATAAAATTAGAGCAGCAGCAGTTGGAGTGCACGTTGAGCCTGCAAAATCCTTGTATCCAGCAGAGTTAATAAGCTGTGCAATTAGCTGAACGGCATTGTGAAAGCTTTGCAATGTGCTAAGGGCCAATTTATTTCCAAAGCCTGATGCAACAGATGAGGCAAAATGCATGCATGCCCCTAGCATCTGAGGACCCAAATTAAGGATTACACTTCTGAGCACCAATTTGCACATGCAGTTGCTAGATTTGCACAGGTGGGTGCCGTTTTGCACAATACAGGTTTTGTCTTGTGTTCAGTGGGAGTCGAGAGGGTGCTCAGCATGTTACAGAAATGAGCCAAGTTTTCCTATCAGGAAAATGGGGATAATACGTTACCCATCTCTGTGAAGCACTTCAGGCTTGATTCTGCTTCTAGGCATAGCCCTGAGCTAAGGGCAGTGTGTAAGTAGCATTGCCTCCTGGGGCAGTTCCTGGGCTATTTAACGTCACAGACTTGCCACAATCCTTCCCCCTTTTTTGCCTTGTCCCCAGGAGGTGGTATTTTACCACTGGCTACCCCAGCAATAGATCATTCTCCTCCTTGATCTGGCTCAGCTAAGCCTGGCCATTGAGCAGAGGAATGGAGCTGAGACTTTACCCTACTGGCTTCAGGAAGGGAGAAAGGGGATAAGCAACCTCACTTAACCCTGCATATGCAGATCTGAAATCCAGGTAGTCCATGGAAGGATGTAAGAGGATTAAGTGCATAGTCAGAGTCTAGCCCTAGGGATCTATACATGGCAAGCACTATTTATGAGTTACAGTGAATTTCAGGACAGAACATTCCTTGTGTCAGAATGCTGCTTCACAACATGGAAAAAATCCCCAGTAAACTACTAATGTTCAGTGATAAACAAGGAATGTAAAGTAGCTTTATTCTCCCTGTATTCACTTTATACGTGCTGATTCTATTTGTTCTGCGACTCTCTCAGCTCTTTTTTTTCCCTCCCCATCCAAATTCAAGATGTCCTCTTGCCTCTTGATGGTTCTGTTTTAAGCACTACTCAGGAAACCTGGGATCAGTGCCCAGATCAGTCACAGCTGCCATGTGTGATCTTGAACATGTCACTATTTCTCATACCTTGGTTCCCCGTCTGTAAAAATGGGCTTAATATTTACTTTCTGACTAGTTTGTCTGTTAGATTATACTCGCTTCATGGCATGTACTTTGTAGACATGGCATGACTGGTTGGATTAGGGGGCAATGATGATATAATTTTATATCAACATATCAAAATTATAATAATTCATAGGAGATAGGACATGCCAGGTGTCATTAGAAAGGTTATAATTCGCTAAATACGCTGATATTATTTATGTTCCCGTGTCATATTTGTATTGGAAGTTATGGATTTGTTTGTATCTGTATTTCAACTTGTTCTGTGTTTCTGGGCAACATCCCAACAGAGCGGCTGCATGTAGTGCCAAAAAACATGTGTGGGAAGATTTTGATACCTGCCAGAAACAAAGATGGTAGCAAAATCTGCCCCCGCGGTTTTCAGCACTACACCTGTGGGGAAGACCTGGTGGGGGAGAAGGAGGCTGTGCAGAGCTGGCGGGGGGTGGTGTAGCACCAGCCCTAGCCTCAGAGCGGTACAGTGCTGGCCAGGGGGACACAGGGGGCAGTGCAGCCCTGACCCCAGAGCAGTGCAGCACCAGTCGAGGAGACAGAAGGGGACACTGCAGCCCAAGCCCCAACTCCAGCCCTGGAGCAGCACAGCACTGGCCAGGGATGGTGGGGAAGGCAGCGTAGCCCCAGCCTCAGAATGGCACAACGCTGGCCTGGGGGGCTGAGGAGAGCAGCCAGGGATGGCAGGTTGGACAGCGACCTCAGCCAGGCTGGATCCCACCCAAGGGCCATAGTTTGCCCACCCCTGACCTAGGGGCTGCACTTGATGGGTCACCAGGACATACTGATGTGGCCCTGAACTGGTTCTTATTTCTGTAAATTTCCACAAACAGCATGGCAAAGGACATAAAAGGCAGCTGCACCACATCTATATTGTTTTCAGTCAATCTTCAACCTTCACTTACCTCTGGGTCAACTCATGTTTAACAGAAGCAGTGACTCAAGAGACTGAGACCCATCCAGGTACTAGATGTACACCAGGGGGACTAGACAATCCTGCAAACTCCGCAATTCTACAAGAAACCTGATATATATATGAACTTCCAAATAATTTGTATGTATTGAATTGCTTTATTCATTTAACATTTCTCATGGTTTGTTTTGCTCTTTTATTATAAACCTTTAGTTTTAATTACAAAAGGAGTGGGCAGCAGCATGGTATTTCAGGTATGTTCCAAACTTATACTGATCTGGTAATGTGGCTGACTCTTTGGGGTGAGAAGAACCTTTTTGGTGATGAGTGCAAAGTTTTAAATAACATATCTATTTACTGGACCTCATGGCTGATTGGGAGCCAGAGACTGAAATGCATTTGAGGGGACTGTGTCTATTTTGTTTTAGCTTCTTGATAATCAGCCTGGGGGATGAGAAACATTGTTTGTAGCTGATTGGGAAGTCTGACTTCAGTGTCACCCACCAGTGCTGGGAGAATCTTCTCTCATTTTGCAGCCTGTCCTGACCTTCAGCTCCGGCGCTAGGGTTTCTAGCGCCCCCCTGCAGCACAGCAGATGGATTATGCCTGGGCAGACGAGTGATGGCAGCAATGCAGCACGACGGCCTAGCCGCACAGTCCCCATTTTGGTGCCCCTCAAATGTTGGTGCCCTCTGCAATGCTTACCTCACTTACCGTGTTGCACTGGCCCTGCTGACCTTGTAATTTTCATGTGACTACCTTATGCATGGACTGATCGCACATGAGTGTAATAAAAATAATAATAAGCCACCTTTGGTAAATTTGTCAAAAATGCCTAAGTGATAGGAGTCTAATTCTCATTGATTTCTCCTGGGATTTAGGTGCTGAAATTATTTAGGCACTCGTGACAATTTTACACTCACACACCTTACACAGCTGTTCCTATTTTTATCTCTGCTTTCAACTCTCCATCATCCTTTGCGGTCTCCCCCCGTTACACTCTTCCCCCACTCCCATGCCTTAAAATCTTTTCATCACCCCTTTCTTATTTTGGGTCTGATTGGGCTGTATTTCTTCTTCTGTTCCAGATTTATATGAGTTGTCAAGAACTCCTGCCATATGTCTCTGACTGATGACAGATTCGCCTGCTCCTTTCCCTCCTCAAATCAGATTCATTGCAGTTCCTCGGGTCCTTTAATATTTTAATGCTAAGACTATAAATTTTATTTTCTTTAAGCTTCAGTCCTTCCGTGGAACTTTTAGGTCTTTGAGAGTACCCCTCCCCCATATGAGCTGCAGCTATTCTCATGCAGTGTTTTCAGTAGCGTATGACTGGGAGAGAAAAAAGCAAAGTATTACTGATGAATTTAGCTTTCCATAGGCTCACACAATTCTTCAAAACTTGACAGGGATTGACGTTTTTTCTTCAAAGCCATGATTTGCTGTTGAACTGTTATGCCTTTAATAAAATACTAGCAGTGCATGCTTAAAATGGTTGGCTTTGCAGATCCCTAACTACTTTCTTTAATAAGTGCTTCTTAGGCTTACATTTTTTTCCCCCCTGATGTGTTAGCTGGGGGACTTGCTCTGCATTTCAGATATACACAAAGCCTGCTTAAATTGTCCTTATTGCTCTCCGAGGTGGTGAGACTTTAACTTTTAGAGCCTTGCCCCACTGTAAGGTAATACAGCTTTCCTGTAGCAAAGGATAGAACTGCCACAGTGCTTGGGAGTTCATGGAAGAATTCTGGATTACTGCAGAGGCATAAAGGGCTCCCCAATTTGTTCAGCATATTACTTATCTTCCTAAAACATGGCTTGAAAATTATCTGGCAACCGCAGTCCTAGAACGTCCTAAACAGGCTCACTGCCTCTGTCCAGTATTGCTGAACTATTGCAGTAGGTCCTTTATTGAATGGTCTTCCAGAGTCTAAAGGAACAAGAAATAAATGACACTGAAGTCAGCATAATGAGCCCCAGCACAGGTTGTCAACTGGCATTGAACTGGGTTCATTTGGCACTGACTGCTACTATTTGAAGTAAAGGAGTAATTCAAGCCACTGAGACCAGTGGGAGGCTCTTACCCTCTCTCGAGCACAAATATTCGGTATCAGTTTCCTACTCTCCCAATGAGTGGAGCATCTTGGGTTCACACGCAATCAAATTGATACAAGCCAGGGGTTAAAATAGGCCAGAACGGCCTGGAACGCTGTTCCGTGGCCCAGCATTCAGGCCCCTAAAAACAGAAAATGGTGGCAGAACACTGCATTCCGGGGCCCACCATTGAAACATAGCGGGCTACAGAATGCAGCATCCCAGCACCATTTTCTATCTTTAGGGGCCCCTAAAAATAGTGGGCCCTGGAACGGTGGTCTGCTGCATTCTGACAGGCAAGGGAGGGGACGGGTTCCCCTGCGTGTGGAGGCAGAAGCCTCCAAGCGCAGCCTGCAGGCTGCAGTTTCCCGGCCCACCCAGCTGCTGCTGAGTATCGGGATGGCCTGGCTCATGCTGGGCAGGGGAATATTGGAGGCGCCTGAGTTGAGGGTGGGTATTGGGGGCAGGGGAGTAGGTATTGGGGGTGGTTATTGGGGGCTGGTGTGGATTTTGGGGACAGGGGAATGGATTTTGGGGGCAGTAGTTGGGGTGTGGGAGGGGGGCCTGAATGTGCAGTCGAGGGCTTACCCATGTGGGAGGGTTCTAGGTCCCCCCCCCCCAATTTTACTTTAACCCCTGGCTACAGGCCACTGCTCGGGAATGACTCCACTGTGGGAAAGAGCAGAGATTGAAGCTGGTATCATTGAGAATGCAAGCACAGGCCACTGACTCTAAACCAAAAAAAAAAAAAAAACCCACTAGCTGATAGTAGTGGTAAAACTCTTGTCCTCTATCTGAATCTGCTATTAGCTCAGGGGACCAAATGTAGGGGATGAAAAATAGCCAGCATGAAAGGTGTTCCATGTGCTCTTTCAAGAACAGGACACGTTCAGTGGCAGTTCTCTTTTTAAAACCAGTAATCATCTATAGGAGAGTCCCAAAACACTGTGACACCACTTATGAGGACCTGTGGTGGCTGGATCATTAATGTAGTATAGTAGAATCACGTTTCTGTCCTCAGTGACACTATTATAACCCCCCATGAAAGTCTTTAAGCAGATTCAAGGGACAGTGAACGTGCACGGTACTTAAGTGGAACGCTTCATCTGTAGCTGCCCCACCATTTTTATAAAGGTTGGTGTCTTTCACTATCTGCTTTTTACAGATGAGGGACCTAAGGCACAGATAACGCATGCTCCGTGTTCCAGGTCACCCATCGGGTAAGTGGTACAGCCAAGAAAAGACACCTGGTGTCCTAGCCAACAGACGTTTAACTGTTGTCTTCACTGGGAACAGGAGTGTGCTTTTGAGGCCTACAGGGGGCACTCCCTAGGTAGAATGGGCCTCTCTGGAATGGTAACAGATTTTCAGAGATTCCCAAAAGTAAGAAGGGCTGTAAAACTGGGGACAGATGCTGACCTCATTTAAAAAGTCACATCACCACATCAGAACTGGGGGTTGTATGAACGGCTGAATGATGACAAAGCATTAAGGGACAACAAGCTAATAATAAAAAAAGTAATCAATGGAAAGTTGTTGCCAGCACTTAGAATTGCTGCTTATGAACAATTTTGAAACAATGTCAAAGGAAAAATTAACAAAGCCTTTCATTACATTTGGTATTAAGTCAGCAGTCTTGCCTTTCTCATCATGAAGAAAGACAATGTTTCATCCTTGTGTTTCTTCACTTTGGTTTATTGTTGAAGTTTGATTGCATTGTTTCAATTTCAGATGCAAGTGGAGAAGTCTGATAATGGTACCTTTGAGTTATGATACCAGAGGTGAATTGTTCATTCTTAGCAGGTTAAGGATTGATTACTTGTCTATCAAATGTCTTTAGGCATGGTAAGTTCATGGTGCCTTAAATGAGTTGCTATAATGAGCAGTAGTATTAATCACAAAAGTAATAACATTGAGGACCCATTGTCAGAAATGTTAATTGAATTCATTGACTTGAATGAAAACAGGATCAGGCTCAGAGAATGAATATAAACCATGAAAAGCAAGAGTGCAGGCACATCTACATGACAGGGTAAAATAAAAAAAAGCTCCATCAAGTTAGCATAACATGATTGAAAAGCACTTGCCCCCACCATTGTTTAATAGCTTTACAATCATGTTAGTTGGCTGTGTCTGACCTTGGCTCCTTGTGGATATGGATAGACTAGGATAAAGGTGTTTTGGGGATTTTTTAAAAAATGTTTGTGAACATATTTTGATGAGTGGTTTGACTAGACTAGGATTTAAAGGTGTGGTGCTAGCATGTTGAACATGTACCTTAGCTATGACTGTGTAGCCTCTCGGGGTAGATCTACACTGAAAACACTACAGTGGCACAGATGTAGATGCTCTTTGAAGTATTTCAGCGTGACCATTACCTAGACAATGGGAGGGGTTCTGGTAATCAATCTCCCCGAGAGGCAGTAGCTGGGTCAATGGAAGACTTCTGCACTATCTATACCAGGGAATAGGTCAGCATAGCTACAACTGTCTCAGGCATGTGGATTTTTCACACCACTCAGGTAAGTAGCTATGCTAATGTAAGTTTGCAGGGTAGATCTGCCCGAAAACACACTAAGCTGAATAAGCTGCAGCCTGGGCTTCACCTGAATCACATTAACACTTGTTGCTATGTTCCCTCTAAGGGGAGAGGGCAGCTGAGCAGCACCTGTTGCTCGCTGCACTCCCCCCCCCACGGGGCCCGCTGTGCAGCCTCCCCCGCTCCCAGCGGCGCCCTCCCCGCTCCTGACAGCCCCCCCCACTCCCGCTCACCCCCCCTGCTCCCGGCATCACCCCCCCGCTCCCACTCACCTCCCCCGCTCCTGGCAGCACCCCCCCCGCTCCCAGCATCGCCCCCCCACTCCTTCTAGCCCCCCTACTCCTGAGATCGCCCTCCCACTCCCACTCACCCCCCCCCCAGCCCCCACAAACTTACCTTGGGGCTGGACTGGAGCAGCAGGGCCCAGCCATAACTCCTGAGCCAGAGAAGCTCTACGGAGCATGCTCAGATTTTCTGGGCATGCTCTGTTAGAGCTTTTCTGGGCAGGAGTTTTCAAAACTCCCTGCTCCACAGGAGCTCTATTGAAGGAATCTGGCTGCCAGCAGTGCGCCGCCGGCAGCCTTCTCTGCGCTGGTGGCTGCAGCAGGCTGCGCTGCAGCGCGCCAGCGCAGCTTACAGGGAACATTGCTATTGACATCTACAGGTTCTCTATCCTAGAGCCAGGTCTACACTATAAACCTTTGCCAACTTAGTGTGTGAAGAGGTGTCATCAATGACTGATAGATCTGTGCTGGCAAAGCACCTAATATAGATGTAGATATACTGGCCAAAGTGCGCTTTTACTAGCATAGCTTATTTCACTTGTGGTTGTGGGTAGCTGACTGGAATAAGTGAGATCAGCAAAAAAGACAGTACAGTCCAATATAAGCTCCACCCACACTAGAAGTACTTTGTTGGTACAGTATCCCATTAAAGTTGTACAATATAAGTCTTCCAAGTGTAGGCCTGGCCTGTGTGTCCTTAAGTGACAGAGGGGGACATTCACCTTGGGTATGTCTGCACAGCACTTTTATTTTGAAATAACTCTGGTTATTTCAAAATAAAAGATATTTGGTCCACATGACGTTTTCTTATTTCGAAAGGACGGATCCCATCCTTTCAAAATAAGAACTGTCATTTCGAAACAGGTTAAACCCCGATTGTTTCAAAACAGCTGTTATTTTGAAATGGTTATTTCAAAATAAGGCCATTTGGACGTATTGGTTCGAAACAACACCATTGTTTCGAAACAACTGTTTCGAAACATGTCCAAACGGCCTTATTTCGAAATAACAGCCATTTTGATAGCAGGCTTTCCCTTAATTCGAATTAACATTTTCTTAATTCGAATTAACTTATTTTGAAATAAGGACTTTATTTCAAAATGACTCATTTCAAAATACTTATTTTGAAATAACGATGTGTGTGTAGACATAGCCCTTGTGAAGAGGGACATTAGGGCCTATGCATCCATTATATCCCTTAAACCTTAAAATAGGGCTTGTGGTGGACTGACAGGATATACAGATCTCTTGCTGGCCCCCTACACAGGTTTGAATTTCATTCCTGTACCTACACTTTGTTACCTTTGGAGGAAATGGTTGAAATAAAAACCTTTTGTTGGGTGAATTTAGCTTGGGAGATCCCTTGTCTGCATCATGATGCCTGGCTACAACAAGGGTAAATTAATGATGAAGGCACAGCTCAGAGTTTTCAGCAGCGCCTAGTCAAGGTCAGACACTTCGTATTTCTTATGATCTTGTTCCTTGATATTTTTATTATATTAAAAATGCAATTGTGCTTCGTGTGGAAAACCCGCTGCTGTCTGAAATGTCAGTATATCAGTGCACGCTATAGAACTTTTAGTGCCAAGTAGTGGGTCTACACTGCTACTTAGTGCGCAGCAGGCTAACACACTGCAGCTTCACTCCCCATCTTGCTATGCTCTGTCTCCATGCAGACATGCTCTTACAACAGCTGGGTGTGAACCGCCTGTGTCTTGTTAACGCGAGGGGTTCCCACATTTTCCAGGTGCCTTTTACCTGTCTCAGGTTCTGTAGGAACAATTTAACTGTCATGTAAAGTGAACAGATGACAATGTTAGAATGTCAACATGCTAAAGCCAAAATTATGTAGGTGTCCAAATGTTAAGCATGTGCATAAATGGCTTGATATTTTTAAGGTGTTGAGTCACAATTCCAGTGAAAGCAGTGGGACCACTTTGTGCAGTATCCTTGACAACCAGGTTGTGTAGGGGCCTAAACATGGCTCTCAGTGGCAATTTTGGCTAGCTAAATTAGAATGTTTTGCTTAATAATTTCATTTTGCAGTGATGTTTAGATCTGGCCTACGACAGCCTGTCTTTTGTTTATCCTCTTCAAACATCTGCGTCCTTTTTTTGTTGCTGGTGCTGCTTGGTTGCACTAATGTAGGGGGCTAAAATGGCTATTACAGAGATCAAGGGAAAACAAACAAAAAACCTGGCAGATCAAGGGATGGCTGCATACAAATGGGCAGCTTATAAAGACCCCAGAACACTGGGGAGAGGAAGTATCAATTACAGTGAGGAGTGATAGGAAGAAAGTGTGCCGGGGGTAAAGCAGCCTGCTTTGTTCTTGGATGTTGTACAAGGCTTGTTTTCTTACACAGCCTGTTAAGCGATCAACAAGATCAGAGACTTAACCCGATCAGGCAGTATTAAAAAAAAGAAGAATTCTATCCCTTGACCCATAGGGGAATGATTAACCAGGTGGAGCAAAAGCTCCATGGATGGACATGAAAGCTTCAGGGATTCATGTCTGCTAAAAAGGGCTTGACATTCCAGTTAAATGTCAATGGTAAGTCACTTGGCTGTTCAGGGCTCAAGTGGTCCCCAGACTGTGGTGCTGCTCCCACAGGGATGTGCCAAGGAAGCTTTGAGTGAGAGGGTCCAAGCCAGCCCCTGTGGGAAGAAATGTCCCACAGCTCAGCCGCTGAGTTGAGGCCTGGGAGGCAGGCTAGCTAGCTCCCAGGTGCAGCTGCAGCTCCAGCCTGTACCTCATTGAGATAGAATTCATCCAATCTATTGTCCAGGCCCTGGGCTATATATAAGGAGTCTCCTTACCGACCGCTCCTGTAGGACTCGAGATCTACTGTTCTTCCCTTTGGGTTCTGTAACCAGTAATGAATGCAGAGATCCCAACCAGCCTTGTTAAAACAAAGTATTGGTTTATCTTAACAGTTGCAACCAAGCAGAGCATAAGTGAAAAGCTTTGGTTAAAAGAAAAAGGCCATGTGTCTATCTTACTACCCACACTTGGGATCTAGGTATCAGTCTGCTTTTAATCTCAACAGGCTCTGCCTCAGTCCCCCATCTATCCTTCAAACCTCCCTTTTTAAACTAGCCAATGGTCAAGGGCAGGGATGGCCAAACTTATGGAACTCAAGAGCCACACAAGTTGATTATTAAACCTTCAAGAACCGCACTGAGGCCTATAGCCATATACTTTTACCTACTAAATTGATTTGCTGACGTTCGTCTGCAAGCCACACTTTTTCATTCAAGAACCACACGTGGCTCCCGAGCCGCAGTTTGGCCATGCCTGGTCTAGGGTCTCTGTTGTGTCTGGAGATACCAGCTGAGTAATTGAGAGGCACTTCAAAGTAGATCTCGCTGCACTGGGACTTCTCTCTTTAAATGTTTGCCAGGGCGTGTGAATATCGGAAACCATCCTAACTTTCTAGGTGCACATCCTGGCAAACCAGACAGTGGATTAACTCCCACTGTGCATATAGAAAGCACAGTGAGCCAGTCCAGATGCTGTATTTATTGTTTGCTACAGTCAACGAGCTCCATCAAGGTGGGAGACACTCTAACAGCAGTGACAGCTGATGGCATAAATTAGCAGTTACAGTGGTCTCAGTCACAGTAGGCATCAACATTTGGAGAAGGAGCCCTTCCCAAGCACAGGGATGATGTGAGAGTACAAGCTGTGTGTGGGAAAGCAAGGACTCATGGCCAGCAGTGTGACTGCAGCCATTACTGTGGCAATAACACCCAAGATTTCAAAGGTACGCCAGGGTTCACTGGTGGAGAGTCTTGAAGGTGTTTGAAGCCTGTGTCACAGTCTACCCCCAATGGCAAAAGTATGTCTACACTTGAGGTACACGCTAATTAGTGAGTTGCTATTTAACTTGAGCTCGACATGTTAGTGGTTTACCCTAGAGCCCAGTCTAGGCAACCAGTGGCTATTAGCTGGGGCTTTGCCTAAGCTAAGCCATAGATGTATGTATGCACGAATAAACATCTGTGTGTTGTCCAGACTAGCACATTCAAACATATTGGCCTCCTCAGTACATTAGCACTAACAAGGAGTCCTGTGGCACTTCTAAAGACTAACAGATTTATTTATCACATGAGCTTTCATGGGAGAAAATCCCACTTCATCATGTCCTTTGAAGATTTCCCTCATTGTCAAAGCATCTGATGAAGTGGGATTTTCTCCCATGAAAGCTCATGTGATAAATAAATCTGTTAGTCTTTAGAAGCGCCACAGGCCTCCTTGTTTGTTTTGCTGAACTGGACTAACATGGCTACCCCCTTTGGATCAGTTCATTAGCAATCACTTAACTTGAGTTAAGAACCTTGATTGCAAACTAACCCTCAAATTATACAGGGTTTTAAAAGCTCATCCACCTGTGCCTCATCTACCCTGGCATTCCTGTTGTGTGCCCATAGGCAGGCATGTGACTTCACCGGTGGTGTTACTAGTGGTTCCTTTTTTGGCATAAAAGCCATTACAATCATAATGTATTTGTTTAATTCATTTGAATATTTGATAAAAGAAGTGCTAGGGTGACAAGAAACTAATTAAAAATCAAAAAGACAAGATATTGGGGGGAGGGTGAATGAGCAGGGACGAGCCACAGGGTGTTCTACCTGCTCCTGCCAGTAATTAATTAATTACTAATCCATTCATTAATTCAGGCTTGGAGTTGGGTCCCCTTCTCATCACTGTCCCTGCTCGTTCCTTAGAGAACACATTTTATTTAAAAATTCCTCACTGAACCAAAGCATGAAGCATTCTTTAAACCCAAGAAGCGTTTTTGCATGTGATCAGCTCTAATGTTCTGGTGTGGCTGGAACCCCATCTCAGAGCAATTAGAAACTGGGGGAAAGCTATTTTATTATCTTGGTTAAGCCCTTGACTACTCTTGTATCACAATCCCTACCCCCCCCCAGCCCATCCCTCCTGCAGCTGGTGTCAGAATTTGGCAACGGCACAATCATTTTTTTTCCCCCAAAGTGCAAAAGCCACAGAAAATAGTAATCATCTGTTTTCAAACTCCCATTAAAAAAAAAAACAAAACCACCTGTAATAACAAAAGGCTGAGCCTAGCTCCTGGTAAAAATGCGTGGATTTTTGGGAAGGCTGTTTAACACTCCTTGGAGTGTTGGCAGAACTGTATCCCCAGCCATTAGATTTTAACCATAGCTGCTTTGCTGCCCATTTTTCTATTACCTGCTTTTTTGCTCTCCACTTTAGCCAAGGAGCCTCTTTAACAGATGTGATTTACAGGCTATGTTATGGCAGGACAGGTCTGACACTGATGGAGTTGCTTATCTCCCTTCTGTGTCCCACCAGATGACAGCCTCTCCCTCAGGTATCAATCAGTGCATCAGCTCTTTATTCCTAGGTGAGGGAAGAGCTGTCAGGGTTGCATTCTGATTGTCATCTTCATCTAAACTGCCACTTGCCCTTCATTGCTTTCAGAGCAGCTTTTTTACACACACAGGGTCCATGCTTTTAACAGTGCATGAGTTGGAACTTCAGCAAAATTGCATTTGCTTTGGCGTTGACTGGGTCTGATTGGCTTTAATTTTCAAGGACAGCCATAAGTAAATGGGAATTTTTCTCAGTTCTGCTGCAAGCTTACCCTAATCTGGTAATTCACAGTCTGTGATGGCTGACACAATTGTGATGTCATGACTGCTGTGAGATGCTGAAGATTAAACTATACATGCAAATATCATGCAACCAGCAGAGCCAGCAAGATGATTAAAATGCCAATAGTAAGTAGCCAGGATGGCTTCCCACTGTAAAGGGAGGGGAGAAAGTACCACTCTGTGCTGAGTCTGCCTTTCAGATCAATCTCAACTGCAATGATGTTTCCCTTTCATTATGCTGAAAAATGAGACGCGGAGCAAACTGACACTAAAGATGGATGGGATTTAGACAATCTGCATCGTGTAAGAGGCTTTCCTAGCATAGATGAAGCAGTGCAAATCTGTCGGGTGTTACCTTTCGGTTGCTACAATCTCTTTAAGACCAGCGAATGTCCCCTGATGGAATGGGCTCGTTGAGCACAGGCACTTTGCTAGGTGGCTTGCTCATTGGCACTTCACTGGCTTATGTGTAAGAGCTTGTCCGGACATCAGTGTTTAATGTTAGGGCGCACTCTTATTTACTGTCATGCCCCTACTGGATTATCATGTGGTACTATCCATTCACCAGGCCATGTCCTGTCATGCTTGGGTGCCCTCGTATAGTCATTAAAGTCTGAGCCTAGGACAGACATTTGGGATTCAATTTCTGGAGCTGCCACAGGCTTCCAGTATAAATGCCGAGAAGCCAGGTTCTTGGTTTCCCCTCTAAAGTGAAATGGGAGCAATGCATTTGTTGCTCCTGGCTGTGTAGACTGTAAGTTCTTTGTGACAGTGGTGAGCTCCCAGAATGCATTTGCACAGCACCTGGTTCAAAAGGGCCTAGATCCTGGGCTGTTGTTTGAACTTTGGCAATGCTGGCTGGCAAGTAGTTCTAGTGAGCACACTGGGGAGAAATTACACATTCCATTAAAAACCAGCTAGTCGCAGCTATGCGACTGTAAATCCAGCGTAACACCATTTAAATCAGTGGGATTGCTTTGCTAAAGGAATCACCCATTCTCTCTCTCCCCCACAATGGCTGCACTGAAGGTCCTAGGCATTGTTACGGCAGCCTGTGTACCTGTGGACGTACACAAGGCCAGACCATACTATGGTGCAGTCAAGCATTACCACATCATAACATCCAAGAGCAGGTTAAATCATTCTTCCGTTTAGCCTGAAGTGTGACACAGGAACGCGCTAGAGGCTGCTTTGCAAAAGAGAGACAGGGAGGTGGCTGGCAGAAGCAGAGACGAGTACTAGGAGGCCTGGAGAATGTACCGGTAAAAGTTCAGCTATCTCATCGCTGACAAAACAAAGGTTGCCTTTGCATTTGACTTTGACACCAGGTTTAGCAAGCAGCCCTTGTACACACAACTGACATTTAAGGACAAAGAGAAATCCCTTTTAAGGAGTGACTCTTGCTTGAGTCGGCTGCAGATTATTGACCGACTCCTTGTTAACCTTCCACATAAGGCAAATGAGCCTTTAATATGGGAAGCAAGCGTTGGTGAGGCAATATTAATGAGTGGAATCTAATATTTTTACTATTAACATAATGGGAACTTTGACATTAAAAGTGCTGGCACAAACTTGCCAGATCTAGACAGCGCTTTGCTAGTGTTTAAGGCTGGCTTAATGAATTATCTTCTTACACCAGCTTGGAATGTGGCATAAACTGGCCTGCTAGGCATCACCAGTTGATGTTGTTACAGTCTGCTTAGAATTTGCTGGCATGCTTAGTCTTAAAGGCGTGGGCTGTTATGTGTGGCGGCAATGCTCCTTGGGCCAGAGTATTGAGGTACAGGCGGGTATTCCTGGTAGAGGACATTGACTGTGTTTGCATGCTGTCCTCTGTATCAGCACTGGGCTGCATGTAAGCTACCTTGCATATATGTACGTTTTTATATCACTGATGTCTTGTCCAGGAAGCTGCCCTGCCAGGGCTGTGAATCTTGCTACCGCTTGGCAAAGTGTATGCTAGTGTCAGATGAAGGAGCAACAATATTTTGTTTTCCTGAACGTGGCATTGTTGATTAGGTAGCTAAAAGCCTATACTGTGCAACCTGGAAACCTCCCCATCCCGTATGCCCCACATGTAGCTGCAGTGCAGCTGTCCAACTGACTGTTTAATGCCAACACAAGTCTATTCCACTGTGTGAGGAGGTGGTATGGTCAGCCTGGCTGCTACAGAGCACGAGAACATGGTGTGTTGGAAACTGCAGGATGGTTAGACTGACATCCACTTAGGGAGGAAGTGCATCTATTCAATAACCTGTTGATTTCTGGGGCTACTAAGTTGAGCTGTGCTTTCTAGATGCAAGAGGAGAAAACACCGTGAAGGGGAAGACCACAGCCTCAGTGCATTAGAGTTTCCAATCCACTTCCCCAGGATGCTGGAAGTTTCTGAGGTATACCAACAATTAGTGAGCAGGGCGGTGGTTTTGTGGTTAAGGTGCGCACAAGGTTGACCTCTGCCTCCTCCTGTGTTTGTGGCCCTGGGCAACTCACTTAACTGTGGTGCCACTGTTCCCTAGCTGTTGAATGTGGATAATAATGTTGCCTTTCTTGGACTCTTGGGCTATGTAATTAGATGCTCAGCGGAGGGTCTGTGTGATATATGTATGCTTGCTTAGGCCAAGGGGGCCCATTCAGGCCTCCATTAAGGCTCCGAATGACACTGAAGCCCAATTTCTACTGTGAAAATGGGAAGTAATTTTGGTATATAACCTGGTTGTCTTCTCCCTTCCCTCAGCCAATTAAAGCAGCAGCTTACAGCAACTAGTAAGCAAGAGTGAAAAATTGGGATGGGGGGCACTATGCACTAATATAAGAAAAAGCCTCAACTATCAAGATGTTCCTATAAAACTGGGACATCTGCTCACCCCACAGCAGCATAGGCATGGCAGTAGTCTTGATTTCACTGCCAACCAGTTATATGGGCTGCACTAAAACATTCATGTTTGCCTACGCTAAGGCTTATGTATAGAAAAAAAATATTGTGCCTCACATGCATCCAGTAAGCAGGCACTATAGCCTGGGCCACAGTCATTACCAGCCAGCCTGGTCCAACCACAGCAAAACTGGCTCAGGGAGTAAGTGCTCTAAACATGGAGGAAGATCTAGAGCTTACCGCCGTCAAGAGTGCTGCTCCGTCAGTGTGGATAAGCAGAACTTCTCTGCAAGCAGCCTCTTCCAGGGGGTTGGCAGCTGTAAAATGGTCATGTGACTTTTGGTCTGATCCAGCTGAGCCAAGGACCCGCAGTGTATGCAGCTGGGGGAAGCAGAGAAGGGGTAACAAAAGAGAACGGATTTCAAATGGGAGGGCAGCTAGCATAGGTTGCCCTGCCAAGAGGGCTAGTTGGAACAACCTATGTCAAACGCCCAGATGGTAACAGCATTGCAGAGCAGCTCACCCCCAAGAAATAAGCATGTTTTGGCATCGGCTGTAATAATGGCATGAAATATGTGGGCCTGGAAAGGCCAGCATCACTTAATCACTGTTCTGCCACCGGTGGCCAACCTGGCCCCAGAATCCAGCCGGACCATGTTTCAGCCCCATTGTGTCTACACTGGTGCCAGTTGCAGACCGCTGCCATTTCTGAAGCTGGCTGTGCTGTCCGTCAACGTCTTCAGCAGGCCGTAGATAAGAGGAAAAAGTTCTCTGTGAACAATGGAGCACTGATTGCCAGAAGGGATTTTTTAATACAGTAAGAAATGTCAACTATCTTGCCACAAGGACAGTGAGCTGCAAAAAATGCAAGCTTGTAACTAGTTTTCATTGCGATGCCTTATTTTTGTGCTCACGATTCGAAATGAGGCTCGCCACCAGTCAAATAGCACCTAGGCCTGTGGAATTGTGTAAAAGGGGACTGCAGGCTAGACAAACAGCACCAGGCTTGTTGCTGTAGCAGCCTCACTAATCAACAAGGCTATGTAAAGAAGGAGAAATCACAATGCCAAGATAAGATTGTGGCTGGTCTCGTTTTTAAATTGCTGTGTCTGTGATAGCGGCTGGTCACCAGCACGGGAGAGTGAGGGCCTGCTTGGCAAAAGTGCCTGCAGGTAGCTGCGTGCTAGCTGGGGGGCGGGGAAGCTAGCCAGTTCAATCCTCTACCACATTCATTGGCTGTGTCGCTGCATGGGGACACTGATAGAAATCAGGCCTTGATGTTTTATTAATGGAATAGACACTTAGTATAACTGCATTGTATGCCGTCATACAATCCTACATCACCATCACGGTGCCTGGTGCGAGCCAGCACATCTCCAGGGGTGACAGAGCAGTTGTTCCTCCTGGCCATTCAGTTGCTGGCTTCATTATTCGGGGGAGAGCAACAATTAGTGTGAATAGTGCCAGCTGTGAAGATCAGCCATTGGTGCGATCTACAGCTGGTACCTTTCTGAGTTGCCTGAGCCAAGCAGGCCCACACTAGTAAGTTTTTGTTACTCCTGACCTGGGGAAATTTTAACTAATCACAAACATCTCCTGCTACACCCAGGCTCCCTTTAGATCGGGGGTCTCAAACATGCAGCCACTAAAGCTCTTGCCTGTGGCCCACAGTGTCATGATTGTTACCGATATTTGCCATATCATTGTATGGAAAGGTTTCAGTGATGTGGCCCTTGGGCTACCATGCTAATCCTCATGTGGCCCTCTAGTAGTTCTTTTGTGGCCCTCCTGGTGATTTGAGTTTGAGACCCCTGCTTTAGCTAAGCAGCTTACCATTCCAGCATGAATCCTGGCCCTTTGCCTTACTTTCTTCACTGCGGCCGCTTTGTCTCAGGCATGTAGACCAATGGGATATTTTGGCCTCCTCCATTCAAATCCAAGAAGGTCTGCTCCCCTCCCACTCTGTTCTCCAGCCTTTAAAGATAAGCCCAAAGGAAACAGCCAGTAGATTGTCAACCTGTCTCAGCCTGTGGCGGTCTTTGCCCTCATGAACCTTCTCAGACTTCCACAGAAGTGTCACTGTCCCTAGATCACATTAGTAATGAGCTGTTCTTCTTTGAGCACTGCTCACATCATTCAGTTACAGGTGTACAGGTGTCGCAGCGCACAGTATCCGGCAAGTCTTTTAGTCCTAGCCTGTCAGCTCAGGGGCAGTGGCCAATGCCCCCTCTCTGCCACGACCACAGTTATATGTGTGACCCTGCCCCTGCCCCTCCCCGGTTCCTTCTTTCCACCCTTGGCGACGGTCTTGGGACAGCCCACCCTCGCTGCTTAGCAAGTGCCTGTCTTTTTGTTTATGATAAAATTGCATATCCTGGCGTTCCTTCATGTCAGATTCAAGCCCTGTGCGACTTGCTGCAAGGCTTTTCCAATCAACAATCCCCACGAGAAGGGCCTCCTATGCCTAGGTGAGTCACACCTGGCAGAAAAATGCTCAATGTGCAAGTCCTTCAAACGGAGAACACGCAAGGACAGGGAGTGAAGGCTGCGCAATATCACCCACAAATGGGCTTTGTGTCCAGCACCAGTTACACCTGATGCACCTAGGGACTCGCTGGGACCGTGTGCCAAGTCAGCACTGGAACCTGTGGGCGCTGCTCTGTGGCTGACAAAAAGCCACAATTGGCATCTGATGCAGCACTGTCTTGGCACAGTACTACCTTGCCTCTGGCAAGCCCGCTCCGTGCAAAGAGACCGGCGTGCCTTCTGGTGCCATTGACTCCGGAGGTCTTTGCTGCTGTGAAGACACTACTCTAGCTGGCAGCTCCTGCACCATGGAGACTGACCTGGTCAAAAGGCAAACTGGCCCTCTCAGCCAAGGAATGGCTGGTCCCTATGAGTGGACCGGCACCAGCACTGCCTTCATCAACGGGCTCTGCCTCAGCACCAGCAAATGGCACCGAGCCTCAACCTGAGCTTGGGACCGGGGATGGGGCCCGGTCCTCCCATGAGCCTTTGGTACTGTGCTCTCAAGGATCCAGACGGGCAAGATCTGTCTCAGTTTCCTCATCTTCTTTCCATGATGAGCGCTGGCACCAACTCTGGCAGTTGTAAAGCTTGTGGGAAAACATTGCCACAAGTGCTCCCTGATTCCCCTGCACTGGGAGGACTCGTCCCCTGGGTTGTTGGTGCAGACACTCTCGGTACTGACCCCATCACTGCGCACTGCTCAGGTCGTGGAGCTGGCCCCAGAGTAATCGGTGCAGCTCTGACAGCTCCAGAAAAGAGAGAGGCCATTCCCAGATGTGCCATGACTCAGCACCACATTCCCTCCAAGAGTGGACCAACAGCTAGGTGGACTGGCCGAGCAACGACGATGCGGCCTCCCCACAACCCTTGGTGCTGCCATTGACCAGGCCCCCCTGCTCTTCAGAGGAGTCAGATGAGGAACCTGACCCCAGCGCTTAACGTAGCAAATCCCAGATTCCCTCATCATCTTCCCCAGATGCGGTGACCTACCAAGGGCACCCGGCATACAGGGATGACCCCCCCCCCACACCCAGCAAGATTTGCTGAGGCAAGTTGTAGTAAATTTGAGCTTGGACCTTGGGATTGTCAAGGAGGAGTGTAATTCCCTCTTCGACATGGGAGATGCAGCCCAAAGTTTTGGTTCCCCTGCATGAAGGGGTGTATAGTATTGTGAGGGCACAGTGGCAAACTCCATCCTCAATCCCTCCTGTGTCCAAGGCAACTGATCGGAGGTACCATGTCCCCTCTGACAAATTTGCCTTCCTTTTCCACCATTCCACCCCAGGTTCCCTGGTAGTGGATGCTGTTATTGAAATGGAGAGACAGGGCCAACCAGGCTCCACTTCCAAAAACAAAGAGGCCAAGAAACTGGACCTCTTTGGCAGAAAGGTTTACTCCACCTCAAGCCTCCAATTGTGCATAGCAAACCATCATGCCCTCATGGGGAGATATGTATTCAACCTCTGAAAATCTACGGAGTGTTTCCGTGATGTAGTTCCCAGAGTACACCTTTGAGATGATGGTAGAGGAGAGCATGCTGGCCTCCCGTGATGTCTTGATGACCTAATGGGACACATCGGACACTGCCTCTTGCAATATAGCTTGCGCGGTGGCAATGCGGAGATCAGCCTGGCTGCAAGGGTCTGCCCTCTTGCAGCAAAGGCAGTTAATGATTCACGATGTCCCTTTGAAGGCCCTCCCCTCTTTGCTGAGTCCACAGACATCAAATTATATGGGCTGAAGGACTCCAGGGCCACCCTAAAGTCCCTGGACATGTACACACCTCAGGGAACTAGGTGTTCTTTCAGACCTCAGGAAATGCAGCAGCAACCCCCAGCAGCTGCAGCAACATCATCAACCACTGGGGCACACCTGAGGTCCTAGCAATATTCTCAGCATCAGTATGGAGGCCCTGACAGGAGAAAACCAGGCCAGGCAAGGGCTCAAAATCCTAGCCTGCTCAGATCACCCAACAGGGACTTGGCTCTTCCCATGTGGCCGACCAGAAGCAGCATTTTTGACGGTCAGTTAGAGGGCTGCACACACCCCACCCAACCCTCGCTCTTCAACAATCGTTTGGCCCCCTTCCTACACCCCTGGGCCAGCATCATGACTGACCATTGGGTACGCGAGACGGTATTCAAAGGGTACTCCATACAATTCAAATCCATTCCCCGAGACAGAAAACTGCCACCTCACTCCACTCTCTGGAACCCAGAGCTCGACCTGTTACTACAAAGGGAGTGCGAAATGCTGCTTTCCCTGGTGGCAATAGAAAGGGTCCCAAGGAGACAGTGGGGAAAATTATTCTATTCCTGATCTTTCCTGGTCCCCAAGCCAAATGGCAACCTGAGGCCAATCTTAACCTTCAGGGCTCTAAACAAACACTTAAGGAAAATAAAATTCCATCATCCCACCCTAGACCAAGGGGACTGGTTTGCAGCCCTCAGTCTAAAGGCTGCTCATTTTCACGTAGCAATATGGCCCGACCACAGGCGATTTCTCAGATTCCTGGTGGAGGAAAGACACTTTCAATTTACATCATTCCCCTTCAGACTACCCCTCAGGGTATTCATGAAGTGTATGGTGGTGGTGCACTTGCAAAGTTGGGGCATAAGGATCTACCCCGCCTCGATAATTGGTTATGAAAAGAGAGGTCAAAATACTAAGTTCAACATAGCGTCAGAGTTACAAAAAAAAAAATCTGTGTGAATATCTGGGCTGTGCATAAACTGGGAAAAATCAAACTTCTCCCCAACCTGGAGGACAGAGGTCATAGGTGCTCTCCTTAGCCTCAATAAACAGGAGAGCATCCCTACCCCAATCAAGGTTTCAGTCCATTTGCACCATCATGTCAGAGCTCCAGAATGCACCAATCACCATGGCCAGAAGATGCCTTCAGCTCCAGGCCGCATGGCGGCCTCTACCTCCGTGATATGACCAGTGCGTCTGAGAATGAGGCCTTTTCAGCTCTGGCTGGCTACGACCTTCCATCCACAGAGACAGCTTGTGAACAATGTACTGTTGGTTCCCTGCGCTGTCCTGCAAACACTGGAAATCTGGCAAAACCCGCTCTCTGCCATGGGGGGGACGGGGAGAGGGAGCCCTTCAAGGCTTCGAACCTGACAATGACTCTACTCACCAACACATCGGACTTAGGGGGGGGCGCTCACATCTCAGAGGACTATCGACCCAAGGGAAGGTGCTCAGAGCCATCCATCTAGCTTGCAGGACCTTTCTGGACTTGATAAAAGGGAAAACAGTACAGATCCTGATGGACAACACAAGAGCCATGTTTTACACAAATCGCTGGGGCAGGGGGGAGGCGCACGCTCCAGCCCTTTGTACAGAGGTCATCAACCTCTGGGCACTGATCCTTAACCACAACTTTATGCTGGTAGTGACCCGCCTTCTGGGGGCAGCTGGGGGGGGGGGGGGCGTAGACACCAGCAGAGGTGGCTTTTGGGGTAAGCGAAGCAGGCAGTGGCCTAGGGCCCCGGAGCTGCAAGGGGGCCCCATAGACACCGCCTGATTCTCTTACCCCTGTGCTGGTGGGGCGGTAGGGCAGCAGACCACCAGGTCCAAAAGCTTTGCCAACTGCCTGGCAGACTGGCCTCTCTCCAGCGGTGATGGAGCAATGCTCCCTGCCTACTCCCAGATGGCCGCGCATTCCCCAGGTGGAGGGAGGAGAGGGACCAGCCTGGCGCTGTGGCTTGCCGGGAGTGGGGCACCCTGGGGCGGCACACTCTGAAGATTTCTGGACTCTTCCAGGCCTCGGGTGTCCAGGGGCAAAGCGGTCCGAACTCTTTGGAGTGGGCTGCTCCCGGGGGGGGGGGGGCACGCCTGGCAAGCCACAGCGCCACGCCGGCCGGTCGCCTCCATCCCCCTGGGGAGGCGTGGCGGCTGGGAGTAGGCAGGGAGCGCTGCTCTCTGAAGAGCGGCCAGTCTGGCTGGTATGCCGGCCGGCACGTGGCAAAGGTTTTGGATCTGGCGATCCGCGGCCCCCGCTTCTCCCCTGCCCTCCATGGAGGCCGTGGTTAGGGTGGCAATGGGGGCCCAGAGCCCCAGTGAGAGTGGTAGTGGGGGGGTGGGCTCTATAAGGGGGCCCCATGAAGGGCTGTCGCCTAGAGCCCCCAAAGGCCACCTCTGGACACCAGCACAGCAGTCTCACTGAGCAGAACCTTTCTGGCCCATCACTTGTGGTCCCTGCACAAAGACATGGTGCCCCACATAACCAGTTGGTGGGGCACACCCCAGGGGTACCTCTTTGCAACACGACAGAATCGGACATGTTGTAGTGTCTGCCCTCTCGGGGGGGGTGGGGGGGTCAAGCGAACGGCTCACTCATGGACACCTTTCTAATCCCATGGTGGCGAGGGGGGCCACTAATGTATGCGTTCCCACCAAGTCTCCTCAAATACAGAGGCCTCCTGAAAATGAAACAGGATGGAGCAGACATGATATTGGTAGCTCCAGACAGCACTGGTACTTGATTGTATGGGTGCTGGCGCTAGACACGCCATTCTGCCTTCCCTTCAGGGTGACCTGCAAACTCAGGACTTGGGTTGTCTATGGCACCCAAACCCAAGAATACTAGACCTAACAGCCTGGTGGCTGCATGGTTGCATGAATCTGAGAAACTATGTAAAAAGGGTACTGATAGGCAATAGGAGACCCTCCACTAGAGTCACCCATAACACTAAGTGCAGCTGCTTTGCCCTAGGGGAAAGGGCTCACACCGGAGTCAGCTCCCATTCATTTGATATTTGACAAACTTTTGGATCTCAAAAATAGGGGCTTGTCAACCCCCCCCCCCGGGGGGGGCCAGCCAGCAGCTATCTCAGCCCTTCACAATAAAGTGACTGGGGTATCAGTCTTCTCCCCCCCCCCCCACCAGCTTCCTGAAAGGTATTGAGAGGAGCTTCCCACAGCCCAGAGATCCTACGCCACAATGGGACTTAAATCTGGTGCTCCATTGCTTAATGGCGCCACCTTATAAACGCTTGACCTCATGTACATTGTTGGTCCTCTTGTAGAAGGTGACTGTTTTAGTAGCCATAACTATAGCAAGAAGTGTCACAGAACTGTGATTCCTTGCCCCGGAATATCTGCACATGGGGGGGGGGGGGTCGTTGTTGATAAGTTGCTCCTATACCCGCACTCATCAGTCCCCTCAAAGGGGGCCTCTCCATGCCACCTGAAGCAGGACATTTGTCTCCTGATGTTTTCCCAGATCCTCAGATCACAGCGAACTAGAAGCAATGGCACAGTCTGCATGTCAGTAGGGCACGCTTGACATACATTGAGCACGAATGCTCATTCCGCAGGCCTGCTCAACTCTTCTTTGCAATCGCGGCGTGAAAAACGAGGACAGCCAGTGACTACACAGTGCATCTCCAAATGGATAATTAAAGACTGTTACAGAAGGTTGGGCATACCCCTCCCAGGGGCAGTCAGGGAACACTCAGCAAGTGCTGAGGCCTCTTCAACAGCTTTCCTTGCTCAGGTCCCAATTCAGGAGAGCTGCAGAGCAGCTATGTGGTCATCGGTGCATACCTTCATGATGCACTATGCCATCGTCCAAGCACGGATGCTGCATCGGGCAGAGCTGTACGCAGGATAGGTAAGCTGTAACGCCACTCATCATCCTGGGTATGGCTAGCAGTCACCTATCACTGAATGATGTGACCAGTCCTCGAAGACGAATGGTGTTTTACTGATGTGCCCGTCCTTCGAGGTAGGCTGCTTACATACATTCCAATCCCTCCTCCATCCTCACTACTTGGAGTTTGTGAAGAGAAGGGACTGGGTGGGTCAGGGTCAGGGTCATATATATATATAGCTGTGGTCGCTGCATGGGGGGGGGGGCGTTGGCTGCTGATCCTGAGCTGACAGGCTAGGGCTAAAAGACTTGCTGGCTACCATGCACTGTGGCACATAGACACCTGTAACTGACTGTATGTGAGCAGTCCATCGCAAAGAAGGCCAGTTACATCAGTAACTCACTGATCTGCCTGGATGCAACCAATAGTCTTTTTCCTTTACTGGGTGCGGTCAGGGTAATGTTTCCGGCAGGGTTTGAGAGCGCAGACTTGGGAAGCAGAATGGCCTTCCTCTTTTGGGAGCCTTGAGCCCCTAAATGAATAGCACTACCAGCATTTGTCCTTCAGCTCAGCTGTACCGTAGTGCCTCAGGACCTTTCCTGCTATCCCACCTGAAGGGCTTTCTGCATCTTACCCTAAGGATCCTCCCAAACTCTGACCATGGCGCTGCCCACACTGGAACGCGTGGGCTTACTGCTGCCCAGGCCACATGTGTGTGCAGAGCCTTGCCTTATATACAGTCCCAAAAGCATGTGCTTGCCACCTGGAATGCTGGGAATACCTTGCCCATCAGCTCCCACCTCAAAACTCCATTTTCCTGGGATCCATGTGCCTTAGCAGGCTAAGGTGCCAATAACTTGGGGAGCACAACACCCACACATAAAGCAACACCTCCCAGCTTCCCACACCCTGTTGCTTTTTATGAAATAAATTGGCCAGCATCTCTATTGTAATGTTTATTAAATAGGCATTTTAAAGGGGTTTTATACAAATCATATAAACACAGTTTTATTTATTTATTTATTTATTTTAATACACTGAAGAATCACAGTAAAAGCGCTGAAGTCCATCTGCCCTGGCTCAGCCAGTGAATGGGCAACTATCTTGAACTGCAAACCATCCAAAAGTTCAGTTTCTGCAGATCATTGCTTACAGTTTATGGCCCATGCTCATTGCCCCACAAAATGAACTAACTCACTACCATGCCAATGGGCCTGTCAGTAACGCTTACCTGACACTGCGGGGGTAATGCACCTCCACAAAGGCATTATTAACACTCCTCTCTTTATGTATTTTGACTAGGGTATGGCTAGAGAACATGGGTCCACAAGTACTTTGCAGCTGAGGATGCAATGAATGGACTGCACTGTTCCCCCCCCCCCCCGTTACAATCAAACACAGTCACGTGTATTAGCACAGTAAAGCACCCAGCAGCAGTAAATGAGGTATCAGCTCTGCAGCATAATTTGCCTGGGTCTGCTCAGCAGATGTGCACATTTAGGCTCCTGTACCAACCAACGTGAAATAGAAATACAGGGCCCTCAAGAGTGTGTGTTTTTACCAGTACGCACAGCTTAGCTAGGTGCACCTCAAATTCGTGTTAGGCTCAGCCATACTCTTTTGCCGCAGACCAGAGATACAGTAACACTAGTCAGTCAAGTGTCCTGATTCACAGACATTGAATTCACATGTGTGCATAACCACACACATAGCTGGACAAATGTATATATGAACACTCCCCTTCTAGCTGCCTACTAGCCATGGTAACATTGCCTTTACATACAGTATTGTCTATTGTGCCCATATGCTGACTTTTATAGGTAGGGGGTTATGGTCATTGTCCATTCACCCTTCCTTGTTTCTTGCGCTAGATGAGGGATAGCTTTGGTGATGTGTAGCAGCAATCTGTCTGATACATTTTACTTTTGCTGTGTGGGGTTTTGTTTTTCTGTAGATTAATATGTAGTTAGTGTGTGGAGAATGACAAAGGTAAGGCAACCAATTTCTCAAAGAGGGGGCCACAAAGTTTTTGTGCCATTGTTTTTAGGGAACATGAAAATAGTCCCATAACAGAGACACATGCACTTTTCAAAAAGTGTGACTATGTACATGGCCCAGGCTTATTTTTTGGGATGCTTTTTCCAATGATCTTTTGTCTAAGTGAACTTCTGCAGAATAACAGCCGTTGTCATTCATCCTGAGCTAACAAACAGCTTGAATCATGCTCACATGCATTCCATTTTTCTCTTCATACCAACTGCTGCTCAGTACACAGAGAAATGGTTTTGCTGGGTGGTTTAGTCCGAGTACACAGAGCAAATTCTACTCCATGTAGCAATACGTCCCCCAAAATTGAGACCGTAAAACAAACAAACACCATGCCACCCCTGCCCCCCACGTGCAGTATGTTGATATCTGAAATGACAAGCATAGCCATGGGAGATGTCTCAAAAGAAGATGTAAGCCCCTATGAAAACAACAGGATTTGTGGTCACGTTAAGCGTAAAAATTGCTGGTCTGAGTTCTTGCCTGCATGTAGTTAACCCATGTGTAGTACTATGTAAACATTATATAGACAACCCAGCTGTATTAAAATGGAAATAAAAGTCTGATTTGAAACCAGGAATTTAAAACATTTTCATTCACTACATAATGTACATAACACACCGTCTGTGGCATGATCACACGTGTGTGCACAGAAAATATAGCCAGACCACTTGAAAGGACAAGGACAAGACTCTTTAAATAGGCTCTACCCAGTAGAGATCCAATGAATCATATATTACAAAGAGGACAACGAGTGGAAGGATGAATGCCTTACTTGGAGATTGATACATCACTGATCTCTAGACACAGAAACTATTTTTTCCCCCTAAGGCACTTGATAAAAACAAAGCAAAACAAAACACCACATAGTTTTGTTGTTGTTGTTGTCTGAGAAGGTGCATTTTGGTCTGAACTGTTTACTTGATATCCAAACTGGAGCCTTGCAGCTTCCACCTGTCTCCTTGGAAAACATAGGCAGTTATAACCTAAAGGAGCAAGAATGACCTTAACAGGGAGGGTAATTAATATAAAGAGTGTTGGGAGGTGGGGGGACTTTCTCACCTGCAGCCCATCCCACTCCTGGTGGATGATAATAGGAAAGTTTTCATTTTTATTGTGATTGGCCATTGCATTATCAAAGAAGTTAAAGAGAGAAAGCGAACATGCAAACTATTCTCTCAGAAAAAAGACCATTTTCTCAAAAAAGCCATCTCCAGAGTCTTGAAAACCTTACAACTGTGTGTCTTTTGTTTGCTGCAATTTTCTTATATATATTTTAAAGAGGATAAAAAAAAAAAGAAAAGAAAAAGCCCTTCTGAGGAAGGCTGCTGCTGTCTGAATCCAAGATCTGGATTTAATAAATGGCTGTTATTCATAAATCACTTTAAGGCTCTTCAGCTTCTCTCTAAGGGGAGCTTCTACATGTAAGGGTTCTTTTCTATTTTGATTCTTAATCTCTTAAGAAAGCACTGCTGTTTCTATTGACCCTAAAATTGGTGTAATTCTCCCTCCCCCCACCGCTTGGCTATGGAAAGTTAAAGGCAACAACATGCTTTCATTTTAGGCATAGAAACTGCAGCTCGCCAGGTTTGTATAATGTGCACCAAGAACAAATCCCTCAACTCAAAAGAATAGCTGAATGGGGATATAAGCAGGATAGACTTTCGTGTGTGTTATTTCTAAAGACAGAACGGCTGAGGAATTTTCGGCCACATATTCGAGAAAGGAAGTGGGAAATAATGATCAACATTTTGTTTCTCGTATCCAGAAGGTAAACCAACATTTGGTTGGACATGTCTCGATCACTCACGCAGAAGAGTAGGGAAAGCATCTGAGCCCCTTTCCCTGTTCGAGCACTGTTCTTGTTATTAAAATAATTTTTCAGATACCGTAGTCCTTGCGGATTGTAATGTGTTTATCAGAGTCTACGGACGTGGTTTGCAGTGGGGGGCCTGACGCTGACGTCCCCTTCAGTATTCCAGATTGGTTTGAGATCATGGCATTCCATTCCCATAAGAAAAGTAATCATCCCCAGCTACTCTTGCTGGAATGAATTGTTCAGTGTGATGCCGGTGCAATCAGTCACGCCTCTGAGCAGCACTTCTGGTGGTTCATTTTGACCTTGTGCTTGATGCCATCATAGAGCTCAAAGTTGTAGTTCTCCAGAGTAGTGGAGCTTCGAGAGGACAGACCAGTATAGGAGCACGTACAGTACAGCAGTAAGCCAGCACAGATGGCACCTAGGAGAACTCCAAGAGAACTCATCGCTATGATGGTGACTAGGATTGGATCCAGAGTGTAAAGCCAGCTCTTGTCTTTGTTCAGCTTCGGGGTTACTGGAGAGTTAGTAGAGAACAGGGTGTCGTTATACAGACCAAAGTAATCTGCAATAGAATTGACATTTATTTATTAGCCAGAGATCATGTTGTTGCCTTACACTTATTTTTAAATAACAGTATTTTTGATGGTCAAAGTTCAGATCCAATGCCCATCTGGGATGAATCAACATGGTTTTAATTAACTCAGCGCAGCCTCATCAATTTACACCAGCTGAGGAAATGACCTTTCAAGTCCACATGTAGTCAGAAATCTGGTTCTGCGGGAATCACTTCTCAGGGGTCCATCTCCATGCCCTGTCAAAGCTTCCATACCTAATTTGCTCTATTTACAAGTCAAGATGCAATGTGAACTCCAATTCATGTATGAAAATTCAGTTCTCTTTGAACCACCGTAAATACAGTTTGCTGACTCCGCAGAGCTGATAGCATTTTAAAAAGAGAGGAAAACTAGTGTTTTTTTCTAGGAACTTAGATGCAACTTGAATGGCACATAAAGAGTAAAGATAGCACATATCTAGTAATAAAGTAACTGCTTTTTACAACTACTTTTTAATCATACTACATTTTAAGTCCTTGAAAATACACAGAGAAGATGTTAACAGCATCACCATTAACTTTCGTATACTAAAGGACTGTGCATGTTAAAAAGCATTTCTTCCAACAGTGCCTCATCCAACACCAGTGGTGTCAATAGGAGCCTTGCTATTTTCAGCAACAGAAACACTATCAGTCAGATCAGGCCCATAATTCCTACGCTGTATCATTGTTTGGGTTTGCACTGAAGGCAAGACCATTACTTGTAAGTACTACTGCAATGCATTTCTGTCACTAATCAACACAGTGATATAACTTACTGAGCACTTTGTGTTCAAAGTCCTGGTTGCACACACATTAATTAGTTCTTACAACATCCCCTGAGAGGCAAGGGTGGGGTGTGTAAATTTTGTCATTCCAAGGCCACCCAGTGAAGACCTCCAAAATTTAAACCCTGTGCTTCTGCAGGAAAACTTTAATCATAGACACTACAAAGACATACGGGCTACTCCTAAGGCAGGAGTTGGCAACCCAAAAGATAAGAAGAGCCATTTTTAAAAATTCCCTCAATAGCCAAGAGCTGTGAGAGCTGCAGTGGGTGGCAACCCTCCTGGTGGAGGGTTGGGGGGACTGAGGGAGCTGGGACAGGGTGCCTGTTGCAGGATCCCCTGGCAGGGGGAAGTGGGGTGCCTGGAACCGGGTGTGGGCCCCCTGCAGGGTCCCCTGGTGGTGGGTGACCTGGAGCCAGGAGCAGGCTGCCCACAAGGTTCACCAGTGGTGGTAGGGGGAGCAGAGCCCAGAGCCAAAAGGAGGCAGCCAAAGAGCCGCATGCAGCGCCGGAGCTGCAGGTCGCAGACCCCGGTCCTAAGGTGAGGTAAGCCGTCTCTGGAACTGTGCTGATTCACCAGCTGAAGATCAGAACTATTACTTTGATAATCTTCCATAAATTACAAACTGTGGAGAACAGGGGATGGTGGATGGGTTTGGGGGAAAAAAATCACCAAACCTCATCCCTAATCCTGAATGGAACTGCTAAACTTTCCAGAAGATTTGTACAGGTCAATCACGTTCAAGGCTTGGTTCTCCCTAACTGAAGAGGGGGCTTCTTCCTTTTGCTGGAATCCACCAACAGACACTCAGCAATTCTGCCAGGATCTCCCTAAACTGGGCTAGCTGCTCACTTCATTGGGATGCTTTGTGCTCGTGCAGAACTTTTCATCTGCAGACCTCAAAGGACTTCATGAAGAAAAGGAGGAGTATTATTCTCCCCACTTTAGAGAAAGGGAAGTGGAAACACAGAGAGAGAGTGATGACTGGCCCAAGGCCACACAAAAAGCCAACAGCAGCACTGAACTAAAGCTCAAATCTCCTGATGCCCAGTCCTCTGCTGTAACCACTAGACCAAACCACTTCTTCACCTTGTGTAAACAATCCACACCTCCCCTGATATAGCGCAGTGGCGATGAATTCTAAGCAAAGTCTAAGCTAGGGGAAGAGGTTGGAGAATGTGAAATTTTAACAGACCAACCATTCTGATCCCACCCAGCAGTGCTATCTTAGAGTCCACCCTCCCAGTGAAGGTTTATTGCCAAATATGGAGGGTTGATTTGGGATTGGGGAAGTGGAATTGGGGTGTAAAGTGATTTCTGCAGCGTTGTCAGGATCAGGAAAGAAAACCTGGGATGAATGGGCCCCCTTGGCAACTGGAAACTGTAATAATTAGTGTTAGGCATGACTCCAAACATGCCATATTGCTGGGATCTTTAATTGAGTTTTGTGGCTTGCCCTTATCGCTATAGAGGTCCAAACCTTGGCTCCAGATACTCCTGTATTTGACAAAAGTTCAGGCCCACATCAAAAAAACCCTTCTCTAGTCATAATCGGAAACTATTCTAATACAACGTAAGTTCTCGTTAAATTGTCTTCATGAGCTTTTCATACTCACTGTCTTCAGTGTCATCTGCAATGCCTTGCCTGGGAACTGCAAAGTCATCTTCAAACCGTGGGAAGTCCACTAGAACGACAAAAACGTGTTTTTGCACTGTTGAAAACTGTCATTTGGTTATGAGCCCTCCTAGATCTCAACTATTACCAGGGTTTCCATAGCTCTGGCTAAAGACAATGAATACTTTTGAGTGTGCAGTAGAAGAGGTGCTTCATTGTACATCACATCACCTGTCTTTTCCACTAAATGAGCAGCTTTTAAGAAAAAAAAAATAGAGAAAAAGAAAAAATCCAGATAATCTGACTGCCAGTGAAATATTGTTACTAGTGTCTTCCTAATGGCCATAACTCACTATTAACATGGTCATGGGGATTATCCTTACAACTTTCAATAGTACCATAGTACCCATCATTAGTTGCCATTAATGCTAGAACCATTTGACACACACCACATTTCATCATCCCAAATACCTCTTAGTGGACACACAATCCCAATGACCCACTTTCTCTTCAGTTTCAGCTAAATGCACAGTAATTTAAGGAAGTCATGTATCATCATTACAAGTTTTAATCTAAAAGCTGGTTGAGCCAGAGAGTGACAGGGAGATTTGTAAATGGGTGTTCATATTCAGGCATTTATGTTAACATCACTCTGAGCCAAACTCCTTTTAGTAGAGACATTTCTTTTTACTGGTCAGCGTAGGTCAAACCATACTAACCAAATGTGCTTGCCACAGTCTCAATAGTATTAGTTCTGTCTCAGGATAAATGTCTTTAAGCTTGTCTATAGTTTCAGAACTCACTATGTTTTGGGGTGCCCAACTGGAGATACTTAAAGAAGCGCAAGATTGCTGAGCACCCCGCCATCTGAAAAATCAGGCTCCCACTGACTGTCTTCACTAGTCACTTTTGAAAATATCCACTGTTGTGGATTTTTACACGCGATGCAAAACAAGAAAAAGAGTGATCCAATGAAAAAGAAAATCACCTAAAAATGGCCAGGCCAAAGAAGTGTAATGTGCCCTAAAAGCAATGTATCACAGTTCTAAAGGCCTTTCCAAAAATTGCAAGCTCATGATTAAACCTAAATGCATAAATCTGTCATGAGAAGCTTTATTGACGAACACAGCAGAAGTGACTCTTCAGAAATTTGTATAGACTCTACAGTTTTCAAGACCTCCAGCTACTGATGCAGCAAGTTAGGGCACTTCATATCTCTCGGCTCAACCAAGGCAGCAGAGGAGATTCCTGCTTCTGGATACTCCAAAGGCTATTACTTCTGTCCGAAAACACATCAGAAACACCACTGTGTTTTAGTTTCTTCTCAATTAGTTCTGGCAAGCATGAAGAAAGTAAAAGCATATCAGATAATCAACACTTTTGAAAGATCATCAATTCTCCAAGCCTTAAAGGGAGAAATGAGCACTAGGGAAAACTTGAATAAAGAGAACATTTATATGAAAAGCTATTTACTCTGCTAGCATTTTTTTCTATTCCTGTTGCTAATATTGCTGATATTTATGTTGAAGAGCTTTCTGCTACACAATCCATTTCCTCTTTCAGCTCAGTCCTGTAGCAGAGCCACAATCCCCTATTTATCATATGGCATTCTATTGCCATCAACTTGTTTCTGACGTCATGCATCTGCTCCAGTATACTGTTTATGGATGAAACAAAAAATCCTTCTTCTTCCATACCAAGTAATTACCAAAAATCTGCTGTGTCTGTTTGGTGGCCTCTGGAATTGAGACCACCATACTCATTTCCTGGTCCTCGTACCTATGGCTATGTCTACACTGGCAATTTCAGTCGAGTTAAGGGGGCGTAATTTGAACTAAATTAGTCCCTGTCTACACTAGACTTTCATTAAGTTGAATTAAGAAATTCCTTAATTCAACTTAATGAAAGTTTAATTTGAATTAATAAGAACTGCCTGTTAGTTCAAACTAAGCCTTAATTCAGCTCCTTAGTTCGAACTAAGGATGGTGCAGACCTCAATTCAGCTTTATTAAGGTCACACTAAGAGCAGTAAGATTGAATTAACAAAGTGGACTAAGTTGACTTAACTTTAAATTGACTTAGTCCACTCTGTTAATTCGACTTAATAAGGTTGAACTTAGTTTGAATTAAACTCGAACTTTTTAGTTCCAATTAACAAATTCTACCTCACGTTTTCTAGTGTAGACATAGCCTATGTGTTCCCATTACTGAAAACAGCACTGTAATAGCACCTTTGTTGACAAGTCTCAGCACAGATATGAAGACCTGAATGGATCATGAAAAATGACCCCCTTGGACATAGTTCCTCTAAATCAATCTGCTATCTTTTATATGTACTATATTTACATAAAATTTTTAATGATAAAAGCATTAAGGAAAGTTATGCAAAAAAGTTAAGTGAAACTCTGTTTAAGTATGATGCATTCAAAAGCTTTTCCCAGTGTGAAAAGCTCTTTCTAAGAAAATGTGTTGAATTATGACTGCAAACCTCCAGCTATTAACGCTGAAAAGCAGTAAAGATGAAGCCAGCATAAGTGATGGCTTGCGAAATGGCCAGATGCCTAGAAGAGTCTGTTATCTATTGTATCTGAGATCACCGCTAGCTAACTAACAGGCTAATTTATGAATCCTGAAAAAGGAAGATGAGGAAGCTTTAATCAATGTACTTGAAATATCTTAAATAGAATGAACATATCAGCGCAAGACATGGGGATAGCAGGACAGAGGTTGGTATTTTCAAAGACATTAGGAAGTTTAATGTACATTGCTTTTAAAAAGTGATTGAACATAATGACCGCAGGGGACGTGACATAGGAGGTAATGTGCTGACCTTTTCGTTGCTTTAGTTCAAATTGGTCTTATGCCATAAGTGAAAACAGAATAGAGATGTCAGTGTGGTTTCTAGCAGACATACATGTGTATGGTTTGGTCAGGCCTGAGTAAATGACTTTAAGCGTATCCAGTAAGCCCTGCTTATGTCTATGAAATTCAGTTTCAATGCAGTGGCACTGTTGCATGCCACAAATGACATTTGCTTCCCAAGACCATTACATCTCAAAACCAGCATGCCTAGAAGAACCTTCTGATAACACAGACTACAACATAGACCCATGCCCAGTACTTTTGGCATTGAACCCAGAAGTTCTGTTGGAGCAATAGCGTACCATTTACAAAGACATCCAATCTTGATTTAAAATGACTGAGATGCCAACACAAGTAAATTGTTCCTATCATGATTTATCTCACTTAAAAATTACGTCTTATTCCTAGGCTGAATTTGTCTAGCTTTGACCTCAAACCCCTGGATTTTGTTATGCCTTTTTCTGCTAGATTAAAGAGAGAGAATGAGAAATTGTTACCACAGAGGTGTTTGTGAACCATGATCAAGTCATCTCAGCTGTCTCTTGGAAAAACTAAATCAATTCTTTAATCTCTCCGTAGAAGGCAAGTTTTCCAGACCTCAAATCATTCTTGTATCTCTTTTCTGAACTCTTGCCAATTTGTCAACATCCTTTTTGAGGTATGGACAACAGAACTGTAAACAGTGTTCCAGTAATGGGTTCACTCATGCCATATTCAGAGTTAACAAATAGCCCTCTGTTTATGGAGCCAATGTTTGCATTTGCTCTCTTAGCTAGACGGTTGGCTTGGGAACTCATGTTCAGTTAGTCATCTAAGGAGGGGTTCCCAGACTGCAAGCCTCTTCTAGACAGGCTGCCTTCCTCTGTGGAACTCTACTGGTGCTCTGAGGATGCGAGTCCAGAATGCCGGCTCCTCTGGGCACCTCCACCATGCAAACGCCACTATTTTGCAAAAAAGGAAAGGTTTCAGGTTCATTGAATGTTACATAGAGAATCAGACTCTGAGCTGCTTTGGGTTTGCCAACTCCCTTACTACATACAACATATTTTGTTTACAAGAAACTCATTGGGGTTTTGCAGGCACCGGGACTGAGGTGAGTTGACAGAGCTGTGTGATGGTGACTCATGCAGAACTTCTGGATTGCACTCATCAGTGATGTATGCAAAGGTGTCTTTCTTTCTTTCTTTCTTTAAGAATCTGAATTACTTTAGCTTATTTTGTATGCTTGGCTTACTTTTAAATCTGACTGAATGCCAAAGTGAGGGCTTAAAATAACAGCACATTATTTACTGAAACAGTGGACTGGGAATTTCCCCAAAGAAAGAAATCCACCTACATACTTATCACTCCCACTTACACGCTGCATCACTTCCACATCCACTGGAAAACAACATGTTGAGTGGGTAGCACACCACAAGTGCTATTGTCAATGAGTGATTATAATAGCGTAGGGGTGACTGGAGAGACTGAGTACCACCATGTGACCAAATAATAATGCATAGGACAGTTTGCAACATTTAACCTGTATATGCATGAAAGCTCTGGGTTAAAGTCGTCTCATTCCCCTGGGAACTTGTAGTGCTTCAATCATTTAAAATGAATCAACTTCTTTTTAAAAATATTTAGAGGAATGATCTGAAGACCTATAGTTTACAATTATTTTGGGCCAGTAATCTCTTGTCTTAGTAGGACTACGGACAGCTCAGGTATTTTTAAAAAGGGAGCACTGGGCATTGGACCATAGGAACCAGCCTTCTGCTATAGTTGCTAGGGAGGTAGTGTGATCTAGTGGATAGTGCACTGGCCTGGACTCACGAGACCTCAGTTCTGCCACTGTCCTACTGGTTCCAAAGAGGCAGCAGTCATATTAGTTTAGTTCAGCAAAAGAAGCAAAGAGTCCTGTGGCACCTAAAGACTAACAAATTCATTTATTTCATAGGCTTTTGTGGGAGAAAATCCCACTTCATCTGATGCTTTGAAGATGGGGGAACTTACAGAATGGGTGGTGACTCACTTCCCTCCCTATGTCTCCATTTCCCTGTCTGTAAATAGGGATAATGATACTTACTTTCCCTGCAAAATGCTCTGCAGTCTGTTGATGACCAACACTATGTAACAGTGAGGGATTATTAGCAGTGGTATAGATTAAAGCCCTGATTCAGGAAAGCATCACAGATCAGCAATGCTTAAAGTTAAATACATCCTTCTGTGTGCTGCTGAATAGGGTTGGGTGGAGTATGAGGTAAGCTACCATAGCAAGCTTCCAAAGATCATTGCTAGAAAGCCTCTTCTACCTGTAATTTCCATGCACCCATAAAGCTCTGCTCCATCATATCTAAGCACTGCAACACTTTTGGTCCTCCCCTAGGAATGCCGCACATTACCAGTGTGGTGTCATGTCACCTCAGTGGTTCTTTACACATGGACTGCAGCAGTAACAGAAGGCGCACATGGAGACCACACTACAGAAATATATCCCCACAAGGCATATAATAGTGTCTACTGCTGTGAGACTAGATTTTATATCCAGTAGATACAGCAGCACACCAGTATGTGCATACTTTATGGAAAATGTGGTAGCAGGATGTGATTAGAAAGTCTCTGTCCATGAAGAATAATGGCTCAACTTTAACTAAAGTTCTAGTCTTTTGCTTGTTTATTTCTAGCTCCTTTTTTAAACTAGCAGAGTAACAACTCAAATTTATGTGGTTTTCTCTTGACATCATGAAGCAGACTATATGAACTCACCTTGACATTACTCCATTTCACTTCCATGCTGCAGTATTAGCTCTATAATTGTGACTTCCAGCTTGTCGTGAGATTGATAGGTCACCATTTGTGAGCATGGGAAAACACTTTACAAACAGTCTGAAGGGTTACTACTGCTTGAAGGGTTACTAACTTATATGCTTAGTAGCTGTATTTCAAACTGAAATCTCCTGAGCATGTCCACACAATTCCCCCCCCCCCGAACTCTAAGCACACTTAATTTACACAACAACGAAGTCTGAGCCCAATTTTAAATGAAAGCTGTGTTTTGGCTAGAGCTTCACATACCAGTAAAAAAGTTCCTAGTATCAGTTTGACAGGTATACTTTGGATTGTAACCCCTCTGCTCTGTATATTTAAACCACAATAGGAAGTTTTTTCCTGGGATTAAACTCAGAAAGGAGTGTAGGGGTGCATTACCATGTCTATCCCTGTGGACATATTGATACAGAGGCTGGAGGAGTCGTTCTCACCTTGAATAGCCATGCAAACACAAGCCGTGCTACAGTTAGCATGTTAAAAATTGCAGCATGGCCGTGGTGGCATGGGGACTTTGGGCTAGCTACCCAACTGTGTACTTAGGATATCAGATGGGGTTGTATCTGGACGGCTAGTCCAAGTCACTGCCTGTGCTGCTTTTGTTTGTGTGCTAGCGCAAGCATGTCAGCCAAGCTGGGAATTACGCCTCTCAAGTGCCACTCAGAGGTATTGCGAGGACTGTCTCATGCTCTTGGTGGGATGCAGGGGGCTTCCTAAAGTCTGAATGCATTTAAAGCTCAGGGTCAGTTTACATTTACAGTTAAATATAGCAAAAGTTTTCATTTTTAAAAAAGCAAAACAAAAAAAGAAAGAGGATTCAGAAAGAAAGGTATAGGGATAAATGGGAGAGTGATGAGCACATGGGGAAAATATAGCCACATCTCATTTTCTTCAGAAAACTTCCTCCCCTAGCACCTCAACCTCCTCCCACTGAGGTCAGTGACAAGAGTCCTAACCATTTCAGGGGCATTGCTAGACGACAAAAAAAAAAAAGTGGCCAGCACCTAACACACTGGCACTGACTGGAAGCAAGAAGAACAAAGTAGATGTGAGTGATACAGCAATGATGCCACACCAGAGTTGACCCTAGTAGGTGCATGGAAATCTGTTCTATGCAGCAACTAGACCCCCACCCTCCATCCCCAACTGGCTCCCTGAAGGCTTCTGATTTTTGCGTATCACCAGTGCCAGCTGTGGTGAAAGGACGCAGACTGCAGATGTGTCCAGTGATGTGCAGATGTACCAATACACAAACAATATCCTTAGAAACTGCCTGCTCTCTTGACAAGATGCCACCAGAAAATTAACTGATATTTTTGTCTCACTCCTACCCACATATGGAGTAAACAACAGACTGCTGTTTGCCACTGGTGCAGGCAAGATTAACTGGGGAGAGGTCAACACTGGCCTCAAAATTTGGCAGCAGTCGATGGGAGTTATGCAAGCTAATCTTTGTAGCTTGCATAACTCCTGTTGACTTTGTAACTTCCTTTCTAAGCACCATATCTACTGCACTGCACCAATGGAAATTGCACACCCAGTGATGCAGCACTATGCCACCTGAAGACATGATTTTACTCAGACAACTTCGGGATTGATGGAGCGTGTCTTTACTATTGCACAACTGAATAGGATGAATTGCCACCATCAGCATTGACTTCCACAAAAATCTCATGCAATAAGTAAACCTGTTAGTTTTTAAGCACCACAAGATTCCTTGCCTTTTTTTTTTTTTTTTTTTTTTTTGCTTTACTAGACTAACACAGCTGCCCCTTTGGTACATAGGCAATGAACGACTGAAATGATTTACAATGGCATTCAGCACTGGTTCAAAGCTAGCCCAGGATGGTGATCAGAGAAAGTTGTTTCCAGTCTGATGCCTGTTGTAAAGAAAGTTAACAACATGACAAAGCCCAACTCTCTAAGCCTTAGTCTACACCAGGGGGTCTCAAACTCAAATCACCATAAGGGCCACATGAGGCCTAGCACATTAGCCTGAGGGCCTCACCACTGAAACCTTTTCATACAATGATACAAAGTATAGTTGAAATGAAGAGTAACATATATATGTCAATAAAGTCAATTTATTACCTTTAAGAAACTGTACTGTGAACAGCTAGAGTAAGTAAGTAAACACACTTTAACGTCTGCATTATCAATTATTTGCGAAATTCTAAGTGCCGTTGTGGGCTGCAGGAAATAACTTTAGGAGCCGCATGCCACGAGTTTGAGACCCCTGGTCTACACCTAACTTGAAATTTGGTGGCAGTCAGCAGGAGTTACACAAGCTTTGCAGTAACTTCATAACTTCCCTTCTATGCAGTGTTTCCACTGTGCTGCACTGAAGGGAAATGTGTTCCCATCAACACAGCACTATGTCACTTGAGCAGCTGGTTTTAACATGCCCACTTTTGGATCAATTCAGCAGGTCTTTACTGACCACTCAATTGATCTGGAAAGAGCAAGATGATGAAAACAAATGCAGATATGCCCAAATTTGGTGCTTTCAGTTGTCATTTCCAGCAGAGAGGCCACATGTTGAATGTACATGGAGACTGACCTAGCGCCTCCAACTGCCAGGGGTTCTCTACAGAACAGGGCTGAGCTACAGTAGCCAGGCAATTTGAATAGAGCTGCTGCTAGAACAACAGAGTCCCAACTTCTCATGAGCACTAAAATGTGTGAGAACAGGAACTCGCTGCTCTGCTATCTTTTGATATTTTTATCCTCCTCTTTATTGCTGTTGTTTTTAATAATGGGTAATGATGCTCTCCCGCAAACTGGCAGTCACTTCTGTGATTGCTGTTGGCGTCGCAGATGGAAGTGCTGTGGCTGAGAGCCAACATGGTTGTCTAATCTAGCTTCTGTTCCTTGCCTAGAAACCTTGAGCTGTAGTCTGCTGCCACTTACTCTGGTGTAAATCAGAAATAGTTCTGCTGAAATCTTCTAAATCTGTGGTGTGAAACCAGCATAAATGAGAGCAGACTCCTGCCTCCTCAGTTCTTTTATATTAGTTGTATTCAACATGAGAAAAAAAATTCACCCAATCACAGCCCAGGAAAAGCAGATGTTACCCTCTTACATGAGAAACAAAATCCAGACATTGATGTTATCTGCTTTCTGCACTCTTGGTGCTGTTACTCTGAAATCAATGGCATTTTCCCAGGGAGGAATTTGGTCCAGTGTGTGTCCAATCATGTTGCTCCCTGAATTATTATTGCACCTTCTGAACCTCTTCTTGAGCAATTCTTCATCCAAGTCACATCCCCAATGTGACACTGATGTATAGCCCAAGGAATCAGCAGAGAACTTTCAACAGGAAAGCACGGCACAATTTTTTCTTCTTTAATACTGTGATTTGTTACTGCTTCTTTAATCCTGTCCTACTATGGGCAGAGTGTTCACGCAGATTCACAGGTGGTGTTTGTGCTACTGCACCTAACACAATGGTGCTGCAGCCATTGCTACCGTTCTACAAATAATGTCATCAAATGCCTTAGTTGCCCTTTGGTGCCCAGAGTCACCCATAAAGGCTGACTATTGCAAACATAATTTTCTGGCATCTGTCTGATCCTTCACAATTAATCATGGAGTAACCAAAAGCTACTATCAGAATCACCATTCAATGGCACACTCAGCAAATAGGTCAAGGATAGAAGACATGCAATGTGACACACCTCCTGGTCCCCAGAGGAGACCCCTCCAGATGAGGAGTAATACACATTGATGGGATGTTACACAGAACTTGCAGTGTCCTACCAGGGAACTTCAGCCTCCAACACAGCTCATCTGCTATGAATGTTTCATAGGCAACAAATACACTGAAGGTATTACATCACCCATCTTGTCCCTACAAATGCAGGTATTTTAAACTAGAGTTAGAAAAGATCTCTGACTAAGAACTTATATAGCAGAGATGGCTGAACTTACTGGCCCTCTAAGCCACATACAACCATCTTCAGAAGGCTGAGAGCTGTGGGCCCTGCTTGGGCTTCAGTCCCACTTCTGCTGAACTCCCAAGTCCCGGTAGGCATGCCCCATGGCACTGAAGTCCTGAGAGCCCTCCGTGCTTGGCAGAAGCCTCCAACCTACCATTAAGGCAAAGCCCCATGGTCCCCTCCCAGTCTGGTGGGTGAGAATGGGGGGTGAGGTGGGGTTATACTAAGCTCCATGAGTCACACTTTAATGGTAAGAGCTGGATGCTCTTTACATGTTGTATACCCAGCTCAGCACCACCCCATAGCAACATTTAAATGACCTATCTGTCTGTATTTTTTAGTGCTTTGTACAGACAGTGGATCTGCTTCTGATCTCACTTATGCTTATTATTATGCTCTCCCCTTGAATTAGGTTGAAACCAGCTTCGAATCCTAGCACTTTAAGCTTCTATTTGCCCTGCAAGGTGAATTCCATTGAATAATCTTGAGATCCTGTTAAAAAACAAACAAAAAAACCCAGTCTCCCACCTTCCCTGAAGGGCCGATTGAATTTTAAGGGCTAGATCTTCAGCTGGTATGAGCTGGCCAATAACCAGTCTCAGCATCAGGCCCTAATGCTCAGTTAACTACTGAGCTAAACTAGCTACATGTACTAGAACTTAACCACTTGCTTTAATGCTCCTGCATTCTTTTGTAACAAAAAATATTGATGCTACAGAAGAGCGAAGTGCCTTTCTTCATGAATATACATGGTTGCCTTGCGTGACCAATGGCTATCCTACAGGACTTACTCACACTGAGACCTGCATGCCGTGGTCCTGTCGATGTTTTTTCCTAATGCCTGGTCTACAATAGAGAATTAGTTTGGTTTAACAATATTGGTTGGCGTTTGAACTGTCCCCACAATGGAGTAGCTATTTTGACCTCAGACCGAATACAGAAAATGCTAGTTGGATGGAAGAATTCTTCTGCTGACCTATCCACCTCCTCTCAGCAGGAGTGTCATTGCCCTGGGAAAATACCCAGGGCCCAACCTCACACCCTATCTGGAGTCGGGGCCCTGGGCTCCTGCCGCTGCCAGCCCAGCCCCTGATCCCCAGCTGGGGACGGGGCTGAACAACACAGTGGCTGCCATGGACAGCCAGCCCAGCCCCGGATACCCAACTGGGAACAGGGACAGGAGAGGCAGGGGGCATGCCAGTCATTCAGCGCACTGGCACTGGGATTCAGGGCACATCCCCCTGCCTCTCAGGAAGGTGGACTATCTGATTACAAGGAGACTCCATTCACTGTGGAGCGTTTTAAATGTAGGCAAAGCCCTGAGTCACCAACACAAGCTCCTCAAATCTTCCTTCAGACATGCAGTTTCTTTATCTGACAGTGTACATCTCAATGGGTACCTCTTTGGGTTACAGAAACACAGGTGTGGGTATGACAACAAAAGATTCTCACATCACCTTGGCTATGCCTACACTAAAAAAGTTAGTTTGAATTAACAAAGTCGAACTAGTAAGCTCGACCTTAATTTGAACTAAAGCTGCCCTCCTTAAATTGAATTAACGAAGTGCACTAATTCAACTTAAATATTTAGTTGAATTAGTGCACTTTGTTAATTCAATCTAACAGCCCTTATTTAAACTTGTTTAGTTTGAATTAAGGGTTAATCCTGGTCTATACTGCCTTAGTTTGAACCAAGAATTGAACTAAGAGCTTAGTTCAAACTAAATGCAGGTGTTACTAATTCGAACTAAGCCCTCCTTAGTTCGAATGAAAGAATTCTTTAATTCGAATTAGTGAAAGTCTATGGTGGATGGGGACTAAATTAGTTCAAATTAAGACTCTTTAATTCGAACTAATTTGCCAGTGTGGACGCACCCCCTGTGTATAACTGCTGAGGCTGCCTCTGGGCCTACCACCTGTTGCAAAATGGACACGAACTGACGCTGGTCTTTGCTTTAAAGAAGACTTGCACTGCCTTTTGGAATCCTGAACCTTCACGGTTCACCTGGCCCTTCTCAGAAAATCTCCATCCTTTTGATACTGCTTTTCAGGGATGAACTCAGTGCTTTGTATTTACTGTGGAGAGCTCCCTGATTTTGCACAGATGCTCTGTTTTTTCAGAATAATGTGCTTATGTTGGCTGTTTCAGCATGATGCTCTCCCCACCCAACCCCTATTTGCTCTTCTTTGAATCTTGGTCAACTCACATGTGATGTATGTGTGGAATAATTAACCCCCCCCTTTTCACTTGTTTACGTAGAGATTTTTGCTCATTATGAGGCCAGCAGATAGTCTCGCTCCTGCTCTCATTTTTTTTGCGCATGTTTGTTTTGCATTTTGCTTGGCTGGTCACTGAAGTATACAAAATGCAAATTACAAATGTATGAGCTGCAGTGATGTGCACAATTAAAGAAAAAAAAAATCTGCAGCTAGACTATTTGTATAGCCAGAGCAAGGGGACAACATTTAAACTCTGAATTCTTTTACTTTAGCCAAATATCCAAGCAAATTCAGAAATTACTACAGAATGTCAGACTAAAGCTTAGTGGAGAAGGAAAATAAATATATACATAAATGCTCTTTTTGGAAAAACAGAACTCACTTCAACATATATTTTAAAATCAGAAGCTAGTGGCTAGCTCTTCTGAGGCCACGTAAAAGCACATAGGCCAACTTACAGGCCATGGAAAGAAGAAATACTGGTCTACAGCACAGCTGTGAGCCTGCTTCCTAGTGGTGGTAGGTAGACACACGTTAGCTCTGCTTGCTCTAGAGCGCTAATAATAGCAGGGTAGCTGAAGCAACGCAGCCTAGTCACCGAGTACTTCCCTGTGGTCTCCATGGTTGAGCTTGGGTGGCTAGCCCAACCAGCCACACTTGCTGCTATGACCATGTTGCTATTTTTAGGTGCTACTTTGAGCAGCGCTAAAGCATGTATGTCTACCTGACCTGAGAATTTCACTGCCTACCACAGCCTAGATGGACATGAACGCCACACTTCCTGGACCCTCCTGGCTTTGTACTTGGGCAACTCTTGTGAGCCATCACCCTGCTACCCTGACTCCATTGCTTTTTTTTAGCATGCTCGCCCAAGCAGGAACAGTTACCTAGAATCACCTGTACAGTGTCAACTGCTGACATAGTCAGAATGCCCATTTGCTCAGCTCCACCACCTTTCCAGGCCTCAAATAAGTTGCACTGATATCAACAGCTAAGACACAGAGGGTCGATCTCAGCTGGTGTAATACAGTATGATTCCACTGGAGTCAATGGAATGATGCCAACTGACATTAGTGAGGGCTGGCCCACACTGTCTTGACCACAGTGCCAGTCCACATGAGCAGCTCCTGGCAGCAGCAAACAAACCAGTAACACTTTTCTGTACAGCTTGCATTCAGAGGAAGATTTTTTTTTAACAACCTTTTTTAATGGTGTATTGTTGCGCCGGGGGGGGGGGGGAACCACTGAGTGCACAATTTAGCTGACTAGCCAGCTTCCCCTGGGGCACTCTGAAATTACAGGTCCCAGGATTACCATCCTGAGACATTCCACATGATGACATTTAGCAATGTAGCACTTAAGTAACTTTAGCAAAATCCCCAAACAATCATGTTTTGGCTGAGCTGCCCCACATGCCTAACTAAAAGCCACCACTAAGAATCTGATCCTGAGCACTGCCAGGGGCTGGGAGCAAGCATCTCAGCATACCTCCACTGATTCATGAACATCAGCTGGGAATCTGGTTGCAGGGGTTTGTCACTGACTTGAACACAAGCAGAATCAAGCTTTGAGTCACAAAAGGAAAGAGCCTTACAACTCTGAAGGCAAGATATAAAGACATATCAGTTTGCCCAAACCGAAGTCATCCTCTGAAACAAAGAAGAAACCCCCCAATGTTTGTATAAAAATATCATCCTTTTATTACATTCCACACAATACATCTTTAAAGAGTTCCAAATTTCCACAAGATATTTTTCACACACAGGCAACTGGGCGATGCTGGGGACATCACAGTTCTAGGAGGGGGAGACTTGGGAGTAAAAGTCTTTAAGTGATTTTTGTCATTGTCTTTGGTGATTTTTATTTTTAAGACAGGCCATCAAATTCTCCTCTCATGTAATCCAAATCACCTTCCCTAACACCAATAGAGCGCCTTTGTGTAGCTGAGCGCATGGGTGCTGAAACTTGTGTGGCTGCCACAACCGCTGGCTCTAAATGATTTCCATTATGTGTAAGGTTTATAGATTGGTTCAATGGCTTTCAGCAATCCCACTATGCAAATTGTTCCAGACCCTCTGGCTGAGAGGAGAATTTGACCCAGGGATGTCGTACCAACTTCTGAAACATTTCTAGAAGTTTTCCTAGCCTACTGAAATTCTAGGTTTGATCTGAAAATGCAGCAACAGTACTTCAATATTTTACATCCATTACTATCTATGATAGCTTAGCACTAGGGATTTCATATCAGAAGTGATATGTTTGATCCTGCCAGAGCTACATCATGGAGCTGTTGACTAGTAAATGTCTTCCATGCTGGAAGAAGCTCCCCTCGGGTCCACATGGTACTAAACACATCCCAAGAGGTGATGGATGCCCCTGAGTGCCTCCTGACTTCCACGGGCGTTGAAGGCACTTAGTCCCCTGGCCCCCAAGTTTGCAATCCCAGATGTGTGTTTACTGTCACACCTCTCATCTAGATGCATCCACCACCACACATGCTCAATGCGGAGAATCATTTTTAGACGTTGTGCACTTTAAAAACTATCTCCCTACCAATGCAGCGCTGTCATGTTACCAGCTAAGCAGGCATTTCTGAAATTGGCAGAGTCAACTGCCACATGCGCTTAAGCATGCTATTGGCTAAGGCTGGGAGGCAGAGCATGAAAACGACATCCCCAATGGACATACGCCACTGGGGCATGGCTAAGCCCCGAGCAGTACTAGTCTCTGTCGTGATACATGCCAACCCTTTGTGCATATGACGCACTTTTCTGATCTGACAGAAGAAGCAAGACTGCAAACAGTTAACAACTGTTGGGTTTTTTGGGTGGTGGTGGGGTGGCGGAAAGGGTGGATGGAGGTCTCAGGGTAGGAATCTGATCACTTGCTGCAACTGAACATGAAAAAGACTGAACTTTGTTCAACGGCAGTGCATTTTGCCTGCAAATAGATCAGATTTAACTATTCAAATCACCTTAGCGTGTCATCGCTTGGTAATTTATAAGGCATTTTCACTGCATTACTTCAGAGCCAGTCAATAGGTGGAGGCTTATCTTGGTCTCCATTATGTCTCCTTGGTTAAAGAGGCAGCAATATCTGGATTTCACCAGGCCTGCCTGCAAGTGCTTTGTTTGCTAGATGTTACTGATGCTCTAAGAAGCAGAACATTAGCAAATGCAAAACTAATTGACATTCTGGAAAGTCAATTAGCCATTTTATGATCCAGCAGCCATGAATTTGAGCAGAGACAACAGAAGGGAAATTAGACTCATCTTGTAAATTTCTAATAAAATGACAAGGAAGAGCATTCTCCCTTCCCCTACAAAAAGATAAACAAAAAACATCAGCATCTGGAGTGAGGTTCCTTAAAAAATAAACAAACCTCAGATTCAAGAAACTACAGTATTTCACATCCACCTTAGATCTGCTCAAGTTTACTCATTACTCCAAGGCTGGATTTAACGGATATGAACTAAACATTCTTTATGAGCTTCTCTGTTATAAGGCAACTTGAAACAGACTCACTTCTGGATGGGGAGTCGGGGGGGGGGGGTTTTCCGCTACCAAACAACGGCTGTGTTATCGTGCTGGCTGATGAAATAATAAGCAGAGAGGTCTTAATGTTGAATGTCTATGCACCTCTCTGGATTCTTCCCACCATCCACAGGGGAAGCGAGGGTGGGGGTGGGGGGCCTTTTGGCTGTCCAGCATAGCCTGTTCTTCTCATTATGCACCCGCTGATGTTATGATATGAAATATAAACCCAGCCAAAGCTAGATAAGGCAACAAAAAGCATTGTTCTCTTCCCCAAGTAAACAAATCAGTATAGTTATCAATTGCAAATGGTATCCCAGGCCTTCCACAGGGGAGAAAGTATTCCCTGTGTAAGCAGAAGCAATACAAGCAAATTAAAAAGGGCCTCTTTTAAATATACATTCAATCAGTCAGCCTCAGGCACTCCCATGCACACTTACTTACATATATTTATATGGACACACACACACACACACACACACACACACACACACACTCACACGCACACACCAGCTTCTAGACTTGCCGTCAAGTTTCCTCGCAGGTTGCCTACTAGGAGAATCAGTCTTTGAAAATAACAAAGAGGAGCATTCCCTTTCAAAGTGACATGGGCGATATCTATCTTCTGGCGATCCAAGCTGCAGCATCAGTGGAGAGTGTGTAAAAGAACAGGAAAGGCAGGGAAGGAGGGGACAGGGACAGAGATGTCTAGAGTTCACACAGACACTAGGTGAGGAGAAAAGTGCAAAAATTGAGGCAACGTATTTGAAGTCTGAATTTTTGTTTTTTGTTTATTTTGTTCTTGCTCCCCTGCTCCGCTCTCAGCAACGCAAGCTGTGGTCTTGCTCTACTTTTATTGTTAAGGTGGGCTCCACTGCCAAAGGGGCCCCGTTGGTATAATGTGAGGTTTTGTAGGTGATGGCGTGATCACTCTTCTTGGCCGCATAGCGGAACCGGTGGTAGTGGAGCACAAGGGCCAGCGCGACGGAGACCAGCACCAGAACAGCACCTCCAGCGGCCATAACGTAATACCAGTAGGCTGGGATGGGCTGCACTGACACCGTGTCCACTGTGGGCTCGCTCCCTGGCTGAAGGGTGCCCCCTGGTGGAGAGACATAGAAGAGGGTTGCTAGGTGGGATGCATGCAGACTAATAAAAAGAAACACACATACTATCAAGAGTACAGAGCAGCATTAAGTGAGGTTATGTGACCCAGCTCCAGACACGAAACTTCCTTTCTGGAAGAAACACAATTTGAGTGCTTGATGAACAGACATATTAAAATTGTTTACTAATTAGCCAATCTGGACTTAAATAGAAATTCCTTTTTTTTTTTTTTTTTTTGGATTCCCCAGCTCAGCTGGGTCTTGTCTCCATATGATAGTTGTCAAGCAATGACAAAACATCACTGTTTTAACTGGAGGTAGAATTCCATAGCAAAGCAATAAGGAAGTCGCAACAGAATGCTGGGAAAGAAATCAAAGAGTGAAACATTCTTCATTTTTATGGAAAAGACAGTGACAAAGAACTCTCACACAGGGTGCCCTAGACATATATACATCGATTTTTAAGGCCAGACAGGACTGCTGTGATCATCTAGTTGGATTTCCTGTGTAGCTGAGACTGTGGAATATCAAAAAGCCTTTCCTGCATCAAGCCCAAGATCTTCAAAATTTTAGCAAGCCAGGACTACACAATCCATGCTACTGAAAATTAAAACTACCAGCAACCTCCTGTTTTGCTGAATTCAGAACTAATAACTATCTGGGGAGCTTTTTGTTCCTCCATTTTTAACCCTTTATATGACTGCCCATTTCTTACAAAAAAAGGAGGGAGGCATGTATCGTTTTGAGGCAGAGTTATTTGTTTTAAAGATCGTGACTGGATAACATGGCGTAGATAAAAACACTCTTTTATTGCTGCCGATGCACACATGCTAAAACCCACAGCTCTCACCAAAGTGGAGTGACATTAATGCTCACGCAACCATTGCTCAGACCTCCCAAATTTTGCTTTTGGAAACAAGTCATAGATAGCTGGGGATGCACTTTTGAAACTTATTGATTGGCTGGTCCAAGAGCAAAAGTCACTGAGGAAACTTTCCACATGACTTGCTCTGCTCTGGAACAAAGACATTTTAATCTTTCTCTAGAGGAAGCCTGATTCCCCTCTCATTTTGCCGTTGTTTCCACAATAGAGGGACACTTCCCACACAGACAGCGCTGCCAGGAGCGTCTTAAAGTGGATAGTTTGTGGGCTTCTGTGAATCAGTGTCAACTTATTATTCAGCTCAGCGATAATAACTGCTGCTTGGCAACCAACTCTGTGTCTTTTTTCATTGCATGCTCAGAAGGTTTCAAGGGAAAAACAAAATACTGAAGGATGAGCTCTAATCTGAGCACAGCCAGGAAGTTTCCTGTAACAGGCTCCCACCCCCTACTCCAAGCCCTAGAGTGCCCTAGAAGACAGAGGTGGAGATTTACATGTTTAGCTACATCTGTGTGTTTAGGTTTGCAATAGTTTGTTCTATTGTAGCCTGCGTAGGAGATTAGTTGCTTCTTACTCACAAAGTATGAGCGTGAAAAACAGGGATCAAATCTACATCCAGAGCACTTAGTAAAGACAGGTAAAGCCTACTTCTTTGGAGCAGGAGATTGGAAGCAACCCACACATTTGTCATTGCAGGCAAGAAAGTGTCTCATTTCTCAGAAGAAACGAACATCCCTCCGCTGACACACACAGTCACAGAGGTCATTAAGGGACCTTCCGTCTCTGCAGCGAGGCCATTAATTGGATGGTAATGGAAGAATGAACTCTCTTTTCATCCACCTACAGAGACAGTCCCTCCAGAAGAGGCGGAAGGCCACAGACGGGGCAGCATGATAGAAGCCAGTAACGCAGCTGCCCACACTATGCCTATTCTGGGCATAACATGAGAAGCCACCCCTGTCTGACTGAAGTGACCTCGGGCAAGTCATTTAGCCTCTCTGTGCCTCAATTTCCCACCCGTACAATGGGGATAACAGCACTGACCTAGCTCCCGGATGTGGATTAATACATCACAGACTGCGAAGTGCTCATCAACCATAGTAGTGGGGACTGTGAAAGACAAGGAGAAAAAGGCACACTGGGGTCATTGTCCATGACTAGGAGCTACGACACAAATGTTAAATAATAAACACCATGTGACTAGCATGCTCCTGTCACCTCTTCCTGATCTAGTTCCATTAGGGATGAGGGGGTCTATGCCAGTCTTGGCCCTCCACAAGTGCAACATTTTAGGACAGGGTTGTCTGCACCTGCCCCTCCTCCTCGCATAGCTGGTTGTAAGGGGCCCTTGGCACCACTGTTTCCGCGCTCCATTGCTGCTGTTCCTTGCTCCTTGTTGCAACCAAGAGGGAGCCTGGTTTGCTCCCTATCAAATATCACAGGTGGAGAGGAACTGACCCATGTTCTATTAGGGAAGGGGGGCTCCTAAAATAGCACTTAAGCATATTTTATTTCTTTAAATAGACCCATATTGGGCTATTCCTACCATTTACAGGGAGGGGCGTAGATGCTCTACACACCACTCCCACTAGCATCCCTCCCACTGACTGTTGGATGGAAGCATGCTGTAGTTGACAGGCAGGGACCAAGGTGTGCATGGTAGGGAAGGGGCAAACTACTGAGTAAACTTAGCTAAAAGAAAGTGCACGCAAGCCCCTGGAGGAAAAAAAATCCAAACTGGAATGTTTATTTAATGTTCTTGTGGAAAAATTGTCTTCGATTGTTATTTCAAGCTGGCTGGTGCACTGAGAAGAGAGTTTACAAAGTGGTCATAAAACAATACCAAAGTAATAAACTGCTGATCTCTTTAGGGAGAGTGTAAAAGTACAAACTGTCCTGCAAAATGACAAACGATGCAAATATCTGCACTCGATCTCTGCTTGCCACCCAGATAGTGCAGGAATGAAAACATACAGACATTTTAATTATGGCCGTTTGGCGCTAACGGGCATTTCAAGGCCCAGATTCTCAGCTGGTGTTTACCAGAAGAGCTCTACTGGAGTGGGAGGAATGAGAACTATTCACATCAGCTGAGGATCTGGCCCCAATATCTTAAATTCACGTCCGCTGCAAGTATCTTGGCTGGTAAAGGAAGAGCAGACGGCTCTCCTTCATTCCCAAATCCTCACTGCTTTACTTTCTTTACATCTAAGGATTGTGCTTTCTTTAGGAGAAGGATACAGAAGTCTGTGAAATTTGCCTTCCCTCTGCCAAATGGACTCTGGCAGTAGCTTAATTTTAAATGATTTTCTATTGCTCTGTGAGAGCGTATAATATACCAGAGAGTCTCACAGATAACCAGTCACTGGTTCCAAAAGCAAATCCACTTAGCTGAGTCGAAATGAATTTGCATATGTCTAATCACCATCCTTGCTTGCTCAAAAACACCTACTGTTAATCTGACAACTGGAGGGGGCATAAGACAGAGCAGGGAATCTGCACACACACAAGCTGCCTTCTCACATAAGCTATTCTGAGCTGGTCCCAGTCATACTGTGAACTTTGCCGCCAAATTCGCTCCTTGCCACAGAAGTCACAGTGGGAGTCAAGCTTCTGGGACAGCATGGAGAAAGGACCCAGCCTTGAAAACTACTGTACATTAATCTTGCATCCATGAGCATCTTTAGCTATAGGCCATTGCTGTGTGCATGCCTGCATGGGGATGGAGAGGGGGTAATCAGCTGATGTCAGTGAACTTTAGGGGTTGTGGCTGTAGTGTTCGGTCTCCCTGTCCCCCAGAGTCTGTGGCACAGGGAGACCTGCCTATTGGCCTTGAATTCATTATAACATGTGTTTATTTGAGAGGTAAATGAAGGCACAGAGAGGTTATCATCAGGGCTGTCCAGTAGTTGGTGCCAGAAATGGGAATATAAGCTAGAAGTCCTGACCCAGCAGCCACAAATAAGCATAGCCCTTCTTCCTCCCATTAGAGGGAGATCGTGGATGGTACAGGGCCAGTGCAGCCAACCTCAGTATCAACTCTTCCCAGCCCCACTGGTGCAGACAGCATAGCTGGGGGCAGAGAGAATGACTAGAGCACCACTGGACTCTCAAAGTACCCAGCTGCTTCAAGGCTAAGGTCCAGTGAAGTTAGAGCAACACTTGCCCTACTCTAACCGCTTCAGAAACTGAGCCTAGACAAGGCCAGCTCTTAACTGGAGGGCATAAACATGGCTTCATTCACCTCTGCTCCAGCCCACTCAGGTCCAGTACTGAGAGTAATTTGGCCAGTCCTAAGGATCCAGCTTCACGTCTCTAAATTACTACATCACACTGGCCCAAGGTAGGCAGAGGAGACAGCAGAGATCTGCAGGGTCAATTTAGCAACTCAGGTATTCAAGGAATCACACTCATTTGTCTTCAAGAGTTAACAAAACCAACTAGTAACACTGAAAATAGTTTTTCCTTTTGCTCTCCACTGCTAAAAATAGCTGCCAGTCCATTCAGGATATGCATAACACAGATGTTATCAGTTCTGTTTATAATGGCCTGTTGCTTTCTGGACATTTATTTTATTTATAGAAAAACACTTTCCTAAGACAAAAAAACCCATCCTCTTAACTATATCACTGTTTGCATTCTCTTACATTCACCCACACACCCCAAACTCTCCTCTCTTTCATTCAGGTAAGCCCTACTTCTGAAAAAAGGCGGGGGGGGGGGCTTTCTGTTTCTGACAGGTTTTTGTGCACTTTTTTTTTCCTGCATGACCTGTAATGCACATCATGTAAATCTAATTCTGACCCTAAAATCTGGGATGTTTTGTATGTGTGCTCATGTTCACCCTTGTTCCATCTACACATAGGACCCACTAATATCACTTCACATGACCATCACCCCTCAACCATACAGCAAATGCAGAATTTAACATTAAAACCAAAGATTTAGTTAGACAAGAACAAAAATCATCAAAGAAAAAAGGAGAAAATAATACGCCTAGAATCTCTAAAATGTTGTCTGTGCTCCTGGCCATAACCATGTCACAGACCTGTTTCTCTTAAATCTGTGCCAATATGGACTATTTATATGGTAGTGTTTTTCACAGGTTTTGCAGATTCACAGAGTTGATGGTCGCAAGGGACCATGATGGTCATTTACTTTGACCCCTGTAAAACAACACAGGCCACACTTCACCACTTTGACTCCCATAGCAAGCCCATAACTACTGCTTGAGCGAGTTCATATCCCTTAGAACAGTGGTTCCCAACCTCTTCTTGGCCATGGCACACCTTGATACCTTTAATTCTTTGGAGGCACACCACCGTATAGTCTCCAAATGAACTCATGAATATTCATGAGCCAATCCAGAACTCTCAGAAGTTTTTCCAAAAATTCCACGCACACCTGCTCAGGCCTGGCGGCACACCTGTGAGCTGTGCCACACTGGCTGGGAAACACTGCCTTCGAAAGACATCCATTTTTAGGATGAAGACTTCAAGTGATGGAGAATCTACCATGTCCGCAAGGAAGTTGCGGTAAGGATTAAAAACTTGCTCCACTCTTGAATTTGTCTAGCTTGATTCAGCTTCCAGACACGGATCCTTGTAATGTCTCTTTTGTAATAGTCAGAGGGTGCATAACTCAAATGTGGCATAGTTTACACACACTTGACTGGTCTTATCAAAGCCTGACCCACTAGCTGAGATATACATTAGACGTACCATGGCCCACGCACCCACAACATTTAATTGTTAAACCCTCATAGAGTCTTTTAACATGCCCTTTGAGCAAGCACAGCTTTTTTCCAGACATTAATTAATGTTGGGGAGGATGAATTTTGTCCTGCCAGGAGCCACAGAGATGCTCCTATCTGCATAAGAACAGGTTGATTCTAGCCATCCTCCTCCTTGAAATGGAGATGAGATGTGTGGAAAACACAGGTCCTATCATGTAACAATCCATATTGATCTGTGTGCCCAACAATGTTCCCTCTAATACTCATAGACTGTGTGCGCAAACAATTTCTTCGTGTGCGCAAAAACATTTCTTTGTGAGCACCAATATTAGCACTATTGAATTTTGTTGTGCGCATTTCATTTTTTTGTGTGCGCAGATTTCATGACCTGTGTGCGTGCGCACACGCGCACAGCTTAGAGGGAACAGTGGTGCCCAATCTCTGGGTTGAGATGGAGTAAAGGTGGTGGGAGGCCCAAGCACATTTATGGAATAATAACAGTCATAGTAACAGGACACTATTGACAGCCTTTGTGGGGGGCAGTGAGCTCTTTAGACAGCCTGCTTTATCCTAGGACTCAGCCTCTTTTGCCAGCTAGAAACCAAACACTACTGCAAAATTTTAAAATCAGTCAATAAATAAATCAATAGTTGGCATGGGATTTACTCTTGAGTGACAGTGAACAAATCAGTGCATGTAAACACAGGGTGAAGAAAGGGGAGAATGGCTGATATTTCCATCGCCCCTGGGACACAGCAATCAGCCTGAAGACCTCTACTCCACTGCCTGCCCCACAGAAAGCTCTTGTTCCTGCTCCCTCCTATTGCATGCCTGGCCCATCTATCCATCCATATCCATTTCCCCCCATTGGCCATGCCTTGGAGAGTTCATAGGTGGGAGGTATTTAGCTGGTGATAACCTGCTCCCTCGGTTTCTAGCCCCTGGGACAGGGGTCTGCATCCTGTGGCTCCGGAGCCGCATGCAGCTCTTTGATTGCCCCCTTGTGGCTCCAGGCTCTGGTCCTTACCCCTGCCACTGTGAAACCATACAGGGGGGCCAGCTCCTGCTTCTGGGCTCACTCCTCTTCACCAGGGGACTGTGCAGAAGCCCTGGCTCAGCTCCCCCATCTGGAGGTTAAACCCATTGCTGCTCTTGAAACACTTGGTTATTGAAGGAATTTTTAAAAATGGCTCTTTTTAGCTTTTGGGTTGCCAACCTCTGCCCTGTGACGATGTTCCTGTATGAGGGTCTCCAGCCAGGACCACTCTTCTCCTACTTTTGCCCACAGATGGGCTGATGGTTTGAGTGCCTTGAGTGAAACCATACATCTGCTCAAGTCAGTGGAAGTTTACCACTGATTCCAACAAGGCCAGGATTTCACTCATGTTCAGTTCAGAAGTGCCAGTTTCAAAGGAAGCTTGTAATAGGAAAGAGCCCACGGGCACTCCCTGGTCAAAGCTTTTAAGAAAAGACAGTACATCATAGGGCATCATACAGGAATAGTCTGTGCAACGGTCACAGGTTTTTCACCATTGGGCTAGAACACTGTATAAGTGTTTCACCAAGGCTTAGATTCTCAGGGGAAAGATACGTAATTAGCCTAAAAACAAATAAGCCAAAATGCCTAGAATATCACCATAACTATCAAACTGTTAACTCTGAGTGTGCCCCTTTTCACACTAATGACTTTTGCTGGTCCAAATCCCACTGAGGTCAGTGCAAGACAACCTGGCAACTGCCGTTTGCTTTTGATAATTATCATCCAGAGCTGTGGATCCTAAAGCACTTTGTAAACTATCAACAAAGGAAGGGCTTCTTCAATCACTGAAATGTAGCCACTTCAAGGGGCGAAACCCAACAACTTTTATAATGTACCAGCAAATCCATGGAATAGTTTAGGAAAGGAAGTCAGGAGGGATATCATAACCAGTTGAAAAAAAAGGAGGCATTTTCATTAGGCAGAATATCTTTTAAAACTAAAGATTTCCTTCGTTGGAGTTGGGCAGCCTACACATTCATTTCTGGAGAGATAGTGAGGATTAGACAAGGAAAAAGAGATGAAAAATCTTCCCCCAAAAAAGACAGCTCACACTTTTTCAGTGTAGAAAACAGCATCCCCACTGAACCAGAAACATGTTTAATGAGCAGGGCACTTACTCACTCTGAATTCCTCCTCCTTTTGTTTTACTCTGTAGGTTTTATCAAAGAGAAGAGTCCCATCTTCTATTCTTTAGACTAGCATTATGCTATTAAATGCACCATTTCACCTTGTTTCCCCTCTTATTGAATGTCAACTTCCAAGCTCCTTGTGGCAGTTGTTCTTCCAATTCTAGCTCCTAATTTCCCTCCCCTTGCAAGTAGGCTTGCTGCCACTGTATCTAACTAATAGCCTTGGCGCCTATATACTGGAAAACAACCATCTTCTTGCTAAAATAAATCACTGCCATCTTATTTCAATTTTAATTCACCATAAAATTTTTGGTTAAGTCTGTCAGTGGCTTCTCTTTGCTCTTGGGTCATGCATTTTAAGCTTCATTGCTCCTCACTGGGCATTGTAAAGTAGAGCAGTTTACCTGGGTCTTCTTATCAGAGCCATAACATGCTATTTCAGTGCCCAAGGCACATTCCAATTGGAACGCGCCCCTTGCCATTAGCAGTGCTCGGGGCCAGAGCCGCAAAACACGTCTTTTAATAGAGTGGCTCTATTGAGCCCCTCCAGCATGTCTGGGGCAAAGCCTCATTGGCCCTGCTGTAGTTACAGCCCTGCTTCTTATTTGTCTTGATTATGGGTTTCCTAACTTTCATGAGATACGGTAGCAAAGCCTATTCTGCTATCCTCTCTTCCTGCCTCCATGAAGAGTGCACAGGCTAGTGCCATCTGCTGTTGGGAAGCCATACTGCACCTTTACAGTTTCTTTCATCTAGGAACAGTACATATTATTTTCATATGCACACACACCCCTTTACAAAATAAAAGCCAAAAATGAAATCGTGCCAGCAGAGAAGTTACTAAAATAAGTGCAGTTTTACCTGGAATGTAGAAGTTCTCACCTGGGAAAGCTGTGATGGGTTCTGCAAAGGGAAAAAGATATTCTGATTTTAAAAAGGAGAATGTTTAAAAGAAGCAGAAGATTACATCTGATGCTTCTCCAGTTACTTATCGGTGACAACTCCTCAGGCCAGAAGCTGGCATCTCTGACCCCTGTGACTATACAGGGAGCCCCAAGCTAGTGCTCTCCAACTTTTTACTAAGGCCAATGACTCACCAACTACACATTATTTTCTTTGTGATACACTCAGGGTCCAAAATCATAGGCCACTGTTTTCCTTCTGGTCTACCGTTTCCTCCCTTTGTGAGGAAGCGCTGACCACTCACAGCAGCACCTCTGCCCTGGCACTGAACCCTCATCTGATCTGGGGTGGAAGCGAGGTCTGGAGTGGGGGACGGGGAAGTTGGCAGTGGCAGCTCCTGACCTGCTGGGCTGGGCCCAGTTTCCCACTCTGGTCCCTGTGACCTAGCATGCTGAGATGCAGCACTGCTCAGATTTGGCCTGGTTGCTGGAGCTGATGCTGTGGGATGAGTGCTGCTGGGTGGTCTCATTTTACAAATGCACCTGCCCTAGCCCTTGTGCCTCCCCTCCACACCAGGCCACAACCTTCTCACAACCCACTGGTGGGATGCATCCCATCATCTACTCTGGGAAACACTAACACACAGGATCTGTTCAATGGATGAGATGTGGGGGGATTAGATTTCACAATCTTGCAGAGAATCTGAAGTCCTCTGTTTCAGTCTGAGATTGGCCTGAGGTGAAAAGCTGGATTTATAACCAGACTGCAGGATAAAATATGCCACAAATGCAGACATGATTGAATTCAGGGGTTCACTCATTATAGAGCCAGGAGGCGGATGCCAAATTCCAAACTGAATCAGTTTTTCAGATTCCAAAACACCTTAACACCCCCCCCGCCCCCCCCCCCCCCGGGCCTTGAAGCTGGGGTTTTGGTTCCAGCCCATCTCTACGTTTCAGTTTTCACAGGGGGGCACCATGTCACTTCTGGCTAGCCATGCATCTTCCAGTTCCAATAAACAAAGAAGTGTGATTTTTTAGAAGTTACTTTGAAGAAGTGATCTGTTACAAATTACTGGACCTGAAAAGCAATAATCCATGCTTATTAGTGATTGCGTGCTCACAAAAGTAACAGGTTTCTGATTATTTTTAGATTACTTCTGTGTTACGCCTGTGATGCACAGAACCAGGCTGTATCTGCACAGAGCACTATGAACTCATTCCTCAAGTTCAGACCACGAGTGACAGGTTTTCCAAAGGAAAAAATTATTGTGAGGTATTAGAGTTCTTTTCAGGCTGAAAAGGAATCGGATTACCTCCCAGGATTACATTTTAAAAACAGTAGCCTGTTACCCTTGTCAGTTACTTTTATGGTGCTGACACAGAGGGAATGTGGTATGCAGCTATTGTTTCATATTACTGTGGTGGTTTCAAAGTGATCCTACCATCGAGGTGGCATTCAATTTTTCAGTTAGAACTATTTTACAATCCATTTGTCAGACATAATCAAAAGCAAAATATCCCCATTTACTCTTAGGTTCCTAGGTCAGGATTTAAATTCCTGAAAAGATGCAAGTAAATCTACGTAGCAGTTTGAAGAATTTTTTACAGCTAGTGTCCAACATTTTTTTGGACCTTTGTAACTTACAAAGGGCTTTGTTTTAAAGTTTTACCTACACGTAGAAAAACAAAATATTGGTTAATTGGACAAGTTTGAAAACTTAAAAGAAAACTGGAAAATGAAAGAATTTATTAGTGTTATTCATCATCCATGTTTCTTTATTATGCTATGGCAGCCGTGCTATGTTTGTCAAATGTCAACACAGAATTTTATGTATGCAACATTAGTGCTTTTGGCAAAAGGGCAAGTAGTTAGTAAAGTTCAAAGCCTCAAGGAAACTGTGCCCCCAGAGCTCAGAAACACTCCAGGACAAACTGCTGCATTCTATTCTATTCTGGTTCTTCCTTATAGCCACAGGATCTGAGCCTTCAAGTGGTGCATTAAGCAATGCAACTAACAGCTGTCACGTGCGGCTCATTTTCTTGGTTGTCCGAATACCCTATCTTGCTGAGTGTAGGAGGTCCCTGGCAATTTGACACTCCACCTGTGCAGAGTCATCTTGCTGAGGTGAACCTTTCAAAGTCCACGGGAGAAGCTTTGCTGTGCAACTTGAGTCATGGCCAGCTCCAGTGGAAAGACTCTGATTGATTTCAGTCCAGTTGGATGTGACCCCTTAGGAGATGTGTAACAACCAATCACTTCTCCTGCAGCTGTACAGAAGAGGAAGCTCACTTCCATGGACATCTGTCGACACAGACCCTGCTAATTAGATATTTTACGTAGTCCAACTCCACCCACCAGACGTCAAGGACCAGATGCTGATGTGACATTGAAATCAATGGGAATGAACCTCATGGCAGACTCTATCCCATGTTCATTAGATGCTGAGTGCTGTTATCTAAATACAATGGAGGGATGGGCAGGCTAGATAGATGAACGGGGTCAAATTACCATTCTAGTGATAATTGCTAATAAACGTTTTTAAAGCTTATTGTAGCTTTCATGTTTAATGAACCTGTCTACCTGACTTTTGCCCTGGATTGGGAAATGATGAATTTTACTACCAGCATCTCTTTTATTATTGTGTTAATACTGCTATAAAACCCCTCTGCTATTTATTTCTCATTAGACAAGGCTCCTATTGAACCCATCAGCCCCTCCAACCATGTAATGCTGAGTGGCAGCTGGTTTCCTTTGTCTAGCACTTCCCTTTTAAATTTTGTGTATGTCCTTTTCATGCAGCGTATTCTTTAACAAGCCCACATACTGTTTCAGCCCTCCTCTGTAGACATATTTATCCCCCATGATGCCATTGCTACCAATACTATCACTACCTGTGTACCCTAGGGACTTATTCTCCCTGATTTCCTTCAGCCACAAAGAGCAGCTTTATTGAAATCCAGAAAATCACTATAGCTTGGCCAGGGAAAGAATTCTAATTCCTTGGCAGAAACCTAGAAACAAATGCTCTCATGAAATGGACTAATTCTGCTGCATGCAACAGTGTTTCCATGTTTAATTTGGTGCAGTCAAGAGGCTACCAGAAGCATGGGGTAATTCCGTGGCCTGTGTTAGGCTGGAGATCAGACTAGGTATCACATAAAAATCTATGAATCTGGGAGACAGACGTTTACATACCCATACAGTTCTCTAGGGAAATATCAGAGTCTAGCCGTATGTCATCGATGGCAATTTCTCCTGAATGTCCTTTGCCTATAACAGCCTCGAACACAATCTACAAAGTAAATCAGAACAGAAATGTCAGCAGTAAGTTTCCACTCCCAAACAATACATGCAATCCTTGTTCCCTTGGAAGAAAGGGCAGGAAAATAGGCTCTCGGCTTTTAGGTCATAAGTGAAGAGCCAATGGTAACAGGCCAAATCTGGGGTCCTGAGCCTGTTTTTACCATTCCTCATTTCCATCGGCAGTGAGGGTTCTGTCTGAGCAGGCAGGGACCGAGTAAAAAATCAGGAAGCACCGGCAGTGGCAGCTAGATTCCAAACTGGCAGATGGTTTGAATAAAATGCATTTTTCAGGAAAGACAAACCAGACCAATCGATTTGGGGTTTCATTTGTTACCATGGATTAGTTCCTCAACAGGGGTGAATCAGCATAGTTCCACTGAAGTCAATGGCGCAACACCTATTTATACTAATTGAGAGTCTGGTCCTGTGGGTTAATACCAGAAACAGGTCATGATAAAAAAGAGGGTTAGCACCTGAAGTGAGTTTAAACTGATAATAGATATCGACATACTGCAGAAGATGTGTGTTTTTGTTACTATTCTGCCACTGAGCCAAACCTTTTCTAAAAAGCTTAAGATTAGCTAGCTGTGAAAAATACTAAGTGAAAAGACTTGCATTATTTAAGTAATTATTCAGTTAAGTCTGTTAATGTCTGTACATCACTTTTAACACACAAAGTATTATCTAAATGCCAAGTATCCATGTCTGTAAGCACACTGTGTGCATTAACATTTTATTAAAAAGCCAAATGAACACACGCAGAGCAGCAATACATCTAAGATTCAGGCACATTGGTGCAAAGACCTTTGCTTCATGTTGGTAGCCATCGCTTCCTTTCCACTGCTCACTTTAGAGCCCATCTTCTGATGGCAACCAGGACTTGTACAGTGTGAGAGCCGTAGGGGCAGGGACCATGTTTTCCATTCTGCTTTGGACAGTGCTGAGCCAGGGACGGGACTCATTTATAAGTAATAATAGCAGGCAGCACGTGTTCTTTGGCGCATGGCTGAGTCTCAGATTGTCTTACTAGCCAGCCACAGCTGCTCTTTGGCTGGGGAAGTGATTGATACATTATCCTGCAAACTCTACATGTGTGACCTTTTCATTAACATCACAGTGAAGTGCTGGCCGCTTTGGAGAGGTCTTACAGGATTGTACATGTAGGTCTTATCTCTGTGGGCCTGATCCTCTTCCCACTTACATAATGGAGGCAGGATCAGGCCCTTAATCCAGACTGGTAACTTGTTGTCTGGTCTCAAACGCAGGTCTTGTCACACAGACCTGATTTTCCCCTCACCTACTTCCAACACCCAGACTTGGAGCCAAGGTCAGGAAAGTGGTGTATGTTTGTTTTTTTCTTTCTCTCTTTTGGAGTGGGCTCCCTCCCTCCTACCTCCCCACCTTTCTTATGGCAGGATTTGTTTGTGTTTGTTCCTTAGGCCTTTGTGTTTCTTGTCAGATTACCTGATAATCATCTAAGAGAAAGCAGAAGAAAATATTTGTAGAGGGGGAGATTTCAGGAATATAAAAGGCAACAGGATGAACAAAGACCTAAGTCTGTGTATACAGATAGGCACATTCTGAATAACAAATAGAGTGTTATTTAGTTACTATAGCAACATGAGAAATACAATGAAAACAGCTCAGCTCAACAACGTTCCCTAATGATGAATGGGCACAACCCTTTGAAATATTGACAGAAGTATCACTAAAATTCACTGGAAGCTCAGCACAAACCGCCCTTTATTGTCTTACTTGATACTCCATGTCATAGCTTGGCAGAATGATGCGTCCCTCTCTCCACTCATCCCCTTGGTCTTCTGAGATGATCCACAACAGCTTATTCTCCTGGCTTGCTTCCCGCCACACCTGCAGCATTATCCCACCCCTGCCAGATGCCTGGTACTGGAACACCATACAGCTAGCACTCCTGGGCAAGTTGATCATAGGGCTGACAAGCCGGGTGTGCTGGTCCTCTCTCCTTCCACTGGTCTGCAGCCGCAAGTAGTTCTTACTCTCTGTTCAAGGAGAAAAGAAGTAAACCTGATCAGATCACCTGTGAGCATATGTAATGAGCAATACCCTTCTGGGTCTCAGATGCAGATGATAAACTCAGGGAATGGCACTTCATTTTTGGATTAAAAGCTTTAACCAAAAAAGTTCTCCCATGGGATTGGTTACGTTTCAACCTGTTAATTGTACCAATTTGCAAACCCAGGTTGTTAAGTTAGGGAACTTGCATCTATATCTGGATGCTCAAATGGGAACAAGAGTCTTAAAGAGGTCTTTTGTTTGAATATCCAGGGGTAAAGTTGGGTGTCCTAACTTGGGCATCCAGGTTTGAAAATTGAGCCCACAATATATTCTGGGTGAGATGATTCATTTGTTGATTATTCTAAAAGGTATCAACTCAGGTTTTGCTTCATGGGGTGTGCTTGTCCTTAGAACCTACACTGTGGATGTTAACGGGAACCTTCCTGAGTATAAAAGGGTATGTCTTCACTGACAGTGGCAAAATAGCCACCGTCACCTCTGCATTTCAGGAATGGTTCGCAGTGAGTCTGAACTTTGCTGCGCCACTCCTGGAAGTTGGCCCCAGAAGTCCTGGGGACATAGGGGAAAGCCGACCACAAGGGATTTGCAGTTGGCTTTTCCCTCATGTGTACTGGTGACTAAGAAAGTCGCCAACAGTTACACAAGGAATTTTACGTTACTTGCATAACTGGCAGTCGACAGCCAATGAAAAGCACTCAGATACAGACTAGAGCATGTACTGTTTTAAACTCACAAGCAATTTTTTATTGAGTCATTTACTGTATACAGCCAGGTGAATTTCATATGCAGGTTTGAAAATATGCCCTAACTGGGATTCCTTGTCTGCCTATTTGGAACATTAATAGAAAACATCATTTCTGTTGGTGCAGAATGAAAAAATGTATAGAAAGAATGAGTGTCAGTTACTGCTGGACACCCAGCACAGACTAGCTCAGAACATAATCTCAGATGATTCACAACATGCATACAAACAAAATACCATGAGCCAGACAATTCTAAGGTATTTCTCATGATAAAAATGAATAAATCCCTTGCTGCACATTCATTCAGCACCATCTCATAAAGAGGAAATGACTTGGGTGGTAACTGCTGGGAGGGAGAGATTAATATAGAAAATAAAGTGAAAACTTTGTTCCTGGAATTGGGAAGACTGAGATGTACTGTATATATGTGAATGAAAACCAATAGTGACAGAAAAATTTTAAAGACGAGAATTCTATGAAGAGACTAGGACTTTACAGGGACTGAGACAAAGTATTCCTTCCAAGAAGGTCTATGTTCCAAACAATCCAGGTAGATCAAGAGCTATTACAGGAGTTAGAAAACCTGTGCTGCATCAAGCAGAAATTCAGTACTTCTGTGAAGTCTAAGCATCTGAAAGAAATATTCACTATGTAAATAAAAGCCTGAGACAGAGCAGTCAGGGAGATGTCTTTTTCATCAGCACCCATAGTACGGTAAGATCCCGATAATGACAGTGGAAAGCATATACCAAAAGACTGACACAATTAGGACAAGTTACAGCGCATTTACAGTCAGAAAAAATGGTTGTAATAATGACATGGGGGGAGGTGTTCATATTTATTCTGCCTGAAATTTGCTTAGCTTACAAGCTTGAAGTTGATTTTTCTAACTGCCAGCACTGCATCCTTATATCTGGATATCAAACTTATCAAGCTGTGTTCCTTGTGACTCTTTTCATCACCAGCAGTAAGTACAGTACTTTGCAATCAAAGCCTAGTTGACAATTTTGTTGATGATACATGAAGCAGAATGAAGCCCAGTTCTCCCTTTTTCCATACGTAGCTGGATTGGCTCTGACATGCAAAGAGGAGAATTAACTTGTTTTTGTAAGAAAAGCAAGTAAATATTACTCAGACAGTATTAAACACAAGGAGCAGGTGTGTTGAGTACAGTGGTGCTTTTTCAAAAAACACACAAGCCACTTTTCTGACCATAACTCTGCTTTATGACAACCCACAGGGAAGAGGGGCAGATGGTGGTACCTATTAAGGCCAACCATATCTGACCACACAGGCAAAGTCCACAGGTGTAACTGGACTTGGAAATCCATGTGGCAGCAAAAGACAGCCAACATTGCATATGGCTGTACTAATTTAGACTATTCAATATCCTAATCTAACCCATGGCATTAAAATAAAGTCCACAAAAGAAACACGTGGTCCATTCTATGTGCTGCTTTTGTGGTACAATACACGGAAAGCCTGGTCAATTCTGAAATGAGGTTAAAGGGACAGTGCTGTGGCTGGTATCATTGTACTTGATGTGCCAGTTCTCCTGCCTAGCCAATACAAATGTGAACATAGCTCCTACAACTAAGGCAGGTGTGTGTCATTAGCGTACCATGTGACAGCCCTTTTTTCCCTTCCTTCTCTCTGACATGGATACCACCTATCTACTTAACACCATGTCCAGAAATCTCTAGTTTCCTCTCTACCGTGCTCATGCTGTCTTTACTCCTTTGACCTTGGTGGGTGGGATTCAGAAAAGCTCTCTGCTGGCTTAACTCTGATTCTGTTTAAGTTTTACCAGAACCAACAAGACGAGAGTTATCTCAACACTGAGCAAGCTGAAAATCACACCAAATGCGTCACCAGAACTTAAAACAGAGACTGTAGGTGGACTGAGCTCACGTTTCAAAACAGCAGAAAGCAGACCTCCCTGCAAAAAAAAAAAACAAACCACCATCAATTTTCTACTGCTGCTGCATCAGCTAAATAAAGCTAAAGTCGATTTTGTCTGAACAAAATATTAAACTTTTGTGGACTCCACAGACGTGATAAAAAGCAGCAATGGAGACACCTTCATTCCGTGTGTAATTCCATTGGAATTATATGTTTGAATTTGTCCACTTTGTTCACTTTAATGCAAACATCAGCAGAGAAAAGATCAAAGAGTGTTTGTCAAATCCCACTTGAATGAAAATCACTTGAAAAAGTACCATGCTGTTCTCTACTGGAGGTGGGGGTCTAGTGATTCACCACAAAGTGGTGGTGGAGGAGGAGATGCGCGAGATAAACAAGTGAAGGAAGCAAAAAGAACAACCAGTACTTCACACATAAGCCGTGATAAGATAGAATCAGTGCCAAGGTCTCTTGAATTCAAATTCTCTTTCTGTAACTTGCTACCAGTCTCTTCAAAAGAAAAACAATACCATACTCCTGCCGCACCCCCCAGAAAAACCTCAAAGGAAAAAAAAATAAACAGCAACAGTATAATTATCGTGAAACTAGAACTGCTGCTCAGGCAAGTCATAAATAAAAACACTGCCTGGATTTCTGAGTTTTTAGCACTTTCTGAAAATAGAGTATATTTGACTGGATTCTCACCCTCCACGTGGTCACAGACTCATAGCACTGTAGGACTGGAAGTGACCTCACCAGAGCATTTAGTTCAATCCCCCTACACTTACGGCAGGACTAAATATTATCTCTAGACCATCCCTGACAGGTGTCTGTATAACCTGCTCTTAAAAATCTCCAGTGATGGAAATCCACCCTGACAGTTACAAGTTTTTCCCAGTGTCCAACCTAAAGTGTCCTTGCTGCAATTGTTTCTTGTCGTCTTCTCAGAAGTGAAGGAGAACAATTTTCCTTTCTCATCCTTGTAACAGCCTTTTATGTACTTGAATACTGTTGCTTGTCTTCTTAGACTTTGATCCTGCTCTGAGATCCTCTGGAGTCAGTGGGGCTCTGTCTGATACCAGGGGTTTGCCTGAGTGGGTCCAATTGCAGAAGTGGAGCCCAGACTTGTTAAGCTGTTCAGAGCGAGGATGTCATCCTATGTGTTTGTACTGCACATAGCACAATAGGGCTTTGATCCTAAAAGTGGCCTTGGCATATGTAATTTCCCAAAGCTAGAGCCCATCCCGATTTAGGTATCTAAATGAAAGTGGCTGGATTGAGTGAGGTGCTGAGCAATCTCATCTTCCACTGAAGGTCTTGAAGATAGTTAAAGGCTCTGAAAAACCAGGAGGTTGGACAAATTATATAATTAACAAAAACATGCCGCCAGCACCTTGCTTTGTGCACATGTACACAGATGATCAGGCAAACCATCACACTACTGCTGAACCAGGAAGACAGCTTGGGCAAAATCCAGTCCTAGTGACAATATGTTGATTTCAGTAGAGTTGTGGCTTCTTACAGCAAAGTTCATTTGATTTGCTAACTGTTCCCATTTCCATCAGTTTGTAAAATCAAAGAAACTTTTGAAATGCTGCCCAAAACAATCCAATATTTGCTCCATTCAACATCTTTCAGAAATGGAGTGGCCTGCTAAAACTCTTAAGTTCCCATGTTTAAAAGGATTCTTGGCTGGGATCTCTTTTTGGAGTGATAAAGCACTGTCTTGACCTCTTTGAACAACAGCAAGTAGTGTGATCCACTCTTTGGGCAGTTCCACCAATTGGTCCCCGGCAGCTGACAGTGGGTTTTCTTGGGTGCGTTTCTGTGCTTTAAAATAAACTAGCTGCACAAAGGCAGATATTATTTGTTATGCCATTTGAACATGAAACTAGTGGGTACTCCAGTGGCTGGAGGGACCTTAATGAAAAGCCTTGTGAACATGCTGAGACCAACTAAAGGCCACCCTTGAGCTAATTGCTGACTCAGCATGGCTGAGCCTAGGTGTTCCAGTAGTTGGTATTAATGACACAGTTAATGGAAGGCTTGCAGTCTAGAGAAGACACCTGAAAGAAAATCTCTTCTGTTGCTAAAACATTTGAAGAAAGACTACACAGAAGATCTGATCAATCCTTTCAGCCTCCAAAAATGCTTTTCAGCCACTTCCCTGGAACTTCGATTCAAAGCATCTGTTCTTGCTAATGATACAGTCGATAAAGCTCTCACAGAACTGGCATCAGATGTTCAAAAAGCCAGTTCATAGGATCACAGGAAAAATCTGTTCAGGCATCTTAGCTTGCTGCTGCTTTTTCAAATGGTGCTTCTGCCACTTCCCATGGAGATTTATGGAGTCATCTGGATTTAGCAACACAAGAGCAGCATGAACATGCTACCGTCACTGATCAGACAACAGCATGATCAATTGTATGTGCACCTTGGCAAGCCCTAGGTCAATCACAAGGTTGATCTTCCAAACAAACCATCTGGAAATCCAAACAAACCATCTGGCCAACATGCCCTTCTTCTGGCTAGTACCTTCCCCTATGAAGAGTGAGCCATCTGAGAGTGTATTAAGTGCAGCAGAAGATGAAGTCTCACCCCTCAGGTCATTCTTAAATCATGAGTTGGTACAGCAGCTTGTCTCACAAGGTCAGTCTATGTGTACCTGATTCTTGAATACACAGTTGGCTCCCAGGAAAAACAGCTACACACGCACTGTGGCACGTCAGCATGCCAGAGGTGTTCCAGCAGAATATGTTGGGTAGGATAGAGACAATCAATCATCACAGTTCTCAGTCAAGGGCCATATAATTTCCTCCTCACTGAACACTGTTGACTTACAACTGCTACTCCTAGGCAGGATCTTTGCATTTACCTTTTCACAAGTCACTGCACTCACCATTATTAAAGAGCTAGTTCATCTGGGATTTTTAGTAAAAGCACCAAACCTACCTCATATTGGCTAAAGCAAATACACCATTCCTCTCCTTTACACCATCATTCCCTTTTGCTGCCTGTAAAGCTTTGCTGTGATTTCCATCACTATGTCATACTCACAACTACTGCTCCCATCTGTATCTATGTATCTATAACTATCTCCCACTCTTCCAGCCTTGTGGTAGATAGTCCTGTCAATGCATAGGGCACTGGCCTGAGGTTTAATTCCCATCTCTGCTACTAACCTGCTGTATGACCCCAGACAAATCAGTTAATCTATCCTCTACTTAACTCTCCATCTGTGACATACTTCCCTACCTCGCAGGGGTGCTGGCAAGCTAAAAATTCATACTGATTTTGGGGTGTGCTCATATGATGATGATGGCCACATGAATTGGACCTGTATGCACTTAGCACCTTAGATGCTCAAGTAGTAGTTAGAGCCAGACACTTTTGATAAATGATCTGTTCAATATTTGCATGAGGCCCACCTAAAAGTCAATAGAAACTGGGCACTTTGTATGAACCCAATGATTGCATACATACCCTGACCTTCATGCCTGCACACTTCTATGCATGCACAGCTAAAGGCATCAACCCACATAAAGACATTAAATGCACAATCCAGGCATCTGGTTCTGCTGACACGTGTCAGATACAAACACGCTTTTCAAAACCTGGCCATAGCTAGGTCACTAGTGAGTCACTAGCCACTGAGTACTAGCCAGTGAATCACCAGCCATTAAGACATCGTCATGAATCCCTGGAAATGTATCAGTCCCCTGCTTGTTTTTAAGAAAAATGCTGTTTTCCAGAGAATACTCCCATCCAGGGTTGCAGGCAATGTGCAGGGTGTTGGTATATGGATCCAAACACCAGCAAAGGAATGCAGACATCCATGAAAGGAACACTAGCCTCTGTATAAGCTTAGGGCCCTCTACTGTTTCACTGAAGTTAAGGGGAGTTTTGCCAGCCCTTTAGAGACAGATTGGCTGCGCTGCAGTGCAAGAGGCTAAAAGACATAAAGACTCCCTTTCTCCCCCGATCAGGGCTACCTGCATCACAAAGGGAAGGAGGGAAGGAGAACAGCAATTGCAGAATGACTGCTGCTCTCCTTGTGCACTGGCCTTGGGAGGGGTGCACCAGCTGAAGGGATCTACACCAGGTTTTCTGCTGGGAGCAGGGGAAAATCAACAACCACACTGTAACTCACAGTGGGGTCCGTGGTCTGTCCCTGGACAGTGCAGCTGCTCGCCATCCCATCACTTGGGATGGTGGCATAGCCTGCAAGAATCGGGGTCTGTTCACCCAAATCAGGAGCAGACAGCTCACCTGGCTCCCACTGAATCAACGACAACATTCCCACTGACTTCAAAGTGATGGGGATTCACCTCAAAGGGCCAAACTGACTGGCATCGAGCAATATATTACACTGCCTGCAAATATGCACCCAGGCATAACTGGCAACCCTCCCGGTGTCAGGCAATATTCAGCACAAGTAAGTGTGTTACAGTCTGGCGCTGTGAAAGTAAAGAGCTGTGGGACTCAGCCAAATCCAACTCCACCAAAATTAACAGCAAAACTTTCATTGAGTCAGTGGTGTGCCTAAATTCTCACAGACTGCAAGAAAAATTAGCCCTCAAATGCCCCATGGAAATAACATAAGGACTGTAATAGGTCACCGGCTGCTTAAGTATGGCCCAATATTTGTTGTTCTTTTACAAAATGAGCTCTTGCAAAACTTCAGAGCAATGCAAATGTTTCCCCACTGGAAACATCTTAAAACAAATAAATCTTCCCCTGCCGGGTCTGCAACCCAAGCATGGCGGTACTTATGTCCCTGAAAGAGAACCAGGCCGCAGACAAAAAACTGCAGTGCAGTTCCCTCCATTGATTTTCATGGCACAGTCTGAAAGAAGTTCAACAACAGGGAAAAACATCCATTGTAAAAATCCTTCACCTTGCTTTAGTATAGCCTCAGCTGTGCCTAGCTGGGGTGGATTAATACAGGTGCTTATTTACCATATATAGATCTGAACAGCCTTTGCTCACAGGGGAGTGCATATATGAAAAAGAAAAGGATGATGGAGCCCTATGACTTCTAAACTGACATTGTTCTTGTAACACGCTCTAATCATTTCCTTAATGACTATAAAAAAGTCTAAACATTCGTGATCCAGATTCTCAGCTGGTGGATGTCTGTGTATCTCCACTGACAGCCATGGAACCAGACTGATTTATACCAGCTGAAAGTTCGATGCCCAATATCTTCCCAGCCTCCTGGCTCTCAGTGAAAATGATGAATGTGACAGTACCTCCCAGATTCAAGACATCCAGCTTAACAACTAGAATAAGTGGGTTTATCTTCTGGTCCCATTGGGCCTGGATCCTGCCTCACTGACACCTATGGAGGTTTTGCCATTGACTTCTATGGGAGCAGGATCAAAACCTCACTGAAACCTGAGCCTGCTGCAAATGGTGGTAAACACCCTCAAGGCAGCTAATGTGGGAAATCTGTTGACAGATGGGAAGCATGTGAAAATCTACTGGGAAAAAACTGCAGTCCCTCATGATGTTGGAAGAAACTGAGTTCCTTTTTGACACAAAATGGGTTTCTGCTCATTTAATAGCTTGGCTCCACTTTCACCAACAGGGGTAGCTGAATTTGTAATGGGAGGTTTTAAGGGATGACATGGAGACAATCCATGTCACTAAAAGTACAGGGAACGTGGTGCTAAATAAAGAAGCTCCAAGGTGCCCGAAAGAATATCTTGGGGGAAAAAATGGTGGAATGAAAGCAGTGGGTGTTTTGTTAGTCTCAAGGAGCAGTTACCAATGCCAAGGGAGAGAAATAATTGTGTGCACACACACAAAATGAAATTGGAAGATATCTACGGAATCTGAGCCTGTCTTTTGACAGACTTTTCTAATCAAATGCCTTTCAGACGCTATTTCAGCACAGCCACTTCCTCTGCCCCATGTAGGCTCAGCCAGGGCCCCTCCTTTTAATTTAATTTTTTTGTTTTGCCATCGGATGAAGAAACAGAAACATATTCCACATGCTTCTTAAAGGCACAGTGCATTTCTTTCTACCCTGGGAGAGCCAATTGCTCCATGACAGCACCTTTACATTTAAGCATCTTTAACAACTTTGAAGCTGTATTAGCATGTGCCCTGCCCCTAAACTAAGCACAGCTGCTCTCCTTCACCCAACTGTTCACCCTTGGCAGGAGCGTGGGTTCAGACAGAAAGACCACCATGAACAGAAAGGACTTTTTATTCTTTCTTCCCTGGAGTCAGACGATGAGTTTTACAAGTAGAAGCTAACTGCCAGAGGGGGTGACTAGAAAACCATCAGAGGAATGAAGGAGTGTGCACAAACAATACAGCTATTCTGCTCCCAGTCAGCAGATTATAAGAGAGTCTTTTTAGCATTGCGGGTCTCTTTTTAAAGCTGGAAAAAAGCAAACTGTTGTTTCCTTCTGTGCTGTGTTTTCCTTCCTAATTTCATAAAGCGGGAACAAAGTTAGACCCAATGCCAATGGTCCCTTTTAGCACAAATCCCTTCATATTCCTTCAGTGCAGTGAAAAGCTAGACACGCTCACAGCCAGGTGGCTCAGATGTGATGATGTCTGATACTCTTCTCAAAACAACAGGGTATAACTGATCAATGTGGCAGGGACGGCTGTGATTCTAAAGCCCCCAGCTCCTCTCACCGTCTCAGTGCTGGAGGTGAGAGGTTGGGCAGAGGGAGGAGAATGGGCTAGCAGCTGGCTCTCCCGTCAGTAGCCTTTGTAGCCAGGAAGCATTCCAGGATCAAAGAGAGATGTGGGCTGTACTTGCAGCTCTGCCACAGACTTGCTATGTGATCTTGGGCAAATCACTTCCCTCGTCGATGCCTCTGTTTCCTCTCTGTCTCCTATGCTATGTGTCTGTTCAACAACTAGCACAACTGGGCCACAAACTCCATGGGGGACTCTAGCCACTACTAGAGAGAAAACACCCAAGTTGTCTGTCTGATATCCGGGGACCAACACGGCTAGAGCTACACTCCAGACATTACTGTAAGGCAAATAACAACTACTTGGAGAAATGTCTCCATGGTGGTCAGCTGCAAAGCTTGCTAAATCAACGGAAAGACTCCCCCTGATTTTCATAGGCTGGGATCAGGCCCCCTGGGCTGGAGAGATTGCAATTCATAACTAAGAGAAAAACAAAGGCAGAGTAAGAAACCAAAGGACAGAGGAAGAAAACCACTAGCATCACAGATAAACGGAGAAGGCCATACCCTCTGACTCAGCCTCATTTATCCCAGGTTATCCCTAAACACACATGCACATGAATCTTCTAAGAAAAAAAGGCCAATTAATTGTAGGAAGACTCGGGGGAGAGGAAATGAAATGAAAAATTGAGTCTGAGTTATAAAAATAAGTAATTTTTTTTCCTGCTTGCAGGAGGCTTATTACATTAATTAAACATTATTACAGCAAATGAGATGGGGAGGGTTATTAAGCATGGGACTGGCAGTAAGTGTTCTCTCCTGTTGCCTGAGGCCCCAGTGATCTTCAGATATTAATCTTCTAAAGCACTCAAATGCCGAAGAGATAAACACTCAAAATATGAAAATGTGTTTCTCCATTTTTCACACTGTGACCTGTGACAAGCCAAAGAATCCGTCAGATGTTCAGATAGCCCGTGCTTAATACTGTACTCACAGAAGTTGGACACCACATTGCTCGGTCTGAGAGAGAGAGTGTGCACACAAACACACACACGTGTTTAACAGAGAGGTGTGTTTGGGGATGTAGCAGACTCACATCATTCATTGCATTTCACACATATTCCTCTTTGGCTCTGCTTTCTTTGCTTCCTGTGTTGCCTTTCAAACACACTGCTAGAATTGCCAATGTGATCAGCGCTTCTGTCATGTGGCTGACAGATTGAATATTTAGGTTTCAACATCGACTCCATCCTGTTAGGTAAGAGCCAATGAAAAGATGGGAGGGGTCAACATGATCCATCAAAACCTCATGCTCTTTAGAAATAGGCATTAAACTCCTAGTTCGTCCATACGGCCTCAGGAATTGAAGTGACGCTGGATGAAATATTCATGCAAACCTCAAGCTCACTCAATAAGACCCTCAGATTTCCCGCATAAAACTCAGCTCATGTTCATCAAAATGAAATGAACATGGGCTAAAATTATTTGGAAGCTGGTGAATCTGCTTTGTACCCCCAACAACACTCCTCCAAAGTCATCTCAGTAAGTAGAGGACACAGATGCCAGGACTGGTTCCAAGATACAGGGATAATAAATTTTTCCATCCAAGCAAACCCGCTGGAGTTGTCTCATTTCCAATCTCTAGAAACAAATCTTAGTAAAACCCTTCTTCACCTAAGCCCTGCAAGGCTCACTTGGCTTTAGTCAGAACCTGAAACCCCTATTTCCAAAACACAGACCTATGTCAAAACAGACAAAAGAGTAAAACCCAATCTCTGTCCAGCCATGGAATTATGATGTAGTGTGTGTGAGAGAGTGGAGACACAGCAATAGGGGTAGCACACTGCAGGGAGTAATGATGGGACCAAGCGAGGAAGTCTGGATCAGAATTTTTAGGCAAGTCCACAACTCCTCTCATTTTACACTGGCGAGAAGGGAGATTCAGCACGTGGCTACTTGAATCAAGACCATCTCTATTGGAAAGCACCAGTACATGTAATTCAGTGCCATGGTTACTGGACCTGTAAACAAGAAGAGCCAACCAAGCAGAAATCCAAAGAATTAACAAAGGAAGACATCCACTTCTGCAGCATCTCTGCCACCATTAAGTAGTGCTGCAATAATATTTTCTACGGCAAAAACGCCACAGCCTTTCCCCCTTTTCCTTTATAACATACGACTTGGCTTACCAGGTAAGGACCCAGTGCTTGGTTCTGAATTGCTGACCCAGGTGCTTCTGGAATGGAAAGACCACATATAACCTGTTCCAGGGTCATTAGACCAACCACAGAGATCTTCAGGCAGGTCAAAGTTGCAGTTGAATCCTGGAGGAAGCTGGGCATCTTATAAAAAGAACATAACAAAATAAACTTGATTAGAAAATGACCTGCAATATTGTGATGCTATTTAAAAACTGAAATAGTTGGCAAGTCATAAATACTGAAGAAAGCATGAAATCTCTCTCTCTCTCATGGATGCCTTCAATCTGTCTCAGGTTTCATCAGCTCTGAGGGTCAGCCTTAAGTTCTGCATCATCAAAATGCATCATATCAAGTCCTTTGGCTAATCCACCAAACTAAGCAAATATAAATGCAGGCATCAAATGCTCCCAGGTTCCAATCAGCACCTTCTCGTCATCCCCTGGAGTGGTCAAATATTAAATTCCTTCTTAAATGTCAAGAGACGAATGTTTCCCAAGTGCCCTTGTGGTGCAGTGCAGTTCCACTCTGGCTCTAAAAAAAGAAGAGTCTCAAGAGTCTGGCTATCAAATGACACATCTAAGCCTTCATGCCAGAAGAGAACAGGATGCCTGAAATTATGAATGGTCACTCACAGGTCAGTATCTACTAATGAAAATGTTTCCCATGTAGATATGGGGCAGCAAGCAGTCTAGTGGAATAATCCTAGCGACAGGAGTCAAGACAGCTAGGTGCTATTCCCAGCTCCACCCCGACACACTCTGTGACCTTGAACAAGTCCCTTAATCACTCTGTGCCTCAGTTTCTCCATCTATAAAATGAGGATAATGTTTGCCTATGTTTGCCTGGTGCTTTGAAATCTATCGCTAGATTTCACTATCAGCTCAAAGCATTATTATACGAAATACACTGAGCCTCCGTAGCAGAACTGTGGACAGGGTTAGCTCTTGGGTCACTGGGGAGGGTGTCAGAGGAGGCTTGATGTTAAGGTCATGTCTACATGGTGATTTACTGCAGGGCAAGCCAGAGTGTGAATCTACACCATACCAGCTTGCCATGAAGCAGCATCCCATCTGGACACTGCAGCAGTGCCATGAAAATCCTGGAGGCAGCTAGGTCTTGGAGGAAGGAGCTGCATTGTCATTTGCACAGGGAAGCAGTTGCTAGAGGAGTGCCCCACTCTGAAGCTCTGGCTCTAAAGCAAAACTCTGAGAACATCAGAGCAGACGCTCCTGACTGGGAAGCACCTCTGTCCATGTATGTGAAAGGGCCAAATATAGACCTGGCTTGCTTGTAACTTCCTTAACAAGAGAAAGTTTTAAATCACTATGTCCCCAAATCAGTGACAGTCAACAAGAGGGCAGTGACCCATACGATAGCCAACAGGCAAACACTACTGTGCAGCAGAAAGAGCCATTACGTAACCCAGTCCCATGTCAGAATAAAGGTGTGGATGTAGTTCCCTTTATTACAGTTCCCCAAGAAGTAGTACTGGTTCAGTCAAAGCTTCATAAATATGATTGTTGAGAGAAATACACTTCATTGCTCCTAACACCGGAGAACGCGAATTGTTGCCCTGAATGCCCAAGTCACTCTACTGATGTCAGTGGAGTTCCAGAGGTGTAACACTGGGGCAGAGGGCATGAGGACCTTTGTGCTATGTCTGTGACTCACCTTTCTAGAACTGTGTTCTTAGGAAGAGTGTGAAACAGTTAGCTTGTTCTCAAGATCTCACTAGGTTCCACTCTTAGGTTTCCACCTTGGCTGAAAGCTTATGTGCAAAAACACTGGAAAAAATCTCGCCTGGAAAACTCTTTTAAGACAATTTTTAGTCTAAGTTGGAAGGTTCATGAGGTCTGAATAAGTCTTCATGCTTTGGGCCACTTATCCAAACCCCCAACTCTGATGGTCAAATTCTGCTTCCAGTTACAATGGAGTAAAGCCACTGTATTCAGTGGGGTCACTCCCCTACATATTTCTGGGACTTATACAGCCCCATTAACATAGTATATGAGCATCCCACAACCTTTAATGATTTCATCCTCTCAACAGGTGTGTGAGTGAAGGCAGCATTATTATTCCACATGTCACCAATGGGAAACCTGAGGCATGGAGAGATCACAGGGAATCCGTGGTGGGACAAGCAATTGAACCTGGGCCCTCCAAGTCCCAGGCTAATGACCTTAGCACTGCATCCATCCTCCTCATTGTCCTATCCTTCCCTGGTACAACTGAGCAGATGTTGACTCTGATTCTTTGGTGCTTGTCTCTTCACTAGTAATATCATCGACAGGTTTCCAGGACTCAGTCCCTTCAGGTAGGAGTCAACAGAAAGATGAGAGTGTGCACTTCACTATTAACCCATCACTTACTGCATCAGGGTGGCCAGGTCTGGTACATACCATCACCCTCTCCACAGCCATCACCACAGTCAGTTATCTCCTCATCAGTGGGGTATGGTGGGGTGGTCTCCTCACTCTTCAAAGTGGGCTTTAGTGTTTCTGAAGTGGGCTTTACGTCTGCATAAAGACAGCAAAGGAGAACAGATAACGGGCCTTACACTTGGAGAAAACCAAACAGAACACTTTCTTTCTGAGTCTTATCGTGAGAAGATAAGAAAGTGACAATGATTTCCAACATGCTACAAATGTCAATAAACATGGCTTGAACCACTTGTGAAACTTCTTTTACGTGTAGAGTGGAGACGGAATTCTCTGAGCTGTGGACCCTGCAGGACAGGTAACTCCTTTAAACTGCCATGTAATTTTTACATATGTATATACACTAGTTAGCAAGTTTGTTGTGCTGGATAACAGGGACCCCAGGCAGTCCACTCCTTTTCTTTCATAAAGACATAACGACATCAAACAACATTCCCACCAATTGTGCCAGGTTTTTTTTAAAAACAAGTCACTCAACCCAGCAAATGAAATAACCACAAATGGACAGAGAGAATCTCTAGCACGCTCTGACTCAAGGAGGAAAGCATCTGGTTTCACACTCCATTCTCCTAACAAGAGATTTAAAGTGGCTCTGTCCCATTTCCCACTCCTCTATATAGACTCTGGAAACCTACCTAAAAAAGGCATCAAGGAAATTTAAGTGAGAATGAGAAGATATTAAAATCAACGGTACATGAGATTAGGTTCCATTTTTCTCTTGCTGTGTTTGTGGAATAAAGCACTCAACACAGTCCAGTATACTTCCCAGTTTTAAAAAGTTTTCTTTGCTCTATTAAGCGTGATTAGAATTCTCTGTCAGCACTCTTCAGGACACTATTTAATAAAGCCAGAAGCTGAGGGAAATGGCTAAATACATTGAATATTTTCCATACACTGCTTCCCAGCTTCCGTTAAACATACGGCACATAAACTCTCGTGTTCCTTTTTTTTTTTCTTCTTTCAGCTGCATTTCAGTAAAATACTGAACAACCTCAAAGCCTCCTAATATTTAAGTCCAAATTTGTTACTACCCCATAAAACTCCAAATGTTACCGAGAAGCAAACTGAAAGCAGCAAGGCACAAAAACAGTCATTAAAAGAAAACACCAGCTGAAGGCAACGTGTCACAAGCTGCTTCAACTCTGTACATGTTTTTGTTGTTGCTGTTCTTGGGTTTTGAGATTTATAGTAGGAATGTGACAATGGGAAAGGACCTTGAAAGGCAAAATACCATATGCAATCCAGATGCTCAGCTGGTGTAAATTGGTACAGTTCCACTGCCCAGCACGGTATGCAGTAATGCACACAGAGACTCAGTTACAACGGTGGAACGTGACAAGATGGTGAGAAGAGATAATGAAAATAGCAGGGCCAACATGGGGTGTGAAATGGAAAGTGAGATGGAGAAGGTCTCTCTCCCTTCCACCTGGCAGTGTCTGTGCGGTGAGAGCTAACTGCAGATCACGCTGCAAAGCTCCTGGACAATAGAAACCAGACCTCTGGAACTTCAAAGGAGAGAAGAATGGTCACAAACTAATGTTCATCAATCTCCAGTCTTCAGAGGAAAATGCTGACAGGTCTTTGATACAAGCCAGTTGCTGACCAGTCACTTCACTTTCTTTAAGCTACCCGCCATGTAGCCATTAAATTTATTAGTCTTCAAGAGCCACAGGACTCCTTGCTTATTTTGATGAACTAGACTACCACGGCTACCCCTTTGGAACTTTTTATTAGTTACGTGCTGTTTGAATCAATGTACTGGCTGGACATTGATAGAAACAACAGTGATTGGACGGGGTCCACAGAACAACTTGTAACCATATTTGAAAGCATTTTCAACCATCACCTTTTAACCATGCAACAATTTTATTCCCAAGCAAGTGTGATAGCCTTGGGCTTCACCGCCAGGCTTAAGCACAGCTCCGCAACTTGTTTTGATCTCAGCTACATAAAAGTGCCATGTCTGAGGGCTCATCTATACAAAAAAGTAGACTGCAGAAAACTAGGGGATGAATTTACCACACACTAACCTGCTGTGGACTGACTATGTGCACTTTTCCTAGAGCACTTTGATCTGGTCTTCTTTGAAACAGGACTAGCTCCAAGGAGCAGTGGTGCACATGGATAGCCAGACACAGGCAGAGTAGCACAGAGTGGATTCACATCCCAACTTGTCAGTTTAATTGTTTCTATAGGTCAGTGGTTCTCAACCAGGGGTATGTGTACCCAGGGGGGCATCTTCCAGAGGATACATCAACTCATCCAGATATTTGCCTAATTTTACAATAGGTGACATAAAAAGCACTAGTGAAGTCAGTACAAACTAAAATTTCACATGGACAATGACTTGAAATAGACATACTCCAAATTAATTTATTTTATAATCACATGGTAAAAATAAGAAAGACAAAATTTTTTCAGTAATAGTGTGCTGTGACACTTTCATATTTTTATGTCTGATTTTGTAAGTAAGTAGTTTTTAAGTGAGGTGACACTGAATACACAAGATAAATCAGGTGCCTAAAAAGAGTACAGGCGGCTGGAAAGGTTGAAGACCACTGGTGAAGCCCTTAGTCACAGCAAGGGATTGCTGGATTGCCAGTGGTTGGGTTTTGCCATTTACATGAAACCACAGGCTCTCTTCTCTCCCCAGTATGTTAACACCGTTATAATACAGTTTGCTTCCATGCTCCCACAATTACAACCCATGCCAGTTAGAGCAATGCATTCTTGTAAAGAAATAAAGTTAAGTATGTTTATGGCCTGCAGTTTTTCTTTTTAAAAGTGACAGAGTACAAATGGCTAGACAGTCATGTTGGGCTATGATGGTCAAGGCCCCTACTTAGAAAAACTGTGCTTGACAATCCTTTTTAACACAATTATTGGCAGCCTTAAGTTCAAACTTCACTGTGGACAGAGCCTACAGATAAACTTACAGAAACAGTCTAAGGGATTGAGACAGCTGTTCTGTAAAGTATGGCCTGGATCCTTTGCTCCCCCCAGTGAGCCCGGGGGGGGGGGAGGAGGGAGAGGTGTCATGAAGTCAATTCTCTGCCTGTCTTGGGACAAGCTAGAGTAGCCCTGCGGTTGCTCTGAGTTATGCCAGCTGGCAATGATCTACAAGGGACTGTCTGTCTTCAGGTTCAGCAGAAAGCTGCAGGGGGAAGGAAGCATAGGAGCTTGCTCTGCTGGCTCTATGTCTACTGGTGACTCCTCTATGCCGGAGGAAGTCTCAAAGGATATAGCACCAGTTTCTGTTTCCTTGGCACTCCCAGGGCAGCACATCAGGGGTGGAGCAGAGGAGAAAATGTGGCCCAGCATGAATAAATCCTCAGCTGGTCTAAGACCTGTTCTCTCTTCTCTGAATGTAAATTGTGGCTGTCTGAGCCTGCTATTTTGGCGCACACAGCAGGGATTGGTAGGGATCTCCCTAGTTAAAAGCACGAGTCTCTACAGCTTGATTCAAAGAGGCAGCTCTTGCTGGGGCAAGTAACAGACTTAGATCCACTGTGGGTCAGCCACAGAACAACACATGCTGACCACTGGCCTACACCTGCAAAGTTTGCACGTACACAAAATGAACTGCAAGAGCACAGCTGAGTACCTGGGTGTCTAACTACACAACAAGTATAGCCGGCGGTACTCAGATCTGCCTCCACAATTCATCCAACGGTGCAATTCACACGTGCCAAAAGGGAGCTTGCCCTGATGAAAGCCAGTGCCATGCTATCAATCAATGTTTTCAAAATTTCATAGACCTTAAGGCCAGAAAGGACCATTATGAGCATGACATTTGCATATTACTTCCTGCATATTACAGGCCATGAAACCTCAGCCAGAGGTGTCCATATCAAGCCTGAAACTTCTGTTTGTCTGATAACATATCTTTTAGAAAGATGTCCAGTCTTGATTTAAAGTTAAATAATTTAGGGTGAGACCCCATCCACATAAAGTTCAATAAGAAATTTTGCCATCTCTATCTATGGAGACAAGAATTCAGCCTTAATGTTTTTTGTTTTGTTTTATAATTTGCTGATAAATGCTTGTAACATACTTTGCATCAGGTTTTAGTAAACACCTAGGGTATGTCCACAAGAGTCTTTTATTTCAAAGCAACACTGGTTGTTTCAAAATAAAAAACTGAACGTTCACATGACATTTTCTTATTTCGAAATGACAGGCTCTGTCATTTCAAAGTAAGAACTGTCATTTCGAAACAGCTTAAACCTCATTCATTTAGAAAAGGCTGTTATTTCGAAATGGTTATTTTGAAATAATGCCTTTTTGGACCTGTTGTTTCAAAATAACACCATTGTTCTGAAATGTGGTGTTGTTTTGAAACAACAGGTCCAAACAGCCTTATTTCAAAATAACCATTTCGAAATAACAGCTGTTTTGAAAGCAGGCTTTCCCTTAATTTGAATTAACATTTTCTTAATTCGAATTAACTTATTTTGAAATAAGGACTTAATTTCAAAATAACTCATTTTGAAATAACTTATTTCTAAATAATGATGTATGTGTGGACATAGCCCTAGGGAAAGGCTAGCAGTGGGTTATACTTCATTTCAGCTTCTTGGAGCAGGCATTCTTATGAGAAAATAACTTATATGGATGTTGTTTGACATAGAAATTACACCTCTTTACCACTGACATCTGGAGACTAGATCCAGATTTAAACAGATCATTGTATTATTTAGAAAAACCCAGAGAATGCAGGAATAGCCCTATACCCCAAAGAGACAGCATCAATTTGGGTTCTTTGTGGAAAGGAGTAGTATTTTCAGGACATTCCATGCTGCAACTCAGAGGGCCATCTTTAGCTCTGGTGTAATTGGGTACAACTCCCATCAGCCTCAGTGAATTTGTTCTATAGTTTTCATGGGTCGCACCTCAGTATTCAAGGCAAAGGCAGTTGGTCCAGTTACGAAACCAATGTGGCAGAAATTTTAGTTCCCAGTCTCTAGCAATTCTACAGCTGTCTGGAGTCCCATCAACATCAAGATTCCTGATAGAAAGATCTCAATGACAGAGGAAAAAATCCTTAGCAGAGAGGCAGGGTGATCTAGCAGATAGGCTGCTGGACTGGAAATCAAGATACTTGAGTTCTACTGCTGCCTCTGGCAATGACCTGCCCTCTGATGTCGTCGTATCTTCACTTTACTTTCTGTGCTTCTGATTCCCCTCCTAGCCTTCATTCTTGTCTATTTGGATTATAAACACTGCAGGAGAAGGGCTGTTTCTTACTCAGTTTGTACAAAGATTCTCACAACAAAACTTGGATCTTGATTAGGGCCTCTAGGCACGAATCTAGTATGATTAGTAACAATCAAAATGGGAGGTGATGACCTTTCAGATAATAAATAAGAATCAGAGACAGACCTGCCCCAGAGACCCAGGTCTGAATCTTCCAGATCTGGGTCCAAACTCTGCGGCTAGGTCTTGTCTCAAGCAGAGCACCAAGTCCAAGCATATTTTAGCATGTAAAGTTTGGATTCGGAGCATGCTCTAAATCATAGCTTCACAGCTCAGGTTAATTTCTGCTGATGTTGCAGAATTACAATACCACCTTCTGGCAGGAATGTAGCGAGAGAGCTATAACTGTGTCCCACTTACTCTACTGTTTCAAGAAATATCACCATGACCCGTTGACCTTCTAAGTATAGAAATGAAAGCCAGGTACACACCTGTCCAATCACAGCCCAGCACCTCCAAACGCATCCCAATCCCTGCTGGAGACCACCTTTCTGGGTGAACCCGGATATACTGTGCAGGAACAGGGTCAAACCTTCGGACTTCAGGGATATCATAATGTATGTTGCCTTCAAAAAGCTACGAAGAGAGAGACTAATTTATGCATCACATATATTATCCACCAGTAAACCTAGAACTCAAAACATTCTGACAAATCAATTACTAGTTCATGTTCATTTGATCAAAATATTTTTTCATTCCCATAAAGCAAAAGAACTTGAAGCACAGTAGACAGAACAAGGTCACTCACAGAAGCAGGATGAGGCTTGCTACACTTGATGCTATCCTACTGCCCCACGTATAGGACAGAAAAGGGACAGAAGTATGAAAATAGGAAGGTAGTTCAAGAACAAAGAGACTATGCTAAAACCAATTTGCATTAGAAGGCAACTCAGGTTCAGTCTAGATAGTGCAGATCTGGCAATACCCTGGGTGACCTGAAATGGGCAGATCTGGCTGTGTTACTCTGGGTCATGTTTCCAACTTCTGGCTCTGGGCGGGAAAATACACTGTTCCCAATGCAGTCTCCAGAGGAATCTGAAGTCTGTTTCTAACAAAATGGTACAACATGCCTCGGCCCAAACTTTGGACCTTCCCTGCCAGATTCCCATCCAAACTGCACACTAGTGCAAGGCTGGGTATTACTTCACTAGCTTCCGGCATAAATGACCTCAGGTTTTGTCCCTGGATTTACTGCATTTGCACTTTTCCCCAGTGGGTAAGCTGTGGTTGCTGGCCAAGCATTGCAGACATCTCCCCCGGAGGCTGCCAGCATTAACTCAAGGATATTGGGAACAAATGTAAGGTTATTATTAGTTAGTCTCTCAAAACTCATTGGTCAGATTTGGATTGTTAAAATGTTGCTAAAAGGAAAAATGGACACATGTCCATGTACAAAAACATTAACTGGAATCCACTGATTTGATCCTGAACAGCGGGGGTGGGAGGGGTCACAGTCACCCTGCCCCTTCCACAGGTGCTACATCTGGGGCAGTGGGCATCCCATGTAGATGGGAAAGGGGGGTTCCAGGGTTGCCTCAGTATGCAGAAAGGGGCTTGTGGTGTAGAAAAGGTTGAGAACATGTCCTACATCATCATCCTTTTGTCTCAGGGCGCAAGAAACAGCTAGAATTCATCTTTCTTTAAAAGGAAGCATTTAGCCACTCTCCATACACTGTCAGGGGCACCATTCACCATCAGATGGGTTCCTTCATCCTCCTAATGGTGGAAGCTTGGAGGATCATGGAGGCAATGGTCAGACCTCTTGGGAGCGGAAGCTTCCTTTGGAAGTTCCTGGAGCTTTTTCTGATTGCATCTGGTACTGGATGGGAGTGCCAGGCAGAGCTCTCCATTGTCAGTGGGTGGTGCTGAAGAGGGGAATCACACGTCCCCAGTGCAAGAGAGAGAGTATGAAGCACAATGTGAATGTCACAGCTTTTCAAAAAAGCCAGGTGCTGACTGCCCACTCCCCACACTCCTACATCCTGTGCATCCTCTGGGGACTAATCAACTAGACTGTACAAAAGGACAGGCACGTAGAGACAGAGAATGGACTACAGGCTGGATGTGGAGCTAAACAGTCAAATATCATTGTCCTCAAAGGTCTTATTGTGATAGACAGACCCTACCTTGGGTTGCATGGTTTTGGCATCCTGTATATACTCCCAGTCCTTTCCATTCATGCTGTAGGATACTTTAAACTTCTTCACGAAGGATCGAGCCTCCACCATCGTGATGCTGTCTCCTCCTCGGGCCCCTTGGATAACCACTCCTTTCACGTTCTTAGGGACTCCCAGGTCCACCTGCAGCCACTCTTCCCCTGGCTGGGCTTGGGGGATCCTTGGGAACCATCCTGAGCGGCTGCTGACCAGTCGTGCCATGCTAGGGGACCAGTCATACCCTCGGGTTGAGGAGGCAGAGATCTGGGAGTCTGAAATAAGGCCAGAAAGCATCCCCAGCATGTTGGAGCAGGGTGAATCTGCACAGAGAGAAAAGGAGCAGGGGAGGGAGAGTAACTATACAGTAACCTGTTGAAATGTGTCAGCATTATGCTAGCTGGGCAATGTCTTACTGCTCTTAACTGCTAGGTATCGAAGTGTCAAAACAAACCTGCTGTGATTCCCTTTATTGCCATGACCCAAGGCCACAGGAATCTCTCAGTGGATGTTCAGAACATCCTCATTTTTGGAAGACCCATACAAATCATCCCCTGGCTCCAGCTGCTGGCTTCCCACCCACATCCGCTTCTGGGTCTGTTAAAAACATCTCTTTCACAGCAGAAGCCTTTCTGCTGATGGTAAGTTCCTTTACAGCAAGAATGCCCTGTAAAATAGTTGGGTGTGTCCTCCATCTGCACAGCCAGGGCATCTGTACAGCCAGAAGCTCAGGAGATGGAGGCAGAACTAGGAGTGTGTGTTTGGGGTGGGTGTGACCTGAATTTAAGAGGGGATGCAGAATTAATGTCCTGTGTTCTGCTTCTCATAAGAGAGGCTTTTGAGACAAGAGGAAAGGGAGAGGGGAGGAAAAAGTGAAAGAACTAGAAATTTCCGAACCAGTGATTCGGCAGCCATAGAGCTCCAGTCTGAGAGCAATCCCATTGTGCCAGACTTGGGGACGGATCCGGACAAAGCGAGTCAGCACCGGCGTATGGATCTTGTTCAAGACCACTTCAGTGGCATCTGTGTTCGCCTGAAATACCTGCAATGGGGAGATAATATCAGGGTGTCCTTTGCTAAGCACAATAACCACCCAAAGCAAAAGGACGGGCTGGGGATTTCTAAAATAGGCTAATAAAACCAGAAACACCCAAAATAAAAGGTCAGTTTTGATCGCAACTTTTCTGTGCCTCAGTTGCCCCATCTATAAAATGGAGATAGCAATCCTTTCCTACCATTGTGAAGTGTGAGGCAATCTACAGAGAACACTAGCATGCGAGTTCTGTGTGTCATTATTTAGAATAGGGGTCAGCAACCCAAAAAATAAGATGAGCCATTTTTTGAAATTCCTTCAATAACTAAGCGTTTTGATAGTTGCAGGGGGTGTGGCCTCCTGGTTGGAGGGTGGGGGAGCTGGGCACTGGGCCAGGGCCCCTACCACAGTGTCCCCTGGTGGGAGAGGAGGTGGGAACCCAAAACCAGGAGTGGGCCCCCTACAGGGTCTCTTGGTGGTGATGGGAAGCCAGGAGCCTGGCATGGGCTACCCACAGGATACCGTGGTGGCAGGGGGCACCTGGAGCCAGGAACAGGCTGTCCATAGGGCCCTCAGAGCCCACAGCTGCAAGGAACCAGCAGAAGAGCCGCATGCGGCTCCAGAGCCACAGTTTGCAGACCCCTGATTTAGGTTTTAATAGTCAGTGACCTACCTACCTCTCCAAAGTGAAACATATCCCTCCTTCCTATCTCACTAGCACCTCTCATACACAAGAAAGCTTTTGGGGACAGTTTGTGATCTAGCATGGCATGAACAAGCTGCTGTCTTACCACAGGGCCATAATCAATAAATATCATATGGATTTTAACTTTTCCCTCTCTCTCTTCAATTATTTTAATAGCATAGGTATGTGCCATAGACTTGTGCTTCTGTCTTAGTCTTCAGCTTCATAGGTGGAACAAGTTACAAAGGAAACATCCAACTTCAGTGTAGTTTTAAACTAATTTTCTGTGCCATACAACTGCCTCAACCTGGGGCACTGAAATCGTTACTTCCAGAGAGAAGCTAGATGCTTTCACATCTTTCAGAGTATGCCAAACTTACACGACATCCACAGGGCTAGTGCGTCATCCAGGGGTGTCGCTGGTGCCTGGCACCCAGGGCCCATACCCCGAATCCCGGCACCAGTGCCCCAGGTCCTGGCGGGGCCCCTGCCTCTCCTGGTCTCCAGCCAGGTGCGGCCAGAGATCTGGGGCCCGGCTGCCGCGGCCACTTCCAGCTCTTTCCTAGGCCAGGCAGCCCCGCGGCTGCTGCTCCCTGCCCTGTCCCCGGCCAAGGGCATGGCCTGAGGTCAGGGCCTGGGCTGGTGTCCCGGGTCCTTCCCCAGGGCAGCAACACTCCTGGCGTCATCTCTTTCAAGCCAGGAACTGCACAGACATTGCAACACTGGCTGTGCTTTGTGCTCTCTTCTACCTTGCGTATACTTTGCTAAGCATAAGCACTTCCATGAAGTTTATCTGAGAGTAAAACAGGAGGGTGAAGAAAGAAAATGCCTGGCACTGACTCACCTCTGTCCGAGGCAAGAGTTAAATAATTCAACCGAAGATTCCTAAGATTTGGAGACATGCAAGTGAGGCTGTAACCTGGCCCATTGCCTTGATCTGGAGCTAAGAACCATTTCATAAGGCTCCCACTGACATAATTTTTTTTTTTAAAGCCTGCAGACAGGACACATTAATGCAGCTCTCCTGGAATCCAACACATTGGGGCATGGAGACTGTTACAGCAGGGAGAGTAATTCAGCACTAAACCCATGACGGTTGCTGTCAGTGTTCACAGCGCCGCAACCTGAACTCTGCTCTCCATGCAAAATACTGGAATCCTGCCTCTGGGAAATTATAGCATTACTTATGGGGTGGTGAGGAGCAGAGCTGTGGAAGGCTTTGTCTGCCGATTGGGTTGATAATTGGGATTTGGAATAGATTTGAACGTTAACAGAAATGTTAATCCAGAGACTACATATCATGCTGGCACCGTTTAGTAGCACAGCATGGTTTATGGGTTTTTAATACCCTATTTTATCCCTGTCTGACCCCCCCTTCCACCCTTTCGTTCAGCAATCACCAAACACCCCTTTTTCCTGCAGGAGGGCTTGACAAATGGTGGTTCCTGTGACTGGTCTTCAGGTATGCAAACGTGTGTGTGTTTCTGTGCGCACCCATGTGTGTGAACACCCACACTGAGTGACAAGCTGTATTTCCACACCAAAGCAAGGTTCCTGTTTCATGTCACCTGAAAATCTGATATGCACCACATCACCTAACAGCAGAAGACAGGAGAACAGGAAAGGTTTAGCTGGCTATATGCACCCATACTTTTTCATTACATTTATTTGGTTTAATGCAGGGAGCTCAAACTCAAATCACTACAGGGTCTGCATGAGAACTAGTAAAGGGCTGCATGAGGGCTAGTATGTTAGCCTGAGGGCTGCACCACTAAAACCTTTTCATACAACAATATTGCAAATATCAGTAACAATAGAGGCATTGTGGGCCACAAGAAATAGCTTTAGGGGAGGCATGAGGCCCACGGGCTGCGTGTTTGAGGCCCCTGGTTTAATGTATTCTCAGTTTCCTGATTTTCATCCTGTCCATCAATCCCTCCCTCTTTCAAACACAGGTCTATATGTCTTTTAAATGTATTTACGCTTCAGGCACCTTTCCTGATAATTTATTCCATATAGGGATTACCCCCATTCTGGCCCATTTGCTGTTTATTACCATTCTGGCTTGTTTCCTAGTTTTAAATTATCTAATTTTTTAACTTCCTTCACAGTATGAAAAAATAATATAGGCCCTAATTCTGAATCGACACTGGAATAGATGTCATTGACTTCAGCAGTGTGGCTCCTGATTTACACCCAATTAATACAGACCACTACAGGGCCTTACAATTTTGTTGATTTCTTTTGTAATCTTAAACATACCTCCTAGGTTGCCTCCAACCATCTTGTTTCTAAAGACATGAATCCTTTGACCTTAAATTGCTCCTCAGAACTTAGAGTGAGGTTCTTTCCTCAGACAAAACCTGATTCAGTAAAGCACTTTAGCACATGTTTCAAGTTAGGTATACACGTAAGGCCTGTGCTGAATCCGGGCTTTGGTTATGAGTTATGGTGCTGCTGGTAAGGAGTGCAAGCAGAAGCAACCCCAATTTGTCTTTGTTTTTTTATGGCCTCCTTGCATCTCCATTTCCCTTGCTGCCTCCTCTCCCAGATGGTAACATCCTCCCTTTGGCACTGCACAGATTAATATTGAGATGAGCAGGATGGAGGAAACACACCTGGTATATATTTGTTAGTCTTTAAGTGCCACAGGACTCCATGTTTGTTTGTTTGAGCTGCCCCTCTGGAAACTGGTATATCTTGTAAATGCTTTGTTTACACAGTAACAATGTCACCTCTGGTACACCATGCAACCAAAGTCTGGTTTACATATAAAACTGAGGTCAACACTCTTGAAAAATGCACACCTCTGAGCACTACAGCTATGTTGACCTAACTCCTGGTTTAAGTACCACGCAGTCATCTGAGCTATCATTGCTTAAGGAGATGATGTCCCAACAGGGATATAAAATCTCTTCTGTCAGCATCAACTGTGGTCATATGTTATGGGGATACACCAGCACAGCTATGGCACCAGAATTATGCTTCTACAGTTCCTGTAGTGTAGCCTTGACCTTAACAACCCTTGTGCCTTTATTACTGCACCCCTAATCTGGGCTGTCGGTTTTTTATAATTCTTCTACAATAAGCACCAAATCTTTGTCCTGATCATATCCCTTAAGTAATCTTGGAGCAAGCACCACAGTTATTTTGCAGTACCTCTAATAGATGGTTTTGCCAGGCCTCTAGCCACTCAACTGCTTTTGAAGCTAGTTGCATTGCTACACCTTGCCTACCTTATCTCTGGTTTTCCTATCATCTGCTTTGCCAGTGCAGACTCCAATCTGCAAATGACCTACATTTAGAAGAGTAACTACTCATTTGGGGTGATACTGGCACATCTTTAACACCTAGGACTTTCGTGGGGGGGGGGGGGGGGGCTCAGCACCTTCAGAAAATCAGGCCCCTTTAAGTCTATCAAGTTGAGTCTCCCCCACCCATAATAGAGATACCCAGTATCACTGATCACATCTGAATTGGTCCCCTTGCCTCTTTTTGAGTGGTTGCGTGCCGACCTGTTGATGAGAAATCAGTCATTGATCAAATCTCTTTTAACTGAAAATCTGATCCACTGCCCCTTGCGATCCATGCGTAGCCTTTGAATCGTGACTTGAGAACCAGCAGGAAAACTCATGAAAGCTAACACTCCAAAGGAGCAGAGATACTTTATTACACAAAGATAACATCACGATTTCCCTACCTCCATACATTGCAACCCACTAGCCCTGATGCATCAAATCATCTGTATAAATCAAGGTAGATACCTTGACTTAAATGGAGCTACAATAATTCACACAATCCGAGGATCTGGCTGTGATATATATGTATATGTATATATGAAAGAGAGAAAACAGAAACTCACAGGTGGCAGAGTGGAAGACAAATGTGAAAGCCATTAACAAATTAAAAGCATCTTCTAAGCATTGGCCAAGGCAACACACTTTCACTGCAGCACTAAAGATCTACAAGTCCCCTCCCTACACTTTTATATTTACTTCTGCTTTAGTCCAGTTGGCAAGTCTACGTGTAAAAATTAAATGATTGACTTGGTCAATTAATTTGCTGCAAGAATGCAGGGAAAGAGAAGGATACTGGGGTTAGCTAGATGATGTGAAAGTGGATTGCCTCCCTCCACACCTCCCCTTGTAAATCATACACAGGACACTCTTCACTTTAAAACTTCCCCTTGCTGGCCAGGGGAATTTTTAAGCTGCATTAGTTCCAGCAGATGGGGAAAACCTGCCAGCTGCCGAGTCAGAAGTGAAGCAAAGGCGAGAAAAGTACCATTAAATCCAAAAAGCAGTTTATGGCTGGGGATGACCTCTCCCCTTATTTATTTTTAGGTCTGTTTTTGTCATGCATTTCCTTGGGATACTGAAGGGAAAGGGTGAGTGTGTGCGCGCGCGTTTCTCTCTCTCCCCGCCTGGACTAGATTTACTGCAGGATTAGGTTACCCCATGGAGACAGAGGCCTGGAACAGAGCACGTTAACAGGATTAGGGTTTCAGGATTTGAGACAGGAGCATGAAGGAGAAAAGTAGGGGAGATTACTTTTCCTGTCAGAGAGAGAGAACCTAAAATGGGGAGGAGGGCACCTTGGTGGAGTGAAGATTCTGGAGAAGAAGAGATGGATTGTCTTGCATTTATTAAATCCAGGACAGGGCAGAATTGATTGTGTAGCCAGGCAGAAAGCAGTGCATCTTAGACTTTACCTCTCACTCCCATTGCCTGCCATGGGGGCACTGACTGAGGAGTACATGCAGGACTAGGTTCTGTGTACCTGGGCTGAGAACCATCATAGTAGAATCTCTGCATCTGAGAGTGCCCTTTCCTGGATCAAGATGTATTACCTTTAAAGAAAGAATATAGGATCCTATGACCTAAAGCAAGTTCTAGGTCCAGAAGTCATCTGTAACCCAAGGACAATGGGAGAAACTGATCTGCCACAAAGGATGAATCAGGCCTCAGAACTGTAGGGCTGCAGCTATGCTAGGAAATTCTCCACAGCTGCAGCTCCCAGGGTAAATGATGGGTCCTAATTTTCCAGCTATGGACAAATCCTAAATAATCCCTGTTCCAGCTGCACAAAGGGTGAAAGCAAGTCAGGATTTGGGAGACTTGGGTGAAACATCTGCAGTGCTGTACTTAAGTGTAGAAGAGATTGTGGGTTGAGGGCTAGATCTTCCCTTGAGCTCTAGAAAAAAAGCCAGAGGATTGAGTTTTCACCCAGCTCATTGAACGCAGATGTTCTCGCACACAATCAAAGTGAGAGATCAAGTGCTTTTTGTTACATCTTAAAAATGCATGATAAGTGACAGATGAGATATAAATGGACCTTATATACAGTGCATGGAAATGTGGTCTGTTCACTCCCTTGATGCTCTGTTTTGTGGTGTAATTGTAAATGTATGTGCACATGGCAGAAGTGAAGCCCCCACGTATTTTGGAAAGTTTGAAGTTTGCACCTATATTTTGCTCCCTGGGCCCGAGTTGG
>ML681988.1:9042562-9088566 GCA_007922195.1 Podocnemis expansa | reverse complement strand
GTGTGTGTGTGTGTGTGTGTGTGTGTGTGTGTGTGTGTGTGTGAGACAGAGGACTGGTCTAACCACAGTGCCGGGTCGATGGAAGATATGCAAGCTACATATTGTAGACTGGCGTATCCCCTGTCGACTTACTTATGCTCCCTTCACTGGGCTGTGCCAATTGGAAATGGCCTCTGGTTGATGCAGCATTACATTTTTCAGTGCAGCAGAATTACTGTGTCAAATGGAGAGCACTTCTGGAACTGACTGAGCGGGTCTCCACTGGTAGCGCAACTGATCCCGCTGCTTCAATGTGTAGAGCCCAACTCAGCAGATTCAGTCTAGACATACTCAGAGAGAGTGTGAATGTGTCAGGAAGAGAGAAACAGATGGACACTAATGGACCAATGAATAATAGGCACATCTATTCTACATTCACGCATGTGAATGTGTACACATTGCAAATGTGTACAATTTTCTAGGCTATATCTGGAGAGAAGTATGCCTGCAATGGTCTAGACTAAGCGGTAGTCACTTTTCTCTCTGCAAAGCACAGCCTCCCTCACCTGTTGAATGGGAGCAGCGGAGATGAGGAGAAAGGTTGGTGGACAGGAGCAGAAACAGAAGGCTATGATTAGTCCTGATCTCATCCAGGCAGCATGTCTACAATTTTGCTATCCTCCCTTCATCCTCCCTAAAAGTAGTGGTGCTTTGTAAGAAGACAACGTAGGCATCCCCCACTTGCCTTGAGCAACCATTGATCTTGTCTCCCTCCACTTTATTCTCCTTTTTCCTGTTCCCTTACTTTTGGCACACTGTATCAATGCTGACAACATTGGGAGAATTAAAGTCTAAGCCTTCAAATTCTGTCGTAAATACCACCTTCATCCCCTTTCCTCAGCACCACAAGCACAGGAGGGGAGCTCAGACCTACTCCACACCACTCCTCTGCTCAATCCTTCCCCCTTTTTTCTCTCTCTCTCTAACCCTTAGATGAAGATACAGATGATAGCTGACCCACTGGTAGTGCCCTTATGCTTGGCTCCCAGCCCACCTTACGCAGGAAAGAGGGAGAGAGACGGCGCTGCCTTTAATGGGCTAATCCATCAAGACGTGAATACACAGGAATACAGAGTCCCTCACCCCTCCCTACTCCTCATGGCATCAAATCAAGCTGCGGCAGACTTGACAAATCTATTTGGCATGGTTCACTCAACTATTTTACTTTGAACTGGGAAGAGAGCTGCTTTGACACACCAAGAACAGTGCAGAATCTGCACATTAAATACAGACAGCTGGGAATCTTCCTAATGAAAGAAGAGTAGAGATTAATGTTCACATGGCCAGCTCACCAGTGCTCAATGGGCTGAGCTGCATGATGGGGCTTGGGGAGGCACAACCCAGTCAGGAGGTTCAGCACTCATCCTCCTACTGCTCAACTGATGGAAGTTGCACATTTAAAGGTGATGGGAATCAATCACCCTGCTTTTGGGGTGGGTGAGTCACCAAAAAGCAATTACTTCTCCATCAGCCCCAGGAGGTGTCTGCTAAATTGAGTCCAGCATAAAGGTGAGAGGTTGGAATGAACACAGAGGGCAAAGAGGAAGAGATGTATATTTAAAAATTGAGGCAGAGAATGGGCTTGAAGGTGGTCATATAGCTGAGTTGTCTAAATATCAAGGGCCAGATCCTCTGCTCGTCTCAATGGGCATGGCTCCAATGACACTGCTACGCTGAATAACACCAGCAGAGGATCTGGGTCCAGCAGGTGTAGAATAATTTAACTCCATTGAAGTCAACACAGCTGCCTTGTTTGACAGCAGCTGAGGATCTGATGATCTCTTGACTGCGGCAGGGAAGGATAAAGTCAGGCATGACAAAAATCACTATCTAACTCTCCTTCACACTGAAACTGATTCTGACTTGGAAGTTTCCTGCAAATGACAACTTAAAAACCAGCCTGACCAAGCTGGGTTTTCATATCATGCCATTCTAACCACATTTTTGCCCATTCTCTGTATGCTGTGCAAATATGGGCCCAATGAAAAATTAAATGTCCTCTCTTGCATGTTTTATTGTAGGCTGGAAACTCAGCCAATGTTCATCAAAAAGTCGACTAGGGCCTACCAACCCTCTGAGACAACTGGGCCTCAGGTGTTAGGAAGTCACAATTTTTGGACAGTTTTTTATTGGCATCAGGTAACATTTTAGAGCCACATGCCACATGCAAATCCAAACCCAACCTACCCAAAGGTGTTTGGATCTGGGAATCTGGGTCAGGCCCATCTCTAAGAAATGTGGAGATTTGTGATTTCAGTGCGCCTCTAAGGGGAGCCAGCTGATTTGTGATGAGCTTTGAGAGGAAGGATTCTCTAGTTGTAAGGGCACAACGCAATGACGTGGGAGCCCTGCATTCAGTTCCCTGCTCTATAATGGACATCTGATGTGACCCTCAGCAAGACACTTAGCTTCTCTGTGCCTCACTTCCCCATTCATACAACTGGAGTAACAGCACTGCCCTACCACACCAGGAGTGGTCTGGCATAAACATATTAGGGTGGGTTGATCAAATACAGTGGGAATGAGGACCAGGCAAGCATCTTAGACAGTTTTTGCTTTTACCTGTGGAATTAGTTTGAACTGGAGACACTTGAGAGGTAGGTGGAACCTCACAAGGCCAGAGAGGAAAGAAGATATTTGGACAAATGGATGCAGAGGTTAGTCAGAGGGTTTCACGCCAAGGGATGCTCTGCCAATGGAAGGTGACAGCCTCAGTCACTGGGGGGGGGGGTTCTAGTGAAGTCACTTCACTGTCACCTCTGTTTTGTGCCTAATCCTTAGCCACTAGTTTAACAGAACAGCTTGTGTCACTGAAACTTGGGGGTGGGGGCTGCTCCTGATCCACATACAGTGTAGTAGGCATGGGCATGATCCGTTAGGGGATGTCAACACAGCAGCAGTTCCACGCCAACTGGAACAGCACAACAAGGGGCACTTAGGAAATTCCTTTAATTAAAGGACAGCCGTACAGCCCTGGTGAACTCCTGTGTCATACCTATGTGGAGCCACTTCTGTTTTATATACATCTGCACTCTGTGCCACCACTGTTCCCCTACCCTCTCTCAGAAACGCAGCACCACATGAGTATTCCCTTCACTGTGCATCCAGGGGATCAGAGATCTCCAAGGGTCAAACATCCATACTACACACAAGCCTCCATACCACACACCTCCAGGAGCTGCAGCGAGAGCAGGCACAAGCGTTACTGCCAACTGTGATTGCTATTGCAGATCCCGTAGGCCTGACAAACTGAATTGCTCCTTGTTATTTATTGTTCTCTTTATTCTCCGGGACACTGTGATCCCCTCTTAGGATTTGTGCCCTTTCATTTCCAGGCCTCAATAACTCCTGAATTGCAGTTTCATGTGGTTTTGTGATTGTTAACCCAGCATGGGGATGGGGTTTCAGCCATAAATGCTCAATGAATCTTGTATGGCAAAACACGGGCTGTGAAAAGCATTTTCTCCTTCATTTGCAGTCAAAGAACATACTGCAGACTCTCTCTCTCCACCAAGCAGGAGGCAACAGCAGCCAAGTTTTCCAAGGAATGGTGTTTCCTGATTGCACTAAAGATGAGACTGACCATTCCTGGAGAAGGCCTCCCCATGTTGTTTTTCAGCCCTGACCCAACAGTCTCAGCAAAACAGTCCTTAAAAAATAAATCCCCAAGTTTGAAAAAGGTATTCTCTCCTTTTTCCCTCCCATTCCTCTCCTGACTGTATAGCTACTGTGGGTGCAGCTGCTAAGGAACAAAATGCACTTACCTTATGGTTTTTACCATGCCGGTACATCATCCAGTCCTCGCCATTGGTGCTGACCTCCAGCTTGTATGAGCGGACAAAATAGCCATTCTGCGTTTCTCTGGAGATGGCGCCCTGGGTAGCAATGGCCGTCAATATGGTCAGGAAACGAAGGTCCACCTGTTTGGGTATCAAAGAGAAAGGAGGACAACGAAGACAATGGTGATGACCATCAGTCCCACAATGGGCTGGATCATCCCCTCCTCTTTAAAACTAAGGGCCAGATGTTTAGATGGTGAACACCAGCATGGCGCCAACTGGTGCAGCTCCACTGGCACTTTGTTGCATTACAGCAGCTGAGACTCTGGCCCTAATGTCTTATTCCATTTTGTTAGAGCATGAAGACACAGCTTGGACTTTTGCTAGTGCCCTCGCTTGAGTGCTCTGTGTACACGTCACAGGGGCTTGGAAACTCAGCAGTCCTCTCCCGGGATTGATTTGCAGGCCACTTAACTGAACAGGTCATAGAAGAAAAATCTTTCATGATCTGCAATTTTGCGGCAATTTTATAATTGTCTATTTGTAATCTCTGTTTCTACTTTGTTTATAGTGCACCTAACCCAATCTCTGCTGCTTATTTCAGTCCTACAGTGATACAAATAATGAACAAAAGCAACAACAATCGGTGGAAGGGAAATAGTTTAAGTATGAAAGAGAGAATGTGGCTGTGTACAAATGTGTGATTGATGACAAGGGGTAAAACCCTAATGCCCTTTCTCAGTTTGCACTCAGTCTTTACCCAAACTCCCACTGAATTCAACAGAAAAAAGCAGGGTTTGACCTTAGCAGGAATTGTGCTAATGTGAGGGCTAGGTTAAACTGATTAAGGACTTTGAAGTTTGGTCATAAGTGAAAGTACAAAGTCCCCACTCAGACCAGATAACAACATCACTAAAATTGAAAGCTCACATGCTTTTAAATGGGACAGATGCCATGGGACAGAGATTTTCCATGTGAAATAGAGTCATGATGTCCAATTAGTAAAAGCAGCAGTTTTCAATTTTCTTTAGTTATGTGGATTAAAAAAGGTCACAAAAACTGATTTAGTAGCACAGCCATGATTGAAGAACTGGATGTCAGCTTCAGGCAATAATATTTTAGTACCTACAGCTCTTAATGCCCTTTAGCAGGCAGCATCTCACAACACTATGTCCACCCATTGTGGACAAACAAACAGGGAGCCCTGTGGCACTTAAAGACTAACAAATTTATTTTTTGCATGAACTTTTGTGGAAGGAAATCCCACTTAGTCAGAGGCTGAAGTGGGACTTTCCCCCATGAAGGTTCATGCAAAAAATAAATTTGTTAGTCTTTAAGTGTCACAGGACTCCTGGTTTGTTTGTTTTATTGAACTAGACTAACACAGCTACCCCTTTGGACCTTTGTGGATAGACAGTGAGGAGGTTTTAAGGAGGTCCTAAAGAAACCCTTTCCCCCTGTGAAGTTCCAAACTGAACTCCACACTGTTAGGGCTCACTACATCTCCAGCAAAATAAATATTATTCTAACTGCAGATTCACAACACATTGTTACGACGCCAGACATCAGGCCGGCTGCACCGTCTCTGTAAATAGCAGGACTCTTTCTCTCAGCTCTCTGGAAAGTCCATCAAGGTTCAGGGGGCATAAGGTCAAGTCAAGACTTGCACAGGAATGTTAATGGCCCAGCAATGGGCTCCTTTGACAAAGGCAGAGTCATCCTGACTTCTCTGCAGTTCACCCACTGCTGACTCTGGTCTGCACTCACAAAGGCAATAAAATATCCCACAACCCTTCTGCTCCAGGGTCAGTTTACCAGCAAGATGGCCCATATGGCTCAAAGCAGGGGAGAGAGTGGAAAACTGGATTGTAATGGTGGGGCCTTGCCAAAGTCAGCTGTGCTTCCAGCAGAGATGCTTTCTCGCAGCGGCATTCTGCCAGTGCTGGCTACAAGACTCACACAGTGGTGCTGGCAAATGCCCATTTGCCCGTTGTGCACTAACACGACAGTGCTGGTTGGGCCTCTAGCAGAGCATGCCTTTGACAAAAGCAATGTAGAGGTCAGTTCGACAGGGCATGTTGTCAGACAGCACAAAACTGTTGCCAAGCCTATTATTACAGCCCAAATTCTCCATCTCTACTGCTCTTTAATCACAGAATTGTAGGCATGTAGTCCTGGAAGAGACCTTGAGAGGTCATTTAGTGCAGCCCCCAATGCTGAGACAGGATCAGATAAAATCAAGTAAACCTAGACCATCCCTACCAGAGATTTGTCTAATCTATTCTTAAAACCCTCCCAAGGTGTGTGTGGGGGGGAGAGGATTCCAGAACTTGCCTTGGAAGCCTGTTCCAGAGCTTAACCAACCTTATTGTTAGGAAGCCTGTCCTAATATTTTACCTAAATCTCTAAATCTTGCATCAGACACTCTACTTGCTAGACCAAGCATGGCAGCTACTCCCCCCACACAGTCCCACTTCTCTCTCACATCCCACCACATGTGCCCAGCAGCCAGTGCCCTGGCTGGTGTGCAGCAGCCATTCCCCTCTCCCAACTCCATCCTTCCCCCCATCCCTCTCCCATCATGTGGGCCCAGTGGCATCCTGGCCAGTGTGTTTATACCAAGGGTAATTTTTAGTCCCAGTCCATCACAGAGCCCTTGCCAGTGCTGAATGGAGTGGGACAGTTACCTCCCATGTGTTACCTACAACACTCCTGTTAATACACCAAGAATGACATTAGCGTTTTTCACAACTGTGTCACACAGTTACCTCATACTCAATTTATGATCCAGTATAAACCCCAGATCCTTTTCAGTGGTACTACAGCCTAGCCAGTTATTCCCCATTTTGTAGTTGTGCATTTGGTTTTCCCATTCTGAGTCTAGTACTTTGCACCTGTCTTTACTGAAGATCATCCTGCTGATTTCAGGCCATTTCTCCAACTTCTCAAGGTCATTTTAAATTCTAATCCTGCCCCCCAAAGTGCTTGAAACCCCTCCTAGAAATTTTTATAACCATATTCTCCACCCCATGATCCAAGTCATTAATGAAAATGTTGACTAGTACTGGACCCAGGGCAGATCCTTGTGTGACCCCAGTAGATATGTCCTTCCAATTCAGCAGTGAATCCTTGACAATTACTCTTTGAGTACAGCTCTTCAAGAACTCAAGCCCATCTTAAAGTATTTTCATTTAGTTCACATTTCCTAAGTATACCATGAGGGACTGTGCCAAAAAGCCTTAATAAAACCAAGATATAATGTTCATTCTCAAATAATTTAGGACTGCATTTTCTCTTCTCTTCACAGTGACCTGTACAAACCTGGAGGAACTCCTTGTTGGAGTCCACATTGGGGGTCCATCCGTTGTCATCACTGTTGAGCCGGCTCTGTTGTGGGGTCCACCTCTTGTCTGAGTAGGTGGAAGAGGCAGTGATCTGTTCATTGGAAATCCTGCCAGATTCCATCCCCAAAGGAACATTGCACTGGAAGTCTGGAGCAGATACATACACAGAGGCAAATTTACAAATCCTCTATCTTTCACTCTCAACTGGAAGTAAGGCATGAATTATTCACCAGCATTGTAGATCATACCCATATGTCTGTCAAAATGATTGGATTTACACAGAAATATCTCAGCACAAAAAAACTAGGCAACATTAGGGACAGGATCAGCCTTAGGTTTGCAAGATGCTCTGCAAATTAACACATGTGGGCTCAGTCCAGACCCTTTCCCCTCTCTGACAGAGTTCCACCTTTGTATACCCAAGGTCCCTCCATATACCATATCAAGATGTGCCAAGCCCCTCACCAGGTTGTGAAGTTCCTTGGCATCTTAAAACCTCCTGAAGCCAAGAGCTGAATTCTAGCCCAGACAAAATGGGGAAAGGCAGGAAAGGAATGCACAAAAGAATGCACTCTCTGCCATATCCATTGTTGCCAGAGTCAGATGGGAATGTACATGAGTGATCTAGTGCTCAGGCTTGAAAGCTGTCTATGTTTGGATATGTGTTGTCCTCTAGGGGAAGTTCTACGAGTTGCATGGGGTACTCTGGCTTAATAGCTCACTACTGTTAAGAATGGGAAATCCAGTATCCAACTTTTTGAATTTCCTCACATTTAAGGCTTTTAAATCTACATTAGTTCAACCACATTTCATGTCTTGTCTATTTTACAGCATATGTTACATAAAAAAGAGTAAGATAAATTCCACAAAGAAAACATCAGAAGCAAATACTTCATGGGCCAGACCCTCAATTAGTGTAAACTGATGTAGCTCTACTAACGTCCCATATGTGAAACACAGCTGAGTTAACTCTGTGCTAGAAACATTGGGATAAATTATGCTCTAAATGGTGCCATTAAAATCTCAGTTTACACCAGCGTGAATGAGAGCAGGGTTTGACGCCAACATTTTTGCATTTTCTGACTTTAGACCCCTTGATTTTTCAAAACTTTATAGTGCATTACTATTAGTGTGTACGTTTAACTTCCCTGTTTCTTAAAGAAGAGAATAAAAAGGGGACAAAAATGGGGGGGGGAAGAAGTTGGACATAGTAAAAAAACGAAGAACTGAGGCATCTGCATCCCTAACTCATGAAATGCTAACTGAGGCATTCCTGCCTGAGACGTAACTAATGAAAGACTACCAAATGGAGGAATCCATAATGCAAATGTTCTTAGCACACCACACCTTAACTGTGCATGGCCAGTATTCCAAAATTGCTCTAAGTCATGGGTCTTCAGCCAGCCCCCCCCCCCTTTTTTTTGTCTGGAGAGAGAAGGGCTTTAAACTTATGAGAGGGGTGTCCTAAAACTACTTTCTATTGTAACATGGCATCACAGTACAGGACCATTGTCTTAGGTGAAGAGTGCCATGAAAATTTTTTTCCCTTAATATGCATGTGTTAACTGAGTTTAAATGTTCATTATTTTAAAAAAACAGTACTTATTTTCAATGAACCAAATACTCTCCTCTTTCTTACCAAGGGCTAATGAAGCAAGATTATGTCTGAGCTACCTAGTTGCAGGAATTTTTTAATTAGACAAGTGCAAAATCCCAATAGGTAATCTGGGAAAGTGTATTTTGAGAGAAGTGTTTTGTCGGGCCCCCCCCCCCTAATGTTGCTGCATCTATTTTGTCCATATTTTCCAATACTCCTTTGGATTGAGACCAGACAGGGAAAGCTGCAGTCCAAAAGGAATTTGAGAATGTTATGAGAAAAATAAAAAGTGAAACTAAGATGGAAATTGCAATTAGTCCTTAATTGTAGTTTTTATGCAGAAGCAAAAACAGTCCTACATCCATTTCTCTCTGTACCACTGTCTTGGAAAATGACCTCTTGAAAACACTCATCCCAGCTCACTCATACAAATGCTTGCATACACAGATGCACTGAATGATGGAAACAATCTCAGAAATTCAGATAAAAAGCTCACATGACTGCATGAATCCCACAAAACTGTCCTGACCTAAAATTTTCAACTTACTTTCCGGGATCTCCTGCTGGACCAAGTAGTAGCGGGCAGAGAAGCCATCTTTAGCAACTGCCAGATCAGTGTGGAAGGTAAGTGAGAGAATACCAGTAGCTGAGCGGATCTCAGAAGGGGTCTTAGTGCCACAGTATCTGCCTATCAAAGGGCCAACTGCAAAAGAAAGAGCAGCAAAGTAGCTCCCAGCCATTTGGTTAGACTCTTGAGTCTTTACCTATTCTACCAAGTCAACACTACCTCGCAAAAAATATGTTAGTAGTGGATAGTGAATAATTATCAACCCTACAGAATCAATCAGGATGTAATGAAGGCATTTTTGATTGTTTATTTTCTATCACTTACATTTTTTTTTAAGAACAGAGGTCGACTGAGTGGTGTATTAGTTAATTCATAACTGTGCATCCATCTAGCTCCATTTTTAAGACATCTATCACTGTATTATTTAGGTACCATATATAAACATTTGATACATCCTCTAAGGGTCAGAAATGGACTCAGTGAATAAGAAAAAAAAAAAAAAGTCGTGTGGCACTTTAAGACTAACAAATTTATTTTTTGCATGAGCTTTCATGGAAGAAAATCCCACTTCGTCAGATGCTTCGAAGATGGGTGAAGTTTGAAGCATCTGATGAAGTGGGATTTTCTCCCACAAAAGCTCATGCGAAAAATAAATCTGTTAGTCTTAAAGTGCCACACGACTCCTTGTTTTTGGTTTTTTTTTCCTGGACTAGACTAACATGGCTATCCCTCTGGAAATTCAGTGATAAAGGTTTTCATCTCTAACTCAAATGATACAATTAGAAAATTAAAGATGTTGGCTTATCGGTAATATGACATCTATGGTAACACTCCACAGTGACAAAGCTAGTATTAGGGACAGACAGGATGTGCATCATCACCATTATTAACCTTTGAGAAAAGGCCAACGAAGTTTTGCATTTGGCAGGCCTGCAAAATACCAACAAGTCATGCCCTTGAAAAAATTCTTCAGACTCACCATTAATGCTGCTTAATGGGAGAACAGTCAGACATGGAGGAAAGCCTTCGTAATACATCTCCCCAGTGCTTACCTTGAGGAATGCCATCCCAGATGTCCAGCCAATCATACTTGCAGTCACCCTCTCCAACCTGCAAGGGGTCATGTTCTAGGTCAAAGGTTAGAAACTGAAGGATGATCTCCATCTTTGGCTTGGCCATGATGGTGAAAGTGCAGTCTAAGTTGTGGGGATACTTATCAGGGAATCCTGGAGACTCAATAGTGCCATTGGAGCTGGTGAAGTTTCTAGAACAGTCTTCAGAGCCTGCAGTGATATAAAAAGCAGCTGTAATTAACAACAACAGCATGGCTGACAATGATAGCTCTCATCTCCCTGTGTGCTAGGGAATGCACAACGGGCAAATCCAAATGGTTGGAAGCCCAAGTTGCACTGCAATACAGCATGATGACACATGTTGCAATACAGTGTTATAACGTCACTACCAATAGCACAGAGGTTACACTCCTGGGCAACAGCATGATCAGCAAGAGTGGGTCCAGCACAAGGAAGAGTTGTCTGTTCTTTTTTTTCCCCATTCCTAAAGTCTACAGATGGGCACTTGCATCACAGGCTCTTCTGAGCTGGCACTGTGAAGTGAAAACTCCAAAAGGCAAACCTTCTTGTGATACAGCATCACCGACAATGAATCTGCTGGACCTAGGCTCATTGTATTTGGGGTCAGCTTAGCACATTCCAACAGGGTTAGTGTACACAGTCTTGACTAATGCTGACTGCAAATCATATTCCAGTGCCCCCAGCATATTGTAGAGAGGTGGACGGACAAAGGGCAGAAGTGCTAAAACCTACATATGGCCAGATTAAAGAACTAGCTCTTTATTTTTGTGGAATGGATTGAGGGAAGCATTGCTCACAATCAAGGAGGGAGACTGACCTAGGAAGGGCAGAGAAAGGAATGGAATCTAGCCAGGACAAGGAATTATCCAATTTTTAAGAGAGGTCTCCCTGGCCTGCTGATTTTGCGTCTGTCTGTCTGTCTTAGAACTTAGTATGAGCACCGATGACGGCAGTACTTGTGCTAAAGTTTCCTCCTGAGAGTCACATCTGGGTTCTTCTTCCAGCTCCAGCAGCAACCACCTGCAAGGCCTTGGGCAAATCACTTATTCTTTCTGTGGCTCAGTTTTCTGATCAGCAAAGTAGGGATAATAATGTTTACATGGAAACAAAAGAGTTGGGAAACATACTTCAGTGCTGTTTATAAGGCATTCTGAAACGCTCACATGGACAATTGCTAGCAAAGTGCAAATTATCCATGATTAATTATCAATATTATGTAGTTTACCTTCCTTCAGAAAGGCAGTTATTAGAGCAACCTCTTGGTAACAATACCCAGAGCCTAGCACCCTAGTGGCTGTAGCATGTACGAATGGCTAGTCCAACCCTCATCTCTATGCTGTGGCTGCAGCAAGATTTTGGGAGTGGGTAGGCATGGTGTGTGTGTGTGTGTGTGTGTGTGTGTGTGTGTGAGAGAGAGAGAGAGAGAGAGAGAGATTGGATCTCTTGAGAGGAGGAACAGAGAACCCTTTCTGTCTTATTCAGCTGTCTGCACAAGAAATTTTAGTTATTTCTATTCTTGAGGAAGACTTTCTGATTGCCAGTAGGACAGACAATGTTGCCACTTATTTGTTGCTGACCTTGATGCTGGCCTCCCTCGTACCACAGCCAGTTAAGTGCCTCCTTTTTCTCACAGATCCAAGGTGCCTCAGGGTGGTGGTTGGGGCTGGAGGAGGAGGAGAGGTTGTATCCTATTCATACCATGACTGCTTTAAAACCACTGCTCTTTAGAGGGTGGACAATTGACAATGGAAATTTCTAGCCCATGGGTCATTGGAGGGGTAAAGGGTTATGTTACAGAGCTCCTTACTCCACAACTGTAACATTGGATTAACATTCACTAAAGTTTTGACTTCTGTTTTATAGGGAGGCTGTGATTCTCCTCTATAAACTCGTTGCTCCAACACACCCAGTCGGTGAAAATCTTCTTGAGACTAATGGGAATCTTGTTAAGATCTGCGCTAGCATATGCAAGTTAGGAGAGCAACTTGAAGCAATAGCTGGACCACTGTACCTTAGTTCCCCTCAGTGTAATAACATTGAGAGGAACTTCTTAACTGACTACAGGAGAGTGGCCAGCTTCTCTGGGGTGATAATGCAGAGAGAAAAACAGAGGCCAAGAACAAAACTGCAAGACAATAGAACGAACAAGAACAAGAAAGTATTTACTCCTGATCAAATAAAAAGGCAGCCAGATTTATGTGGAGAATAATACATACACCAAGCTGAGAAGGAAAGCACAGAAATATTCAATAAACCAGATGTTGACTGTCAGGAAATGTCCTCTAGGGACTATATAGAACTGTAACTGCGATAGTGTTAGATAGCAACAATTTCCTTATTTGGGTCTCTCTTAGCGGTTAGTATCTTTGTCAATATTCTAACTGTAGCCAGCAAACAATGACTGGCTTTAAAGATGAGCTGCAAATAAAAACTGAAAATTGTGTTTACTTCAACAATATGTGCTAAAATGCTTCCACTGACCAGACAGATGGAACAATTCAGCACATAAACATCTAAAGCCAACCACATAAAATTAACACCCCAGGAATTCCCAAGACCATGAAGTTTAGATGTGATTTCTCCTGAAGCATAGGGACACCTGGAGACAGGTTTTGATTTGGACCCATGTCTCCTGGAAGGCATCAGTATCATGGCTATATAGGAACTCTTGTATAAAGGGGAGTGGGTCATTTTTCGTTTCTTGGAAGGTTTTTCTAAGTGTACTTAATTTCTTCTTCTGTTTTTAAAAATAATTTTAAAAAGCTTTGAAAATTCTAAGTAAAAAAATCCAAGAATTTACCTGGGCTGTATCTGCCAGTAGGTTTTCCTTGGTACCAGAGGGTGTCATGGGTCCAGAAACTTCAAAAATATAATGATTCTGGGTCCCAAACTCGAAAAACTCTAAATGGGGCCTGATTTTCAGAGGACAGTTGCTTAGCATTTTCTGAAATGCAAGCCCTATTAAGCTGTATCGCTTGAGCTTAGAATCATTAGGCATATTCGAAAATCGTGACCTGGATAACATCCTTTGGAGCATCACAGCAAAACTGACTAATACAAAATAAGGAGACTAACAACTGGGAAGCAAGTTCCGAAGGAGTAGTCATGTTAGTTTAGTTCAGCAAAACAAACAAGTCTTGGAGCACTTTTACAGACTAACAAATCTATTTATGTCACAATATCTCATTTATTTTTCATAGGAGAAATCCCACTTTGTCAGATGCCTGAAGATGGAGAACTTACAGAAAGCAAGTAGTCTTTCAAATTTAGTCTTTAAAATTGTGAATCAGTTGTTTATATGCCCAGTGCCTCTATTAACTTAGTAAGTGGCTTAGTATATTTTGCACAATAAGTGTCTGGTTGTGCATGTGCGTTCATGGGTATTAGAGACAGAGAGAGAGAGGTCACCTTTAAGAGGGAAGTAAGTTGAACAACTTGTTTTTTTTGCTGGACTAGACTAACATGGCTATCCCTTTGGAAATTCACTGACATGCCTATCTTAATTGGATACCCTTTAAAACTAGGGAAACATCACAGCACAAGCACCAGTTCCGAATGAACCTTAGCTCTGATCCATCTGTTCTATCAATTTGTCTGCAAACAAAGGCAAGATTTGTTTATATCACAGACCTGAAGCAACCCTCTGTCTGAAGGTGGTTTCAGGGGATATTGATCTTGCCAGGTGGGCTGTGTGCACTCTGAGATTACATAAACAAATGGCTTCTGTTCCTCCCATCCTTCCTTGAGTCAGGATGCTTTGAATTTTGTCTAGAGTAGTTTCAAGACAAAAGCCCTTCTCAGAGAGGATGGCGACCATCGTCAGAGATGTGGCTGGGACATCAAGACTTCAAAGAGAAACAGCTGAACTTGAATTAATATGCAAGCTAAATTCTGTGAAAGCAGGATTGAATCGAGACTATGGGTTCTTTTCCCATTACAAAAGGTAATTTGACTTCAGGCTTCCCATGGTTTAAACCTAACAACTGCTCTGATTTGCTGTTACTATATGACCTGATCCTGTGTTTTACACCCCCTTGCATTTATTTTCATTCCATTCTGTAAGTTCACCCATCTTCGAAGCATCTGATGAAGTGGGATTTTCTCCCACAAAAGCTCATGAGAAAAATAAATCTGTTAGTCTTTAAGTGCCACATGACTCCTTGTTTTTTTTTTGCTGGACTAGACTAACACGGCTATCCCCTTGGAAATTTTAATTGTACTCAATACCAAAAAGGAGGACTGCAGCTGATGAAGCCCCATCCCAAACTTGCACCAGAAAGGAATTATATGTATCTGCGTATCTAAACTGAGGGACAGGAAATGAAAAAAACCTAGTTCCCACTTTCCTTCTACTCCTTCTGCCTTTCTGGCGCAGCCCCTTCTTGTTCTCCCTCTGACAACCCCCTTGCATCTGACTTTAGCCACTTCCTGGCTAGTATACAAATGGACAGAGTGTATCTCATTCCCAGCCCATTGTACCTCACTGCCCTCTAGCTCCCATGACGCCACTCACTCTCACTGTGTAAATTTTGCCTCATTTGGGCCACTGCTGTATATTGGATTACTCCCAGTCCCTGCTGCTTCATGACGTAAGTCAGGGCCTGAGACTAACAGCAAAGGCAAAAGGTGTCCACTGTTCCTTCAGCAGATCCCAGGGAAACAGACAGTCCTGCTGGGTTAACTAAACCTCCTAAGGACTTAGGCACAGCCCTAACTCTGACCTGAAGCATTAGCGTAATGAACTGGCTGGTGTGTGCTGTGTGTGTGCACTGCTACCCTCTGCTGGAGGGAAAAAGATCCACTCTACATGGCAACCACCTCATGAGGAGGCTCCATTTTAACCAGTCACTCTCAGTACAGATATATACACTGATGGATATTTTAAAATCCACTTCCCTCACCTTCTTAAATTAAAGTTAGGAAGTCCTATGTCAGTTCTATTCCCATCCCCATGCAGCCAAGCACCCACTCCTCAAATAACATACAACTGTGTTCACAACCACTAATACTGATGTGTTTGTGTTAATGCTTCTTGGAAGAGTCTGGAAAAGAAACAAACAATGCTGTCCCTATTTTGGATTCTCCAGCATATTTGTGTGTTTGTTTCATAGTCTACTAATGACGTGAAACTGGTGTGTTTTCTCTCAATTCTCTAGCAATGGAATGTGGGCATAGGGCCTGGTCCTATGACAAATAGCCCTGGGCATCCTTGTGCAAAACATATGCACATGAGGAGCATAAGCACAAGCTCTCTCTTTCTCCTTCTCTCTCCAGACTAGTCTACATGAGAAGCACAGCAGCTGGGCCACTGCGGCTTGTCTGATGAAGATGCTCTATGCCTATGGAAGAGAGCTCTGCTATTAGCATAATAAAACCACCTCAGCAAGACCTTTGACTTAGCTATAGCAGCAGCAGCAGCTCTCCCGCCAACAGTGCTGACCACACCAGTGCTTAGCTTGGTGTCACTTACATCACTCCCCCGGCTGATGCAAGCTATATGACATAAGTGGTAGTGTGTACAAGCCCTCCCCCACCCCCTGCACCCACAAACATACAGAGTTTCCTATTTTCTTGAGATTACTTGTTCTCCTACATACAGTTCTGACAAATATTTAGATAGAGCTGATATAAAAAAGGTTATTGAGCTTCTTTTACTTTCTTCCAGAATAGTTTTGTATTGAACAGAATTATGACTAGTTCCTGTTACACTGAACTTAACAGCTGCCTGTCTGACTCCCTTGATGACACTGAAGGCAGCAACCCCTTTAAATCAGCAATACACCCATTATAAAACCCTTGCCTTCCAGAAAGAGAAAACAGAGTCACTGATCAGTGCTTAAATTGTATAACCACAGGAGCTCTATGCAGTTCTAAAGAAGGGACGATCTTCACTTAGCCTTGACTTAACAAGCACTATACATGCCACGAAGCAAAGATACAGTGTTTGGAGTTCTGGAATGCACAAAATAATTTAATGAGGAAACCTGCTTTTCATGTTAACATATGAATCAAAAAGCACTCTAATGCAGTGGTTCCCAAGCAGTGTGCCGCAGCACACCATTGGGCTGCAGCAACCCCTTTGATGTGCCACCAGCAGCAGCACAGTGTAGCCCCGACCGTGGTCCGAGGGTCGCTAACGGCATCAGGATCCAGCCCTGGCCAGGGGGATGCCAACAGCGGCAGGGTCCACGAGCTGTGAGGGACCGTACGGTGCAGTGTGCCGCAGCAGATCAAAGGGTTGGGAACCACTGCTCTAATGCACAGCTAAAATCTTTATCTTCTTGGAAATGTGGTGAAATAGACTAGCTACAAAAAAACCCTTTGTACTGAGCATGTGCTAAAACTCCTACTGAAAACATGGCAGATGGAATCTGCTCTGTGATGACCGTAATGTCAGTTGATTGGAAGATAGGTGCTGTTGGACGCCTTTTACACTGACCTGTCTTGTAGATCTCATAGCGCAGGGAGAAGCCGGCACCTTGACGTGCATAGTCTGAGGTGAACTTAATGTAGAGAGAGGAGCCTGAGGAGATGATGGTTGGAGGTGCAATACTTCCACAGTGTTTGCCCAGCAAGTCTGCTGACTCGCTGTCACCATCCCGTATCTCGATAAAGTCATATCTGTCATGAGAGAGGAAAGAGAAACAAAAGAGACACATGACCAACAGGCTGATGTTATGGAACGTACAGCACAAACACAATGCGTCCTTCTTTACACCTGATGCCTACTTCACAGAACCATCTTCCTGGCTGCTTGCTTCAACTATTTCAACCCCTTCTCTGCATCTCTCCATTTCCAGTGCTGCAAGCACAAGCTACTTGTTTTCACCTTTGAGGTAGGTCCTACCTTTGAACCTATCTACCTTGGATCTCTCACTTGCAATACAAATGTAAGCACTCACTCTGCTCTGCCAAAAACATCGTCCTGAATGCCCATTTGCTAAAATTTTGGACAAGTGATCATCATACATCCTCCCATGCTGCCGCTTACACAAAAGAGAGGCTCTTATAAAAATTTTCCGGGGAACTATCCTTAACATCTCTTTTTAAAAGGCACTAGGCAATGATGCCTACAAAACACTAGACAACTCTTAGGCTGCTAGTGTGCTGCAGGCACTGTTTAGTCCACTGTTCACAACTGCCTCCTTGTGCTCCCCGATCTGTTCATTGTATCTCTGTGTTGTCTTTCATCTTACACCTTGGGGTCAAGCCATCTCTTTGTTACAGTTTGCACTGCATGTAGCATAATGGGACCAAGACCTCTAGGTGCTACCAAAAATACAAATAATAAATAATGTTAATTATAGTAAACACTTCTCCCTACTGCAACTTTGCTCCTAGGCCCAGTTCCCATCCCCTAAGTAGCTTGTGGGCTTCATATTCCTCAAATCCTTGCCTTGTTTTCCTGGTTAATTTGTCTTATTTGTTATTTAGAGTCAACCCTGAGATATTACTCTCTTTTCCAAATGATGATTCATTCTCCAAACACTCCTGTGTGGTACGTATGTTGCTATCATTACCCCATTTCATATTTGCCAGAGGTAAAGCTAGGATTTTCAAATACACCTAAGGGATTTAGGAGCATAAATACCAAAGGCTTTGACAATCCCTCCCCAAATGACTTGCCAAAGAACAGACAGGAAAGCAAAAGAAAAGAAAAAAAATATTCTTGAGTGCCAAATCCATGTTCCTTCCTCTAGACTACCTGGTAAGAGATTCAGTTCTAACATTCTCTATATGTACAGTCTTCCACACCTATCACTTTGATTGAATTAAGTAACTTATTTCATTAACTATATGATCAACAAGTGGGGGGTGGAGCCATCATATCTTGTGCCCAACCCTGAGATCCTTACACACATCCCCCACTGGCTTCAGAGGACTTCCATGTGAGCAGTGATGACAGATTAATGCCAGTTTACACCAGCTTAGGAGCTGCCCCTGCCCCATTAAATTCAGTAGCTCAAAGCCATCTGTAACAACATGGGTGCCGGTGTCTGGACAACCCATTTGTTCACTGTGGCCATTTTTTTATTATCAGAAGGGACTTTGAGGTATTCCTTTATTAATTCAGAATGTTAACCCCCAGAATTAATTAAACAACATGCACCATGACCACTGATTGAATATTCCATAACTTGCTTAAATTGATCCAAACTACAGATTATTTATTTCTTCAGGATTCATCAAATTAAATAGATCATCTAATTAACCAGTGATTGAACTAACTAGAATATATATACCATGGATGCTCATCTTGCAATCATCACGTAAATATGTAACGACCCAGGCTACCCGTACATGTGTGTGCATCATTAGTTATTCTGTAAGCCACCTCCTCCTCCGCATCCCCCCTTCCAATGCATGTTGGACTTTTCTGGTGGACCTTGAAAGCTGCAGCAGGTGCCTCGGAACCAACACCCAGGAGCCCGTCCATTACTGTAGTGGGGTGCCCAGCTGCTGGAGGGACGTAAGCACTGTAACCCTATGATAAATCAACTTTTATTTGTCAGTTGTGGTCACGTTGTCACTGACTCAATCCAATCATATCGGGGTGCAACAGTGCTACAACTGGCATCATGAACAGGATTGAGACAGTGACTGGACCAGACCATGTGGGGTAGGAAACAGCAAGGGCTGGATGAGAACCAGATTCCAGAGTGGCCTCCCACCCCTGAATGGGATCTGGTTGCAAGGCTGATGGCCCGGCTGGCTCCCCCTGTCAGTTTGGGAACAAGACTTTGGTGCTGGCTCTACATCTACCTGCCTGGCAAAATGTATGGAAGAGTTAAAGGCAGGAAAGGGGTGGAACTGTGCACCCAGGGACCTGGGACAGTTACTTTTGACTGCAGTTAGGAATGCCTGCCAGTGTTCAGTGAAGGGTTTAGAGGGTGAGTTAAGGAAAGAGGTGCTGGAGGCAGCACAGGTAAGGGCACAGCAATTGGAGGAGGAAGCCTTAGTGGTTGCCATCCATTTGGCTACTGTGGCTCACACTCAGAAATGATGCAGGCACAACCCCTGAGTGGCACCCGCTAAAGTGTGTTAACCCTCTAATTGCCTGAACACAGGTTGTGATATGGACATATAGTTGTAAGCATCCATCTATAATATCAACTTGGTACCAATGTTGCAGTTTCTAAAAATCAAATACTTGTATAATGTCTATAGTTAAATGTGTGGTATTTAGCCATTTTGTAAATGTGTTAAAAATGGTGAAAGAGGAAACTGAGGCACAATGTCTCATCATTTTAATGGCATGATTTTGCGTGTTATGTTGCTCGGGCTGTCTGTAGCACTAAGGCTGGGGAGTTAAAAGACAGAAGCTCTCACAGTGGTATCTGGGGCTGCGGGTGCTCGCTTGGGGACCGCCCCATTGGTGCACAGTAAGTACACCCACATGGCATGGGACTGATCGCATGCTGTAGGCTGCAAAAGACTGACTCAGGAGTGAGTAATCATCTGAAGAAGCAGGGCAAATCAGCATTCAGGAGCAAAGACTAGGGGAGTCACAGTGGCACACCAGACCAGATCTAGGAAGCAGTCTGTCACAGTGGTGCAGCAAGGAGCAGGGTAATGCCCAGCTTAATGCTTTAACTGGTGGCATGGATTTGAAAAAAGTTATATGTGCAGCAACTGTGAACAGCCTAAAACTGACCATGATTTATTGTTTTCCATTTGTTTATTTCAGATGAAAAAAAAAGCACAAAAAACCCCAAAAATGAACATTAGTCAAATAAATTGCAAGTAAAGAAAACTTCACCACCATTAAAAAGCCTTGTGCTAAGCCTTAAATTTCTGAAAAACAGAAAGACTCCTCTCTTGCACAACTCTAGCCTGTTTGTGTACAACAAGAAGGTATCAATTTGGGAAACATTGTGATGCTAGTGATGGATGGGCTAACAGCCAGGATCGTTCCGCTGAAAGCCCAGGAGTTACAATGGAGGAGGCCAGCATGCCTCCTGGTGGGGGGAACATGGAAGTTGGCTCTTCCACACTGCAGGAGACAGCCAGGGCTGTCCTTGGCAGGGGGCGGGTGGGGGGGGAGTGGGGCCTGCACCACCGCCCTCGCCCCACTGTCTTCAGCCTGGAGCCGAAGGCAGTGCAGGGGAGGTAGGGTGCTGGGAGCGTGGAATGCAGCCTCCGCTTTTGGCCGGCTCTTCCTGCCCCCAGGATGGGGAACAGCCGGCTCAGGGGACCGAGCGGGCCAGCCAGGGGTCAGGCTCCACTCTTCTGCCCCTCCACTGAGCCAGCTGTTCCACCTTGGGGGTGGGGAGGGCCGGCCCAGAGGTGGGGTGGGAGAGCAGAGCCTGCCCCCCGGGGTCGCTTGCTCTCCCCCAGCCTGGGGGGGGGGGGTGGTAGGGGTCGGGGGGCTCCTGCAGAGTCCGATTGGCCCAGGCCCCTCACCCCTGTAGGGACAGCCCTGGAGACAGCACTTGGTGGGAAACAGATGGCAGCTAAGGAAAAATTTGTGGAGGTATAGGAGTGTGCCCAGCACCCCACTACTTACCTGGTAGGGGATGCCTAAAAGGGAATGACTGACTCAGGGTATCTGCACTCAGATACTCAACCTGTGATTCAGATTTTAAATTGGGATTATGCTTATCTTGATGTGATGTTAAAAATTAACTTTGCTTCTTTAAACCAGGAAAATCCAGCTTGTGAATACTCCATCCTGCCTGGAAGCCACTTCAGGAAGTGCTGGGGTGGATTGGTGTGCCTTAGTAGGTCTCAGCACAGAACTGGGAGAGCAGGCTGTGGTATACACAAGACTGGGCTGCATCATCCCAGACGTCTGTTATGGCCGTATAACACCACGTGCCAATCTCAGGTTACAGGGACTCAATGTTGGTGTGGCAGTAATAAACAGTGAGCATGCAGCGATACTTACCATTTGCTTGTACAATCACAATTCAAATCCCAAACGCTTTGCAGTGGGAGATCAGGATGCCTATTTGACCTATGCGAAAATCATTAGCCCCCACGTGCAAAAGGGGCAAAGCCCCAGGCACCAATAAGAGAGGGCGCAGCAGCAGCCCCTTCCTGGCTCTGGCCATGGCAGGGGAAGGGGAACCTCTGCTCAGCTCCCTGTGGCTGGGAAAGGGGAACCCCTGCTCTGCTCTGGCTGCAGCGGGGGAAAGAGGACCCCTGCCAGGGGAAGGAAACCCCCACCTGACTCTAGCCACACTGCCTGGCAAGCACGGCCAGCGCTGGGCAGGAAGGTACCTTTCCCCGTAGGCACCTTCCTGCCTGGTGCTAGCCACGCTTGCCCGGTGGCAGGGCAAGACACCCTCCTGCCAGGTGTTGGCTGTGGTTGCTGGGTGGCAGGGAACCGCAGGGCAAGGGAAAGGAACCCCTGCCTGGAGCTCCAGCTGCGGCAGAAGAAGTGGCTCTCTGCCCAGCTTCCAGTGGCAGGGGAAGGGAACCCCAGGCCGGAGCTCCAGCCGCTGTGCAGAAGCAGCTCCCTGCCTGACTCTGGCCACTGCTGGGTAGGGAACCCCACCCCTACTGGCTCTGGCCGTCAGGGGGAGGGGAGACAGGGCCCAGATGTGTGTGTCGGGGGGGGGGGGGGCGGGATGCCTTTCGGGCTGCTTGCATCAGGCACCAAAATATCTAGTTACAACCCTGGCAAAAAATCCAGCCCCCTTCTGCAGCTGTTCATCAAGGAGGCAAGGACCTCAGCTCCACTTCAGGGCCACTAACCGCAGGGCAAAGAGTCTGGGTGCACTATCCCGATAAACCACCACAGAAGCGGGAGGTAATTGTTTCAGAAAGCGGTGATGCATGCTGTATTATATTTGCTGGCAGCCCCTTACCCGTGTGTCTCAATAAAGCTAAGTTACACAAATGGAACTAAGGAGTCTGTGGGCTAGAAAAATGTGCAGGACACTAAATTACCACTAATTTGTCCTTCCCATTTAAGAATGAATTAAAAGCGGCTGCTGATTCCCCTATTGCGGCTGCACCTGATCACCTCAGTGCAGGCCCAAAGTCCCAAGGGATGGGGGAAGTCAACTACCCTAATAAAAGAATGAGAACCACCCACTATGCAGTGCCCTCCCAAAGCACAAAAAAAGAACAAAAACTAAATCCTTCATACTGCTGGCTTGAAACACAAGTCAAATGACAGGTCCATGGATGCAAAATAAAAATATAACCACCACCTGTGGGGTTGCCTGGCGCGTCTGGTTGGACTCCTCAAATTGGCCTGCACAGGCAATTTGGGAAAAGACCCACAAGGGCATCCATGTTCCAGATACCTCTCACAACCTTACCTTCCATTTTAAAGTGAATGTCTCCCAAGGAACCAACTGAACATTGGTTGTGAAAAACACCAAGTACTTAAAAAAACTGTTACCAGGCCTTGTGAGGAACAATACAGTCATGCAGTCAATACAGATGGGCTGCTGGTTGTGGTTATTGTTCAGGGAATTATGGGAAGTATGAACTGTGACCAGAGTCATTATCCTCAATACCCAAGATATAAAGAGCTGTCTGTGGCCCCACTACTCATTTCGAGGGGACAGACTTGTCAATGCCTAATCGGGGGAGGAAACTTGGATATCAGAATGGCGGAAGTCTGTCCTTCTGGGTAGCAGTAAAAAAAAAAAAAAAAAAAAGACCACCTGAAAGCAAATACCCTCTGTCCTAAAAGCAAAGGAGCCCAGGGGCATTGTGGCAGAAAACAAAGGGAGGAGTGGACACAGGCATGGGGAATTCAAATCCCCAACCAGTGCTTAAAATGGTAATATCTGGGCTGATAAAGCTGGTTGTGGGAAATAAGGAAGTAACGCCAAAAAAAAAGCAAAAAGTAAAAACTACAAAGTTAAAAGGAACAGTTGCTAAATCATCAGGGCTGTGAGCAGTGGGGGAGGAAGAAATGGGCATGTCTCTTCCTTCACCCACTGACAGACCCCTGTCAGCTGTCCAAGAAAAGTGTGGGGGAATGTGAGTTAAATGGGGTTTTTAATCAAACATCAGTTGTCATAACTAATCGCATAGGGCAGAGCCATAACTATGGTAGGGCAAGTGGGGCTTTGCTCCGGGTGGCTCCACTGAGCTGCTCCATTAAAGGGTGTGCTCCGTGCTGCTCGCCCCAGGCACTGGCTATTGTACAGAGCACGATCAGATCAGAAAGTGCCCCAGGTGCAGCATTCTTTAGTTATGGCTCTGGCATAGGGTGCCTCTGTGTGGCAGCAATCCTGAAAGTTTGCTGAGGTGACAATGGCTCAAGCAGACCGCCAGTGAGACAGCATCAGTGCAATGCCTCTACACTGGAAGTAGGGGGGAAGGATTTATGCAAGGCCAATATACAAAAGAGCAAAAAGCCTGGCTCAAATATATCCCCCTACCTGAACCCTTTCCCTGGGACTTAAGTGGGACTCAGTATATGATCAAATCAGTGACCTGAAAGCTATGGTTACAGACTATCAAGTATCCCTAAACAAAATAAAAGGCTTCTAGCTTGCATATTGTATGCCATAAAGGACAATTATGAAAGTTAACAGCAGAACTGAAGTCCATATCTGGACACCACTGGTATGATATGTTTTGGGGATATAGCCCTAGCTGGACCAGTATCTTTAATTTTCTCTTCCATCCCATTGTGATTTTCATTATTGGATTTCTAATCATTTTACTGTTGATGATTTTACTACCCTATTATGTCTGGCGCCGGGCTAAGCGTGTTCATGCCATTTACTTGTATATACAGGCCCACATTGGCCAAGCGGTGGTGCCAAGGGGTGGAGTATAAGGGAAACTGCAGAAGACCACTGTACGGTACCCCTGTACGGTATAGGGAATGACACCTCTACTCTGACCCTGTGTGCCCTGGCCATGAGCTAAGTGCCTAAAGGCATGCACAGTTACTTATTCACATGCCCTGTCCACACTCTAAGCGATAATGGAGTGCATGTTTACTTACTCTAAATTTCTGCGTATTTACTTAGTTACCATGGATGCTCATCTTGCAATCATCATGTAAATATGACCCAGGCTATCTTTATATGTGTGTGTATCCATCCCGTAAGTCTCTTCCTCCTCCTCTTCCCTCTCCTTCAGCTGGCATCAGTTCAGGGAAACCTAATGCATGTTGGACTTCTCCAGTGTACCTTGAAAGCTGCAGCAGGTGCCTCAAAACCAACACCCAGGAGCCAGTCCAGTACAATAGTGGGGTCCCTGGCTGCTGAAGGGACGTAAGCGCTGTAATGCTATAATAAATCAACTTTTTCTTTTATCTGTCAGTTGTGGTCACGTCATCACTGAGTCAAACCAATCATATCAGTGCACAATAGCGTTATATATATAGAAAATAAATGGTAGCAGCATGGCCTATGGAACAGAGCACTGTCCTGGGACGCAGGGGACTCAGGTACTATTCCTGGCTCTGCTGTAGCAGGCTGGGTGGTGTCATCACTAATGTTCCCTCTAAGCTGCGCAGGCGCGCAGCCCACCACAGCCCCCCCACGCAGGGAAGGCTGCCGGCCGCGCAAGGCCGGCAGCCAGAGGCCCTGCTCAGAGCTCCTGTGGAGCAGGGAGCTATTAAAACTCCCGCCCAGAAAAGCTCTAACGGAGCATGCCCAATGTCTGAGCATGCTCCGTAGTGCTTCTCTGGCCCCAGGAGCTGTGGCAGGGCCATGCCGCTCCAGTGGCAGGGTAGGATTGCGGAGAGGGGTATGCGCACCAGGATCGGGCCCGCGTGGGGGGTGGGGAGCCCCGCGCAGCAAGCAGCATGAGTTGCTCGGCTGCCAGAGGCTCTTAGAGGGAACATTGGCACTCTATGCCTCAGTTTCCCCATCAATAAAACATGGACAATTCTACTTATCTTCTTAAAGTGCTCTGCAAACCAGGCATGAAAAATGCTATACAAGAGCTGGGTGTTATTAGCTACCAACTCCTGAAGCACTGGGTAAAACCCTAATTGCAATACTTGAGGGGAAGTTGCAACTTTGGGCCTAAATTAAGCACCTACAACCTGCATTTTGCTGCTTTTTGGCATATGGGTCTTCAAATGCCGTTTGACTTGCCTAACTGGATATTGTCAGTCCTAAATGAGGCATTTGGGCACTCAGTGCAGGTGCCCAAGTTTGGAAACTGCACTCTATAATTCACATCATCATCATCACCACAGCACTCTGAACTTCAAAGTAATGGTAGATGTGGGAGGGCAGGGATAGGATCCAGAGTAACAGACAAATTAGAGGATTGGGTCAAAAGAAATCTGATGAGATTCAACAAGGACAACTGCAGAGTCCTGCCCTTAGGATTGAAACATCCACTGCACTGACACAGGCCGGGACCTGACTGGCTAGGCACCAGTTCTGCAAAACAGAACCTGAGGATACACTGGGCAAGAAGCTGGCTCTGAGTCAAGAGGCTGCCCTTCCTGCTAAGAAAGCTAACAGTATATTGGGGTAAGTTAGTAGGAGCATTACTGGCAGATTGAGGAAATAATTATTCCTCTCTATTTGGCATTGGTGAGGCCTCATTTGTAGTATTCCATCTAGTTTTGGACCCCCACTACAGAAATGTGCACAAATTGGAAAGAGTCCAGCAGAGGGCAACGAAAATGAGTAGGAAGCTGGAGCATATGACTTATGAGGAGAGGCTGAGAGAATTAGACTTGTTTAGTCTAAAGAAGAGAAGAATGAGGAGGGATTTGACAGCAGCCTTTAACTCCTTGAAAGTGGTTCCAGAGAGGGCAGAGACAGGCAGTTCTCAGTGGGAACAGACGACCGAATTGGGAGCAATGGTCTCAAGTTGCAGTGAAGGTGATCTAAGCTGGATATTAGGAAACTCTTTCTCCTTAGGAGGGTGGTGAAGCACAATGGGTTACCTAGGGAGGTGGTGGAATCTCCATCCTTATTGGTTTTCAAGGTGCAACTTCACAAAGCCCTGGTTGGGATAGTTTAGTTGGGGCTGGACTAGATGGCCTCCTGAGGTCCCTTCTAGCCCTAACCATATATGATTCTAAGGCAAGGGGTTACATAGATGCATTTGTAGTGACAACAGACATAAAATTCAGTGCCAATAAAGAGATCTTATTAATCACCTATAGAACAGTTCTGTGTTCAGTACTTGGGCAGGTCCATATCTATCTATCTGAGAATGAAATTGTCAAGGATACTGGGGAGATGGGCTCAAGCCCCTGAATTCTGATCTACAGCCAGCTTTCAAATCACCTAAGAGCTTGGTGGTGTTGGATCCATAGTCATATGCCAAGACACTTTCTAGCATGCTGACCAATACTGTCTTATGATTTCCTTGCGTTTTCCTGTCTCTGTGTATCCACCTGCTGTATTGTCTTGCACTTGTACTGGAAGCTCTTTGAGGCCAGGGACTGTCTCTTTGTTCAGTGTTTGTACAGAGCCTGGCAAAATGGGATCCTAAGCATAACAAATAAATAATAATTCTGGTTTTAGTTTAGCCTATTATAAAGATATCCTTGGTATCTGTGTGTCGCAAATCAAGTTTTACATGAACATCATGTCGTCTTTAACACTTTCCCTTTCCTTTCCGTGTTAAGCCTCTGACCAGCATAACCTTATTTACAGAAAACTAGCCTTCTTTCTCTGTTTATTTGCTCAGCATCAACCTGTTAAAACAACATACTATGTCCTCAAGGGGGACAGGAGAGTGCCGAAATGTTACACGCTGCCAAGATTTTTGCTTTGCACTTCATTGCAAGATCCTCTACTTGGAAATTGAGAGTTGAAAGCAGTAGCCTTTTGGCCACAGAAGAATTCTCATGTGACTAATTACTGTTCTGCAAGACACCAGTAGCTCATGAAGCAACAACGCCAAAACAAACTCACAAGAACTGAATATGCCGCTCAAAAGGGAAAGCAGTTCCAATAGGCCAGGTCTCACTCCTTTTAGAGAGTTAATCAGGCTGGGCTCCAGCTGAAAAATGCCTGAAGCTGAAGTGCTATCTGTGCTGGGCCAGGCACTGAGTGAGCTGTAAATATTCAGCCTATATATAATTTGGTTACAAACACAATTTGGTTGGCCAGTGTGAAAGAAACAAAATCACATTTAAAACCTCATTTGAAAAGAGTTCTCCAGCAGAGGATGCATGAGACTAGCTTCTCAGCTGGTGTCTGGAACTATGCTAGTTTATACCATTTGAAGATCTGTCCTCACACAGGAATATCTAGGCAGCTTCCATTAGTGCATCAAGCAACTGTGATTAACATCTGTCACATGTGGTTTGTTCTCTCTCTCCACCCCCCAGAGGAAATCTGTGTGCCACCAGTAGTGCTTTGTTTTGGTAGGGTTCTGTTTCTTTGTTTGCTTCAGCCAGGGTTCAGCAGAGACATTTTTATTCCTGTAAACATCTACACTAATTTAATACTTAAAAAAAAAACCCACAAAACAAACAAACAAAAAAACAAAAAACAACCCCCCCTCATATTTGCAGCCCTTTCACGTTCGGTAAATATCGGTGTGCTCCTGAATCACTAGCATGAATACTTGAATATTCATCCAAAGTGAATTTCAAATAGTAAATTTGATTGTAAAATTTGCCATTTGTGCTGAATAGGTTAGTTTACATACCAGTAAGTCAAATCACATTGTTTCTGTTCTCTTGTTTATATAACTCAACAGCACAGCAGGAATTTTGAGTTCATGCTGTCTCCATAACATAAATCTACTAATCAGTATATGGAAAAAATGCTATATGACTTATGAAATCAACCAACACATCATAAAATCACAGGATCTATAACATCCTGTAAACTAAGAATTTGTGAATAATTTCAAAAAACAAATAAAACTCAGGAATTTTGCAATCTGCTCACAGACAATTTACAAATAGAAAAAAAAAGAGAAACTAAATTCATTTAATGAGTTACTCACTGGGGAATAATTGTTCCTGTCTTAAAATATTTGGACTCATGCAAGCACCTAAAGGGGAGTTTTCTCCTCAGAAACTAATCCTTAATAAATCAAATCTTATAACCGACTAAATAAGTCTGCAGGAAGTCAAGGGATTTTTCTCCCCTCAAATGCAAAACTAATATACACACATAAGGGATTTTTATTGTTGTTGTTACAAAAAACTTGGCTCAATCCCTGCAGTCCTTACTCAAGCAAAATTCTCATTATGTTTTTGCAGTACTGATAAACAGATCTGCAAAGTGGGAGAGTATTCAAACCGGGATATTGTTTCTGCCAAAATGCACTATAAGAGCATTTGCTTTCCTTACTAGTTAGACTTCATGCTTTGTGCCTTGAAAGTGAAAAGGCAAAAAATGCTCATTCCAAGAATTCATGTACTAAATTAAGACTTCAGGTGAACTTCCGCAATGTAGCCTGCTCATTCTCTTTCACACATAGGTTCTGTCCACACACTGGCCTAAGCTCAAGCGTGTTGTGATGTGTAGTTCTGTTATGGTTGGGTCACTGGCCAAACCATGTTAAATCCTCCCTTTGCTAGAACTTTGTTTCTGTTGAATTTAAACACAATTTCCAGACTTGGTTTCTCTTCCAGTGGAAGGAGAGGGCGAGAAGAACAAACCTTTGAACGTTTCCTACACTTCTGCAGACAATTATGGAACAGCTCATTTGGTGGGGCAGCATAGTAGCATGATGACACCCCAAACTATCTCAGCCAATCACAAAACAGTTGATTTTCATTCACATGCAATATTGGAATTCCAGTGGTTAAACAAACATAACCCAGTATAAAGCACAAAATTAGACTGGTTGGCTGAACTCCTAGGTCGTATCTGCACAGAGGAAACAACTGTCAAATATCATAGCCAGTTCCCATCCCAGTCCCCAAAGTGATATAAACAGGTGGCCCAGTGGTCAGTACCCATTATAAGAAAACGTAGTGAATGGATTAACTGTTTTCTGTCACTGATGCTGACCACAGTCTATGCCAATGGGAGAGCTACTTGCAACAGCAGCTTGAGGAGGAGGGCTTGAAACAGGCTCAAACATGGTAGTTTTCTCAGCACTGGACATATATTACTTGGCGCCCATGAAGCAGGGAGTGAAAAATCAAAGGGCTCCCACCTATCCAGGCAATGCAGAAGAAGAGCAGAGAGAGAAGAATATATGCACTGCTACTTTTTGAAATTGATTAACAAAGTGAGTCTGAAAACACCTAACATTCACCAATATTGCTGCATTTTATTAAAGATTATTACTTAATAGAAAATGACCCAGATTTAGGGGTGTGAAAAGTTTTATATTCAGACTAAGGCCCTTTTAATGCCTTAATACTCTATTCCTGTCATTTTGTTATGGCGAGCCCTCTCTATTGGTCAGTATCTTGCTATTCTGTTTTCTCCAGTTGGTAAGCTGCTTTGAGATGAGCCCTCAAAACTCAAAAGGTAAGGTTTGAGTTCTCAAGCAGTACTGGAAGGTTAAACCGACAATGAGCTTATATGTTGGAGTGAAACCTGCTTGTCTTACTCACGAGAGCAGTCCAAGGGAAGTCTGTGTGTGACTATCAAACCAATCAAAACCCTGCTGCCAAATTTTGCATTTCAGTTCTTTTTTGCACAGCAGATTGGCCCCCAAGATGGTCCCCAGATAGACAAACAGATGTGCTCCCCCTTAGGAGATGGCTACACCAATATCTCCTCCTCACAATTAGTCTGAGGCAACATACACCTCCATCCAGGTCCAGGTCCGTAACTACATCAGGGTAAATGGGGCTTTGCCCTGAGCACCCCAGAGTGGCTCCACTGGACCACATCAAAGGGTGCGTTCCACACCACTTGCTCCAGGTGCCGCTCATTGTAAGGGGTGCGTTCTCAGAGGAACACGCCCTGGGTGCTGAAATGGCAAAGTCAAGAAATACCCCTATCTACCTAGAAAGAATGTAACCAGAGACCTCTGGGCTCTCCAACAGCCCTACCCACCAGTACCCTACTGAGCAAGACAGCCAATGGTGCAGAGCACAATTTCATGTTGCTGCCTCAGTGCAAGATCAGGGATCAACATACCTACTCTTAACCACAGCCTCCTAGTTGCTGAGGCCAGCATCATGGAGTAAAATAATAAGATATCACTGCCAGGACATGTAAACAAGTGGTAGCAGGAGGAGGGGATGCAGTCACTGGGAATGGAAGGAATACTAAAAGCAGGACATAGAAAAGCACATAGACCTTCATGACTTCCCAGCACAATCCCACTACCTACCTTCCAAGACTGAAAATTAGCTAGCTGTTAACAGTCACATGCACCACTCTGGCTTGGATGGTATTTTCTCTACATATTTTTATTTTTGGCTTTCTAAAAAGGCGAGAGATTAGATAAGAAGATTGGCCCTATTTGCAGTCTCACCCATGAAGCCATGCTTGTGATATAGAGATGAGAATGAGCTGCAAACTTATAATCTCAACTTTTCCAACATTTTATTATTAGTTTTATTTATAGTTGTGGCATTTTCATGGTGCTCGTGACTGCAATATCTCAGCACCTGGCAAGCATTACAGAATGTATCCTCAGAAGACCCTGGGAGGTATGAAAGTAGAGAGGATTGGTGACTTACCCAAGGTCACACAGGAAGTTTGCAGTGGAGCCAGGAATTGGATCCAGACTTGATTAAACAGATTATATTATATTAGACTAGTCTAGGCTATGCAGACAGACAAACAGAAAGACAGACAAATAGGTAATTAGATTAGATCCAAATATTCCCAAATTTGGGAATGTTCAGCGTTGGTTTCGGCCTCTTAGCTATGCATTCACCCCTTAGTCCTGTCTGCCCTGTTCTGCTGTAACAGCTCAGAATAGGAAGAAATGTTGATGGGTAAGTCATTGTTATAGGGCAAATTCTACCAAAAGCGTTAATACGCTGCTAAACTAGTGCAGTCATCTTGGAAGCACGTTTAATCAGAACTTCTGTCAGCCAATCTAATGGTTTCTTTCACACTATCCCTTACATAAAATGCTCTGAAAGTTGTGGGTGCTTTAAAACTATGCTTACTTCTTGGTGACAATGTCACAGCTGAGAATCAACAGTGTTGTTAAAAGATAGTTATGGAACAGATCAGCCTTAGCTGGGGAAAAAGGAGATATCAGCCAGCCTCTCATGCTAGCATTGAGGGTTTGTCTACACTGAAGTTTCTGCACCCATTTCCACAAATCGACACAGCAGGATTGATTGAGAGACCAGTGGAGGCCCACTCAATCCATCTCAGAAGTGCTCTCCATTCAATGCAGTAACTCCATTTCCCCCTCCCCCAGAAAACACTAGCGCTGCATTGAATCAAGCAGAGAGCATTTCACTTTGGTGCAGCCCAGTGAAGACGCCGCGCTAAGGGAGGGTAAGTAAGTTGATGGGAGATATGCTTTCTGCAGTACATTGATTGCCTATCTGCTGTCAATACAGCAGTATAGACCAGGCCTGACATTCAGTAGCAGACAGAATTAATGTCATCTGCATGCTGCTTGGCTCTGTCAGATGCTCTCATGTCACCACCCAACACTGTGCTTTAACCCCTTTCACATCAAATAGAGCACTTTGAAAGCATAAGAAAAGTCCCCAGTAACTTTTGTAGACTCTTAAGCAACAGCAGCATACAAACAACACAAGTCAAGCTGTTGCAAGAGGTATGGAAGATTTTTAAATGACTTGTTTTATTGGCTGTAAGGTCAGAGGCATGAAAGTGATCTTTCTGTGACATATGACCTGCTGCTCACAAACAGGGAAGAATTGATCAGGGAGGTAGAGGTAAATGGCAAGCTAGGCAGTAGTGACCATGACATGGTTGAGTTCAGGATCCTGATTAAAGGAAGGAAGGAAAGAAGCAAAACAAAAACCCTGGACTTCAAAAAAGCAGATTTTGGCTCTCTCAGGGAACTGATGGGCAGGATCCCTTGGGACGCTAATCTGAAGGGGAAAGGAGTCCAAGAGAGTTGGTTATATTTTAAAGAAACCCTGCTAAGGGCACAGGAAGTTGCCATTCCAATTAGGAGAAAGAACAAACATGTGAGGCAGCCAGAATGGCTTAGCAAACTCTGCTCTGAGCTTAAACATAAAAAGGAAGCTTACAGGAAGTGGAAGCTTGGTTAGATGACCAAGGAGGCATATAAAGATATTGCTAGGGACTGCAGGGATAAAATCAGAAAGGCCAAAGGACAAATGGAGTTGCGGCTAGCGAGGGATGTAAAGGATAACAAGAAGGGGTTCTACAAGTATGTTAATAACAAGAAGAGAATCGGGGATGGCATAGGTCCCTTGCTGAATAGGGCAGGCATCCTTGTGACAGAGGATGAGGAAAAAGCTGAAGTGCTCAATGCATTTTTTGCTTCAGTTTTCACAGGTAGGGTCAGCTCCCAGCCCACTACCATGGGTGTGGCAGATGGGAGAGAAGAAGACAGGCCCTTGGTGATGGAAGGTCAGGTTAGGGACTGCTTAAAGAGGCTGGATGTGCACAAGTCCATGGGGCCGGACGAACTGCATCCAAGGGTGCTAAGGGAATTGGCCAATGAGACAGCAGCACCGCTGGCCGTTATCTTTCAAAACTCATGGAGAATGGGGGAGGTGCCAGAGGATTGGAAAAAAGCAAATGTAGTGCCTATTTTCAAGAAAGGGAAAAAGGAGGATCTGGGGGATTACAGACCAGTCAGCCTCACCTCAATCCCTGGAAAAATTATGGAGCAGATTCTCAAAGAATCCATCCTCAAACACTTAGAGGAAAATAAAGTGATCAGGAACAGTCAGCATGGATTTACCAAGGGTAAATCATGCCTGACCAATCTCATTTCCTTCTATGATCAGATGACTGGTTTTCTGGATGCAGGAAGAACCGTTGATGTGCTATACCTTGATTTTAGCAAGGCTTTTGATACAGTTTCCCACAACATTCTCATTGGCAAATTAAGGAAGTATGGGTTGGATAGGTGGACTATAGGGTGGCTAGAAAACTGGCTAGATCAACAGTTTCAGCATGTAGGAATCAATGGTTCCATGTCTAGCTGGCAACCAGTAACGAGTGGTGTGCCCCAGGGGTCAGTCCTGGGGCCGGTTCTGTTCAACATTTTCATCAATGAGCTGGATGATGGAATAGACTGCACTCTCAGTAAGTTCGTGGATGACACCAAGCTGGGGGGAACAGTAGATACATTGGAGGGCAAGGACAGGATTCAGGGAGACCTAGATAAATTGGAACAGTGGGCCAATAGAAATCTTATGAGCTTCAATAAGGACAAGTGTAAAATCCTGCACTTGGGATGGAAAAACCCCATGCACTGCTACAGGCTGGGGAACATTCAGCTAAGTAGCAGCAGTGTAGAAAAGGACCTGGGGGTCATGGTGGATGGGAAGTTGGATATGAGTCAGCAGGGTGCTCTTGCTGCCAAAAAGGCCAATGGCGTACTGGGCTGCATCAAAAGAAGTGTTACCAGCAGATCAAGGGATGTGATCATTCCCCTCTATTCTGCACTGGTGAGGCCACACCTAGAATACTGTGTTCAGTTTTGGGCTCCCCACTACAAAAAGGACAGGGACATGCTAGAGCGAGTCCAGTGGAGGGCAACCAAAATGATAAAAGGGCTGGAGCACAAGCCCTATGAGGAAAGACTGAAAGCATTAGGCTTATTTAGTCTGCAGAAGAGAAGATTGAGGGGGGATTTGATAGCAACCCTCAACTACTTGAAGGGATGCTCCAACGAAGATGGAGCTCGACTGTTCTCGGTAGTAACAGAGGACAGAACGAGGAGCAATGGTCTCAAGTTGCAGTTAGGGAGGTCGAGGCTGGATATTAGAAAAAACTTTTTTACTAGGTGAGTGGTGAAGCATTGGAATGAGCTGCCTAGGGAGGTGGTGGAGTCTCCATCTTTGGAGGTGTTTAAGGCCCGGCTGGACAAAACCATGACTGGGATGGTTTAGTGGGAGTGGTCCTGCCTCTGGCAGGAGGTTGGACTAGATGACCTATAAGGTCCCTTCCAACCCTATGTTTCTATGATTCTGTGATAACAGCAAACTATAATCTTCTATTTGCGACTAATGGATTTTGTCTACAGTCATTAATTATAAACAGCAAATGGATTCGACTTTAATTACATCCATGTAAAATGTATCAATTTATGTGGAATCTCTCCTAATTTACACCATAACTGGGTCCAACCTATAGGTATTTATATCTATAAATGGTGTGTAGACATAAGGGGTACAATTCCAGTCCAACTCGTGTAGCTCATTCATACCAGTGCAAAGTGGGAGTAGAATACTACTAATTCAGAATGGTAATGTTTTATGCCAGCTTGGTTCTCACTGTAAGGCAGTGGAGCATCAAAGACCAAAGAGTCTGTTCCTCGCGTCATGTATAAATCAGAAGCAACATCAATGGAGTTTATGGAGTCATAGTAGTTTAAAACTGGTGTGAAAATCAGGTGTATAGTTGTGAGATGTGGGGGTGTGTGTATAAGAAAAATTAGCCATCACTTTTATGGAAATAAAGGGAGAGAGAGAATAACCCAGTACAGGTAGGTAGACTTTTACCAGAATACCTCAAAGACAAAAACAAAACAACCCCACAACCCCAAAAACTCAAAACAACTATTACAACAACAAAAATATCCCACAATCAAATCAAATCAATCAAAGATGGAAACCACAACAATATCTATTTATAATCTTTGGGTTTTTCATTGCCATAATTGTAGTTCTGATGCAGAGATTTCTCTAGCAATTATTGTACATTATGTGAAATCCAACCAAATATACCTTGCAGAGGGAAGAATGAAAGATTTTAAAAACTGGTTCTTTGACAAGTTTAGAATGAAATGAGCATTTAGGCCTTGCCAGGGGTTAAAGTGAGCCAGAATGCCCTGGAACAGCACTCCGGGGCCCACTGTTTTGGGGGGCTCAGTGTTCTGGGGCCCCCAAAAATAGAAAATGGAGCTGGAATGCTGCATTTGGGGGCTCACCATTTAAAAACAGTGGGCCCTAGAATGTAGCATTTCATTTCTATTCTCTACTTTTAGGATCCCCCCCGAATGTGGAGACCCTACAAATAGCCATGCCAGAACACCATTCCAGTGCATTCTGGCAGCACAGGGGAGCTGCTCCGGCTGGGAGATTTTAAACTCCTGCCCTGAGCCTGTTCACTGAGCATGCTCAGAGACTCCAAGCATGCTCACTCTGAACTGGCCTAGGGCTGGAGCCTCAGCCCAGGCTGTGTTAAGGGCCACTTGACAGTGTAGCCAGGTAAGGGGGCCCTGGGGGGCTTGGGCGTTCAGGGGCAGGTGAGCTAGCCCAGTGTGGAAAGGGTGTGTGGGGGGGGTCCAGGCCAGTACAGTGGGGGAAGGCAGTATGGCACAGAGGTGCATTGGGGAAGGCTTTAGGGGAGAGATCAGTGGCCAGACAGGGGCCAGGAGCAGTAGCTGAGTTGGTGGATCAGATGAGTGGGGGCAGTAGCTGGGGTGGTGGATCAGGCATGTGGGGAGCAGTAGCTGGGGTGGGTGCAGGTGTGAAGGGGTAGTAGTTGGGGTGGTGGGGCAGGTGTGTGGGGAGCAGTAGCTGGGGTGGTGGGGCAGGCATGTGTGGGCAGTAGCTGGGGTGAGGGTGGGCATGTGGAGGCCACAGCTGGGGCAGGGTGTAGGCATTTGGGGGGAAGTAGCTGGGGCATGTGAGGGATGCCTCCACCCCAGGGCCCACCATATTATACTTTAACCCCTGGGCCCTGCCTCCCATTCACTATCCCTTACCAAAGTGAACTCTGAAGACTTCCCCCACATTTTTACCATCCTGCTTCAGGCTGCATTCCTGTGGCAGATTTCAGCTGAGAGAAGAGCTCGCATTTGGGGCATAGCTGTAAAAAACTGTTCATTATATAAGAAAATAAAATGTGCTAATGTGAGCTTTAGGGGTTTTCCTCTGGCTGTTATTTGAGAGTTACACATGGCCTGTTTAATTTTATTTCTGTCTCTGCAGCCATCTCTGTAATTCCTCACTTTCCATCTTTAGCTGTGGGGCTCTTTTGTTCCAAGAAGGCTTTGGTATTCCAGAAAAAAAGAAAATCATAATAAAACTGGAGTAAAATGAATTAAATACTTCAAGGATCATCCCCTAGCCTCCACACTGTTCTACTTTGTTAATATTGTAATAGAATTGAAACAACTCACAGCCCATCCTGTCACCCAGGCACTTGAGAAACTAGATTTACACCTCCCTGCTTCTGCTACAATCCATTTGTGAAGAAAATTGGACTTTGTTTTCTATTTCATTTTTCTGTCACCACTCACTGGCTCCTGCTCACAACCAGATGAAATATAATAAATAAGAGATAATAATAAGTAGGAGAATGGTCACTGAAGTACAAGGTAGAAGCTCAGTGACAGATCCTGTTGGTGTCATGTTGCATCCATAGACTTGGGCTTGATTCCTCACCTAAGAACCATGCAATAGTTCACAGTCAGTGTCAGATGGGAAGTGTGCAGCTCTCGCACACTACTCCATAAAACCCATTCATACTTTGCTACTTATTGCAGTCTTTTGTTTGTTTCACTAATGGAATATATATATAGCACCAAGCACTAGCCACATTAACCTAAAAATGATCAGCCAACCCTCATCCTCCCACCAGTTTCTTTCTCACTTTCTCTTTAATAGGCCTGCCCTTAATGATGGTGTGGAGTGGCCAAACCCTTCCATATGCATTTGCATTCTGGCTTCTCCTCTGTCAGATGAATTATGAAGACATTGCATCATTTAAAGGAAACACAGCTACAGTGAATGGGAACTGAAGATCTGCTCTTCTTCCCTCGTTCTTAGGGGTTTAATAGATTGTGCATTTGACAATGCCTAAACATTAGGAGACTCACTTACTGTATTCCATCATGTCCTAAAGCAGTGATTTTCAAACTTTTTCCCTCAGGACCCAGTTGAATAACAACATTTATGCCCGTGACCCAACAGTTCCATCTTTGAGCAATGTATTCCATTTTTTGGTGGCAGCAGCAGCGGGTACCGTGAGCCAGAGCCTGAAGGTCTGTGACCCAGTACTGGCTCCCAACCCTAAGTTTGACAACCACTGTCCTAAAGCCCCATCATATATCTGACAATCTGCATATAAACCTCAACATTCTGGCCAAATAGAAATAATGCAGTGCAGGGACAACTCAACCCCAGGCGACTAAAGCATCTGGGTGTTTCTAGTAAATAGCCTGTAGTTTTGCCTGGCTAGGGTACAATTTTCAAACATTAATTTTGTACATCAGCTAGAAATACTGGCAATTCACTGAAAGTGTTTCTCACCTTCTGCAGGTTGTGACATGCCTGGCAGCATATTGCAACCCTACAGGACACACGACCCACCCTCCCCAGACCAAATCTAGTCATCTCCCCCGCTCTCTGTGACACACATACTGCTGTGTGAGAGTACAGTAATATGTCCCAACACAGTGGTTGAGAACTACTGCACTAGAAAGGAAAGTGGGTGAGAAAACTAGGAATCTGTATCCCTGGAGAAGAGTCTAGATGAGTGCATGGCTAGGGTTAGGATCTGCCATGGAGAGAAAACAGGTTCCCACTTGATAGTCTTACAGTAGAAAGTACGCCCTGTGTCTATGGGAATCCACCGCTAGTTGAATGGGCAAAACTACAGCTTCTTCCAAAGTTCTTCAAAGCATCTGACAAAGTGGGATGTTCTCCCACAAAAGTTCATTTAATAAATGTATTTGTTAGCCTTTAAGTACCACAGGACTCCTTGTTTGTTTATTTTACTAAACCAGACTAACACGACTCCCCCTTTGGATCTCTTCAAAAGCTGTGTCTGCACTACAAATATTCTTGCCCATCATTTCCAACAGTTAGTTCTTGGCACAGCACTAATATCTGTGGAGCACTAATGTTGACCAAAGACAAGCATTTTACGAGTGATAAAACAGCCTAATGTCAACAAGGCCTGAGAGGAACAAACCTCGGGAAAAGCAGAAAGTGCAGTAAGTGTAATGCAAAGTGGATTGATCTATTTCCTCTCAATGAGGAATGATTTGGAAGTTGGATAATCACAATCTACCAATCCAGGCAACTGAAATCTCCCTGTTGCTCCTCACAAACAATGTCCTGCTACTGATTTACTCAGAGATATTTCTTCACTATTAAAACAACCCTTTGTTCGTTCTCTTACTCAGTCTCCCCTATGTTTCTGTTTTGCCCTGACAGCTCAGCTAGGGAGTGTTTACACATCTTTCTCACCCTGCAAGGCTTTGGTTCAGCTCCGCTGACACTACAGGCAAGAGAATTGTGTATGTGTGTGAGGAATCAATTACTTCCTCTGACACTTCATTACTATGTCCCTCACAGCTCTAGATTCCAGATGAAAAGGGAGAAGGAGGGGGCATGGGACAAGCATAGCTTTCGACTGAGTTGTTGGACATCAGAAACAATCCCAAGATTCCACACTTGAAGTGACAAAAAGACATGTCACTCCTTGACTACCTGCCTGAAAGTGGAGGCTGCATGACAGGAAAATCAGAGAAAATATAACAATTACAAAGGAAATCTTTAGAAATCAAATGGAGTAAAATAACTGAGCAAGCGACAGCGAACGCAAGACACTGGTGGAGTCTCGCTCCAGCAATAGTCATGTGACACACTGAAGTCCTGGTATAGAACTGGTGTTTACTTCCTGTCAATAGCCACCTGCCACAGGTCAAAGCTACCAAAACTTAAACAGTCTTGTCACCCTGGTTACTTTAATAAAAAACTGAAATAAAACACAACCTGCACACATTAAATAGATGTCCTAGGAAAGAGGGCAGGAAAGATGCCCAGAACCCTCCTGGCAGATGATAGGATTATTTTGGCTCTCACTGGAAGTCAGTTAATAGGTTCCAGCTCTGAACTCCACCACATTTCTAGTGCATTGGCCACGTCCTCTCCTCATGGAAGTTCCTTCTGCAAGGTCTTTTTGAGCACTAAGGAGGACCTGTGATCCACAGACTGAGTTTGTTGTGGGTAATGTTTCCCACTATCAGGCTATGTCTTCACCTACAATCTTAGTTCAGACTTGGTTAGTCCAAACTGAGTAGTTCAAAAGTTAGTTTGAACTAAGTGCTTTTTTTTAGTTGAAACTACCTTTTAATTCGAACTAGCCACGTTTTTTTTTTTTAGTTCAAACTAACTTTATAGTTTGAACTAAAAAACCATAACTAGTTCAAACTAAAAGTAAGTTTGAACTTTAAAAAAACAACAACAACAACAAACCAAATTTAATTCAAACTAACCACTAGTTCAAACTTATTTAGTTCGAACTAGCATGTCTCCATTGGGCTAGTTTGCAAATTAGCACGAATTAAGCAGTTAGTTTAGACTAATCAGCTGAACTAACTAGTCTGACATAAGCTTTGCTTAATTCGAACTAAAAATTTTTTTAGTTTGAGCTAGGCAAAGCCTAATGTAGACAGGGTTCAAATTAGTTCGGACTAAGTTTGCTGAGTCCGAACTAATTTGCTAGTGTGGACATAGCCTCAGTGACTGAACTAAGTGGACACCTACTCCTTGTGTCAGCAAGAGAATTCTGAATGTCCTCAAGAAAGTGTCACTCTCTTTGTTGGTTCTGTTTTGGTGTCTTCTGTTCTTCTGGTAGGATTGATCCTCAGGGGCAATCTGGTGTTGATGGCCAGCTGCTCCACCACATCCTGTCTCACAAGAGGACTAACTTTCCGACATCCTTGGTACTACATCTTGTTCTGATAGGCTGTGTTCACACAGCCCTCTTATTTCGAAACAACAGACCGGGCTTTAAGCCCACGGGGAGCAGCGCTGGGCAGCGCTGAACCCCGCCGGTGCCTGCAGCCGGCCTGTGCAAGCACCGGCGGGGAGCAGCGCCCGGCAGCGCTGAACCCCACCGGTGCCTGCAGCCCCCTGCGGAAGTGAAATAGCAAGTTCATAGTATGAACCTGCTATTTCGTTTCCGCCTTTTTTCCTTATTTCGAATTAACATTTTGTTAATTCGAAATAAGTTGTTTCGAAATAAGCGTTATTTCAATATACGGTTGTTGTGAAACAACCATATCGAAATAACTGGCTGTGTGAGAACACAGCCATAGTTTCTCCACAACTTCAGGATTAATTAGTTTAAGAAGTTTATTAGATACTGGCAGCATATATCTCTAAACTGTTTCTTCTGACAAAAAAAAATATTTAATGAGTGGCAACAGTTTAATAATGTTATGTATATATTCCATGAAGCAACAAAGGCTTCTCTTTTTAAAGAAAAAAAACCATATCAAATTCTTTGCTATTTAGAAAAATCATTACAACAACACAGTACAGTAAAGGCCCAAAATGTATGCTCCAGTAAATGTGTTAGAATGGCTAAAATGAGCTAGCCATGAACTGTAGACCATATCTGTGATTAGCTCATCTGGAACTGCATGGCAAGCAAATTGATTTACCCTCAGTGTGTTATTACATTGCTACTCAATGTGTTGTGCAACAGCTTCATTTCAAATAAATCTGAGTGCTAGTCTCCTAATAACAGATAATTTCTCCCATTTAATTCAAATAGATCTATGCCAACCTTGGACCAAGGCCAATCAGAAATTTCCCGATATTCCAATGACCCTTTTGCGTTCTGCTACCTCCATTTATTGCAAATATCACAACTGACAGCAAAACTCATGCATGGTCTTCTTGGACTTCTTGGGTTCTGTTCTTAGATAAGCAGTGTGTACTGTCCTTAGCATTCTGACCTGATGCTGTGTGATTTTATGACACGGTGTCCTTTGCACAGAATCCCTGTTTCTGCAGATATTTCACAATCCCTGTTTCTGCAGATATTTCACCTCCCATGTTTCTGTGTTTGGAGTGGACTATGAGTTAAATATTATTTCCTGTTTACAGATGGAGAAACTGAAGCCCTTGTTATTTTCCCCAAGGTCACACTATAAGCCAATGGCTGAGCATCTAGAGCAGTGGTTCCCAACCAGTGTGCCAGGGCACACTGGTGTGCAACAGAAACACTCAAAGTGTGCTGCAAGCATGCCCAAGACCTGGAGTTAATGTTCCCTCCCTGCTCAGCCCAGCCACCTGTGCGCTGTGCAGGGCTGGGAAAAGGCAGGGTTAAAGTAAGGGGGAGGGGACTGGAACATAATTCCAGGCCCCCTATTACTAGGCAGGCAGCCTTCTGGCCCCCTAAAAATAGAGGAAGGCACCAAATGCGGAGTGCCAGGGGTCCCCATAAAAATAGCAGGAGCACCCCAAATGCACAGTTCAGGTGGCTCCACCTTAAACCTGGCTCTGCCTTAAGCCCAGCCAGCACAGAGCATGAGGAGGCTGGGAGTGTGTGAATCTCCCCCTGCAGGGTGGAGCAGCTTGCCTCAGCCTGCCTGCAAACAGCCCAGATAAGGGCTTTGGGGGTGGGAAGGTGCTGCTGGGAGTTGTGTGGGGCAGGTGTGTGCATCTGTGGGTGGGTGGGAGAGGAAGTTTAGCAGTGGGTGTGTGGCTGGGGTTGCGGGGTGGCTGGTTGATTGGGGGTGTGGGTAGCTGGGTGCTGGAGGATCCATCGCAGGCAACAGGGGGCTGCGGGAGGGGAGGATGGGACCCACTGGGGTAGGAGGGAGCAGCAGTGGAGTGAGGATTTGCCCTGGGTGGCAGGGAGCCACTGTGGAGAAGGGGGAAGGGGGTACTGTGCCATGCTCCCCTGCCTTACCTTTCCACTCCCCAGGTTCCCCTTTGGCCCCCCCAAACCATGCTTGTTCTCCCTTCCTTTCCCCTCTCTTGCCACCCTTGTGCTGTTCCCCACATGGCTGCCCTTGTCCTCTTTTGCCACCCTTGCCCTGCTCTGCTCCCCACACTCACTCCTGCCACTGCACATGACTCCTGACCTCCCCTGTTTTGCCACCACTGCTACCCCTACTACCCCACATAGCAACATTTCTGAAACACTGTGCCACAGGCCATGAATATTCATAAGTAATTTAAGTTAATCGGAATATTCATGAGTTTTTAATGGTGGTGTGCCTCAAAAACTTTGAAGCTCTCAAGGTGTGCCACAACAGAGAAAAGGTTGGGAACCACTGATCTAGAGCTCCTAATTCCTTGTCCTGGAGGTTAACTGCAAGTCCCTCTTTCTCTCCTACATGTCTGAATAACATAAATTGAGAAACTACATGCATCAGGTGTAACTGGAATCTCATTAAAGAATGGACCCAGTGCCCCTAAAAATCAGTGGAAAGGCTGCTACTGATTGCAATAGGCTTTGGATCAGGCCCTTAAAGAATAATTTTTTATGCATATAGCACCTTCTGTGCAGTCTCAAATTTCCCTACAAGCAATAACAGCCCTCAGAGATACACAAGTCTTATTGTACACGTTCTGTAGAAGGGAAAAGTGACACAAAGAGAAGAGACAAGGGATTTTTCTCAAGGCTACACAGCAAGTCTGGAGTACTGCCACAAACAGAACCCAGGTAGCCTGACCCCAGGTCGCTAGTATTTCACTACTTGTGGTTATTGTCCATTTGTTTTAGTGAGACTGCTTTATTACTCTTACATTGGATTGTCATTAGGTGAGGTCAATACAGGACACAGGAGGAAGTGCAGAGGGAGGCTAGAGAGTGATTTGAAATACATCCCTGTGCCAGGCAGCAGGAATCTCCCTTACCCCTCCATTGGGCTGTCTGGATTTTGGATCTAGGACACAGGAGCAAGTGGAGCTCCTCACTTGACTACTCCCTTCCTGCAATAGGTAAACAATGCCTTGTTTCCATCCTCTTCCTCTCCAGCCAGAGGCTCTGAGCCATGGCAGGGAGAACAGTGAATTACTGATGGTACAGGCCAGCAGTAAACCACCCTCCCGTGGAGCAAAGATGAAAGTGGGGAAGAATAATGACTCAGAAGTATGTGCCTGAGGCCCACAGGCTTTTTGGGGCAGTATCTAAAGACACAAGCTGGCCCTTAATTTTTAACAGTTCCAACAGGGATACAATGTGCAGAACCAAATCCAGACCTCCCTTTGCCCAGAAAAGAAGAGTGGTGAGATAAACCACAACAGCACTTCTGCTCCACCAGTGTCTGAAGAATTCTGAATTCAAACTATCATTTAAGGAAAAGGTTGTGCAGCCCTGCATGCATCTGTAGGCAGACAACGGGCCACAATAATTCAAAGAGCTGTGTGAGCTGCCCCATTAAATTCAGTGGGTGTTGACTCTGAGGACTAATGGAACATTTAAATGCCGACATTCACTCATCTGTGCAGAGATTACGAATGGAGACTGGGGTTGGGGCAGAATTAAGCTCCAGTATGCCCCAGTATAACCACAGTGCTGCTATTGTTTGAACAGCTCTCGCTCAAAACATTGTTTCTGCCTCCTCAGCCCATAAACTAAATGCCTCCATGAATTTTTCCTCTATGATTTCCCTTTCCTCCACAGTTAAAGTTCTGCCATTCCTGTTGGTTCATTCAGAGAAGACACAATATGGTACCATAATATGTCCCCTCAAAAGATATTGCTCTCTAACATTCTTCATACATTTCTATTTTCCAGGGGATTTTAAGGAAGTATGGGTTGGATGTGTGGACTGTAAGGTGGCTAGAGAACTGGCTAGATCAACGATTTCAGCGTGTAGGAATCAATGGCTCCATGCCTAGCTGGCAACCAGTAACAAGTGGTGTGCCCCAGGGGTTGGTCCTGGGGCCAGGTCTGTTCAATATTTTCTTTAATGATCTGGATGATGGGATTTATTGCACACTCAGTAAGTTTGCAGATGACACGAAGCTGGGCGGAAAGGTAGACACGCTGGAGGGCAGGGAGAAGATTCAGGAAAAACCTTGACAAATTGGAGCAGTGGGCCAATAGAAAACTCATGAGGTTCAACAAGGACAACTCCGAAGTCGTGCACTTGGGATGGAAAAATCCCATGTACTGCTACAGGCTGGGGAGTGCTCAGCTAAGTAGCAGCACTGTTCAAAAGGACCTGGGGGTCCTGGTGGATGGGAAGCTGGATATGAGTCAGCAGGGTGCTCTTGCTGCCAAAAACGCCAATGGCATACTGGGCTGCATCAGAAGAAGCATTGCCAGCAGATTGAGGGATGTGATCATTCCCCTCTATTCGGCACTGGTGAGGCCGCATCTGGAATACTGTGTCCAGTTTTGGGCTCCCCACTACAAAAACGACGTGGACAACTTAGAGTCCAGTGGAGGGCAACAAAAATGATCAAGGGGCTGGAGCACAAGCTCTATGAAGAAAGACTGAAGGAACTAGGCTTATTTAACCCACAGAAGAGAAGACTGAGGGGGGATTTGATAGCAACCTTCAACTACCTGAAGGGATGCTCCAAGGAGGATGGAGCTCAGCTGTTCTCAGTAGTAACAGAGGACAGAACAAGGAGCAATGGTTTCAAGTTGCAGCTGGGGAGGTCGATGCTGGATATTAGGAGAAACTTTCTTACTAGGAGGGTGGTAAAGCATTGGATTGGGCTACCTAGGCAGGTGTTGGAATCTCCGTCTTTGGAGATGTTTAAGGCCTGGCTGGATAAAACTCTAGCTGGAATAATTTAGTGGGAGTGACCCTGCTTTTTTTGGCAGGGGGTTGGACTAGATGACCTCATAAGGTCCCTTCCAAGCCTATGATTCCCAATTCAGAGAGAAATGGCATTCTTCCTAAAATGTTTACTATTTAGCTAATTATGCATCTTTTTCAAAACATTTACTAATTAGTCACCTATAATTGCTCTCTTGTCTGCTCTTTAACCTCTGCTGATGGAAGGAAAACTTCTTACAATGTTATGTTCCAGTGTGAAGGTATTTGCTGAACTGTGCTGGGCCTAAAACAGAGGTCAGCAACCCAAACGATAAGAAGAGCCATTTTTTAAAATTTCTTCAATAACTGATTGTTTTGAGAGTTGCAATGGGTGTAATTTCCTGGTAGGAGGTGGGGGGAGCTGGGCCAGGGTGCCTGCCGCTGGGTTCCCTGGTGGGGGAAGGTGGGGCCCAGAACTGAAAGAGGGTCCCCTACAGGGCCCCGAGTGGCAGGGTGGGGGAGACAGCCTGGAAACTGGCATGGGTCACTGCAGGGTCCTCCAGGGAAGAAGGGAGGGCCTGGATCCAGGAGCCCAGAGCCACAAGGAGGAAATCAAAGAGCTACATGTGGTTCTGGAGCTGGACATTGCAGACCCCTTGCGTAAACCTACAGCTGCCAGCTGTTGGTTTAATTCATGAGCACTCAGACCCACGTTGCACTGTCTATCTGCCCTACTCTCTTCTTGTAAGCAGGCAGGGTACTAAAATCTGCAGGACTCGGCCTGCTTGCTAAGAAAGCAGAGCATGTTTGTTTGCTTGTTCCAGTGTCCAGCTTGCTAGAAATATTGAGAAAAGTTCATCCAACCACAACAGGATCTTGCAGACGCTGTTCCCTGTAAGCTGCGCCGGTGAGCAGTGGTGCAGCTCCCTCTGCTCACTGCCGCAGCAAGCACTGACCCCAGCGCAGGTCTGCAATGGAGGAGCCAGAGTCGGGGCTGGTGGGGAGCAGAAGCGGAGGAGCAGAGGAGCCGGGGTCAGGGCTGGCGGGGAGCAGAAGAGCTGAGGTCGGGGTTGGGTTGGGGGGTCCCGGGCTGGGAGCAGATTAGAAGCGGGGGAAAAAGCTCATGCCACACGGTGGGGGGGGGGG
>ML681988.1:8979745-9042462 GCA_007922195.1 Podocnemis expansa | reverse complement strand
CCCCCCGGGGGGGGGGGGGTTGATGTGTAAGGAAATGTTTTGTTTCCCTTTCAAGTCATTGCTGCCACATAGGTCAGTGGTTCCCAACATTTTCTCTGTCATGGCACTCCTTGCTACCTTTAATTCATTTGAGGCACACTGCCATATAGTTTCCAAAAGAAGCCATATATTTTCATGAGCCAATCCAGAGCTCTTTGAGTTTTTCAAAAAAATTTGTGACACACCTGTTTGCTGTGGCACACTGGTTGGGAAACAGTGAGATAGGTAGACACAACACACAAATTCCACCCAAGATTCAGAATAAACACAGAAAACTGTATAGAACCTTATGTTATTTTATTAACACCCAGCATTTCTACAGCACTTTCCATCCCAGGATCTCTCAATGGCTTACTATACTAGGTATTCACACATGCTTGGCTCTGTGGTATCCAAGAGGCACACCCCACCTGTGCTCACATTTATGTGAATCGCCCTGGCAATACATTATAAGTAAACTACGTGTCCTCCTATTTTGATATCTTTACCAAGTGCCATAAACAATGGCTTTAGGAGGAGGTGTCCCCTCCATGTATTTGTAGCACGGCTCTGTTTTCAGTTGAAAGCTGGTAAAGGAAAGTTCAAAGCTTGCAGACAAGAACAACACAAAACTGGTAGATGGGGACTGTAGCAGAAAGAGAAGGCAGAAAACAGAATTGTATTGGCTATCTGTGATCATCAGCTCTTATTGGTGTAATTTCTTACAAATTTTCTTTATGTATTTTCACGTCTTCTAAAGGTGAGCTGAAATTACAGACAACCAAAATGTTTGTTGTTCTGGAAAAGGTAATGGCTGGTACACTGAACACATTCTTAGATGTTTGTCACCTATACACTGACAGAAGGTAAGTTCCCATTCCTGGCCCAGTTGGTTGATACATGTGGTACGTTTCAAGCATCTAGTGCAGATCCTGAATGAGGCTTCAGTCTAATGAATAATATTAAGACAGAGCCTCGTAACAGGTTGGATGTTTCTCATCTAGACATGCTAATGCATATCAAGTCATATCTAAGTGCTGGATTCAAGGCTGACCTAGACTCTGTGCATGCATTCTGGAAATGTGACAAAGACAGGTGTCAAAAGCTGAGGTGTAGAGGCGGCTTGATAGGCAGCATCATTCCTTCATATTTGTTTAATAAAAATGTTAACTGAAATACTGTGGTTTTATTAATTTACTAAAGTTTGAACAAAAAAGACATCTATACAATGTTCCCTCTCTAAGCTGGTGATGCAACTGAGCAAGTTATGGATGCACTTGGGGAGCCGATGGGCAGTGGCTCAGGGGCCCGGTCCCAGGACAGGGAATGGGCAGGGAACTTGCTCAGCTGCATCCATAAGTTGCTCCGCTGCATCATCGGCTTAGAGGGAACATTGCTTGCAGACTACCTAAATTCTGGCTTGGTGTGTCTGATGTGATCCCATCTCACATCAGAACACCTATGGCTGCAATGGAACTCAGCAGCCTGGAAGTTAGCATTGGCATCTAGTGGCAAGAGAGCTATGTTTTGGTTGATCTAGGAGTCAGATGCTCCTACTTCTACTCCTGGCTCCCTCACTGATGGAACTATATGACAAGGCAAGACACTTAACCACTCTTTCCCATCCCACACTTTTCTCCTCTTGTCTATTTAGAGTGCCCACCCTTGGCGAATGGGACCGTCTCTCCTTGTGTACTGGTACACTCTAGCTGGGAACTCTAGTTCTATTGGCAGGTTCCAAAGGGGCAGCCATGTTCGTCTAGTTCAGTAAAATAAAACTCCTGTGGCACTTAAAGACTAACAAATTTATTTATTGCATGAGCTTTCGTGGGAGAAAATCCTACTTTGTCAGATGCTTTGACGATACGGGAACTTCCAGAATGAGAGGAAATAAATCCAGGGAAGTGTAAGTCATGGTATCAGGTCACACACACAAAAATTTTTTAGTCTTTAAGTGCCACAGGAATCCTTGTTTTGTTTTAGCTCTATTGGGGAACTTGAAATGCTACTATAACACAAGTAATTAATCAGCAGCATAGAATTGGGCTATCAGTTAATGCTGCTGCTCTCCTTTGGGGAAACTGATGTTTTTCAGGATCCTGAGAGCAGCTTTAAAACAGAACATCAAGTCTGTGTAAGGTGAATTAAATTATGGGCAGGTCAGCACAAAACTGGGAGCAATGTCCCTTTAAGCTCTGTCCCCCTGCTGTCAGGGTGATTTTCCCATAGTACTTTACACTGTATCTTTATTCTGATAACATTTCTCATTCAAGATAAGGTTATACTTTTGGATCCAAATTCTGGGGAAGGTCCAAACTTTGCAGCTCAGGCTCATCCCTTGTTTTCATTCTGCCAGCCACCTTTCACATGGACCAAAATCTCTTGAGATATTTGTCTTGTTTGGCATGATACCACCAGAGGGGGCTACTAGTACTCTTGTTAAAGCCAATACGATATGTGAAATCATTACAGCCAGCGACAGCATGTCCACTGGGTTATTCATAATTCAGCTGTATTTCATGTTCAGAAAAAGTCGATGGAAAAAAACACACTGGGCTGTTTTTATGCATGTGTATTTTTAAATAACGTCTTCCTGGTTAAGCTGTTATGACTCAAGCCAAAGGTTCTTTTGTTTGTAGTGGGAGCAAGATTGTTCCAATATGACGTGGAATGAGTCTGCTTCCACACTGTTTATCTAGAAAAGACTTGGAATTCAAAGGCTGCTTTGCCCAGTCTAATCCTTCAGCACCATTAGTTCACCAGAGCAGTGGATGGTAGATTTCAGAAGATGATCTATGGAAGGGGATTTTAACAGGCCAAAGAGAAACGTAGCTGTGGAAGGGAAGCATGGCTGGAAAAGGTGGCTATAGAATGCAATGATTCATACATCACTGAGGTGTCTGAGTTGGATTTTCCAAGCAGACTGAACAGTGAAATGGCAATTATGAAGGATTGGGTAGAAAAGCCACGTGACTGTGGAGACAGGGGACAGTCATCATTTCTCATCTATGGGAGGCTGGCTCAAGTCTCTCATGAGATCAAAAATAAAACTTGGCATGTTCAGAGCTGCATGGCGCACGCATTGTAATGTGACAGAATGGCAACCTTTCCAAAAAGCAGCATGTTCTTTTCAAACTGGATGCCGCTTCCCGGTTCAGATAGCAGATACCCAATCCCACTGCATGGGGCTGAAGAGCAGCAGTAGGAAAACAGCAGCTGCACTCTCAGTGCTGAGAGGAAGAAACAGCGAGCAGACGGGCTATTACAATTATTTCCGATAGTTTGGCTGGTTGTTATCAGAGCATCCCTCCTTCTCTTTCCCCTTTTGCTCCTGGCTTTACTGCTGCATCATTACATCTGAAGGGCAGCGCAGGCTGTAACCTGGTTTCCAAGCTTTACTTTAGAAATAATCCATCCTACAAGCATTAAGATCCTGGCTATGACTAACACACAGGAGGAGAAAATATCAGACGACGGCCAATTTTCTTTGTTTTGAAGTGCCTTCCAAACTAAGGAGCTTCTCTGGAGCAGAAAGGAAGCCGAGAGAGAGAAAGGCCTTCGAGGGTTTCAATTACACCAAATTATTCCTTTCATGATGGGGGGAAGGACCAGATACTTTCTAATGTGGCTGGACACAGCCCAAAAAGAAAAAAAGAAAAGAAAGAAATTTGAGATTGAACAGATGTGGCTCCAAGAAAAATAAATAAATGAAAAACAAAAACAATTAAAATAATCAGCACTGCAAAAGCAACTTCCATGCAGTGATCTCAAAACACTCACTAACTGAGCCTTATCCAGGAATTAACACATATTAGTGTCCCTTCTCTGACATAAATATCCCATTTCAACATCAGCTTTGCCTTTCTGCTGAGCAGAAGGAGATGTTCCAGCCTTTGCAGCTCACAGAAGGAGGAGAAGTCAGTGGCATGGCTATATTAAAGCGTAACTTGTATTATTTACACACATGCAGCCATTCTAAACCAAAGATGCAAGCAATCATCAGTTTCAGCAATCGCAGCCCAACACTGTTACCTGTTTCCCACAGAAATCACTTTGCCTCAAGAATGGCCTCTAACCAGAGACCAGTGCAGATGGCAAACTCTCTTGCTGCTCACAGAGCTCCCTCCACCTAGAGCAGAGGTCTCAAACACACAGCCCGTGGGCTGTATGTGGCCCCTAAAGCTATTTCTTGCGACCCACAATGACACTATTGTTACCAATATTTGCAATGTTGCTGTATGAAAAAGTTTTCAGTGTTGCGGTCCTCGGGCTAATGTACTAGCCCTCATGCGGCTCTCATGGTGATTTGAGTTTGAGAGCCCTGACCTAGAGCCTTATGCAACCAAAAATACCAACACTACCCTTTCTTCTAAAGCTATGAAAAAAAGAACCTGAAAGACTAACACTAACAGCGAAAGCACCTGCCACAACTGCTTTCTTATCTTCATTTTTATAGATGGGAAAACAGACATCAAAAAATGTGAGGCAACCATTTCAAATGTGTTCAAGCTCAGATTTTCACTTGCTCACAATCTGCAGTTGGAGCTAACATTTCAAAAAGACCTCTGCTCCCATGTAGACACCTAAACAAGAGTTAGATTTTTCAAAAGCGTTCAGTTTCCAACACACAGTTTAAATCAGCTTCTGTATCAGATGACTGGAGGATAGCTAATGGGATGCCAATTTTTAAAAGGGCTCCTGAGGTAATCCTGGCAATTACAGGCTGGTAACCCACACTATCAGGCAAATTGGTGGAAACTACAGTAAAGAAAAGAATTGTCAGACATATGGGGTATGTCTAAACTGAAGGCTCTGTAAAGTCGACTTAATGAGGTTGACTTTAAGTCAATTTAAAGTTGACCTTGTTAGATCGACTTGGAGAGTCCACACTGAAAACTCCTGTCAACTGCCTGCATCCACACTGGTAGGTGCTAGGTTGACAGAGGAGTGGCACGTTGTGGGTAGCTGCTGTCCCACATTGCACCAGAGAAGTGCTTCCTGGAGGTCAGTTAGGTTGACTTAAGGGCTTTCCCTATCAACATTGGCTTACGTCGACTTAGGCATTAAATCGACCTTAAGAGGTGGTGTTACTAAGTCAACTTAATAAAAGCCCAGTGTGGCTGCAGGAGTCTGTAGGTCAATTTAACCTTCCTTGTGTTGACCTAAGGCTCCAGTGTAGATGTAACTATAGATAAAATATAATTTGTTGCGGAAGAATCAACATAGTTTTTGTAAAGAGAAATCATGCCTCACCAATCTACTAGAATTCTTTGAGCGGGGTCACTAAGCATGTAGACAAGGCTGATCCAGTGGATATAGTGTATGCTTAGATTTTCAGAAGGCTTTTAACAAGCTTCCCCAAAGGCTCTTAAGCAAAGTAAGTCGCCATGAGATTACAAGAAAAGTCCTCTTGTGGATCAAAAACTGGGATAGGAAACAAACGATAGGAATAAATGGTTGATTTTCAGAATGGAGAGGTGTAAATAGTGGTGCCCCCAGGAGTTTGAACTGGGACCAGTACTGTTCAACTTGTTCATAAATGGTCTTGAAAAAGAGGTAAACAGTTAGGTGGCCAAATTTGCAGAGGGAACAAAACCCCACAAGATAGTTAAGTTTGTAGAAGACTGTGAAGACAGGTACAAAAGGCTCTTGCAAAACTGAGTGACTTGGCAACAAAAAGGCAAATAAAATTCAGTGTTCAATAATATAAAATAATGCACATTGGAAAATATAATCCCACCTCTATACATAGAATGAGGAGGTCTAAAGTAGCTCATACCACTCAGTAAACAGATCTTGGAGTCTTTGTGGGTAGTGCTCTGAAAACATCCACTCAAAAAAAGCTAACAGAATGTTGAGAATGATTAGGAAAGCAACAGATAATAGACAGAAAATATCCTAATGCCTCTTTTAAATCCATGGTACACCCACATCTTGAATACTGCATGCAAATCTCTAAAAAGATACACTGGAATTGGAAAAAGTACAGAAAAAGGCAACGAAAACAACTAGAGGTATGAAGAGCTTCCATATAAGGAGAGATTAATTAGACTGGAACTTTTCAGCTTGGAAAAGAGACAAGTAAGGGAGGATATGATAGACATCTATACAATCATGACTGGTATGGAGCAAAGGAAGTGATATTTACTCCTCCTCATAACACAAGAACTAGGTAATCACCCAATGAAAGTAATAGCAGCAGGTTTAAAATGAATAAAAGGAAGTATTTCCTCATACAACACACAGTCAACCTGGGGAACTCTTTGCCAGATGATGTTCTGAAGGCAAAGACTATAACAGGGTTTAAAAAAAGAACATGGAGGATAGATCCATCAATGGCTATTAGCCAGGATAGGGTGAGATGCAAAACCGCATTCTGAAGTGTCCCTAGCCTCTGTTTGCCAGAAGCTGGGAATGGGCAACAGGATGGATCACTTGATAATTACTGTTCTCCTCATTCCCTCTGAAGTTCCTGGCATTACCACTGTTGGAGGACATAATACTGGGCTAAATGACCATTGGTCTGACCCAGTCTAGCCATTCTTTAGAAAATCTGGTGCTGCCTGTGTGTGCTAAACACTTTTGCAATATTAGCCCTAACTCGCCCAAAGCAACAGAATGAATCTGTGTCAGAACCAGGACTCTTAACACCTACTTACACATCCCATGCCCTTCTATACACTAAAACCTAATGTCACCAAGGTTTTATATAGTGATTTTCATCAGTAGATTCAAACAAAGGAGGTTGGTACCCTTTACAAAAGGGGAAACTGAAGCACAGAAAGGCAAAATGAATTCCCCAAGGTACCCAAGTAGGCCAGTTGCAGAGCCCAACAGAACCCAAATCTCCAGAGTTCAGTGAACTATAATGTTTTTATTACCACGAATATAAGGTGACTGCATTCATCACAAGTAACTTATGCAGCTTTTTCAAACAATATCATGCCCCTCACCATCTTGCTCAGGCCACCTGTGTTCATGTATGTCCATGTTCAGGGGTCCTGCTTCTCCTGCCTCTACTTTACATGGGCCTGATCCTTCAAAGTGCTGAAATCTCTCAACACTCACTGTCTTCAACACTGGCTGGATCAGAGCCTATGCTTCTATAATGGACCACATCCTCCACCAATGTAAAGCAATATGCTTCCATTAAAGCCAATGGAGCTATGCTGGTTTACATCTACTAAGGATCTGACACCACAGTTTTTAATCTTCAAAAATTCACCTAAGATATTGCTGATTATTTTGTGTCAGTGTGTCTGATCCTACGGCATCAGATGAGGATGCTTTCACAAATCAAAGGGAATGTCACATGCTGAAAGAATGCAGAATCAGGCCCATTTCTGGAGACCCTAAAGTATTCCACATTTCAGACATCCCAGTGGTTGGTCACGGACTCCAGAGGATACATACTGGATTATAAATCCAGAGACCACATAATTAATTCCGCCTGTAACAATGCCCATTGATGCTGTTAATTATTTACTAGCTGCTAATTGATTTTCCTGGACATCTAGCTTTCTGGTTTCTCCTTCAAAATCACAATTCACCAAGTGCAGCAAAATCGACATCGGTCTAGGGAAAAGAACCAACAGCTTCTATGTGCCAAGGACCGCTACATATCAGAAACCTGAGGCTGGGATTCAGATCTGTTCTCTCTGAATCTACAGAGCCACACAGCTGCCACCTACAAGGTGTGCTAGACTCTTGTTTACTCTGAAGGATGGTGACATGATGAGATATGCTTTGGAGACTAGGAGCACTACTCAGTTTCCTGTTTCTGAGAATACCTGGGCCACATATTATTAGACTAAGAGAGGCAGAAAAGGAGGAGGAGGAGGAGCAGAAGAAGCAAAAGCAGATTATCCAGTGAAGAAGAGGACAAAGGTTCTTACTTGCAATCATGTTTCTCAATTTCAAAGTGCGGATTGAAGTTGAGGATAATCTTCTGATTTGCTTCTGGGGCGTAAATGACCCACTCGCAGTTCTGGTGGGAGGGGTAGTCCTGTGGGTATCCAGGTGAAGTGATGTAACCAGCATCCTTCGAATTCAAACGACCCCCACACGACTGAACTGCAAAAACAACCAGGAGAACAAGTGGCTGAAATTGGTTATGAACTTCAAACGGATTACCATTTACTCCTTTGGTTGTCTGATGAATGTTTTACAGGCTTTTTACGGCAATGTGGTCTGCAACTACACAGCTAATAACTGGGCACTTTAAACGAAGGTGATTATTATATACAGCAATCCCCCCCCACATGCACACACACACACACACCACATTTCAAACAGACCAGAAAAGAGCCATAAATGCTCCTGCCTACGCAAGTACAGATTTATAATAAAAGAGGCAGGGAGATATCAGATCATTTGGAGCTGCCTTTATTTTTTCCCCCTCTACTGGCTCTTTTACAAGCTTCCTATGGCAATCTTCCATAGATACCACAAATGCAATGTAAAAACATTGCTGGATTAAAATTCACACTATATCCTTCAAATTCAGGGAAGCAGCATTACCCCAACGCTGCAGGTGAGGAAACTGATGCACAGACGGTTAGGTGACTAGCCCAGGTTCACATAGGAAATATGTGGCAGAGCCAGAAACAAAATACCTGACTCCCTCTCCTATGTTTTATACCCAAAGACAGTCTTTCCACTCCCTTTGCTGTCCCTCTTCTCTCAGTTTTGTCTCTTCCCTCTTGAAACACTTCAAGTCAGCCAAGCACTTGGAATTACAGACTTCGATAATCAACAGTGGTGGTTTTGTGGCCCAGAAATGGCCTGGTAACAATTACATGTTGAACAAAGCACTTTCGGCTTTGGGTTATAACAGGCCCTAGAGGGCGATTTCATCTTCAAAAAAAAAAAACACATTTAATCTTATGAACACCACAAATCTGATTTAGTATTTCATTACTCACTGGAAGGAAAATCTGCATCAGAAAGTCAATCGGTAACATACTAAGATTCCCAACAAAGTCCCTTTCTCCAATAGGCATCTATATTTTACATTTCTTTATTCCCTTAATCACAGCAGAATGGCCATCACTGCCACTCGTCCACTGCATGCCACAGCTGGCTCCAACCAGCCATGGTGCTGCTCCCCAGCAATCCAACAGAGCCAGCCAATGAGATGGTGCTAAGCCAACAGCATCAAGTGGCTGCGGAAAGTGCTTGTGTCGCTTTCCCAAATGCAAACACTATTCAGACATATAAAAATGTCCAGTCATCCCTGCAGCCTGATCCCTGGTTCAGAGACAGGCTTCCTCCTCTCAGCCACACCCAAGTTGGACTAGGACAATGAAATGGAAGCAAGTGCATGTGTGTCTCAAGTCCTTCCTGAGCTATAAACCAGCCAGGCCCAGCCTCTCAAGGGACTGAGTAACCTCAATTGTCACTGAAGCCAGATTTGGGAAGTGTACCACCCGCCCCTGAAAACGCGGGATGTTTGTGAGCAAAGGCTGAAATTCCTCAGTACCAGGCGCACACAGCTGGAGGACGTTTTAACTTTAGAGAGCTGCGAACCAGGAGGAAAGAAAAGACAAAGGGGGGAAAAAGGAAATTGCTCTGAGATTTTTGCACCACTGGCTCCGTCATCATGTTTCAATATCACCATCTGCATGAAGCAGCGTGGCCTTGTGAATTATAGATTACCTCTCAGCAGCCACCCAACAGGACCGGATTTTCCTTCACTATAGGTGAAGTTCAGCCATTCCCCACCCTTGCAATACTATTGTCTGTGCCATTTCCATCTCGGACAAAAGAACAGCTTGTCAAGAGGCAAAGGGGAAAGAAAGGCCACGCGTGCAGCACCGTGCAGTTGCTGGGCAGTGAGGCTTTAAAGCCTTGCCGCCTCCACTCAATCCGGCTCTGATGTGCTAATCTGCATGAGATCACAAAACAGAGCCAGGTCTTTTCCTTTAATGGGGATGCGCAGCCTTGTACTCACTGACAAAGCACAGGAGGGAGCCTGATCTTTAGCACAGATGAACAATTACACCAGGTCTTACACAAAGGCAGAGATAATGAGCCCATGACAAATGAGCCCACTTCTGAAAGTTATTCCCGCGCCTCTTTAAGCAAACTAAATTACATTCCTCTGGGTGCGCTATGTACTGTCTACACCACACGACAGCAAAGCTCAGTGCTCATACAGGTTCTGTAACATCTTAGTGTGACTGGAAATTTAGGCTTATCCTTGGCAAAGACTTAAGGCCCAGATCCTTAGTGGGTGCAAACTGGCCTAACTCCACTGATGCCAATGGAACTACCCTGACTTATACCAGATGAGTATCTGGCCTCAAAGGTGTATGAATGTGGAGCAGCAGCTGCCCTGTAGGAGTCCTTTGCTAGCTCTTGGCAGGAAAATCACAGCCCTACCATGGGCCAGCCTTTCTTTAATAAGAGCCATGCAGTCAGCAGCCTGTGCTAGGACATGTCTTAAACTTAACTGGCTGCCTCCTTTCTGCAGATTCTCTTGAAAAAGAAAAAGCATGTGCCATGTATAGACCCAGCAGTGAACAATAGTGACAGGAAGCCTCCTCAAAGGAGGAGGCGTGCTCTGTCCTCCCTCCAAGGGAGTAATCACTTCCTCTCCCACAAAATAAGACTATTTTTATCCCCTTCCTAATTTCTGATGCTCTCTAAATCACATTCTTTCTTAAAAATTACTTTCTCATCCTGCCTCCGAAGGAATCACTGCAACTTTCCCTTTCCATGAATAAAATAAATCCTAAAGAAAGCATCACAAAACAGTTAAGATCTCTGGACTAATAAAAACATCTGGTTTTGTTCCACAGAGAGTTTGCTCAACACAAAAATATTTACAAATGCAGATTCTTGCACAGATCTCTTTCCCTCTCTTCTGAAGCACAAGCACCCATATGTGGCTATGTGGATTTTAGATAGGCAGGAAGACACAGGCGTACATACACGTCTGAGAGAATTCACGCATCTGTTGACACCAAGATATCTATGTGAGAGTCATGCTTTTCTCATGTATACACTTCTACACCCGCTCATAAAAATTCACACATCATTTGCACACACGTATACCCTTCCAACAAAGATAAATTTTCAAGTGACAGACTGTTTTTCTTGGAAAGGGGGAAGTCTTGAAGTAATCAAAACAAATTCAATCTTTCACACCGCATCATCCTCTCCCCTGCTTTCTCAAACATCCTTACCCACTAGACTGGTACTACCAACTAATCCCAGGATTCGAGCACCCTTTTTTTATGCTGATCTATGAACATTCCAGGGGCAGTCCCAATAAAGTCAATAGGATCAATCATGTACGAAAGGAGCCCCACCACATGAACGTCACAATCTCACCCATCTTCTGTCGTTCTCAGTAGATTGTTCATGCGTTACCGGATAAGCCCACACTAGGTCAATGGGGTGAAACTCACTGATCCCAGGGGCTCAATTCCCAAATCTGATATGCCACAAATTTTACCTCTGATTATTTTTACTTTCTTCAGTGGGGTATCTTCTGATATATGCCAGGTAAATGAGATCAGACTCCTGGCCCTACAGTTTTAGAGCCAAATTCCATTTATCATTACTCTAAAAGCTAAAATGTAACAGAACAGAACGTAACAAACAAAAGAGGTGGGAGGGGGCTGCGTTTCTCAGCCCCACTGTGAGAACAACAACAAGTCTTTTCTCTTTGTAACTGTCAGGACATCTCACCTACAGGAACACATCACCTGCTACTCCACCAGGGCCAGCTGCTGCTGGGTAATCGTCCCTTAGCAGCTCTGCTAAAATAAACAGGGCTGCAAAGGGCACGCATCACAGCCACAGCTGGTCCATAATCGGCACTTAGGTACTGTGACAGCTGATATTACATCAGTTAGATGAGGCCTCATAAAGCCACTTAGATTGACCAAACGATCTAACAGCTTCTTGGGGGGGATCCAGACAACTTGGTGCTGGTGTCAATTTGGCAGCTGGTGGCCAAATTCCCTCACCACAGAAACCCACTATCACAATGGTCACCCCTTGTTGGCAGCCCCAGGAGAGAGAGAGATCAAGTGTTGAGGTGCATAAATATTTAAGGCTGGTTTACATACGTGGTGTCATTGTAAGTCGATTTAGCTTAACTGGTGCAAAAAGCTATAGCTAAAAAAAACTCATTTCAGTGAGGTTCAGGCTTGCTTCATTTTAGCTAGTCAATTAGGGACAGGTGCAAGCTAAAAACAAATAAGACACTCTTAAACCGAAATCATGGAGTCTACTCAAGCAGGTTTAACTATACCGATGCAAATTTCTGTATGGACAAGATCTGAGGCACCCACCCAGTCTTGAAGTCTGTCCATATGGGCCAGGACTTGAGGCACGTTGTTTGGGCAGGGTGAAAGAGGCAGGTATGGCTACTGCCTGAGTGTTGTATGATGTGGGGATAAAATAGAGGACATTGGACTTCAATGTGCTCTGACAGCTTTTTCCAACCTTTAAGTCACTTAATAAAATTAAAATGGCGTGTTAAAATATTAGCCAGGTCTGCCAGGGGCCTGGTACACTCTGCCCCTCAGTAACTAGATGTGCTGTTTAGAAACAGCTCTCTTAATGTGCCCTCCCAGGCCTGCTGGAGAAGAAGAGCTAGATCTAGGGGGCCAAGTTAGCAAAGGGAGCAGCAGTCCCCTCAATAACAGGGAAGACCCTCTAAATGAACTCTTCAGTGCTGTTGCTTTGGACAGGGCAGGAAGTGGCAGGAACAGCTGCTCTCCTGGGCACCACCTGCCAGGGGAATGAACTCATTCCAGCCTCCCTAGGAATGACCCCAGGAAAGCAGATGGGAAGGCCGTGATAATACAGCTTCCTGAGTCCCATGCAGTGCTGTGGTGGGGAACTGAAGGCCTAAAACACAGACCAAAAGCATCAGCCCTCCAAGGTGCCCTGAGAATTCAAGGCTGTCCCCAGAGAACTGGGTTGGGACATCTGAAATCCTGGCCCACTCTTGGCTGCAGAACATTTCACTTCGTCTCCCAGTGGGACAACTGAAAGAAACTTCCCTGTATGAAATGAACTGACCACGCTCAGCACACCACTCCCTTTGAAGTCAGCAAGCATTACACAAATGGATCCCCCATGCTTATGAGATTATACAAGTGGCCCTGGATACCTTCAAATGCTGTGAAATCCCAAGACGGAGGGTGTTCCCTACTGAATTTCTGCCAATTAAATCCCATCAGATTTTGCCAAAGAGCAGGGCTCAGTGCATTTTCTGATCTTGGATGCAAAAAGCAAAGGTCAACGCCAAGTGTAACTTCAGCTTACTGTAGCCAAAGAAGTGTGTTTCAAAAGAAACACACACACGCCACAACCACTCAGAGTTGGTGCATGCTGACAAGAAACAACCAATAAATCTTTTGATTCACCAGGGTCATATTTGGTTACGATACATTCATGCAAAAATAGCACACAACACAGGAGCAGCTCCTGCTCTTATACCCATCCAAGGAAGGAGACGGAAATGAGACATTCCAGCACCAGCTAGTCGGTGGGAGTTTTGCCTGCGTGAAGAACAACGCTCAGGCTGGGTAATGCTCTGTGCAGAGGAGTCACAGGCAGGACTTTAAAACCGCAAAAGCAGCAGCTGCCTCCCAGGGAATCCTTTGGCTGCAGTCTATGTGTGCTGCGACAGGACTTTGGAGGTGTAACCAGAGCCCTGAGAACACACACACACTGAGCAGACATGATCTATCAAGTCTCTACCTCCCTACCAAGGCCCAATGCCTTGATTTAAGGGACTTCCGGTAGCTGGGTAACAGACAGGCCCTTTGAGTCTGCTGGTTGTATGTCAGAGTCCTAGGAGAATGCGAGTCACAGATCCTTTCAGCCAAACTGGGAGCATCTGCAAAACATCAGGGCTGCCCAGGAATGGAGCTGTAGCCTCACTTTCCAGACTATCAGCCTCTACAAACTATGCCTGTTATCTGAGCCACAGAAAACAAATGAGCTTTATCTGGATCAGGAGTATGCCTCAGTTAGGAATAAAAGAGACCAAAAAGTTACTGTTCTCTGAAACCACAGACCAGGAGAAAGAAGGATGTGCGAGGCGGGCTGTGAGAGCTGGGTATGACAGTTAAGGGACAGGATGGAAGGACAGAGAGTTGTGCTGATTGGCGGTTGGGGCTCCCTCCCCTCAAGCTGAATTCTTTAGGTACTTTTTAGGAAATGCGGCACACCGTGCAGTCCATGCTGCACACCCTGCTTCCTCACAGCTCCAGAACTTCTCTTCTCCTTAAAATTAAGCACAAAAGAGAGATGCCCTAAAGGCATCCATTCACAACAGCAGGTGTCCACTTACAGCTCAGTAATCACGGGCTCCGGCCACCAGCTGAGTGCCTCTGGTGAACAGCAGAGTGCCCTCACCTCCCAGTGAGAGATTGGGGGGGTCGGGGGGATCCTCAGTGTCACTCAGGATCACACCCTGAACCCCAGTTCAGCAAATCACCCTATTCTGTAAAGCATTTAAGCATATGTCTAGGTCGGAAAACCTAGTGTTCTAACATCCTGGTGGATTAACTCTTATTAACACTGTTTACGGTACTTTAGAACTATCCAGCTAGGTTTTTGTCAAGTCCCCATCACAGTGCTATCTACTGGGAGAGTATACTAAACTAAAAACCGTATGACAAAATTCTCACCCCAGGGAGCTTCCAATCTAGGAACATGAGCAGGGATCAAACACTGCAAATGGGATAGCTCTGATTTAAACATTGCTTAAAGATCTGTCCAGGAAAGATACAGCACAGGGGAAAGCTAATAAGGCTAGCTATTTTAGCCCCAATAGAAGAGGTCATATTTAACTAAGGCGTCACATTGGTTTGATTTCTGTTGTGGGATAAAGTTTCAAAGGCTTCCTGAACATCTTAATAGATACAGATATACATGTCCATGTAAAAACACTTATTTAGCTCTACAGCACCTTTTGTAAGATGACCACAAAGTGATTAAGCACACACTTAAATGTGGGGGGATTTTAGAAAAGGGGAAGAACCCCATATGCCATCCCATCCAACTCCCTCCAAGCTGTACTCAGACATTTTAACTAAATTTCATGCTAGAGTCACAGTTTAATGGATTCTAAGGGCTATTTCTGTGCGGTGAACTAGGATTTTGTTTTATTCAGAGTGACTTCAGCTTGTCACGAGACAGCCTCATAAAGACTCCATCTGGGCTTAAGCAAAAGAGCAAGGAGCCAATCCATCAGCCTAGGAATGCAGCAGTTTGACTGCTTCCTATGACAACTGGGAAGAGATGCAATATATTTACTTCCTAGCAGTGGACAGCAGTGAATGGTGAACTTCTGGAATCTGATCAAATGGAACTGTTCCCTGTGAACTTTTACAAGGAGACGCCCACTCTCCCCTGAAAAAATCACAGGGCCAGGTCCTCAGTGGGTGTAAATCAGCATCACTCAGTGAAGTCAATGACGCTAGACTGGTTTGCAGCAGCTGAGCATGTGACCCCTATTCTTTAAAAATTCTCGGTTAATTTTCAAAAAATGTTACTTGGATGAGATTTAACATCCCAGCCATTTCACATAATGCCACCTGCCCTAACCTCGTTATTTGTCATCCGATATCATAAACAAATGCAATTCCAATAGGGCAACTGATTTAATAGCGTTAGTTTATATTTATGTCCACTCTTCTCTAGGCCTTACTGCAAATGTAATTTTGGAGCCATTGGTGATAGGTCTGGAATTACAATTCATGGCTACTCCAATAGTCATTTGAGTGGAGGAACAAATGATATTACAACTTTCAGATCAAGGAGGAATAGCGTCTGTTTCCATTTGCTTTTGTATTATAATTCCTAAAATCGAAAACTGCATAAGACTACTACTGTTTCATAGCGATACCTAGCTCCTGCAGAGTGCTTTTCAAAGACCTTTGCCAAGGAAAGGATCATAAGCTTTGTTTTATAGTGGAGAAACTGAGGCACAGAACAGCAAAATAACTCTCCCACGGTCACACAGGAATGCAAGGAACAGAACCCAGGTGCCCCATCCACTGGGCTACTGTATCTCTGTGACAGACTACATAACAAGCAAAATAATGTGATCAGCCTCCCTCTGCAAAAAGGTTGGCATGGGTGGGGACATTGGAAGAAAAATTAAGAGGCAATCAACCTCTGTAAATTAAAGCAGGAACCATGCATTCACCTGGGACACATGTGTAAAGAGCTCTGCTATTTTCTGATGAAAGGCTTATATAAATCTGAAATCACAATTATTATTTTTGTTACTACAATGCCAAGGAGATCCTGCATCTGATCCCCACTCAACCTCCACAACAACTTTAAAGATCACTTGGCTTATTTCCTTCAGTACCCAAACACTTAATTGTTGCAATCTCCATCCAGCCAATTGCAGTTCCCTTCCTCCCCTTTACAAGGCCCTGAATGAACGCGCCCAGGCTCTCCAAGCAGAAGAGTCACGATGAGAAGGCCTGCTGAAGGCACTGAGGAAGTTAAATGGCTTTACATTGAGCATTCAGTGCTATGCCATCCCACAGGCAAATCAGTGGCATATCAGTATGCACCACCACACTGAAGACAATCCCTCTGCTGTTATTTTTCCCTGCTCTTTTGTGTTAGATCATGGTTTTTCTATGGAGACACAGGAGGAGATGGTATTATTTAAGAGCCTTGCTGGGCAAGAGCTATTTTGTCTTTCCGATGGCTCTCTCAATTGCAGCAACTGCTAACCCTTAATGCCAGAGCAGAAGTTATTACACAGGCTGGAAGATGCTTTAAACCCATTGTTTCCTGCTGAGCAAACATTCAGTGGTTAGGGAGGAGGGGGGGAAGGAGCATGGTGGTACTGCACCTGAACATGTTCCTTTAGGTCTCCCTCTCCCCACTCTGGAAGAGCGTTCCAGGACAGTGTTAGGTCCTGAGGGATTCCTCTGAGAAACACAAGCAAAGTGAAAATGAATGGCATTGGCATGGAAGCCTATTGGTTTGTTAGGTCTATCAATCAGAGGTGGGCAGAAGAGGCCACGCTTTCAAAACCCAAATCAAGAGGGTTTCAGATGCATCCTCTAAGCCACAACAATTCAAGGTGTCTGGATATGAGATGTTACCTTTGTCTGATCTTCCTAATGATTCTAAAAGACCTGAAACTTTGGTGGTTGAAGCTTTGGGTCCCATTTTACCTGCATTATCAAATCTAAAAGGGAAAGGGGCACTTCAGATAAAAGGTTTCAGTACTGTCCATACTCTTAATTATTTGGGTTTATTTTGTATATCCACTGATGCAGTCTTCATCACAAGCTCTCCCCACAATACTTGACTCATTTCCTCTGCATTTGTCTGAAAGGAATGGCTCTAGAAGACCATTTAAAAAAAAACTAAGGGCACAAATTAAAATCCTTTCCCAAAAGCAAAATTTATGAATGACATGCACATTTTGACTTCATCTATATATTTTTTTTAAAGAACACCAGATTTTGTTTAAAAGCCATGATGGGCATCCAGTACCACAAGCCCTTAGTAAGCAGTCCCACTGAATCCACTCGGACTACTTGTGTGAGGGTTTACCTTGCGAGCCTTTGGTTTTGAAGGAGGAGAACATGCTGATCAATTCCTGAAGTCTTCCTTCAGACAAAAATCCCACTGACATGGGTTCTTGCATCTATCACAGCAGAGGGATCAAGTCCAGAGAACAACTTGGCCCTCTGAGATTTTGATGTGGCTTCTGACTTCTGGGAAGATGACTGTGATTAAAACCATGCTACAGTAGCCCAAACCATTGTAGCCACAGCCCTGATCTGTGTGGATGCTGTTAACACCGTTTCAAACAGAGTGTGGAGGGGGAGTTTGAAAATAACCTAGTTCTCCCTTTGTTATAATTAGACAAATGTGTCAAAGGGCTCTTGCAGAGTCAGGGTAAAACTGGAACTGCTCCCCCCCCCCAGTGCGTACCTGTAATCATCTTTCCTCATTTTCTGGATTAAAAACTGCAAAGGGGGGACCCCAAGATGTGAGGCTTACTCCTGTGACTTCACATCACAATGGAAAAGGGCCTAGGAGCTTGCAGTTTTCTCTCACATTGCTGCAAATTTCCCCCACCATCACTGATAAATGCCTGATTCGGGATTTCAGCTTCAGATCCAATCATGGTTTTCAGATACATACAATGTATTTATATAGCACAGCTGGTCTGTCAGAGGTCACATAATTTGGCAGCCATCCCAGCGCTTAAAAATTAATTTTTCCTTATTAATACAACTGGGGGTCCCAAAGGATAGGATCCCAGCCTTATCTGAACCTGACAGCTTCCTAAACCCTGTGAAGGATGCTTTCTCCTCTAAGGCTATCTGTGAGACAAGGCCACTGTGTCCTGGAACTCAACCACACTGGATCCGGTTCGGAAGCCAAGGCAATGGACTGTGGGGAGTGACGTGTCATAGAAGTGCAGAATAGCTGCCTTCTCCAGAACGGGCTCCCAGAACTGAACTCGTTTAGTGTCTAATCTTGGCCCCCTTAGCTGGTACAAGGTACCTAAAGCATAGAGTAAATGATAGGAGGACGGAAAGCGAGGAGATGGAGATGGGAAGTGTCTCCTAAAGGTCTCTGGGGAAAAGCATGTCTGCCTGTTGCAGCAGACGCCACAAATAACGATAATTCTGTGCCAGAAAAAAAAGTTAGAAAAACAAATATCTCCTTAACGAGGGTTATAGTCCCTCACTGAGCACATACTGGTATGTTTTAATGATGCTCCTGGCAACTGCCTGATTCCTAGTTTAAATTTTTTTTTTTTTATATCTTCTAGCAAGATTTGAGTTAAGAGCAAAACAAGATTTGAAAAAGCAAAGCAGTGTGTGTGTGTGTGCGTGTGCGTGTGCTGCCTGGCATGTGTGCATGCAAGTGGGTTGTTGGTTCTGCTAGATTATGGAAGTCATTTCTAAAAATACCAGCTTTTAGGAAAATATTTGAAAGTCTTTACAAGTGAGCATTGCTCAGAGTTGCATAAACATCATCTGAATCACTCTGTACTTGGGTCACTCAAAACCTTTACTTTCTTACTTGATTGCTTTTGCAACTAGCTGAGGAAAACTGAAAAACACACAGATAACCCAGCTACCAGATTTGTCTTGCCAAGATCATCCAGTCCACCCTACCACCCCCCCTTACCCAAATAGTTATCTCAGTGTTTGCTTGAATACAAACAAATTGGCAGCTGCAATGTTTATCTCTTACAGTAAAAATTACTGCAAGTGGTTTTTTTCCTATATGGATTATCATATTATTGTCTAATAAAAAATCTCTCCCCTCTCAATTTACATCCCTTAGGGGAGCTTAAGGAGGAACTTTCATAATGGGGGAAAGCTTTCAAATACACCAGACTTCCAATATAAATCCATCCACCTCTGAGATGTTTTGCTTATCATGTTTACTAATTGCTAAAGCTACTTATTTATATAAATCAGAGTGTAGCTACAGCGCCCTTCACCTCCAGGACCCTGATTCTGTACCCACTCAAACACACAAGAGCACACAGCACCTTCCAGGATCAGCATTGTGGTTGTTCAATCCACACAGCCTCAGGTTGTAGGAAGATCCATGGTGCCAATTTCAGCCAGCAGTGACATGGGTCAATAGCTAAGGAACTCCCCACGTGAACAAAACAAGGAGGATCTGGCCCCAAACATCTCATGAGTTGTTTCACTGAACATGTGTCTCCCCCACAATGTCCCTTTCAGCCTGTGACAAAACCCTTTACCCATGTAAAACAGTGAAGTGTGCTCAGTTACAGTAATATACATGTTCTTCGAAGTGTCTGCAGTTGGGATTTTTCTCCCATGAAAGCTCATGAATATTCACAAAGTCATTTGGAGACTGCATGGTGGTGTGCCTCAAAGTAATTAAAGGTATCAAGGTGTGCCATGACAAACAAAAGGTTGGGAACCACTGAGCAAGACTAACAGGGCTACTCCCTTGGAACTAGTAACATACAGCGAATCTCTTAGATTCAAAGGTCTTCCCATTTTGTAATGTGACGTACAAGGCTTTTGGGGTGGGGGCAGGGTCGGGTCGGAGAACTTGTAGACAGGACCTGTGGATTTCTTCACAAGACCCTTCCTTTAAAAAACGAAACCCCTACAACTGTCATTTAGTGCCATCTGGTCCATAACAAATGCAATAAATGTCTTCTTTAGGAGCGTTGTTATAAACTCCAGGGATAAATCCACTCTGACAAGGATGACGTAAGGATGTCCAGGAAAGAGACGAACTCAGTTGGTCGGGGGCAGATCTCATTTGGTTTGCTTGGTGGTGTATGTGGAATGAACTGGATGATCTTGTAACTGGAGGAAGAAGGGGTGCCCCTTAGTTGGGAGGGTGCATGTTTGCCCTCTAGAGGCTTGTCCAGAGCTACGGGGGAAAACCTACTGCTATATTCAGCTACAGATCCTTTTCAGCTAACCGGCCGCTAGTTTTGGCGCTGAAGGACAGTTTTCTTGGCCCACCTTCACAAGTGTGTGTGATTCAATAATTGCAACCATTCCCTGCAGCGCACATATTCTTTATAGTCTCAGTTTAGCTCCTAAGGAAACAGATGTCCACATCATCACCCCTACTAACTGGCAGACCCTTCAGAAAGGCCAAGGACTGAACGGGCAGGGACTCTGAACTCCCACACGGCCTCCTCTAGAAGTGCTCTGCCTTGGTCGGGCTGGGGCAGCGTGGACAAGCCTGTGCTACGCTACCTGTTGAGGGGGCAGAGAGAGAGTTTTGAGGGCTGTGAAAGCCAGCTCCTGTCTTTCAGGAGCACTAAATTCACTTAAAAAGACTCTAAAGAGCAAAAGACACTCAAAAGTGATTGTCTGCAGAGAAGCCCTTTGGCATAACTGATCTAGTTTCTTCCAGCAAAATACTTAATGCATCCATGTGCCAACTGCTGCTGCTGTACTGAACCAATCTGGGCTCCCACTCTCTGATTTTGGCAAAGAGCTGCAGTCCGGTCGGACCCTGGCCAATCGTACCTTTAATCACAGCTCTGCTCTCCCTTATTAATTTATGCTGGTCTCAGGGAGGAATCAATCAGCTGAAGTGAAGCTAGCCAGAATTCCCCCCTCCCCTTCCAGGAAAAGCTGTAACACTCCTTTGCAACTGAAATTGCTGCTGGTGAGGGGAAGGAGACTGAGTGGGGGGACGGATGCACCCCCCCAATGCAGGGAGCTCCCTCAGAGCAGTGCCCCCCTTCTCTCCGGAGGGGCCAGAAATAGCCGGGGAAGCAAGGGAGCGGGCTGATCTGTCTCCCCTCGGCTTTGCGGGGAGGCGCCTTCTGCTAACCGGATCTGTGGGGCTGGGCCGCCCGGACTCTCGCCCTGCTCCACGGGGCCCAGGCGGCTGCGGCCGCTCGGTTCACACGAGCGCAGCGGGCGGCGGGAGAGGGAGGCGGGGACGCTAGCACCAGCAGGCACCAGGCAAAAAAGTGCAGCCTTGCTGGAGGAAGCAGGCGGGGTGTGTTGCTCAACTCCTCCGCGCCGCGGGGCTGCCGTCCAAGCGGACAGTAGCCCGGGATCTGATGCAATGTGTGCCTGCCCCACCGCAGGGAACAACGCTGCATTTCCAGCAGCCCCACCTCCCCTCCGCACCGACGGCTGGGCGGCTGCCACTTGTCCGCCGCGGGGACGAGGCGGAGGCGGGCCTGGGGAAGCGCATCTGCTGAGCGGTGCAAGGCACCGTCGCCGGGCTGGCGGGGGGCAGGCGGCCCGCACCGCCGAGCCGCTTTGCCTGGACTTAAACCCCTGCGAAAGGTCTCCCTTGCAAGTTCCTCCCCGCTGAGCGCTGCACCGGGGCCCTTGGCCCTGGGCGCGTGGCCCAGGTTTCTCCCGGCGGGGCGCTCAAGGGCAGGTGACGAGCCCCGCGCGCCGAGCCGCAAGGCACCCGCACGCGCCACCTGCGCGCGGCGCTTCCCAGGACTGGCTCGGCGCGCGCACCCGCCCGCCGGCGCGCGGGGCAATGATGGGGCCCGGCCGGAGGCTGGGCTAAAAGCGGGGCGCTGCAGGAGCGCGGGGCGCGAGGCTGGGTTCAGCAGGCGCGCCCCGCCCTGCCCTGCCGGAGCGGCTGTTTCCTCGCGCCGAGGGGGGCGCGGCTTTCCCGCCATCTCTCTTCGGGGTTCCCGCTGTGGCCGGCGGTGACCCCGCGGGAAAGGGCTGGCGCGGGAGCAGCGGCGTGTGGCCGAGCCCCTCCGCAGCCAGCCACGCTGCGTCCACTCCCCTCCCTCCCCAGGCCGCCTTGCGCAGTCCCGTTTATTTCTTGCCCGCGGCTCGGAGCCTGCTCCTTTCCCTCCTCTCCGCAGTTTGTCCGCCCCCGCTCGGCTTGTGGCACCGCTCGGGCCTGAATTCCGGCAAGAAAAGTTTCTGAGCACTTCCCAGGGAGCCTCCGAGGTCCCCGGCTGTTTGTTTCGCGAAGCAAACCCCACATGCGCCGGCTGCTCTCCCGGCAAACTGAGGGGGCTGGAAGTGCAGCTCAGCCCCGGCTCCGAGCGAGCCCTGCCTTTCCCCCAGCCAGGAGGCGCTCAGTGATTCCCCCCAGCCATAGGGGGCTTTCTGCAACCACCGCCCCCGACTTCAAAACCGACAACTTTTTTTTTCAGCTGCAAAAGTAGGTTACTTTCCTCCCTTGCCCATTCAACCCTTATCTAATTAGACTCGGTAAATGTCTCTCCAAGCGAGCGGCTATAAATGATTTATGCCTTGCTGGCTGGGTTGGAGGGGGAAAAGAAACTCAGGGGAGAGATGTTCTGCTTCAAAACATTAAAAAAATCTCCCCCCAACTGCAACGCACAGGCTTTGTAGTTTGTTTTTTTTATTTTTTTTTAAAAAAAAGCCATTTGATTTATTCCATATGTGACATCTGAGCACAGCCCCATTCTGGCTCGGTGTGAGTACGTCGCAAAGCACAGCCACTCGCATCCCACCAGGCTGCACCAGGGAGAGAAAAGTTGGGTCTGCGGCCAGGAGGGAGCCATGGCTCCTTGCAAAGCCAACCTGCCGCCGGGGGGCCGGCGGGAAGCAGACAGCCGGCGCTCGCTGGAAAAAGCCGCCGATTAACAAACACGGAGATCAACTTTGTGCCTCTTACCTGCCTCCGCCCGCGCCCCGGCTCCGGACCAGCAGAGAGCTACCAATCCCCAGACGAGAGGCAGTGTATCCATCTTCCCCGGCTCGGGGCTTTCTCTCCCCGCCCGGCTGCGGCGGGGGCCGTGCCCCGGGGCTGGAAGTCACGCCGCCCGACAGTGTCCTCGGCAAACGCCGCTCCTCCGGCCGATCCGGCGTGGAAAGCCTCCGCCGCAGAGCACCGGCGAGCCGGCGGCGGCGCCACCCGCAGCCGAGGCGAGCGGGTCCCGGAGCAAGCGGCCCCGCGGCCGGCCGGGCTCCGCACACGCCGCTCACTGCCGCGGGCGCAGCGCCCTCGCCCCCGCGGCCCCAGCCCGGGCACCGCTCAGCCGCCGCCCGAGAGGACGCGCCCGCCGGGGCATCGCACCGCCCGGGGCTCCCGCCGCCGCCGCCGCCGCGCGCCTGGGGCGCTGCACGTGCCGGGCCCGACTCGCTGCCGCGCTGTCCCGCTCCCGGGAGGCGGCTCCGTGGGCGCGCCGAGAGCCCGCAGCCTGCCTGTGCCTCCCGCCCGGCTCCTCGCAGCCTTTTCAGGCGGCCGCCTGTGCCTGTCAGAGCGGGGAGGCAGAGCCAGCCGATCACACGCTCGCCCAGGGCCCGCCCCTTCCCCGGGCCCCGTTAAAGAGGCCACCCGAGCCGCGCCGCGCCGCGCCGAGCCCAGGGGGAGCTGGGCTCTGGGAGCTAGGGGGCCTCGGGGCGTCCTGCCCGCACCCAAAAGCGGCCCCCCGAGGGTGCTCCCGCGGCGCCGCTCCGCCCAGGAGCAGCACCAGGCTGCTGTGAGAATGGGGGCACGGGGTCAGACCCAGTACCATGAGAACAGGGATACTGGGTCAGACCAGTGGTCCCAGCACCATGAGAATGGGGGCACTGGGTCAGACCCAGTATCATGAGAATGGGGGCACTGGGTCAGACCCAGTATCATGAGAATGGGGGCACTGGGTCAGACCAGTGGTCCCAGCACCATGAGAATGGGGCTACTGGGTCAGATGCAGTACCATGAGAATGGGGGCACTGGGTCAGACCCAGTATCATGAGAACAGGGATACTGGGTCAGACCAGTGGTCCCAGGACCATGAGAACGGGGATACTGGGTCAGACCAGTGGTCCCAGGACCATGAGAATGGGGGTTCTAGTCAGACCAGTGGTCCCAGTACCATGAGAATGGGGGTACTGGCTCAGACCAATGGTCCATCTAGCCGCCCCTTCTTATCTTCCACCCAGAGCTGTAACTAGCCATTTTCATGCCTGGGACAAGCAGCCCCATCCACGCCCTCCCAGGCCACGATCCAGCCCCAGCCACCACCAGCAGGCTGAGGGGACCTGGATCTGTCCCCAGCTGCTGCTAGAGGTGGCAGGAAGCTCCACCACTGCTTTCAGGCTGGGGGGATCCAGACCCATCCCCAGCCACCATCAGAAGCAGTGGGAAGTGCCTGCTGCCATCAGCAGGCCATGGAGATCCAGATTCATCCCCAGCTGCCTGGCTAGGGATGGATCCAGATCCCTGCCATGTGCCAGTAGTGGCAGCAGAGAACCAGAGGGGTCCACAGTCGCTGCCGGAAGGCAGTGGTGAGCCCCAGTGGCGCCGGAAGCCCCAGGGACCAAATTTTAGAGGGCTCAGGGGATGAATCTGGCTCCCTTCAATGGCTGGGGATGGATCCAGATCCATCCTCCACTAGCCCCTGTGCCCTGTAAAATTCCCCACCTGGGGCTTTGCCCCGCTCACCCCAGCTTAGTTACGGCCCTGCTTCTGCCAGAAGGAATGAACCCAGCAGAGCAATTAGCAAGCCATTCATCATCTGGCACTGAGAGGCTCAGGGACCCCCCAGAGTATGGAGTTGCATCCCACACCATCTTGGCTACTAGCCATTCAGGGACCTATCCCCTACTCACCAAATAGCTGGAAGGATTTTGCTCAAACTCACCAGCAAAATAAACAGAACCTCTGGAGTGAAACCCAGCACAGAAAATTTTAGCCCTCAAAAGAGAATTTTTCAGAAAGACACAGCAATATGACAATGTACTAATTGCTCCACTGTAACTGCAACTATACCCAAGGTTAGCTGGCACCCATTACAATGCTACAGCAAGAGAACAGATGCGACTAGGTCAACCTCCAAAGAAAGAAACAATGCAGCCTTAAATTCATCTGACAACTTGCTTTAAATCAAATCAAAACACTCAAAATTAATTACACCTGTCCTTATACTATGAAAGAAAAAAAACATTGCACTGGTTGCTAAATAATCACTCAATTAAAATATTTATTTTTCAGAATGATCAGAAAAGCATTAATTGATTGTTAAAGTTTTTTTTTTAAGAAAATAAATACATATGCTGATGTGTAAAGACTTTTTGGAATTATAAAAATTTGATATGATTTTTAGGTAAGTAGAAAATACAAGTGCAAGGAAAAAACAAAAACCCCAGATAAAAGCCATTTGGACAAAAGCAGAAACAAAGACAGGAAGTGAAGCAACTCCTATTCTGATTATAGCATGGTCAAATGTTCTTAGAAGCAAGATGCCAACTATTCTTAAAGCAAGACACAGAAAAACCACTGAGCACCAAGTTAACAGTTTTTGAAACACTTCAGCCGCACCTTTGTATCTTAGGAAGAGCTCGTGGATTCCAAACTGTCTTACTTCAGTAAACATTACTGCATTATCACAGAGGCTGTAAATGTCAGCAATAGCCAAAATGATTAAAATAATGACATAACATCAGGGCTAGCCTTTTGTGAGACTCCATGCAAAAGACAGACACTGAAAGTGTCACATGGGGAAGCATCAGGACAAGAATTTCCTAGCTCCTGGACAATTCTGAGGGCAAATTACTTTTTCTCTACCTCTGTTTCTGAAGGAGGAAAACCAGTGCTTCCATAAGAATCCAAGTGACTGTTTCCTTTGCCTACCAGTATGTTTATGGCTAGCCGCATATAATATGAATTAAACAACACTGAGAAAATAAAAACTCTCTTCCTCATTCCATATACCCTATGTCACATAGGTGGCAATGATAGCTACATCGAAATCCCATTCTACAGCAGTGTGACAAATTGCTGTTATTTCTGACTTTTGACTGCTTCATCTGCACTCTGCTCACATCTCCAGCAGGACTTGAACCTTCCAAACTTCAGAGCGACTTCAAAGTGACCATTAAAAAAATAATAATTCCACAAAAGTCTTGTGATCTCACCCCAAGCCCAGTGTAGAACCTTCTTCAAAATTACTGTGGTCAGAGAGCCAATACTGGCATATAACATTGAGCTAGTAGCAGTTTTAAGATCAAAACTCCGGAGCTAAAAACTTCTTAATCCCATCCGATCCCTTGTCTACACTACAGACATATATTGGTATAACTACTTTGCTCAGGAAGGTAGAAAATCCACACCTCAGAGCAACACCATTGTTGCTGTTATATCAGTTGAACTCCCTGCGCAGACACCACTATGTCAACAGAAGGGCTTCTTCAAATAATATAGCTACTGCCTTTTGGGAAGGCGGCGTATCGTTGCCAATGGGAAAACCCCTCTCTTATTGGCATTGATAATGTCTGCACTAAGCACTATAGTAGTGCAGCTGCATGGGTCTAGTTGCAATATGTGCAAGCTCTGAGAGCTAGAATTTCATGTTAAAAGGTACAAACAAAGTAAATCCTAAAATCATGGTGCTTGGATGTTGCAGAAAAGCCATTTGTAGAGTCATTTAAACAACCTTGTCTGTATTTCCTATCAATCAGAGGTTTGTATATGATAATGTATGGTAACATGGGTTTACCTGAGGCAAACTGATTAAAAAAAATAAAGCTTCAATTTTAAAAAGTTAGTTACCAAAAGACACAAAATACGAAATGGTAGGCAGGGTATAAAAGTTTAATTGGAATATGTTTGGAGTGATGGGCATAATTAACTTGAGCTGCACCACTTACAATTTAGGGTTCCTTTTCTCAGTTCCTGCCAATAAAATCTTTGAGACACAATGTGCATGCACACATGTAAATAGGAACAGATTCTATTACCCTGGAAATCAATAAGGCCCTGATTCACAAAGGTACCTGACCACCTAAACACCAGATGCCTAACTCTCAGCTTAAGCACCTAAGTCCCATTGGCTATGTCTACATTGTGAAAGCTAAGTCGACCTTATTAAGACGACTTAGCGAGTCCACACTACATGAAGTCAACTTTATAAAGTCGACTTTAACTGGGTGTCCTGCCTTAATAACTTAGTGAGTCCACATGCCTTAAACTGACTCAGTGCCTATGTCCTGTCTCTGGGTATGTGCACTGCTGCCTCTCTCTAGATGTTAGGATACCTTTCTGCTAAGCCCCAAAGCAATTCACAGGCTAAGGGAAGACATGCATTCACTCGCCCATCTTGTGGGACCTGCCCGATTTAGCAGGCATGCTCAAACAACATCCACTCAGTCAGGTCCTCTTCAACCAAAGGAGGAGCTGCTGTCACCATCCACCTTACGACTTGAGCCCAATGATTAGTGCATGACCCTGGGATGTAAAAGACCGTGATTCAGGTCCCCACTTTGCCTGATCAGAAAAAGGGATATGAACAGGAATCTCCCACCTCTCAGGAGCATGCTCTAACCACTGAACTATGCGATGTTCTGACGTGGTGAAGTTCCAAAGGGGTAGTCTTGTTAGCTGAGTTCAGCAAAACAAACAAGGAGTCTTGTGTCTGACAGGTGGCTGCCTCACTTGCTCCTGTTGAAGCTGTTCCATGGTGGATAAAATAATAGAAGAGTGACTGGACCAGGGAGAGAGGACAAGGCACAATCTCCTACCTCCCAGGTGTGCGCTCTAACCACTTTGCTAAAGCATCTTTCTTGTGCTCTCTCTTACTCTTGCCCAATGATTGTCCACTTTGGCTATGTAGTTAAACAGCCACTGGGCCAGAGAGAGATGCACAAGTCAATTTGTGGAGCTAGGCCTGAGAGTCTTCCCATTGACACCAATAGGGGCTATATTGGAGCCACTTGGTGCAGCATCTGAGTGTTACCTTTGATGCTACATTGTGCTTGTTTCATCTGGGTCTTTTGACATCTCATGTTAGGTCTTCGTCCTAGGCCTGATCAAATTCTCACTGAAGTCAACAAAAAGATTCCCATTTACTTCAGTGGGAGCAGAACTGGATCCCTTCTTTATTGCTTTTTCAGTTTGAAAATATGCAACTATTATTTACTACTTGCTAATGATTAGATGACTAGCAAACTAGCAAAGTGTGATTTTTAGCATATAAATAGTTTTCACAAACCATAACACAGATACCAGAGTGTTACAGAAATCGACAGAATGAGTCATTCCTCTTTTGAGATGTGTATCAAAAGAGCATAGGAAAAGGAAAGGTTACCAAGCCCCTAATCAGAGAAAGAGAGCTGAGTTAGTTTTGGTCCTGATCTTGCAGAGCTTACAGTATGTGAGCAAAATTCCCATTGACTTTGCTGAGTGTGTTATCTGTTTAGAGTTCTTTAGGGTCTAAGAGGAAATTACATTTGCACAGGAAGCATTAACATGAGTTTTAGCTGTAGCAGCACTCTTCTGCCACTGAGTAAGAGAAGCCAGTAAACTTAGGAATGAAAGTATCCTCCATCAAAACTAAAGTTAACTGCTGCTCCTTAGAGATTTCTCCCAGTCACTTTTCAGGGCCTCTTCATGGACACAACACACCACTGGAGGCTGCCATGGGTTTAACAGGATACTTGAAAGTGTCCTCTCCAGAATGTGCTATTTCCACTAAAGGCAGAATTAGACTACCAATCAGTATTGCCCAATACAGGAATTTATTTAAACACCACAGGAGATGAAGACAACAAAGTTGGTGGCATCTACCAGTTTGGAATTAGAGCTATGATGGGCCAAATATTGGCTTTGGATCAAAAGCACTAGGGGCTATGCACTGATTTCAGCACAAGTAGCATGTTGTCAGTGTTGGAGCGTACCTCCTTTAAGCTGAAGCTGTTTAGGCCTAACAGATTTTAAGGTGAGAAAGGAACACCACGTCCTCTAGTCTGCTTTCCTCTGTATTACATTCCAGTAGGTCACAATGGTATCCTTGCTAGAGATTTAAGTGTGGCTCAGTACGAAATTTAGGCTTGAATTTCACAACCTCTCCCCCAATGGGTAGAACTCCCATTGCTTTCAGTGGGATTGCGCTTCAAAGAAGACTCATGATCAGGCGCCTGATGTCATTTCCCTGCAGTTTTGAGGCTCAGCAAGTGTTCATCAAACACAGTGGGGATGGCAACATTTTTTCCCCATATTTGACTATAAGAAACATCCACAGAAACCTCACTGAAAATGAGACAATATGTAATTTAATTGTACTTCAATATATCATTTATTGCACCATCTGCATTAGATTTGTCTGAAAGAATTTCACAGATGAAGTGTTTGTTACAGTTTAGAGGCAATGGAATTCCCCTCTCCCCACTCCTCCGGAGCTAAAAACATCAGCCTCTTCACATATTGGTTTTTCCTTACTTCTTAAAGCGCCTGGTCTAAGTGTCAATATACATAAGATTTCCCTGGCACTTTTTAGCTTTGCCCTTTGCTCCTAATTGTCCCTTTTTCTTCCCAATAGCAGTCATCCAATCTCTTTTCTTTGACTGGTGCACCAGCTTTCCCACTGAACTGATGCTAAGTCACTCCAGGAACAGGCCAACAGGAGGTGCTAGTAAGATAGGAAATCATCAGCCTTACTTAGCACTTCTCTTTGCACTTATTTGAAAAGTAAATCAAGAATGTAACGCATATTTTTGTACCGCTCGTAGGGCCCCAGAAGAGTAGGGCAAAATAGCTTCCCATTGTTGTTAAGACGTGCCATTTTCATCAGACACCAGACAACATTCTGAAGCAAACAAACAAAATGGCAGTGTTGCAACACTGTTAGAATTGAAAGTAAAAATAGACACCTGGCCTGCATGAGCATATAAACAGACCTTGTGCCAGCAGAAAAAGGAGACAGCTCAAAGATTCTGGGGCAACATAGTCTAGAGTTACAGCAGTTAGAGCACAGGACTGGGTCAGGAGACCTGAGTTTGCCTCCTGCAGTTCAGTGACTGGAACAAAGCAATCTGTACCTCAGTTATCCCCTTTCATAAAATAATTCTTCCCTGCCTTTGTAAAGCACTTTGAGATTCACAGGTAAAAAGCTCTTTACAAGTGCTTTTACTATTACTATTATTAGGGCATGGCTACACTGACAGCAGCACCTCCAACAGTGTAGGATCAATTGTGCAAGTTCGACTGAGTGTCAGTAAAGAAGCACTCAGTCAAAGCTGGAACTAGCTGGAGGTCAATCTATTAAGTCCACTCCAGCAAGTAGCATAGTGCTGAGTGGACGGGAGGGCATTTCCTGTTGACTCAGCGCAGCAGGGATGCAGTGGTAAGCAGGCGTTAGGAAGTTGAAGGAAGATACGCAAGTTATTTTAAGTAACTTGCATATCATCCTTCAACTGCTGCTGAAAATGGTGGCAGGTGTAGACCAGGGTTTAGTTTATGAGATCCGTGACTATTTCTTGATTTATGGCCACAAATAACTGCTATTCAAGGGTCCTGTGAATATGAAGTTAAATAGCATCAAAATCTCATTTGGGAAGTTTTATTACTAGACAGACAGATAGATAGAGACTAACCTGAATAGAATCTGTGAACTAATTCTTCTAAATGAATAACCTTTCATGCTATAGTTAGCACTCTGGTTATTTTTTGGTTGTTGACTTCAGGCTTCCCATCCTTTAAGCCTGTAAACTGCTCTGATTTGCTGTTACTTTATGACCTGATCCTATGTTTTACACCCCCTTGCATTTAGTTTCATTCCTTTCTGTAAGTTCACCCATCTTCGAAGCATCTGAGGAAGTGGGATCTTCTCCCACGAAAGCTCATGCAAAAAATAAATCTGTTAGTCTTAAAATGCCACACAACTGCTTGTTGTTTTTTTACTGGACTAGACTAACACGGCTATCCCTTTGGAAACTGTTAGTAGGATAGCAGCTCATTTGAGTCTGAAAATAGTGATTGAAAGGGTAGGTCTCGGGATGTTGACCTTTTGCTACTGAAGATGCTTCATGGTGGGCCAGATCACACCTACTTTAGCCATTAGTCTCAGTCTTCCTTCCAATATTTACTCCTACATAGTTTACTAAGATGCCAATCAAACTTCATTCTGTGGGGTTGAGTCTCCGCCATTGCCCAGTGCTTACTTTGTAATAAACAGCGTTACAAAGTTACTGGTTTGGAGAAGATACTCTTATTTTTTGCCTCCCTCCCTTTATTGTGTTTTAAAATTAAACTGAAAGCAATTTTACTTCCCCACCCCCACCCCACCTTAGATTTATCTGTATTACCCATATTAGGCATTGCTCTGTTTTTCCTTCAAACGTTGAGGTGTAATGTAACTGGGAGCCATAAGGGGGCAGCTGTGACCAAAAAAGACCACAGCAAGAGAAAACAAAGGAGAAAGACTAAAGAGGAAATTAAGGAAATACTGAGGAAAATCAGAAAAGACAAGGCAAAAATAAGGGGAAAAAATAAGGAGAGAGAAAAAAGAATGAAGAAAGCTGAAAAGGAAGATGAAAAAAGACCAGTCAAAACTACAGCACGGAAATGGGAAAACGAACGAATAAAAAGACATGGGAAAGAGAATACAGAAAGCTAACTAATAGAGTTAAAATACATAATCGGATTAGCAGAGAGGGGGAATGATTCATTCTTGCTCTAGGAGATGTATCTTTCTCAGAGAGGACTTTAAACCCTGAGGTTCTACTCTGAGTCCGGGTGTTCAAAGCAGGCTCTGAGCTGATGTGCATGGGAAGGGTTTGTGATACTAGCGGAAAAAAGCTGCATCTTCAGAGTTAATAAAAAAAGCTTTCAGACTTCAGCGAGCTGACTAAATTAGACTGAATATAAAGGTGCTGTATTATTTCTCAATAGCACTGTGAAAGGAGGGAATGTGATTTCTTTGAAGCAGCTGCAGAATAATCCAGGGCTTTCGGGTGTACTTCAGCCAAATGCGCTCTCCTGGTTTCAGCAGGTTAACTTCATTAAAGGCTCCATCCACCGCTTTAATGTTTGATGGGCTCCCCACTGGGTGGGTGCATTAGGCAGCAACAACGCTCCCATGGGATGATTGTAAGCTTATTTTTCAATGGGAGTGGAATGAAGAGGGAACACAGAGTCTAGGATGGCCACGCCAGCTCCTTGGTTACTGTGCTAACAACTAACGACCTGGGCTATACTGATGGTTAGAGAGTCACTGAACCAAAACCCTGGGTCAGACCAAACCACAGGGAAGTTTGGGGCTGGATCTGAACTTTCCTGCTGCCCCCAATCCCCTTGTGACAGTCAAAGTGGCTACAGCATTTCATTAGTTCCCCTTTGTACAGGAGCTGGTGACAGGAAACGATCATCTCCTGCGGATTATGTTCTGCATATGGTGAGGGTGGTGGGGTTCCCCTTCTGGCATCTCAATTCCCCAATTTCTTTAAAGAGGGCATGTCTGAGTTTGCCCTACTACAGGCTGGCAGTGTACCTTGCCACAACCCAAAGGATCACATGAAAGGCCTAATGCAAAGCCTGCTGAAATCAGTGAAAGGTTCCCGAGAACATCAGCAGATGCTGGATGAGGCTGAATTGGTAGGAAATGGTGTATCTAGCAGGGAGTCTCCTCCCTGATGGGGAAGGGCGATGCTCAGAGACTTAACCACTGATTCCCTCTCACTCACACCCAAGTAACTCCATTGCCCAGCACAGGTGGCCTTGACTTTATTACACCACTGTAATTCCAGTGCAACTAACTCCCTTGAAATCAGAATTATCCCACCATGACTGCGAAGAGAACTGGGCCCCACATATCCAGCCTCTGACTAGATCCAAGATGGCGCATGGTCTGCTGGGACCCAGAGTCTCCACAGACAGCACCTCTGTTTTAAGGATGAGATTGGTCACTGCCACATGACAGTGAGCCATGGGCCTCACCTTACCCCATCCTGACTTTGAGTAACTAGGGCCTGACTCTGCCCCCAGTGGCAAAGCTTCCACATAGTGAAGTGAACAGGAGGAGGACTAGGCTCCCAATCAACTACAGGCATACAATAAAGGCCTGATCCAAAACCCTTTGACCTCAAGGGGTGGGGAGGGTGTTCATTAACATCATGGAGGTCTGGCCCAGACTCAAAGGGCTGAGACCTGCAAACACTACAGAGCATAGAAATGCTAATTGTAAGCAAAGCTACCCAGTTAATCACCTTCAAATCCCTCCTCAAAACTCTTCTTTGCCATGATGCCTAGTAAAACCTTAGTAACAGTTCAGCTGGTGGTGTGCCTGCTGACCAATATTGTATCACTGTTTCCTTATCTGTCTGTCTCCATCTGTCATCTCTTATTCTTAGATTGTAAGCCCCTTGTGGCCAGGGCAATCTTTTTGTTCCATGTTTGTATAGCGTCTAGCACAATGGAGCCCCATTTCATGACTGGGGTCCCTAGGTGTTGCAATAATAAATAACACTAATTATAAACAGTGCCACTCACTTCAGCAAGGCTGGTTGCGGATGTAAGTGCTGCGCATGGATAATAAGTACTTTCAGAAGTGGTCCCTATCTGCACAGTGTTACAGGGGCTGGGCTAGCAATCCCATTATAACACCTCTAAAACACATGCATTCCTAAACTGCATTATCACAGGGTTATTTCAGCTCCCTCCTGCCTGAAACTTGGCAAGCAACTCTTCAGCCAGAAGCAATTTCTTCTTTCTTATAAACAAAATGTCATTACCGTTATTTTGGCACTTGGTTTGATAGATCCTGGCAAGAAAATGCATGTGTATATTTAAGATGCTTTTTCTTTTCTTATCATGTTTTAGCTTTTGACCTCTCCTCTGCTCTAATATTCATGCACATTCTGCAGTGTATTCTCTTTGTGATGCATTCACATAGCTCTCAACCACAAACAGCATTCATATGTACCCCTCTAGAAGATAATGCACTCTTCTGGATCTTTTGGGTTTTGGCTTCTTTATGTGATTTGTCAAAAATATTTCATTTGCTTCCTAGATTATTATTAATATTTGCATTACAATGGTACCTCAATAAAGTCTGGGATTTCATTGTGCTAGGCACTGTACAAACGTCAAATAAAAGACAATTAATTGCCAAGAGTTTACACTCTAAATAGAACAGAATGAAACTAATAGCCAGACAAAACAAATGCAACTTGCATGTAGATTATATACACAACATTTGCTTAGATTGCAAAATCCTGGGGCCAATGGTTGCGTTTTTGTTATGTGTATACAGTGTCTAGCACAGATGGCGCCTTAATCTGACCTGAGACCACAAAACAAACAAACAAAAAAACCAGGGGCAAGGTACATAATGTTATTAGTTATTACTTTATAGTTGAGTTACAGGGTATGTGTACACAGGGATAAAAAACCCATGGCTGGACCAGGACAGCTGACTTGGGCTCACAGGCATCAGGACAAAAAGCTGAAAGAATCATTGTGTAGACCAGGTGTGGTCAAACTGCAGTTTGGGAGCCACATGTGGCTCTTCTGTGAAAAACTGTGGCTCCCAGAAGAACATCAACAAATAAATTTAGGAAAGCAGCCCAGCCTAGGAGGTTGGGAAGGCTGGGGTGAAGTGTGGCATGGTCAGGATTTTAAAAAACTTGCCACTAGCCTGCAGTCTTCTACATCGAGCAGCAGTTAAGTTTTTACTGTATAGGCCTAATTTTCATGGTAACTGTCGCGGAGTGCGCCATTTCCACTTGCTCAAACGCAGGGAAGCTCCTGGTTTGAGCCACAAATCCGGCCCCTTGATTCGAGGCAAGGTGGCCCACTGGCCGTAGTCAATGCTCACAGAGGCCCTTCAGTGCAGGGCAGTGCGGCCCACTGGCCGGAGCCAATGTTCACCACAGCTGGGTGCCACAAGGGGAGCGTGCCCAGGTAGGGGGGGTTCAGGCCCTCCCGCTCCACTGAACCCCAGTCCAGGGCCCTGGGGATACTGTGGGGTTTGGTCCAGTTGGCAGGGATCCAGGCCGCAATGCGCTGACTGAGGCCACGGCAATAACACAGCTCACCCCTATGGGCACTGCCCTGGGCTACTTCCTACCTGTGGCTGGGACAGCGTTCCCCCGTTTTGTTCCCGCTGTCCGCCCGGTTTCACCATGTCTTTTGGCCTGGGTCCCAGTACCCTCGCGGCGGAGTATGCCTCACTCATCAGCTTGTCCAGCTGTCGGCGTCCTCGGCCTCTTGAGGGCACGCTCCTTTAAGGCAGGGGCCGAACCAGACCTTGGATAGGAGCTTCCACCACACATCTGCTCCCTTCGCCAGCCTGCCTCCGACTGAGGGGAACTGCAGCCTTTTATGCCTGGGCAGCTGTTGGAGCGTCCCAGCAGGGCCTAAGGGGCAGGGCTACCTCTTTCCTCAGGGCATATAGGCCTGCTTGAGTGGGGGGCAGGTCCACCCTGTCACAGTAACCTTAAGTAATTATTAGGATCTGACATTAGTAGGATTGATATTTGTCCTCTTTTTATGATAAAATTGAAGTGTGCAATGAATTTTAAACTTAGTCACTTTGGAGTAGGTAAAAGTATATGCCTATAGGCCTCAGTGTGGCTCTCGAAGTTTTAATAATCAACTTGTGTGGCTCTTGAGTTCCATAAGTTTGGCCACCCCTGGACTGTAGACAAAGCCCAAGCCCAAACATCTACACAGTGATTTTTCCACCCCAGACCCTGATTCCCACAAGCCTCAGTCAGCTGACTTAACAGACTAAGTTACTGAGTGCCACAGGCAGAGAACAGGAGGCATCAAGGTGCAAACAGTTTTGCTTTCCCTTCATTCACGTTTTTAATTTCTCTAGACTAAACCTTCTCCCACCTTCCCCACTCCTCTGTCTACATGCCACACCCAGCCTGCCAATATCAGATTTAAGAGCTTTTCATCCACTGCATGGAAGGCCTTGCTGGAGAGAGACAAGTGTTCTTCATTAAGTGGTGCCACAAGCGGAAAAGGCATGAAGAAATCAGTGAATCCCAAATGGAGCCGTCCGTATGCCAGCTGACATCAACCCAGGGTAAGGCCCTTCTGCACCATTGGTAAAGGAGGGGTGGGCAGGAGACAGGAGGACAAATCAAGCAGATTTCATGGGGCAGCTTGAATGGGCCTTAACCAAAACCTGAGCTTCTACTTTCCTCCTCCTCCTCCTCTTCTCAGGTGTTGGGAATGGTTGGTTCTACATTTGGGGCTGAACTCAGCAGTCTGAACCTGTGTGTTATACCCTTACTAGCTTGTGTTGACTCCACGCTACAGACTGACATGAGACAGCTCTGCTGTATCAGAGTAAAGATTCCCCTTGTAACAGGTTCTCTGACAAGAGCAAGACCCTTGAATCGTGCCTCTAACATTATCCCCTACCCATACAATGAGACTTCGTCCCTGGCCAGCTCCTTATGTTGCTGGCTGTCTTTTCCCCCATCTCCGAGACCCTCCTTCTAGCCAGGGTGGATGGGATGCAGCCCGCAGTGTGCTGCTTAATCACTGCTGAGTAGCTACTTCCTCCCCTGAGGTGGGCATGCAGAAATTCTCATGGGGGTCATGATGAAGCCTGCCTAACAATCAACATATGATATGATAGGATTTCCAGGCATCAAGAGCTATGTCATGCTTGACTCAATGCACAGTTCTCCTGGGATTTGGGATGGGGAACAAAGCCTGACTCTTGTCACAGAACAGAACCAGCAGGCCACCCCTTTGATGCTGTTTTACCCTATGTCTAATGCAGTGGTTCCCAACATTTTCTCTGCAGTGGCACACCTTGCTACCTTTAATAAACTTGAGGCACACCACCATATAGTTTCCAAATAAACTCATGAATATTCATAGGCCAAAGAGCCAATCCAGAGATCTTGGAGTAGTTTTTCAAAAAAAATTGTGGCACACTTGCTCAGACCTGAGGGCACACCTGTGTGCTGTGGCACACCAGTTGGGAAACACTGGTCTAATGTTTTCCCCACTCTAGTGCCTAAAGCTTACTCCAATGGGAGCTGCAAGCACACAACTCGTCTCAAATGCAGGCCACTTATTTAGGTGTCTTAATGTGGTTTTAGGGACCTAACTTCCAGTGCCCAAGTTTTAAAATGTTTGTCTGTAAATGCTTGGAATTTGTAAGCAAAAATAAAGTAAAGTAAAATAAAATAATTACAAGTAAGGGAGAAAGAGCATATTGAGAGGAAGGAAGACTAAGAAACTGGATCAGGAACCAAGAGAGCTGGCTATAATGGCCAGCTCTGCCAAAGATTCCCTGAGTGACTTGGGCATCCCACAAAGGCCCAGGCCAGTTGAAGTCAATCAGGCCTGGAATGGACCTTTAATCTATTGGCATTTTAGTTCCCCATCTGTACACTAGGAATAATTCCCCTCTTACCCTTTATCTGCTTTACTAAACTGGCAGCTCCTGCAGGCAGGGTTGTCTCTTATTCCGGATCTCTACAACTCCTAGCACAGGCACCTACCAGAAGGCAGATAACAACCGTAGTGGCTTTGTTTGGCCTCATCTCCCACAGGGAGATGCTCCAGGATCAGCCACAGGTTCATTGCATTCACAATTTGGCCACTCTGATTGCATCTCGACAGTTTGGTGAACCTTACAATCAAGAATACACCAAGCAAAGTTAGTATGGAACTCAGTGTCTTGTGGGTGTGCCTGAGTTTGATGGTAACCGTGGGGATCATTATTATCTGAGAGACTGAGGAATGGCAGCTTTTAGTTAAACAAATGAAAAGCTGTATTTAGTCTCTTTTGCCACATTGTGATAGCAGAGAATAAAGACTTCTTAATATATTTTACAGCTGCCATTTCCTAGGTTTTTTGCCTGACAATAGTCACTGCAGTTCTGACTGGGAAGTTGTTGCAAATGCTCTTTGTTTTTAACGCTCCTATTGAAATAATACATATTAATTGCCTCATTCCTGAGGTTTTTGTTGTGTTGGAAAATTTAGGAAGTGGAAAGAGGATTTGATACTAAATCAGCAGCAGCTGGGAGGGGGGCATAGTGAGACCAGAGGGGGGTTTCGTGGATGAATAATGTAAAGGCGGAGGGGTTTAGACAACACAATAGACAGATAGACTTCTCCCTGAGTATCAGTAGGAGCCTGGGGAAAGGAGCTCTATCAGGGAGCTCCAGTGCAAGTGTTATGGTGGGGTGGGTAGCTGGAATAGCAGTGCAGAGGATGGGAGGCAAGAGCAGGAACAGCGAAGACCAGAAAGAAGGTGGAGGTGATGGGAACCAGGGACAGGTGGAAGCCTGAGCCCCACTGGAAAGGACCTGACCAGCCATGCATGCTCGGAGGAGAAAAAGTGGCTAAGGGTGGGAGAGGTGACTTTCAAACAAAAATTAATATTGGCACAAAAATGTGGGCATTAATTAATAACAGTGGGAATTTCCATTGCACCCATCCATTGCAAGTTTGGGAAGAAGATCTAGTTATAGTAATACCACCATTTCAGAGATGGAGAACCTGAGGCACATAATCTTTACTTGAACCATGCAGGCACTTATTAATTAGCACTTTCTGGGTTAGAACACAGCTCTTCTGACATCCTCCCCCATGCCTTCACCCCTAGACCACAGTAATCTCTTTTCACTTGATAGGCATCTTTTCCTGCAATCCCTTTGAGTTTGAAGAAGAGGATTTCTCCCTTCAAAGGTTTTTGGCACCCCATAAAGGCTCCGTGTTCTTATTTATTCTCCTCCACTTGGCTCCACAGTGCAGCCCCAGTTCTGCTTCTGTGATGGTATGGATACCATACAGCCTGATGGCTGTATTGCTGAGTTGAATGGCAGGTGAGTGCTGAGGAAGCCCCATAGTGTAAGCACACAAAAGAGTGAACAGACTAGACTTCAAGTCCAGGACTGAAATATAGCCATGGACTGAACACTTTTCACAGCAACGAAGTCCCAGTTTCAAATAAGTCCAAAAAATGATGTAAAACACCAGCCTGCTTCCATTGAAATCAACAATAAAACTCCTTAGTGACTTGAGTGGGATCAGGACCGGGCCCCTTGTGGATTGATTTATGACTTGCACATGTTGTACCCTTGAAAGCTTTATGTGTTTCTTTTTATTTCCATGGATGTTTTAACAATAAAGCAAATGCCCATAGATTTGTGCCTATGAATTATTTTACTCCTAATGAGAGGAAGAATTACCTGAGCAGTGTTTAGATGGCCCTCTGTTGCCAGCGTAGATGTAATTGCAGGCTGATTGACTGGCTGAATATTACAGTTCACCCCATTGGTATTTCCATTAGAAATATTGCTAAATGTAATTCTACTTCTTTTGGGGAGGAAGGGGGGGGGGATGCAATCTGTTTCTGCAATTACAGTTGCTAAGGAATTGGAATTGAAGTCATAGTCATGTTATTGTAACTCATTACAGCTACTAATTGGACACTCATCTGACAAGCACCTTATTGCTTAACTTGGGAAAAAAAAGACAATTAAGGACAAAACAAAATTAAACAACTTCTTATGGCTCCAGGTACTAGTGCATAATTGTTTGTGTTGTTACCTGCTTGGTTATTATGAGGCCCCAGTAGTGAAAAAATAATGGGTGGGTTTTCTGTAATTGATCAAGCACAAATAGTCGATGCTGCCGATTTACAACTAATCACTCTCCTTCTAGGACCCGTGTTCTGAGCTCTGCGAGACACGAGCAGCTGTCATTCCAATGGATATTAATTTATATTGTCTTTCATTCTACTTCTCTGTGCACTGATACACAAAGGGAACGAGATGCCAGCGGGAGCTTTACATGAAGACATCTGGTTGAAAGACAGACAGTACCCACACTGGAGAGACTGCACCTGGACTTCCACTTTAAAATCAGTGCAACCAGTTGCTTCCTGGCTCTGGGTTTTTTGCATTTATACCGTATTTTAGATTCCTTCCCTTCTCCCCATCTCTATCAATCACTGGAAAAATGAGATTCTAGGAAGGAGGGACTTTTGTGCAACACGTAAGTGGAAGCCAGAATGTCAGGGTAATGTGTATTTGATCCAATGAAGGTCAGGGCGGGGGGGGGGGGGAGAAGAAGGTGATAGGAAGTGGTATTGGGAGAGGAGACGAAATAGTCTGTTAGTGTAGAAAAGAAAAGAAAACAAAAGAAAAGAAAAGAAAAAGAAAAATGGCTACTCAGTGACAGAGAAATGCTTTAGTATGCCTACTTGCCTACGTAATCACTCCAGAGAACTTCTGAGACCTTAGAATCATAAAAATGTAGGGCTGGAAGGGAACACAAAGAGATCATCTAGTCCAGGGGTCAGCAACCTGAAAAATAAGAGCAGCCATTTTTAGAAATTCCTCCAATAGCCAAGTGTTTTGAGAGCTGCAATGGGTGTAGGCTCCTGAAGGGGGGGAGGCAGGAGCTGGGTCAGGCCACATACCACAGGGCCCTTGGTGGGGGGAAGGAGCCTGGAAATGGGGGTGAGTCCCCACAGGCTGAGGGGATCCCAGAGTCTGGCACAGGCAGCCCACAGAGTCCCCCACTGAGAGGGGGCCCGGGAGCCCAGAGCCACAAGGGGGACAGCTAAATAGCCACATGTGGCTCCAGAGCCACAGGTTGCAGACTCCTGGTCTAGTTCATCCTTGTCTGTGACTCACAGCAGTTACCTTGATGGCCGCCCCTCCCAGGCCATCACTAAAGTACGTAGAATGTGTGAAGTAAACAGATGGCCCCTTCACCTTAACTAGGTGGCCCCTTCACCTTAACTAGATGGCCCCCTTGAACTCAACTGGATGGCCATTACCACCCTGGGGGCCCATTGTTTTGCAGGGCTTGGTGTAGGTGGGCTCTGCCTAACTGCAAGGTCCTGCGGGGCATGACTCATACCCCCATTGTTCCCAGCATTCCCTGTAATCAGGGAAAGGTGGGAAACAGTCTTTAAAAGCTGGGGTTCTGGGGTGCTCAGGCAGGATGGTCTTCAACATCTCGCCTGGCCTGATCAACCAGAAGCTGCCTCCTCTGCTCACGAGTTCCCCTTAGGGCGTATCAACGAGTTTCCCCCACGAGTACAACTGCCGGCCGATTACGAGTCTCCTTTCTCCTGCCTGTAACGCTGCTGCCTCTGCTGTTAATAGGACTGGTAAGAGTCTACCCTGCAGCCTCTCTTTAAAGTATTTTATTTCTTTATTGCTGCTTTGAAGCTGCTTTCCCCAGCTTTACAGGCTTGTGTGCGTGTGTCTTCTGCCTTCTCTTTTCTGTTTTTTGGTTTGCCTCTTCAGTTTGTGTCAGGAGCTCCCGTGTTTGTAATTGCCCGTCGCTACTTTGTGTCGCACAGTGCATCCCCTTATCCTGAATCATTTGTGTTTGTGTTGAAAGTATCCTTGTAAGTTGCAACAATGTATTAGGTTAATTGGTAGCCTTAGAAGTTTTAAGTTAACAGTTAAGATTGTTTCCTTTAGTTTGTAGCCTTTATAATTGTTTTGTTAAGTTGCTTGTGCCCTCCCTCTGTAACTTCCCCAACTTAAATAAACTTTTTCTATTTGAACTCTCCTTGTCCCCTCTTTATTTTCCAACTGCCCCCGCGTGCCCCTCTTTTCTCTCCAGCCCCTTCTTCCACTGTCCACAGCCCCTTTCCCCCTGGTGACCCCCCAGCCCTCTCTACTCCCTTCTCTGACCCCTGCCCGTTGCGGCTTTTCCCCCAGCTTTTCCCCTTTTTCCGCTGCTTTCCTGTGGCTCTCACTGGCTCCCCGTTACTGCCGCCGCTTTCCTGCGGCTCTCGCTGGCTCCCCATTACTGCCGCTGCAGCCTTTCCCCATTTCCCAGCGGTCATCCCCGCTTTTCCCTGTTCCTTGGTGCTCCTGCCAACTCCCTGCCGCTGCCTGCAGCTGCCCTGACCCCTGCTCACCCCGCCACCCTTGCGGCTCTCCGCCCCTGTGGCTCCCGGCTCCCAAGCCACTCCCGCGGCCGCTGCCGGTTCTCCGCGTTCCATCGCCAGCGCTTCCCCCAAACCCCTTCTGCCTTCCCCGCCAGCCGCCACTCCCCCGAACCCCTTCTGCCTTCCCCGCCAGCCACCGCTTTCCTGAACCCGTTCTGCTTTCTCGCCAGCCGCTCCCCCGAACCCTTTCTGCCTTCCTGCCACCGCCGCTTCCCCCAAACCCCTTCTGCCTTCCCGCCACCGCTTTCCTGAAGCCCTTCTGCCCTCCCAGCCACTGTTCCCCGAGACCCTTCTGCCCTCCCGCCTCCGTAGCAAACCCCTGAACTCCCTTTCAGCCCCTCCTGCTTCTCCCCGTTGCCCATACCCCCACGCTCAACCCCCCTTCTCAGTCTCCCTCACAAACCCCCAAGCTTCTGCTCAGGCCCCCCCCCACTTTTCCCGTTGCCCCATCCCATTCCCCCAAGTCCCTTCCCCCTTGCCTTTCCTCTCCTTTGAGCCCCCCCACTAACCTTCTTTGCTTCTCCTGCTCCCCCGCCTGCTTCCACCTTTTTCTGACATGCCCACTTGCTAATTCGGTGCTGTACCCCCTTTTTCTTATAGTGTATTAAAGTACCTTTTAGGTTATAGTGAATAGGGCTATAGTGTTAGTAGGTTAGTTGAAGAACCCCATTGTTCCCCAACCTGCCCCCACTCCTGAAAGTTAGGTACCCCCGAACACTTTACAGAAACCACTGTGACAAACACAACATACACAGACCACCGCTCACCTTACCCTATACTCATTTTAATAAAGTATACCCCGAATCCACCCCGTACCCCACAGGTGCAGTGGTTGCCCCCCAAGATCCTCAAATCTCTGAACCTGCTGGCAGGGTCAATCCTCTGGTGCAAGACCAAAGAAATCTAGATCATCTCTGACAGATGCTTGGCCAACTTGTTCATAAAAACCTTCAACAATGGAAAATCTACAACCTTCCTTGGAAACCTACCCCAGTATTTAACTATCCTTAGAGGTAGGAAGGATTTTCTTAAAGTCTAACCTAAATCTCCCTCACTGACTTACACTGACTACTTCTCATCCTACTTTTTGTAGACATAGAAAAGAATTGATAATTGATCTCTTTACAACAACCCTTAACATAGGTCAAGTTTTCAAAACCGTCTGTCATTTTTGTTGCTCTACTCTGAACTTTCTCCAGTTTGTCCGAAAATGTGCTGTCCAGAACTGGACACAATACTCCAGCTGAAGACTCACTAGCATTTAGCAGAGTAGGTCACTTACCTCCTGTGTCTTGTACGACACATCTGTTAAACACACTACAGGAAAATATTACACTTTTTTGCAACTACAGATCATAGTTGACTCATATTCAATTTGTGAGCCATTATAACCCTCAGATCCTTTCCAGCAATACTACTTCCTAGCCAGTTATTCCCCATTTTGTAGTTGTGCATTTAATTTTTCTTCCTAAGTTTAGTACTTGTCTTTATTGACTTTTACCTTGTTGATTTCAGACCGATTCTCCCGTTTGTCAAGGTTGTTTTGAATTCTAAACTTGTCCTCCAAAGTGCTTGTCAACCCCTCCAGCTAAGTTTATAAGCACATTCTCTACTCCATGGCTCAGAGGCACAGTATGTGCCTCACCCCAGATTTGTTGCTTGGCTTGTACTGAGTATGCTCACATGAACTGAGCATGCTCAGTAACACTGCTGAAGCCAGTAGCTCTCACTCTGCCTATCCTCCCCCCCCCCCAAACTATCAGTAGACACAGGTCATCTCTGTCCTGACCGAAAACATTAATGAAAATATTGACTAGTACTGGACCTGGGACTGACTGCTGAGGGACCCCTCGAGGTATGCCTTCCGATTTTGACAGCAAATCATTGAACTCCTTGAATATGATCTTTTAACTAATTGTGCACCCACCTTTTAATAATTTCATCTAGACTCCGTTTGCTTACAAGACTGTCATGTGGAACTGTGTCAAAAACTTTAATAAAAATAAAGATATATCATGTCTATTGCTTGCCTCCTTCCACTAGGCCAGTAACCCTGTCAAAGAAAGAAATTAGGTTGGTCAGGTATGATTTGTTCTTGACAAATCCATATTGGCTATTACTCATCACCCTATTATCAGTTAGATGCTGATAAATTGGATTGGTTAATAATTTGTTCCTATATCTTTCCAAGTATTGAAGTTAGGCCGAGAGGTCTATAATTCGACAGGTCCTCTTTTTGAAAGACACAGTACTACCTTTGCCCTTCTCCAGTCCTCTCGGACCTCATCTACCCTACATGAGTTCTCAAAGATAATTACTAACTTGTTCCTTAAGAACCCTTTGCTGAATTTTGTTGGGTCCTGCCAACTTGAATACAACAGTGTATGTAAATATTCTTTAACCTGTTCTTTTCTACTCTGGGTTGTGTTCCTTCCCTCTTGTTGTTCCTATTAATTATGTTAAATATCTGACCACAGTTGCCCTCTTCATTGAAGACTAAAGCAAAATAAGCATTAAAAACCACCTCTGGGCTTCTTGGTGTCATCTGCTATTAGGTCTTCTTCCTCTCTCTCCTTCCAAGTAGTTAACCTTTCCATCATATTTCTCTATCTCCTAATGTGTCTATAAAACCTCTTATCATCTTTTATGTTCTTTATTAGATGTAAGGCTTTGTCCACACTAGAAAGGTGAGTCAGCCCATATAGGCTATGTCTACACATGCATAATTATTTTGAAATAAGGATTTTGAAATGAGTTATTTCGAAAGAAAATCCTTATTTCGAAATAAGTTAATTCGAATTAACAAAATGTTAATTCGAATTAAGGGAAAGCCTGCAATCCAAATGGCTGTTATTTCAAAATGGGTATTTTGAAATAAAGCCATTTGGACCTGTTGTTTCGAACAGTTCTTTCGAAACAACAGGTCTACATGGTATTGTTTCGAAAGAACAGGTCTAAACGGCATTATTTTGAAATATCCCTTCCGAAATAACGGCCGTTTCGAGGGGGGGGGGCAGGTTTTACTTTTTCGAAATGACGATTCTTATTTCAAAAGGACGGGATCTGTCCTTTCAAAATAAGAAAACGTCGTGTAGACCTAATTTCTTTTATTTCAAAATAATGAGTGTTACTGCCACGGAGCGTGTCCACTCTACCCTTCCTCAGGCAAGAGGTGTGCAGCCTCACTAGGACCACTTCCTCCAGCCTAAGACCAGTCTCTCAACTCCCCTCACTGCCCGCCATCGGGAGACGAGTCCAGCTTCCCACTCCACACTCTAGCTGGGTGCTAGAGTAGAGCTACCTGGAGCTGCTCCTCCCCTCCCTTCTAGCCTAAAGCTAGGGTCCAGCCACTTGGGGCTTCTCAATCCACTCTCAGACTGGAGCAGAATCCAGCTGTAATTCTTATCAATTTCAGGACTCAACAGGAGTCCAACCAATGTAAAGAATGCAAGTCTACACTGACTCTGCATCACCCTATCTATACCAACATAAGCCGCACACCTCTCATTGATGTGGGTTTTTTATGTCAGCATATCAAAGGAGTTATGCCAGAGGGAAGAGCATTTCAGTGTGTATGCCTCAACTGTTTTGCTGATGAAAGCTGACTTTTGTTAACAACAAGCTCTCAAGTTAGATTAACCTTAACTTATTTTATGCTTAAGGTATTCTTATTTTGTCTTTACATGCTTGTACCGCTCTTTTGTACTCCTTAGTAATTGGTCCAGATTTCCATTTTTTGTAGGCTTCTTTTTTGATTTTCAATTCATTAAAGAGCTCCTGATACATCCATATGGGCCTTTAATATTCTCCCTGTCTTTCTTTCACATCTGGAGAACCTGCAAATGTGCCTTCAATTGTCTCTTTCAACAACTGCCATTCTCCTGAACTCTATTATCCCTTAGATTTTCTTCTCATGACATCCTACCTACCAGCTGTCTGAGTTTGTTGCAACCTGCTTTTTTTTGAAGTCCTTTTGTACATTATTCTGCTGCTTTCACTCCTTCCTCTCCTTAGAATCATGAATTCTGGAACTAACTCTGTACAAATCTATTTACTATGATTTTCAGAGAGAAAAAGGAGAAGGAAAGACTTGTAAGTTGTCACTCTGTAAACCCTATGCCCACATCCCCCACTCTGAGGAAAAGAGCAACTAAAGGCACAAGCTTGTGAGTCACTGATGTCCTTTGCTTGTTTCTCAACAAAAACAACTTGAAGACCCAACACAGAAACAGCTGGGTTCCCAAATAACCATGTTTACAAAACACAAAAAAACATCCAAGTCCTCCCTACACACAACTGAGACCAGTTTCTGGTGGCTTCTAAAACATAGATTGCAATGAGTGCTACTAGAGGGCTAACAAATTATTTAAAGCAATATTAACCAAGTCCTATACTCCTTTGTCCAGTTGCCTGTGTGACTTTAAGTAAGACTCTAAGCTTTTTCTTTGCTGCAAACAAACAGAGAGGGGGAAAAAAAAGAGGGATAATACTTTGTGTCCTTTATGCGATGTTGTATTGAATGATTGCACTGTGTTAGGGAGCTTTTGCTACTAGAAGTGTCATCTGTCCAATGAGACATAAAATTAAGCTCCTGACTCTGTGTGGTATTAAAGATCCCAGGGTACTTTTCAGAAGAGCAGGGATGTTAGTCGCAGTATGCCAGCCATATTCCACAGCTTGAGTCACATTATATTCTGACTACAAGTTGTAAATGGATCTTGTATTTTTTTCACTTCTTATCGTGAATTGTTTTATTGTGTTGCTGTGCACTGTTAAATGCATGACATGTTTCGCCCCAGAGAAAGCTGCAGTGTACTTAGGCACTGCAATCAAGGAGCAGAGCTCTAGTGTTCTAGGCACTGTGTAAATATCTAACAAAGAGACTATTCATGGACCCACAAAGATCTTCCAATTTACAGTACTGTAAGTAAAGAAGTGGAATAAACAATCCTGCTGTAGAGTTTTGTTAGAGTTATTAAGTACTTTGGGATGAAATGCACTGTATAAAAATAAGATGCTATTATTCTGATTTCTCAACCACAATTTTTGAAGACTCAAACTGAAGATACATTTTGCTGCTTTGAGGTGCAAGCTTTTTGTAATGTCAGAGCTATTAGTTTTCTTTGCTAAATCTAAAACTCTGTCTTGTTGCTTCCACATTATGTGCCCAATTCCCTACTGCCTTTCAGCTAGTGAAGTCGTTTACACCTGTGCCACGTGGATGGAAAATGCTGCTACTGAGGTAAGTGGAGAATTCAAATCTGTGGATTTTGTTTCCCTCCTTTATTTTCGGGGTTTTTAGTTTGTTGTTTTTGTTTGTTTGTTTTTTGCCAGCCTTCCATTCATATAAATAATGGCAGAGATTCAAGGCGGGGGCAGAGGAGGGCAATTGGCCTGCTACTTTGAAGCATAAACAATTTGTTCTGTATTTCCTCTTTTCTGAATTTACAGTTGATGAGGAGATGACACAAAGCTCTCTTTCCCCTTACTCCCTTTTCAGTTTTTGCTGGTTCTTGGAGAGTTTAGACTGCAGATTTCCCAACGCTGGTTGTTGAAGTTATGCTTTCATAAACAGTAAATAACTGACAAAGGCCCTACAAAGGCCCTGTGAAGTGTAAGGAAATCCCCCATGAATTCTCAGAAATATTTTAACTGGGAGCAGAAACCATGTTTTTAGCACCCCTGCTTCTATGAAGCAGTCACGGTTGGGAATGGTTTAAACAGCTGCTGATGTTGCTGTGCTGGAGACTATTTGGACTGAGTAACTCTACTGAAAATGTGCCATTCCTTTAATGTAACCTAGGAAAGCAACGCAGTAGGCTGGTCTAGGCCAAATGGGCATTTCTACAGGCTCCTATCACCTCCTTTTCTATGCACAGTGATGACTTCAGCAGTGACAAGCAGTACCTGGAAGTCATCTTCTCTCTTTTTTTTTCCCTTCCATTTTGTAGATAGATGCAGCACCCCCACCTGGCATCCACCTGGCATTGTCCCAGGTTCACAGTGTAAGGCAGTGGTTCCCAACCTTTTCAAGTATGGGCCCCCCTTTTAAACATAAAAAAGTTTTGTGGACCCCCAAATGATAATAGTTGTTATCAGGGACTGACTGCAGACAGTGGTGCTGCAGAAGGGCAGTGGAGGAACTGGGCCCCACCTGCTCCCAAGGGGTGGGGACGTATCCAGGCTATGGTTGCTCACAGCAGGCAAATATAATTCATTTTTAGAGCCCTCTCCAACCTGGATTGCTGGCTGGCAACAGCTGGGGCTTGATGGATTCACGGACCCCTTGCAATGACTCTGCGGGCCCTCAGGGGTCCCTGGACCACAGGTTGGGAACCACTGGTGTAAGGTAAATAACTCCAAACTAGAATCAGGCTAGAGAAATAGTTTTCAGTCAGACTAAATCTCTGTCTGATGTAACATCTCAAAACTAAGACCAAGAGCACCATATCTGCTGTTCTCCTATCATTCTATCTTTATCTAGGAACCCTGTTTTTACCAGATCCCATTTTAGCACCAACCTCCTGGGTCACCCACTCCCTCAAATTAAGAAACATTTTGAAAAAAAAAATCTCCAGATGCACTGAAGAGCATTTTAGCGTGTGAAGTCCTTTGTGTTTGGATGCTCTTTATCCCCTGTGCTGTGCCAAGTGCTCTGAAGATGGTCACTAAGGCTTGCTCTGCACTAGAAAATTAGGTAATTCTTAATGCTGCCACTCAGGGGCATGAAGAATCCACACCCCTATGTAATGTAATTAAACCAATTTAAGTTCTCATCTAGATAGCTGATGGGACCTTGCTACCCCTTTTAGGGATGTGGATTACCTATTACAGCAATGGGAGATACCCTCCCACTGGTGTAGTCAGTGTTTATGATGAGATCACAGTGCTAAAGAAGCTTTGCTATCCATTTGTCAGCACATGAAACATCATCATTGCCCAGCAACTGAATGGTTCAGTCTGGATTATTTCTGACAGCCAGAGGGGAGACTGAACACATTTACCTTTTCTCTTCCTGGCATGGGTTTCAGCACAGTAGCGCAAGTAGCAATGCCTGCAAACAATCTGTGGCAGCCTCCACAACCCAAATATCACAGGACCGCACTTCTACAAGAGGCCAGAAAAGGAAACTGATTAAAAAACAGTTGCAAACAAAAATGACATTGCAGTGGTTTGTTCTGCATCTCATTCAAGCCAAGAGAAAAAGGCTGCATTTCAGTTAAGTTGTATGTGCTGCATCTGTTCTGCGATTCATCTAAGCTGAGAGTTCTTCAGAAAGCAATACCCAGCATAATCAGTGAAGAGTAAAGCTGATTTTTAATGTTTTCAGATTTAATTATCTAAGCTGTTAGACATAACCTAGACAAGGCACAGCTTTGTCTACATGGGAAAATTCACTAGCATTACTATATCTGAATAATTGTGCCACTGTAACTCGTCATGTGAACACTTATTCAGAATAACAGTGACCTTTTTCGGTTTAGCCAAATTTGCTGGGAACTGTCAGCACATTTTTCCATGTGCAAGTTTGCACACTGGTATTCTGCATGCACTAATGTTTACCTCTCTTACAAGAGAGTGTCAGATTTAATGCACTGATTTACGCTTGTAAACTTCCCAGAGATCCTCAGGTGAGCAGCCCTTTAAGTTTTGTTACTTATACTATGGTCCAAATACGTTTACAGGAAGGGTTACTTTTGTGATTTATTGTGGCACAGTCAATGGAATACCATAAATGTGAGTCCCAGTCCTGCATGCCTTTACACACAACAAGTAATCTCTTGGGGTCACAGGACTACAATTGTGTGTAAAGTTACTCATGCATAAGCATTTACATCAGGAAAGCTTTGGTTGTTAGTGGCTGCCAACCACTGAAAGCTTCAGCATGATATCAGCAACAGCCAAATGGTGTCTTCCCAGTGACACACTCACACAGGCTAATTACCACCTTTATAAACGAAGAGGACGGTGATACTCATCAGTCAAAATGTTGGCACTGTACCAGAGGCCTGTCATTAGCAACTGGCAAGTCCCCGGTGAGACACGAAGCAGTCATTCGGAATATCCAGCTAAATAAAGGATTCTCACCAAAGCGAGCTGATGGAGCTGGGGGGCCCCCTGCTTTGGGACACTTGCTTTTCTTGTTAGCCATGATAATAGAGAGATCCAAAAAAGAAGGAAAACACCAGACTGCCTGTTACTACGAACAGATGATTGAAGTGCTGCGAGAGGTGGAACTTGAAGACGCTCTCGTTACTTGGCCTTTCCTGCCTTTGCTCATCTGCAATCTGTTGCCAAATTAGAATCAACCTTCACCCGGCCAGCACTATGAAGTGTCTCTGTTTAACGTTCTGGTAAAAGGAGAATGTGTGAATGAAAGGGCCTCTTTTGCTAGAGTTGTTCACAGGGAGACTCAGATGAATACACTACAGAAACACAAGGTACTCTGTGAAATCCCTGTGCATGCCGGGGTGGTGGGGGATGACAAAGAACAGAGCCAGAGTCCCACCCTGATGGAGTTTGCCTGCAGCAGAGGATTAAAAGGGAACTTGCAGACTAGTGCGGGAGCTGGAAGGAAGGAAATTCACGGGGGGCTGAATGGCCAGCTGCTGGCACCCCAGGTCAGTGGCAGTGAGGGATTTCAAAGAGGCAGCAGGGAGAGGCTGGCAGGTGGGAGAGACACATTATGACTCTTCCCAGTGGGAATCTTGAGGCTGCCATCAATTTTTGGAGCCTGCATAATTAAGAGTAGCTGATCAAAGTTTCCAAGAGACAGCACACTTCTCTTTCCTCCTCTTGTCACAGCGGCCACTTCCCATTCAGAGGGAGCAGAAGCTAGTCTCCCTTTGTGTGCAAGGCCCTTCTCAAAGACCACAGCTTTCCTGGTAATTAGGTGTGTTTATTGTGGAAATCTAGCGCTGCCTGAACTGGCTGAGTGGGATCAGCTTCCTGGGTTTGTTTGGGTTCAGCTGACCGTAACTCACCACTCCTTCCACTGCACCTTCCCTGTGTGCGGGGACTGAACTGAAGGGGTGTTTCACCTCTCCAAGATGGAGGAGGTAATGGTGTCACTTGCTTGCCATTCCCATCTGGCCCCCATTGGCTTATGTCTAGAGGTAGGAAGATTGGGGAGCCAGGCATCAGTCATTCTTCATCAGCAGATGTGCTTGCATTAGCACACACAGGGAGAATTCCCACGGGGATCAAGGCTGGCTGAAGTCAAGTTCATCCATAGCAGAGTCGACACATCACCCTCTTCTGTTAAAAGGACAAACTGAATAGTCCTAGCAGTAGTCAGGACTAGGTGAAAGCAATGGGCCTCTGGAACTTATCTCAGAGACGGAAAAGGACAAAGTCAACTTAGAGGCGTCCCTAGCAGTGTGAGCTCTTCAGCATGTCCTATTCATTGGAAGCCAGACTGATGAGCCACAAGCCTGTTGACAGCAAGGCTGGTGATGACTGGCAAGCCGAGCCTCTGGGGGCGTGATTCTCCGAAGTGTAACATTGGTGAGATTCCAAAGAAACCCAGCTGGGAAGAATCAGAGCCCACTCAGAAGATCTGCAAAATCAAAACTGGGCTGGCAACTCCATGGGAACTGAATTCCAGGACTTCTCTCTTCTGACCAGGGCAGAAATATCATGAGTTTGGCACCTCTCCCTGCTTTGCCAGCACATGGCCTCTCTGTAGGTCCATTCAGAAACTCTTACTGCCCCCTCCTGCTCTTCTGCCTGTGGAGGACAGGATACTTGCTGAGTGTGGGTGAAGCTAGTGACAGCACTACCCTGACACCCCAAGGAAGGGAGTGTGTGCATGAGAACAGGGAAGGTCTGGTTTTTGCATTGCCAGCTGCTGGCTCTGATAGTAAAAAAAAAAAAAAGGCCCTTTCTGGAAACTCATTCATGTTTTCCCTTATGCTCCCTGCTGGAATGTAACAGCTCACTGGAGTGGAGGTTGGATAGTTTTCCATTTGATCTGGGATAATCTGAGATTATGGTAGTAAACGAGGACCCACTCTACACTGGCGAACTTGTGGAAGTCCCTCCTTCCCCCATCACTTGGTACAGCTTCACTAGGGACAGCAAATGGGAAGAGCATTGGACTGGCTGTTTGTGTTTTTAAACACTGGGTCAGCTAATCTGGTGGTGTAAAACCCCGTTCCAACTAGTAGCCATACACTCAGTGCTGCCCCAGAGTGGCTCTGCATGTCAGCATGGTTGATGAGTGGAGATTTTCAGAAACCCTATTCCTGCATCACTGTGTAGCCTAATATGTGTTCACTTATCTGAATTGAGTCAGCCACACAAGATCTTTGTGTATCCAGAGACATACAGTTGCATGGATCTGGCACTGCATGGCTAATTTCATTTCCTGAAACTCCAGTTTTCTGCAATTTTCTTTCCCAGCCTGCCCTGTGACATTTTTAAAGTCGTCTTTTTTTTTTTTTTTTTTGAAAAAGACACAGAACAAGCACATTATATATATATATATTCTTCAGATCCCATATCCTGCTAAGAAGAGAAATATCCTGGCTGCAGAAACAACAGCCTGAAATTTTTGGGTGTTTTTTGTCTTGTTCTTTTCCTGTGTTTACACTCCCTAGTGGAACATTTATTAATCTGATGATAAGACCGAATGGAAACATCTTAGTCTGAGAGCGCATCCAGATAGAGCCCACGCCCAGCACAGTCCTCAAATAACACTGTCCCTTAAATACACAGTCACAAGCATGCATGGCGCAGAATACATGTGAGACTCACGTGTACTGAGACACCCACATGCTCAGTTTACATACACTTGACTCAGTTCATACACACAAACACACATGATCAAATCCCCAGGCAGGTAAATACAAGAGGGTCTCAGTGCACAAATAATTTTACACTCAGTAGGGGATTTAACATTTGGTAGTCTGCAGCTTAATTAACACATCAGGAATCTGTCTGCCTCCAATGGATCCTAGAAATGTGACGGTCTGTGTTTGGCTTCTATGGGGGCAGCTATTTCACGTTTTCATAATGGTATGTTTTCCATCTTGTGAGCCTTCTAGCACTTGGCCATGGAAAATGCAGGAGATGCAGCTAAAGGTCACATAAGCATCCTTTGTTGGTTAGGTTGATTTGGATGTATTTTTAAATACGAGGCTTAAATCAACTGTTACTTGGCAGCAAAAGGATTAATGTGAATTTCCTAGTTACACAATAATATCCAGCAGGACTTGGAGAGTCCCCCACTCACATCCTCAGCCCCAGCTCCACTCTGTCTCTTTGCAAAGCCCACATCTGCCCCTGCTGCAGCAGCTTCGTGAGGCGAGCAGGGATAAACACAGCATGATCTGCCATTCTCACTGCAGTTGGCACAGTGTAGGGTGCACTGTGGGCGTGAAATGAATACTCCCAATTAAAGGTCCATAAAGTGGCTACATGACAGAGGTTGGCCTCCTTCAGAGATGTGCCTCTGTTCTGAGGCAAGAAGCTCTGAACCCAGTGCTCAAAAAGAGATCCTCAGCTCCATCACCAGCATTTACACTGACCAGGCTTGGAGCCAATGGGCAAATCCCTCAGACTTTCAAAGGGAGTCTCTGTGTGATGCTGAGAGCTCAGGCTGACTCCTCTTGGCTGTGGTTTTTCAGAAGGGCTGAGTGCCCATGACTCTGGGCAAAGTCAGTGCAAGCCATGGGGGCTCAGCACCTCCGACAAATCAGGCCCAAGTACTTCAAAGTAGGTCACCAAAACTCAGGTCCTCAATATCAGAGACCATTGTGGGCAATATTGGCATTAATATCCCAGCACCACCAATTTCTCTGTCTATAAAATGGACAGGGCGCCTCTCCCTCCCTGACAGGGGAATTCTGAAGCTTAATGTCTGATAGTCAAGATGAAGCCTTCACCTCTGTGGGTGACACCAGGATGCTTGAGAGCTTTAAACACGAAGCTGGGGACTGTACCTGACTCACATCCCTGGCAACTGGGCACAAAGTGGGGATGTCATGTAACACTGGCCAGTAGGTCACCCGAAGTACACTGGAATCAGCGGGAAAATTTTCACTGTTTCCCATGGGTTTTGGATCATGGTCTAATGCATCAGTGCTGGAAAGCAACTCAGATCCCAAACAAAACACTCAATGAAAACGCAACTCCTTCAGTTTCTATGTGGGCTTATTAGGTCTGCTTTACAAGCAACAGAGTCACAGGAGGGCTGAGAATGAAAGGCGGATTTATTAAACAAGCACTTTGGAAATCACTCTGACTTGGAAGGCCTAGGGCAGGATACTCCACTACCCTTCACCTTGTGTTGTTATTTGTACCATTGCTACTGGCTGTAAAATGCTACCAGATCAGAGTGGTGGCATTTCACACCTGCTACACAGGAAGGGCAGTGACTGCATGAGATGCAGAATGAGAGGATTCATGCCTGTAAGTTAGGAAAATATAGATGGTATTGAATCCACAAAGCACACAGGTAATAACTAGTCTGCAGAATTTGGCTTCATATCCAGTTATCCATTATTCAGAGGCCTTCCTAATTAAAAATTCCTATGAAGCCAGCCAGCTCAAAGCAGAAATGGATTAGGGGCACTATTACCCATCCAAACACCAGGTCTTTATTGAACAAGGAAATTACAACAGTGTAAACACTGCTAGGCTACCAGGGATTAATTTAAAAAGAAAATCAAAACACCCCCTCTATTCCCTTCAAAATTTACACATATCCTTTAGGCAAAGGCTACTTTACAAAACACCTCCTCTAATCCCCCCAAAATTTACACATATCCTTTAGGCAAAGGCTACTTTACGAGTTTGTTGCCGTTGCCATTGCCAATGACACCCACTGCAAATAATCCAAATCATGAACTAGAGAGCTTCAAGGATTGGAAGACCCATGGATACTGTATCCAACTATTCTGTAAAGCAACCTTTCTAACTAAATTTGTCCAGTCCACTCTCCCCAATATAAACACTTTCAAGTCAAGCATTATGTCTCTCAAGTTTCTAGAAAACATGTTTTGTACAGAAAACTAATTTAATAGAAATAATGACATCTGGTCAATTAAAAATAAAAAAAATACAGCTAATTTATATCAATCTTTGTAGACAGATTTTCTACCAAAAAGTGACTATATGTGACATGCTGGGAAAAGAACGTGGATAAACAAATTATCCCAGAGGAATGGGATTTGATCCAGAAAAGACAACAAGCAACACAATAAATGAAAAATTTCACTAAGCTAGTTAATAGTACCTCACAACTCAGGTGAAAAAAAAATAGAAATTGAATGGGTATGAATGTTGCAAATATTGTGTCAAAGAGGAGATTTGATGCACATGTAACGGTGGTTCAGTCATCAGAAAGTATTGGAATGCACTCAGTAACCAAATTTCACAAGTTGCTGGCTATGAGTTACCAAAGGAGCCTTTGGTAATCCTCATGGCGCTTCCTAGTAGAAATGGTCACACACAAGGAACTGAAGAATTAATCTCTCATCTGCTAGTGGGTAGCCTGTCACTGGAAAAAGAAGAATAGTCCACCCATTGAGGAATGGTTCACATAAATATAGGAGGTTGTGGTTATGAAAAAATACAGTAGTTATGTACCCAGCAAACAGAAGAGGTCAGATAAATATTTAGATATTTGATTACCTTTCAAGCAGTACTTACACAAAATACTGAAAAAAGGTGAGCACACCTGTCTAGTTTTTTTAATACTACAATTTAATAGATAGATCTCATCTGTTAAGTAGATGAGTATAGATATTCCAGTCAACTTAATAAAACGGCTAGAAATGACATATTATAGATGTTGTAATTATGTTCACTCAGTAATATGGTGATACTGTTAAACAGAAAGATGGGATGAATATATTCATGTATAAGGTCTCTTTGAACAAAACCTCACTGTTGTAATGATTGTTTCGGTTCTTAGATTTATACAACAAGGATTAGTAAACTTGCTAAAAACTTCCTAAGTAAGTAGTTTTTTAAAAATTGCAGCAGGTAGTTGAGCGTCTCCCCATATTTCCCCCACCACATGTAATCAAAACTGCTGTGATCGCAAAGATTAGAGCTTCCTCTTTAGATCCAGCACAATGTTGCACAAAGATGTAAACCCAAAGATAGTACACTAATGTTAATCAACATCCGTTTTAAAAAAATTATTATTACAGCTCAAAGTACCGATATAAAACAACTCAGAGGAGTTATTACTAGATTAGAAGTTTTAAGCCCATTTGCACTTGTTCACCTCTGCTGATGTCTGTGGAGTTGCTTCCACCTTACACTGGAAGAGGAGAATTAGACCCCAAGGACAAGGGCTGCTCCCAAACCCACTTGTGGGAAGGGAAGGCAGAACAACATTTTACGCTTGAATTCTTGTAGCTCATCTAAGGTCTTACCCAGATCTCATTCGGTCAATAGCCAAACTCCCATTGTTTGCAGTATGGCAGAATCAAGTTTACTGTGCCCTTCTTTTCCCAAGCTCTGCATGAAAATAGTTTTGCTCTCGGAGCAGACAGTTTCTCTCTGTTATATGTTTATACAGCACTGACCACAATGGCCCAGAAACCTCTAGGTTCCACTGCAATACAAATAATAATAATGAACAATAGCATTTATCATTTCTTTTTCCCATTCTCTGGCCTGCTCAAATGATTATTTCAGTGGAATGTGGTGGGGGGGAGGGGGACGACAAGGGACCTTCTGTCTTTCCCCAATCCTACAACTGTTCAACCACTCTATGTAATATAGGACCCAGCCACTTTATGATTGTGTATGGACATTAGGGGGCAGCCTGAGATGGAAGAGACATAGACATTCCCTGGCCATCCTCCTTTTCCCCTGGAAAAGCCCACTATATTGGGGCCTAGGAGACTCTACAGGGCCTTATGCCACCAGAGGGATTCCATACCACCAGATGAGTTTGCCACGAGCCAGCTGAAATGGCATTAAAGCTGCTTTGTGCCACCAAAGCTGAGAAAAGGACCTTAAAAGGCCAGGGAATCTGATTGATCTCCCTCTGCCAGCATCATGCTATTACACCCAAACAGCAACTCATACAATTCAGTCTAGAGGGCGCTTTGCACAGCAAGGAAAACACCAAGAGCAAGTCTCCAGTGGGGTGGGGGGAGCAAACAAGAACATGGTGTCCCATAGTGAAAGAGAGAACAAGCGAGCACAAGTGTTCTCTAGGGCTCTGCATTTTAACAAATACAAAATGACAGCTGAATTAGCACTGAGCAGGCACCATGATGATGAACCATGCGTACGTTTAAACCCCAATGCAGGTAGAAAGCCACCTTTATCTGCCCTATATTACATGGGCAGTCAAGGAGATGTTTACTCCCCGCTGTATGGTAGAGCAGCCTTAGGGTTGCCCTCACTACAAGAGGGCCTCAGAGGTTCCCTGCAGACGAGACTAGCTGGAATGTCCTGCTGTCCAGCCTTGTTCCCTTCCCCGTCATCCATGCTGCCTGGGCAGGAGGTCGAGCACAGAGCCTCACTGGCAGCCCGACCCTCCCAGGGGAACGTCCCTACATGGAGAATGGTGATGAGATCTTTTGGCTGTGAGGCCCCTTTTACCTGACTTGGGCAATGCACATGGGCCATCCCCACCAAAGAGAATTGGACCCTGCTTGGCAATGTCTACACGCATGGTTTTATTTCAAAATCAGTCCTTTCAAAATGGCTTATTTCGAACTAAAACCCTTATTTTGAAAGGGCTCATTCTGAAATAAGGAAAACCACGCAATCAAAACGGCCGTTATTTCAAAAGGGATATTTAGAAATAACGCCAACTGGACCGCTGTTTTGAACAGTTGTTTTGAAACAACGGTGTTGTTTTGAAACAACAGGTCTAATGGTGTTATTTCAAAATATCCCTTTCGAAATAACAACTGTTTCGAGGGGGGCCAGTTTTTATGTTTTCAAAATGACGATTCTTATTTCGAAAGGACGGGGTCCGTCCTTTTGGAATAAGAAAACGTTGTGTAGACCTAATTTCTTTTATTTCGAAATAACGAGTGTTATTTCAAAATAAAAGTGCCATGTAGACATAGCCCTTGTGAAAAGTGTGTCAGTTACATCCATTCAGTGATCAGTGGGAGTGCGGGGCCAGGGAAAGGCTGCTTCATCTTTACACGGTCTTTCTGGTGTTTGCCCTCCCATGGATGGGGTGTGCAATCACATCCCCTCAATACCAATTCCATGCAAGGGGCCCCACTTTCCCAGATCCCCAGACATGCACCTTACCTCACTGAACTGGATTCATTGTGTCTTGGAGAAAAGTGCTGGGAGAGTATGAGACAAACTAGATTTGGGGCCAACAGGGGCAAGTATACAGAGAGACAAATTTCCCTTGTATTTTCAAGCCATCATTCCAAACCTGCTGTTCTTTTGTAAGTGCAGAAAAATTCTGGCATAAACAAGGCTCTTAAAACATGAGCTTGCTGTTTTTAAAAACTAGGCTGCAATTTAGAGAAGTGGTTTAGTGGTTTTTATGGGGGGAGCCCAAAGGGGTGGTTTTGGTTTTTTTGTTTTACCCTGGATTCAAGGATGTGATGTATGAAAAGCTCCAATTTAGCAGAGCCTCTCCTAGATTAAATCACATGGTTCAGGTATGGTTTGGCAAAGGATCCGACAGCTCATTCTAATAGGACCAAGAATTCATAGAAGAATGGGGTAGATTTTAATGCAAGTTTACGTTTCTTCTAATGAATATTAATGGCAGCTTTCACTACTGCTTCTATGATTCATAAGAGAAAATTAAAATCCTACCTTGAAACTTATATGACAATGCAGTTAACATCTTGCATTAGCTCTGAGACCCTTTGAGTCCCATTTCTATGGTGCATTGTTTGCCTCACAAAACATATTTTAAATATGAAACATTGAATGTTCATTGCTTCTTTATAGCATTTTTATTCATTACCTGCTGGAGGCAAAGGGCATGGTTTTATATAGAATTCTCAATTGAATGTCTTATTTTGCAGTTTTACTCTACTGTACATGTTTCCCAAGAAATTATTTTCTTTCACATGCAGATGTTATGGAAAACGATGCAAGGCAGCTTTTACTTACAACCCCTCTGTGCTTGATTTTCTGCATGGAGCATTGCCAGCACTGGTATTTTGAGTGGGTTGCTTGTCAAGCATCTTTTCAGGCCCATTTGAAAGTTATTCCCCTCTTAAACAGTTATCCAAGGAGTTGCTTTGGGATTTGGAGACAGGCTGGTGATGATGAAGCTTTGGTTCACCTTAAATCAGATAGAGTCATATGTAGGCAAAGATAATCTTATGAGATATACTTGGCCTCTTCATCAACCCACAACCAGCTGACACAAGTTGTATCCAACACTGTCTTTGTCTACAATGACTACAGAGTTCCACTCCACGTTGTGTTGGTTAACACCATTCCTCAAGCAGGCGTTCTGACACAGCATGGTGAAGAGAAGCACTTCATTTTGCTAATGTGTTCAGGAACTATTCCTCCCAGCCAAGTTCCTCTATAATCCATTGCTTAGCACTAGCTGGTGTGGTTTGGCTCTGCTGCTCCATTTTATACCCTCTCCACCTCTCAAAGTGGTCAGGGTTATTTTGTACTTTAAAAAGGTACCAAGCCTGCATGGCTCCCAGGGCAACTTCTGATACAAGCCCTCTGGGCAGCAGCAACAGCAGATTGCCTGAGAACTGCCCTCAACTTCCTCTTGACTGCCTGCAAGTAATTGGAGGTTGGATAACTCCATTCAGCCACATTCACCCTCTCTAGCAATATTCCTTTCCCCAGCACAATCCAATATGTTCTTTCTGCCCTAGAATGCTCTCTTTTGGGACGTCACACCATCACAAAGGCGTGTGAAGCACATGCAACCTGAACATGGGCGCTCTGGAGCTGGCCCTTGGATGAGATCTTGGCCACTTCCGACCATTAATGGCATCAACCCAAGTGTCCCTGGTTAAATTCAACCTTAGATCATTACACTTTGCTTCCTGAAAGTCTCCCATGAACTACGTACAGCAGAGTTGGAGCACACCGTTAGCCTGTCGTCACAAGACATCCTAGAGGTGGCTGCATTTCATGGATGAACGAATAATCCCCGCTGTATAGTACACGCACCCAGCTCACTTGGGATCCTCGACACTGAAAGGTGTGATGTAAAATAACATTTTTCGTATTATAATAAAGAGCTGTGCTAGATTCTAGCCAAAGCACCCATCAAAATGGATGGGAAACACCTAAATAAATCTCTATGTGGCTCTATACAAAGAGGCAGTGTTCAACGAGGACAGATGCTAAATGAGGCTTGACACACCCTCTGAGCACAGTGCTGCCAGTGGGAACCCTTGCAAAACTACCAGCCAGAGAAATCAGGTCACTTTTTTGAAGTTAGGCTTATCGAATTTTCTGCTCTTAATATGCCTTCTAATCACTTCAAGCTACCTCTCTGAGTATTGTTAGCAGATAAGGAATTAGCACGTCAAACTTTTTCTACCCGTCCAGTTTTGGATAAAGCACAACTTCTTTGACTAGATCTCTTCAGAACTTGTTTCCATAGCTAGATAAGAATGTAATGTGCTAAAATGGGCTCTGTGTTGCCTGGTGGTGAGAAGGGGTTCACTCACCGCTGAAATGTCTTCTTGTGGCCAGGCGTCACATAGCAGCTCTCTCTCCATACGACGCCCTCTGCTGACAGCTGCGCAGCAGTGTGGTGGTTTGTCTTCCTGAAACGCGAGCCTCTGGCCTGATAATGATTTAGCCAATCACTTCCAGGGTCATAGAAAGCCCAACTTAAAACAGTACAATGTCCTGACAAGATGGTCTTTGATCCCCAAATCCAGGCACTTGGGCTTTACACCCTTGCCTCAGGGCTTTCCAATGTCCATGTTCCCTTCTCTGGACTCGTATCACAGAGGCAGGGTCGGCTCAAGGAGTTGTGGCGCCCAAGCCAAATTTTGATTCCCCCCCCCCCATCTCATTCATGGAGGTTGAAAATGGTTTTCCAAAGTGCATAAATCTCCAGCATCTGCCTGCAGAGAGATTTAAAGTGCACTCTGCCTCCATGACTTAAGCTGCAGGTTGACTAACGGTGCCTGAGCTGCTAGGAAAGAGTTGAAGAGGCAGGAGCCAGCCTGATTTTCAGGGGGGCTAGGCGCCCCTAAGAACTGTCACCTGAAGCCATGTCTGTCGCTTGCCTCACAGCAGAGCCGGCCCCGCACAGAGGAAGAGGAACAGTCCCCCCACCCCCAAAAATCTGGTTACAGCCCAGTGATCCTACCCAGCTGAAAAGGTCTGTGCAGTCTCAATCCTTGCTGCCATTGCTCTGGCCTCCTTCCCAGCCCTTTTAAACTTTTCCAACTCCCCTCACACTATTCCTCGCTGGAACAACTCCCCAGTCCAGCCCCTACACCACGAGGGCCTGCTCCCTGCCTTCCTAGCTAGTTACTAGTTAGGCTAGGTCAGATCCTAGGGCTTGAATTTTCTCCCCCACCTCCATTCCCAGAGGTGACTGCAGACTCTCCCGGCAGCACCCACCTGCTACAAGCTTCCTCTCTTTTACTGGCTCTGGTCCTGCACAGCTTGGCTTCAGGATTCGTTGAAACTGGTTCTCTCTACAGGTCTAGCCAGAGAAAGTAATTGGCCTCATAGGCCCACATTAACCTATTGAGGGCCTGTTGGGTGCACACCTCACCCACTTGGGCATAGATGGCAAAATGTGCATTCACTTGTACCAAATTTTCCTGAGTATTGCGCACAGGTATTAATAAATGACCATCATAACGTTGATGTACCTAATTTTGTAGCTTTTCCTGTTTCCAGTCCTTCATTTCCCATCCTCCTGTTCTCTTTCCTCATTTACTATGTTTCTTACAAGCAATAGGCAGCCTGTTATCCATAGAAGTAATACTTATTCAGTGACTTCATGCCCTAGTAACTTTTCCCCTGAACACTGAACATCAAAGTAGTACTGCACCTTTCCCACTGAAATGCAGCTTCAGCTAGGGTGCAGTGGGGTAGCTGGTACATAAAGCACAGCAACACTATGCTGCAGTTGGGAACAGGAAACAAGAAAATGAAATCATGGGGGGAATTTAGGTAGGCAAAATGTAGCTGCCCAGTTGGAATTTGGTCATTTCTGTAACAGAGTTGACTGCTTCCTACGCACCCATTTGTGGCCAGGGGACTCTGCAGTACCCTGCCTCAGCCTCCCCAGTTTCAGGGCCCTTAAGAACACCACACTAAGGCTGTGTTCACACAGCACTTTTGTTTCGAAACAACCTCGTTGTTCCGAAACAAAAAAAAACCATGTTCACATGACGCACAGTTGTTTCGAAACAAGTTAAACCCCATTTGGGGACGAAACAAACTTGTTTCAAAACAAGGCGTGTGAACATGTTGTTTCAGAACAAAGTGTTCCGAAACAACAGTGGATCCTCAGCACCCTGGCCAGGGAACACTCAGGACCTTGGCCAGGGTGCTGAGGGCTGTCCCTCAGCCCCAGAAAGGGGGCTGCAGCCCCCAGCGGGGGGGTGAGCTGCTGCAGGGCGGCTCAGCCCCCCGCCAGAGCTGCCCCCGAACACTGCCGGGGGCTGAGCCCGCAGCCCGGGCTGCTCCC
>ML681988.1:8923935-8979345 GCA_007922195.1 Podocnemis expansa | reverse complement strand
GCTATTTCGTTTCCCGCTTTTTTTTCTTATTTCGAATTAACATTTTGTTAATTCGAAATAAGATATTTTGAAATAAGGTGTTGTTTTGAAACAAGTTGTTTCGACACAACTTGTTTCGAAATAACCCTGTGTGTGTGAACACAGCCTAAGTGGTTTCTCACTGACATCACCCCTGCCCAGGGCTGGCTGAATAGCAGGAACAGTTCAAGGTTACAAAATGAACTCTGACACCACATTGCCGAAGTTCGTACTTTGGCTTTGGAATCTTCTACCATGCCCAGAGCTCTTGCTCTGCCCCAGGCAGCTGTTCTCCGAGCCCGTCCTACCTGGAGCTCAGCTTTCTCGGTTTGGCTTCCAGCCCCAAAACTTTCCTCCAGTCAAGGCTCTCCTGCAGGCCCCTCCTGCTTCCTGCTACTCTTCTGCAGCCTCTACTACAGCTGCTTCTTTTGCAAGGCCCCGGTGTCTTCTCTTAAACCCACCTGGGCAGCAAGTAATCGGGTGCAGGTGCCCTGGACCCTGCTCACCCCTAAGGGTTGGGGCTAACATCTCTGTGAAAAGTGCTAGGCAGCCAGGATCTACAAATGATCTGAACCACAGGCCTTGCAACAGCAGAGCAGTCCTAACACAATGCCAGGGCAATTGTTCAAAGCTGGCTCTGAAGGAATCCAAGTGAAGTGTAATGAGTAATTATTCGCACTTCCTGCAGCAATGCTTTGTCCTCCTTGATGTTCTCCCACAAATCCTGACCACGCTGGAGCCAACAAACACAGCCCAAGACGAAGGCTTCAGAAATGCAAAAAAGAAGAGGTAAGAGACTGAATATGCAAATAGACAGTAGTTTATAGTCTTAAAGCCTTTATTTTAATGCAAAATAAAACAGGTAAAATTTATGTAGTCATATATAACAAAAACGTTTAAAATAACTGGTAGTACCAAAACCTGTTCTTAAATTTGCTGTCGGATCCTCCCCTAATGATTTCACATTATTTTTTATTCAACACACAGGGTTATGGTCAGGTATCATAAAAAGGCCAAGAAATAATAGAAAAGTGACTTATAACAATTGGGTTATATGTTGATAGTAAACCGTACTCTCGCCCATGCCCGTAAGGTTAGAATACTCTTGCCAGCAACAGCAATCAAGACTGCAGTGTAGGGCTTCATCCTGGGAGGTGATGAGCACCCTTAACTCAGTGGAAAGTAGCAGGATCAGGCCCCAGAAGAGTAATCAGATGTGATGCACTCAGAACATTAGGAAACCAAATCTCTGATGTTTATGATGAGGAAGAAGAGGTAGAACTTTCATTTTCTGTACAAAAGTTAGGCAGCATGTGAAGCTCTTTCTAGTTATGGACATTTGTGTGAGCTGGTGCTTAGGGCTGCATGCTTTATGTAGGGAATGGGGTAGTTTTTATCCTTGGCTTCCCTCTCTTATTCACAAAGGCATCTTTTCAGGAGTGCCAAAAGAGATTCCTCATAAAAGCAGTATCACAGTGGTTATGTTTCCTCACAGGCCAGTGTCACTGGATCACTAGTGCTTGGTCACTCAGAAAGTCACCAGTTTCCATTTGCGTCTCTCGATCTTTCCCAGTCCCACTGCCCCTTCGCCAGAATCAGAAACCTGTGTTGAAGCTCAGCCAGCCCAGCACAGCAGCTTGGAGGGTCGCAGCATCCCTCCCGGCATGCAAGCACATTGCTCTTGTTTAGTCTTGACTCATGCCACTGTGCAAATTTAGAGTTTTCTGGCTCCTGCAGAAACCTGAGCTATCCTTGCAAACCCAGATCACGGCAGGAAGGTTTTTGCTGGATTGGCACATTTTTGATGAGGCAATTATGTGTCAAGAGCATTTCAGACACGTAACACTCCAAAACATATGGGCATATGGGGAAAAGAGCAACCTGTTACTTAACGGCTCTTTTGGATTTTGCAAGTGGTGTATTTTCAACTGTCAGTTGTAGCACCTCGTGAAATTTGCACGGTACATATTTTCCACAATATGGTGCTAAAATCATACATTTTACATTGCACAGAAGCAGACTATATATACAGTAGTTATATATCATGCTTTGCAAATACCGTACCTCCACCAGATATTAAACCAGCGAACTGCAATTTTCTCCCAGAACAGCGTCACAGATTAATGAGATGGTCTGTAATACTTTTTGCTCCTGTCCCCCAGCAAGGTCACAAGTTTTCTCCTTCATAGCTTCCAGCACTGTATGATGTGTCCATATATTATACTAGTATCTATTTCTTTGTTTTATTTTAAGTCTCTTCTGTATAACCTGTTGCATAAGATTAATGACTTGGATGGTGCTCATTTGATCTATCCACCCTAACCAAGTGGTGCCATTGCAGTCAATGGGTGCTTTCACAGGAGGTTTCATGTTGCACAGAGACAATTGAGGAAGCCCTTCAAAGGCCATAAATAACTCTGAAGCCATTTCTACTTTCCATCCTGTTTTTATATAGCTCTGGCTCATGAAATACTGTAAAGGACTTCTGCAAGCTACACTGTGCTAAGGCGGCATGTGAAAGGTTAATAGGCAACGACTGATAAGGCAGTAGCTTCTCTTTGGAGCTGTTCTGAATTACGGCCACGCAGTAGTTTCTTCACAGCTGAATCAAATGTAACTGGGACCGTAATTCAAAAGAGGAAAGGTAAGTCCTTTAATTTTTCTTCACTTCACTATAGGTGGACCTCACTTCTCTAGAAGCTACCCTGTGGCTGCCAAATCTTTCTTAGCCAAGGTATCCTACCAGCCAAAGTAGAAAGCGTGCTCAGAGAAGGCCATGCGTGGCACGTATGCTACACCTCACGTTTACAAGGCAAACAGGAATGCAGCTGATGTTTGGAAGAGCCCCTTAATGCAGCAACGCCAGCCTGCATGTGAACTCGATTCACCACGCTCCAGTCTCCAGCAATCTAATGGATCTTTACCCATTCTGATAAAGAGATATACACCAGGTGAATGAACCCTTCATGGGATCTATAACTGGGCGGCGACCTGTGTAATGAATCCTTACGTGTCTGCTGCATACCACAGGGCATAGGGCGAGGCCAGGTCCGAGGCCTCTCTCTGAGAGCAGGGGGCCCAAACCATCTTCTGACATTTCCAAGGCAAAGCTTGAAGAATTACAGACACTCGAGCTACTTAAAATGTGTTTCTGGTTACAGACTCTGTGGTTCTAAGCAATGCCTGGCACAACAAATTGTTGAGATAAGCATTCAAGCCTCTGAAGTCCTGAAGACCGGGTAGCAAGTGTCTGTGGAGTTGAGAAGGCCCATGGCTGGAGCCACATTTCAAACTGCCTCAGAGCATCTTTACTTCCTTAAGGCCGCCCCCTTCCTCCCCAGGGTCGCAGAGCAGCACTGAGCTATTGTCTGGGGAGAGCTACAATAAAGAAGCTAGGTCCCTCTCCTACCTTCTCCCGTCACTCCCTCTCTCCCAGTCCTTCTTGTCTTGTCTCCCCCCGCTCAATGTTTTAAAAAAGCCTTAATTGCTTAAAGCCATTCTCCACATTCCTTTCTTCTTTGCCCTCACCATTTCTAAAGCAATTTCTCCTCTGTTATCCTTCTCCTCGACATCCCCTGTTGGTTTTAAAAGCCTCAAGACTCCCTTTTTCCAACTACCTCACAGATCACTGCCCTGTGAATTTGCCTTGTTTGGCACTTTGCACAGAACGGACACTGCCAGAGGCTGAGCTTCCTTACAATGCTCAGCGGTGGGCCCTGCATTAACAGGTGACAATTCACACGGCAGGAGCCAGGCACAGTGACAGCAGAAGAATAGGACGGAAGCTTACAATTGCAAGCTGAGAATTCATTATCTGATAAGCTAGCAGACACCTTTATGCAAACGTGACTAGAGCGGGGCCAGTTCTGGCTCTGCCATACCTGATCCATCTGAACACTTGATGGAGTAGGAACTTGAATTGTACTTAATGTACTTCACACCTAGAGCCAGAAATTAAGGAAACTACACTCATGGAAACCTGTGGAGCCTCTGGCTGCGGTTTTACATTTAAGAGCTACGCACCATATAATGAATAAACAGATGGGTACAGTTAGGCACATTTTTCGAATGGCTACCTCACCCTCACTGTTTTCCTCCTCCCTGTAGGACAGTTCTGTGACTACTTTCTAAGTAGTCCAAGTATGGTTGATGGTTTAGCTCAGTATTACTCCAGCTGTAGCATTTGCAATATGAAAAAAGGATAATCTTGATGTATAACTACCAAAAACGAGGGCTACCAGATAAATGCTCCAACAAACAAGCAGAAGGAGGAAGACAGAGACAAGAATAAAAATCAGGAACTTCTGCTTTTCTTGAAATATAAAACTGCTGGTTTGAATGGGAGTGAAATGTGACTCACAGTAGTGTGGAAATCACTTGTAAACTCACCATTGCACGTGGCACTAGATGACACAAGGTTCTGTGCTCCAGAAGACAGCCTTGTGGGAAGGGAGCACTGTACTGGATGTGTGTGTCACGTCACTAGAAGGCTACTGTGATATAATACTCCTGTGGTGTTGATCCAGAATGGATTCTTCTTGTGATAATACCACTGGACTTTTGGTGAAAGAAGGATATACGTGTGTGTGTGTCCCTCTGTCCATCCTACGTGGTCTATAGCCCTGTGCTGCACTACCACACTTACTTTTCAGCCATCACTTTCTATATTTAATTAGGAACCTCTTTGGAAGCTGGGGGTCAGACTGCTTCCCATTTCAGTGCTATTCCTACACGCAGTTAAGCTTGCTAGGACCACATATGACAAAGGTAATGTAAGGAATCCTCCATCCCAGCCCACACTGACAATGTCCAGCTTTAGGCTATACAGCTGCAGTCATGGGATTTTTCTGCCTGGAATCCTGATGTCTATACTGGTATTGATCTGGGCTGTTCCCATGCTGGCCTGTTCGGCCCTTCTCATTATAAGGCGGTGCTCGGTGTGGTTGGGGAGGCGAAGGTGGGACATCCTGACGGAGGGGTCCCTTGTGCTGGGTGGTGAGTTGTGGGGTTGGGTAATACTGGGGGTACCGCAATTCTGCTGCCCTCATGTCTTGTGCACGAGAGTAGTTTCCTTTGGACAGATGGACAGCTGGCTGCCCTCCTTGATAATATGGAAGATCTCTTTCTTTGTACATTAGCCGTGACCCCGTTGAATACTCCATTGGTTCTGCAGGTCCACACCTGGGAGGAAGAAAATACAACTAGATGAATAAAGTAGTGTTCCATGCCAGTGATATACAGTAGTTAAATTTTACATTTAGTATGGAACAGGAAAACACCTCAGCAGGGACCTGACTTGATGAGTCAAAACAAAACTTCTTGAGAGTTTTTTTTTTTTTTTTAAACCACTCTCCCAGAGGCATGATACAATGTTTCTAACACACAGGACATGGGATGCAAGGGTCCAGTGCACATCACAGCCCACTGACAAAGGAAGAGGTCTGCAGCCCACAAAGCCACATATCACCCACTCCAGTCATTTGCCATAATGGAAGCAAAGATCCTTTAAACAATGTGCATTTGACTGCATCTTATCTAGATGGAGGATAAACAGATGAGTTTGGGCTACAGCTTTGCAAATCCCATAAGCCTCATGTACACAAATATTCACACTTCCCAGCCCCCACTCACTTATTTCTTTCAACATCTCAGACTGTAAAACTCAGAATACTATAGTTGGAAATCTTGGAACTCCTTAAAGAAACAACGGGGATGTTAGCATACAGTATCTGCCTTTAATAGGCTAGTTGCCAATGAAGTTTCAAAAAACCCCAGTGAGCTGGAAAGCTGCTGATATTAAGACTGTTCTGTAACTCGTCTCCATCCATATGGCTTTGGCAAGATACGGTGCATGTGAAAAGCAACATGTGACCATGTCATCCCAAAGCATGTGCTATAAAGCCCTCTCGTAGCTTTCTGTGTCTTAATCCCATGATTTACACTAATGAGGGATTGCTATTTCTCCCTACTATAGTTTAACATGGGACATGTCTAATGGGAAAAATAATTGTTCTGTATGGATATGTCATTGCAGCATCCACAACAGTTCAGCACAGTGATGAGTTCTACCGCTGTGACTGCAAATGTCCCTACACTTCAGTAGTGCAAACCCTCCCATTGACTTCAGTGGAATTTTTTGCCTGACTCCAAACTGAAGGAAGACTAGAGGATTTTGGGCTACAGAGAACAATGCAAATGTTGATCAGTTATACCTGCTGTAGGGCTTCAGGACTAAAGTTGTTGGCTTTTGTTTAAATACATTTTTTTGTGAATTTATTTAAAAGTAAAACAAAACAAAATAAAAAAAACCCCCCAAAACAACTCTGCTGTAAAAGGTATCAGATGTGCAGTTTGCTGACAATTTTCACTTCCTCCACCAAACTCTTTTTGTTCACACAGTGATTTTACAAGTGTGTGTCTCATTTCTTAACCCATGCTCCCTCCACCCCCCAATGTCATCAAACATTGTTTTGCATGAAGTGAAACACAACATGTGGTTTTCTGCTGCACTCACCTAAGCCCATGGGGTAAGTCACAGACATAGGCAATGAACAAACATTATCTGCCTTGAAATGAACCTACAAGTCTCCCCCTGGAATCGCTTAGTACAAATGTTTCCTGTTTAAAATGGAAAGAGAGAAAGGAGGAATTCCAGGCCTTGGACTACTAGGACCCTGCAGTCCCCAGAGACTTTTTGCTTTAAAAACAGAACATTATAAAAGACAGGCACTCCTGGTGGTGGATTTTTTTGTTTTTTTTTTGGTTTGGTTTGGTTTTAAGAGACAGTCCAGGCAAAATGCTGAAGGGGTTGAAGCCACCCTCTGAGATACTAAAAGGACTCTTAACCTGCATGTGTTCAGACAGCTGGTATCTCTGCTCTCACATACAGGCCTTGGAACAAAGTCTACCTTCCACAGTGGCTAACAGGTGGTAAGAATGATGACAAGACTACTTCACTAGCCCTCCATGCCATATCTTGCACTGTAGGGACATTTTACGACTGGAAGTTTGTGTTCATGTGCAAGAGAAATTAAAAGCTGAAGCAGTTCTGTGTCAAGGAATAAAATAAAGGAAACAAATGTTAGTGTGTCATATGTGACGTTATTTCCTTTTTCAAGGCTCAGGAAACATAAAAGCAATGCTTAAAAGGATATTTGTCAAGCTAATGCTCACATGTTTAAATGTAATTTTTCCTAGCTGTTATCATTAGACAGAATTTTTGTTAATCGCATTAAAAAGAATTATAACAGTGCAAATGTGTTTTGGACAGATGCAAAGGCCCTAAGGCAACTTTGAATTGGGCACTTAATGCAAAGCTGAATTTATGGTTTTAAAATATTTCAAATTTAACTGGTGGAAAACAAGATTGTTAAATCTGTCATTAGAGGTGCTGTTGGAGCAAGCTGTTGTTCATCAACAGTTACACCCTCAGTGCGTCTTCCACCATGCTGCTCTGCTCAAGGGTCTAGCTGGGGAAAGAAAAAGAATTACGTGTCCACACTGGTTGGTGAAGGGGCAGGAGGATTCAGAGGGTAACGAGTGGCTTTGTTTCACACAAGACGAGTATGCAGGGGACATGGAACTCTCCAGAGGAAGAAAGGAGAGAAAGAAACCAGGTTCAACCCTAAAACATTTGGGCCAGATGTGGCCCCCCTTCAACTGTTCTCTGGGTGGAATACAAATGGACCAACTATGGCTGGGGAAAGGGCAGATGGGGGAAGGACTGGATGGGACTAGGCATGGTTCCTACAGACCTTTCAGAAAAACCAGCTTATTAATATTTCTGTAACTTCCTTCACACTTGAGATAAAAAGCAACAAACACCTAAAGGAAGCTTTTGTGGACAGGGAAGGCTAAGGGAACCCTAGCAATTCTATTCTGGCAACCCCCAAGGAGAATAATCTGAGGGAAACTCCACAAAGGGTTCCTTGTGGCTCTTTCAGTCCCCTTGCCCAGATAACTTCCCCAGGGTATTTCTACACAGTGGGGAGGGGATGACCCAGACCATTGTTCCTGTTATAATAAACCCTGGATGTTCAAACTGAACTATTCCCTGTTGATTCATTCTAGATCCTCTAGTGGTCTCTTCTGGTGTTAAACTCTGTTTTCATGATTCTTCCTTTTCCTCCCCATCCTTTTGCTTGTTGGCTTATTATGAGTGAGTTGCTCAGAAATCCAGGCCTGCTAGAATTAGTGATTTTTAAAAGGAGTGAGAGAGTGTTTCAAAGCACTTTTTAGAGGGCCCTTTCCTCCCTCCCTTGCCTGACGTTAACCAGCAGCTAAGAATATGCAAGAGAAAGGAAAGCTGATTTGACCAACCCTGAATGTCCTTTTTGTTATTTTTTTTAAGTGGACAGAAAGTCAGTATTTTTAAGGGGGGGGGGGGAACCCTACAACCCCCAAACTCAGATGTTAATCTATAGCATCAGAAATGCTGTCACCATAAAAAGCTGCAGTCACAAGTGTAAAGGTTGAGAGATTTGGGGACAATTTTTAATAATGGTGATTTCAGAGAGCAAATGCACTGCTGCTTTGAAGCACTCCAATTTTCATATGACTTTATACAGTCTGCTTGTGTGTTATTACTTTTCTTTAAAAAAACCACCCACAAACCTAAGCAAACACTTTTCCAGTTGCAGCACCGTGGACACAGTGCTCATTTTGGAGCAGAATCAAAACAACTCTATTTTCTCTCTGCAGAGGCCCTAAAGAAATTCTTCCCTCCTCCCCCTTTCCCATTCTGTTTTTCTTGGTTCCTGTCTGGTTCAGAGTTCAGAAGGCTGGCTCACACTTCCCCAGTGACCCACCGTTTGTGGGTCAGACCAACAACTCGAAGTGGAAAATCACTGACCCACGGGAGCCATTCAAACTGCACAAATTGGGTCAAGCAGCCCAGCCACTCCAAAGGAGCGTGCCTTTTATGAGAACATGCTGAGAGTGAACTCCTCTGAGCGTCAGGTGGTGGCCAGATTTCTGGCCAGTTGCTTGACCTGTGGGGCCATTGGGCTGAATGGATGGTTGTAGAAGAGGAACATACACAACGGCACAGGACACGCTGATTTCACAGCTTAGAAAGCCTGTTACTGATTGGCTGAATGGTGCCTTTTCCCGGCAAGCATGATTTGGGAGCAGAAGCTGCGAGACGCTAAGTTAATATACTTCTTGTGGAAAGAGAGAAGGCAGGTGCACTGACTTCAATGAAGGAATCATAGCCACTGGAGCAGCAGGAAAGCATCTCCCTCACATGGTGACAAGATGTAGGCCAGGTTCCTATAAAAGGCCGATTTATTATATTGTGATGATGGGAAATACAACTTCTCTCCTCTCATCCCTGCCCAGAGAAGGCATGGTACAGAGAAAGGTAATGCAGATTTCCCCATGCTCCCTGCCAACTTGTTTCAAATTTACCCTACTGGTTCTGAGCTGTGCTGACTCGGCTTCAAAATGGTGATCAGTTAAGAATGATGATCCATTTCTGTAATTCAGAGCCTTGCCTGAAAGGTGATATTCAAAAGACGATTAAAATATTGTAGTTGGGCACTTTTTCACTTCTTGATGATGGATAGAGAGAACCTAAATGTGTTTTTCTTTCCTGGCTTCTTTTTACCTTAGAGATAAAGAATGTCAAGTCTGATATTTCGTCTTCCTGGCTTTGCTACAGATCTCAGGGAGTTTTCAGGGTTGTTTACAATTTTATCGAAGAAAGTGGAATCTTTAAGGAAGGCCTTTTTCTATTCAAGATGTTAGTGATTAAAGTTAAATGGGTGTTAATAAAAAGCGATTACAAATCGTTTCCATTCCCAGTTGCTCAGTTTCCCTCTCTTCTGTCTTGTGGTGTCCTCATTTCAGTAATCCTCCAGGTATGCACACAAGAGAAAATTCCCTCCTATTCTGAAGGGAAGAACTTGTTGAGTTACACCTCAAGGAGTTTCAGGCTTCACAGCTAATGGAAATCCACCCTTGACTACAGCCTCTTTTGCACCCTTTTCCATGACTGTTTAGTCTTTGCAAGCCTTAAGAGAGATTCTGGGTGATGGCATGAGGCAACAAAGGCTACAGTTAGAGTGCAAAAGAGAACAGGGCCCTGTCTGTGTCCAGAGGTCTCAGCAAAGAAACCTCTTTGTATGCATTACAATTGAGTGCTGCCTGTTCTCTGCAGTAAGCGCCCTAAGTACACATGAAAGACATAAAGAAGAAAAAAACCAAGCCTAGATCTAGGAATTGAGAGAGGCAAACAAACAACCTTACAATAAACATTAAGTGTCTCTTCTGAGACCTAAGCTTATAAAACTGCTTCCAACATATGTACTTAAAACTGACTCCAATGGCTATGTAGGCCATATCTCTCTCACTCTCTCTCTCTGTACAGACAGATATTTAAAGTCATTGCACATAATAGAGAAAGCAGCCCTGGTTCTGGAGAGTAGTACCAGGAATCTCAATAGCTTAATATTCAGTGTGTATATACCTAAAAAGTCAAAGCAGATTTTAAAAAAAGGTCACTGCATGATTCTGAGTTTCATTAAATTCTGTCATTTGCAGGCTGGTTATTCCTAGAACAAATGTTCTTTGCTATTTCAAACCAAAATTTATCAATTCAGATAAGGGTTTTTTTGCAGTTAAAAAGCTCATGAAACCAAATTTTGTAGCTTAGCACAAGAAGACAGTAGAACTGCTCTGTTTTTGCTGTCAGTGAGAGATGGTACCTCTCAGCAGAAGGCAGATGTCCAGAAATGTCACGCTCATCTCAAACACACCACACACAGATTATTTATGGCCTGAGCTAGTGGAGGTGATTTCTCCTCCTGTTCTTTTATCAACAATGCACTACTAAAAAAAATCAGATAACGTAAACTAATACGATCCTAAGATCTCATGTAGCACATGCCATGCAGAGTGCTGTTTTTAGTTGGAGGACTGTGTTTGGAATTCCTTCAGTGTCAGGTTTCCAGTTACCAGACCCTCATCCCTGGTTCAGGCACGAATGCGGTTGGCCAGGATTAGCAGAACACTTTGCAATGTATATTACATAGCTTTGACTTCTATAGGCTTTGCAGACTCAAACATATGATCATTTCATGACCTATATTATTGAAAAAAAAAATGGAAAAACGCCTACTTTTGCTACTTGTGTTTGCTTTGGATTGCAAAGAGGAGAGGTTCCTTACATTTGCTGGGAATTCAAGTAAGGATACATTTCAGACACAAAGCAGACACCTAGGAGCTGACTCTCCTTTCATGGCGGTTTTACACTGTGGAAGCTCCCCAAACATCAACAGTTACCTTTGATTGATCCTAGTGTAAGAGAGTGTTTGCACAGTTTCTGTCCTGCTATAACAGAGTTAAAGTTTTGAATATAGTTTACAAACCTGTATAAAGTGGTAAGCTCCGAAATATGTGTGCAGTTAAACTAGTCTAAGGGTGCTTACATTGCTATAGCAGAGGAAAAACTGTGTGCAGATCAGCCTTAAGTGGCTGCAAAATCAGGCCTTTTTTCTATTTGTGAACATATCACGGAGAGCCTGTGAACATATACAAAGTTCTGGAGATGCCTGGAACTCAGTACCTGCTACTCAGAGATCTCATAAATAGAAAGATTCTGTTTCCAGAGCACATTGTAAGGAGTTCAGTGGATGATGCATATTCACAGGCACTGGGTGACAGGAGAGCATGAGGTGGAAAAATAAGGTCTCAGAGGGACAACCTTGTATTTCAAGTGGATTAAAAGGACTACTCATCCACAAAGAGATTAGAAGAGGATCATGCAGAATGGATAGCCATGGTTTCAAACCTTCTGTTATCGTGATGCCACAGAATCATAGGGAGACATTTTGAGAGGTGCTGTACACCCAGAGTTCTCAATAAATTCATTTGGAGTTGAAGATATTTATCAAGTGCTCAAGTGCTTCTCAAAACTGGGAACAGGGAGCTTAGCTACTGATGACAACTTTCCATATAGGTCAAAAGGGCTAGACAGAATAAAAAATATTGCAATTGAGTAACTTGAAAGGAAGTTTCAAGCATCTAACATGAGGTGACAACATATCACATAATGTTTCTCTAGAAAGCTTTATGATTCCTTCTGGACGTGGGAGCACTACCATAACTGCATGGGTACTGAGCCTCTTGAAGAAAGTAGGAACAAACTGTGCTCTAGTCTAGCTAGTATCAGAACACAGGGAGGGATTGTCACAAAAAACATTCAGCAGGGGCTAAACTCAGCTCCTTCTGAATGTAAGTGTCAAACTCCCACTGATTTCAATGGAAGGCATTAGGCCAGCTTCTGAAAATCCCACCTTCTGTGTTCAAGCCACCCCCACTAAAAAATCCTGCCAACAAATATCAGGAGCCATGATAATTAGGTAATTAGGTTAAAAACCAAAAACCCCAAGCCCAGTGGTTGGTATTCTATAAGTACCTGACAGACACAAAACAAAACCACCACTCTGGTAATCTTCCCTAGCTCATTCCTTCTCATTTTGTTCCTATGCTCTCAAGCGTGCTACATCTCCTCTAGTAGGGTGTATGGAATAAGGAATTAACTATTGAGCAAGACATTTCTATTCTGTGATCTTTTCAAACTTGCTGGGGTCTTAAATAGATTGGTAACTTAAGTAGCGAGTCATTACCACATATGTCATTTTGAATGTTACTCATTATTCGACACTGCATAATACCTTGTGAGTCATTAACCTCTTGGCATCAGCAAACCAGTCTCAATGCTATGCAATCTTGTCTCTTGCACTGGAAGGAACCTTCATGTGCTACCATGTGAAAGGCCTGGATTAGATTTTCAGGTCCCTTTGGCCTTTTGTTTCCTAGATCAGCAAGGGGTGAGAGCTTGCTATAGAGACAAAAGTTCTCAGCCTTTTGCAAGACGGTCTTGCATCACACTGCAGTGACCTCTTTGCCCAATCAAACAGACGGGTAGCTGTGTACAAAAGGGAATTCTAGCCAACTTGTCTTAACTACTCTAACATGGGGGTCCTATGACATATGGGCAGGTGTGAACCACGGGCAGATTTTGTGTTCCGGGGGGGGGGTGGGTGGGAATCGAGTTACATTATGAGTGTAGAAAAATCTACTAAATCCATTTTTGTATGAGGAATCTCATGTTTTAAAACTTTAAACAAACGAAGCATAGGTAAGAGAGTTTTCTTCAGTATTATCAACCATCTACACTAAAAGTCATTCAACAGCTTTAGAAGAAAAGAAATCAAGCTCACACTTCTTGAACTGGCAAAAGAAAAGAAAGCAAGCTACTTCATTTAGAGTCAGATACTTATATCCAAGGATGACAATCTGAACAGTTTCAGCACTGCCATTTCTGCAAGCAATTTTACATCAAGGTCTCTCCGGATGATGTTATCTGTCTTAAATGAGCCACCAAGACTTACGATGATACTATTCTAAGTACTACTGACATTGGGGCCCCATTGTGCTAGAGACCAGGGCTTCTTATCTATGCGTTGTGATCCAAAAGTCAGTTGTCATGCTATTTCGGGTGGGTCACCATGATTCTCTTTAATGAATTGAAAAAGGAAATATATTATTAATTCCAAACTGAACTATGTGTTGCAAAGCTGACTCCCAAACATAGTCTGGGTCCTGGCCAAAAAAGGTTAAGAATCCCTGTGCTAGACACTGTAAGAGACAGTCCTTGCCCCAAAGAGATTACTGCCTAATAGACAGATCAGAGAAAAGATAAGGCAACATGACCAAGGTCACCCAGCCAGTCACTGGAAGAACCAAGTTTAGAGCATAACTCTGACAGCTAATCCAGCATCCTACCCAGTAGACTGCAGCTGCTTTTCTGGGGATGCCAAGGTGGAAATTAAGGGTCCTATAGTGTTTTCAAAAGGTAATATTTGTGCCCAACCCAAAATTTCTTCTCTTAAAAAAAGCACACAGGCTGTATGTAACGTCCAGGGCAGCACAAGAGCTATTGCTGATCATATACTAGTTCTTCTGTTTGCTAATACACTCTCTGAACTGTAAGTATCTAACTTATTTCATACAGGGCTTTAAAAGACACTAAAATCAAATTCCATTTCATTTGTCACATGAAATTAATCTAAAGCACAGTGATTATTCAGCTCTGTTGTTAAAATGATTTTCAACAAATAATAAAAGTCATTAAAGAGTCTTTCTAGGTAATAACAACCCAGGCTGAGGTCTTCACTATTCAGCCACTGGAATCTTAACGGACTGTCAGATCTTTAGCACGCTAGCAAAAACCTGTAAGAATGGGTTATTAATGTTATTACCCAGCTTTTATTTTGTTTAAAATCATCCTTCATCTAAATTAAAGCATTCCTTGCAGTTTTTCCCATTGCCATGATGAAGCATGGCTGTCAGCTATGCCTCCTGGAGTACAAACTGGGTGGTAAAATCATGTTTCAAAACATAAAGGAGATATACAGTTGGAATTAATGGGAGCAGGTTATTTTCCCTTCCATTTCTTTTTGGTTCTGGATTCAGTTAAATTTACTTATTATGTCCTGGTTTGTTTCTTCTTGCTTGCAGTAAAGCTAAAGCTCATAGTCCAGAGGAAACTGACAGTTGCTTTTTCATAAAAGCTTTTGTTATCCTTCTTTAGATGTTATTTCAATTCACATTACTTTGAAGCCTCCACTTTATTTGTTTCTAAACAACTCAAAGAAACTAAATTCATCTCATTTTCCCTATTTATATTTTGTTTGATTCATGACATTTACTTCTATCTTCATAGGTAAAGGTGAGTAGACTAGAGATTTCTTAATCTTCTGGGCTCCGTTCACACTGCGCAAACCATGCTTCCTCTGCCAGTCAGGAAACATCGGCTGCAGTAATTTAAATCTAAAGGTTTTTAATATGATGAGCGACTGAACATGTAATTTTACAGCTGCAGTTAAGGCCCTTGCAAGCTATGTAAATCTCCATATTTGTGAAAGCAAATCAGGTAATTAGACCTGATTTAACAGCTCAAGTTGCACGGACAAGTGAGATTACAAACTTGGTGGGGCTTCTCAAGTTTGGCTCTAGATAACAAGTGACAAATCCTGGAAGCAGTGCACACCTGGGTACTGGGAGTTTCCTGGGATGAGAGAAAAGGACTCCTCTCCACAGTGTACAGTGTAGCTGTAGTAATGCCTAACCCAGCAGAAGAACCATTTTAAAAAATTCCTTCAATGACCAAACGTTTTGAGAGCTGCAATGGAGTAGCCTCTTAGTGGCGGAAGCTGGGCCCAGGTGCCCGCCACAGGGTCCCTGCTGGGGGGGATCCTGGACCCAGGAATGGTCCCCTCACAGGGTCCTCATCTGTGGTGCAGGGAGCCTGGTGAGGGCTGCTCACAGGGTCCCTGGGTGGCGGGGGGACCTGGAGCCAGAAGTGGGCCGCCCGTGGAGTGGGAACACCCGGAGCCACAAGGGGACAGCCGAAGAGCTGCTCTGAAGCCACAGGTTGCAGATCTCTGGCCAAGACACTGATACAAGAACATTAAGCTGCAACACCCCTTGTAGCTGGAGCACTTTTATGCTGGCTTTATTCTTAAAACTTCCCACTGTTATACTAGCAAGGGCAGATGTAACAGGGAACAAGTGGAGCCTGGACACCATCTATAAAGGTTTTACACTGCCCATCGAATTACATTTTATATTGCTGCCCATCACTGTAGTAGCTGAGTGGCTTCTAATCTAGTCCCCAGAGGATTTCAGGGAGTACCTTGTCCCTTTCCTGGCTTACAACTCATGAGCAGGACTTGGGTTTTATACCACCATTCTGCCGAATCCTGATCAGATCAGGTGTAGCCCTCTTTTTACACTAGTGCTTGCTCTCCTAAGGGAGCTGTACTAAAGACAGTGCAATAATGCACAATGATTTAAAGAAAAAATGCCAGTGTAAACATCACCTTCTGCAGAAGGGAAATGGTCAATGGATCTGCACAGTCATGAATCTAAGCTCCTCCACATCTCAACCCTTTCCCATGTCTCCAGGGACACAGGTAGTTCTCATAGGACAAACCTCTCTGATGGTCACTAAGGATGCAGATTACCTGAGCAGTCTTCCCCATTCCTGCTCCATTCCTTTCCACAGCACAGCTCCAGCTGAGGAAAACATGGCTCCAGATATTGTAGAAAAGAAGCTAGAAACAATCATTTAATGCTGGCAGGATTCAGAACAAGAATGCTGTAGTCCTGTTGTAGTGATATATGGTTACTAAGAGGTTAACCCACGCCTCTGTGGAAGGAATGTTTGTGCCCCATCTTTGTCTGAATTCTCTCTCTTTTACATGCATTTTATACTGTATGTAATTAACTGCCACCAGGTTGTTAAGCGGTGTGATGAAGTGTGAATTTACCATTCAATTGTTTTCCTTGTTTACAAGGACCTTGCTATTCTCCAAAATGGCAGCATGGGCTGGTTTGCTTATTTTATTAGATTAAGAAAGTTTAGTGAAGCTAATTCTGATAGCAGAAAACATAGGTAAAGAGGAAAGTGAGAAACAGCTGTGAATCCATTTAATTCTTCAAGTGCCACCTCAACACATACAATGTAATAATTTATGTGTGCACATGGGTGTGAGAGAGAAATACAGACACATATATGTGCAAACATATAAAACCAATATCAATACAATGTTAATCTCAGATTTTATATCCACAAAATTCAGGAAATTCAAGATATAGTTCCCACAAGCAACTGTAACTCAGCCCTTTTTGCATATTTAACATTTTTATTTCTATATATATGGCATTAAATTTAATACTATTAGATATATACGAGCAGTGTGCTTATTCACAGATGTAGAAAGCATAACTGCTGATTTTTATGTGCTTAAAACCTTCACATTAACATTGTAGAAGCATCTTTTTCATTTATTGCATTTTTTCCTTGTTTAAATGACTAAGATGCAAATCCAAAATTTGATGCAAATTTCTAGGTCTTAATCTGTGTTCAGGGAATCTTTGCAGGGGCCTTGTACGTACAAGTGTTTGTGTGTGGGGGAATCTTCCTCTGCAGACAACCATGCCTTTCAGGTCACATCATGCAATACTAGCAAGTGAGCATGTGTAGGAGTGAATACACTATCTCAGTCCCCCCACACATGCTCACCATGGATATTCCCCCAGAGCTGTATTTCGTGTAGATGTGCACCTCCAAACCACTGCATAAGGGAAATTCCATGCCAAGAGAAAGGGCAAGATTTGCTCAAGCAATGGAAAAAGAAGAAACTGTACCTCCTTAGTTGAACCTGTTAAGAAACTGGAAGATATTTTAGAATGGTTCAAGGGAGGCATCTCTTAATTTGGCCAACTACTATGGAAGAATTAAATTCTAACACTGAAACAAATCTTTAATGTAATGAATCAATCAAAGAATTATCTTTGCTCCAGTATATGTAAATCAAGAAAATCATCGCTGACAATAAAGTCCTATTAAGATAGCTCATTTGAAGAGACAGTTTCCCAGGATGCTGATTCACTAATAAATAACAAAGGTCACTTCAACACAACACAGTGAAATGCATTTTTAGACCATATAGTGCAATGTACCTTTGTGCAGGATGTTCATAAAAAGCACCAGGATGCTTTCCACAAGAGAGAGCAGCAGAAAGGATGCTTTACCACAGCTGGATACAACAGCTCTTATAGAAGCAGGAAGAAGAATATTACAATGAAATGTGGAATATGATCATATACATTAATAGGGATCCAATTCAAAGACTTCAGTACATTTTGGATTAGGCCCTTCTGAAGGAAAATTATAGCAAGAACAAAAGAACCAAATACATTTATGAAATATCTGTATCCAGGGAGTCCCAAGCAAGTACTGTAATTAAGGCTCAAAATTAACATCTTCAAGGAGAAAAAGTGTACTCCCCAAAGCATTAGATTTGGATTGCTAAAATGACCCCATTCTACATTGAGTTATACTTTCTTCTAAGGGTCTGAAGAAAAGAAAGATTAGAGTAAAATGATTTTCCTACTTTCAAATAAATAATCATTGTCCAGAGAGAACTTTGAGTCCTTCATATAATCATGAAGGAACAAGATATTGTACTCAGTGTATCTTGACGATTACATTTCTTGGATGTTATATCTAATTTAATTAGGAAGCATGTATCAGACGAGTGGGCTAGAGTGACCGCATAGCAACTGTGAAAAATCAGGACACGAATTTGAAGGTAATAGGCACCTATCTTAGAAAAAGCCTCAAATATCAGGAATGTCCCTATAACATCAGTACATCTCGTCATTCTGTTATGGAGTATCTGTTACCATATGTTGTCTCTGATAGTGTTAAGAGTCGGTTGACATTGGACAATTATGGCATAACTTACCAAATAAGGAAACTTTTTCCAAACCCTATCAGTTAGACATGGACTTATACCACAAAGCATAAATAAAATAATAAGAAACCCAAACAACTTAAAAAAAACCCAAAAACCACAGGTTCTATCTAAAGCACAATTCTACAATAAGAGAGAGATCCAAAGCTATAGACTCATAGAAAAGTTGGTATCATAGCTGCATGGCAGAGTCTGTGCTGTTGGAAGTCATCAAAACCCAGTTTTAATGGTTAGATCTCAAGATGACCAACATGGCAAAATTCAGATGGTGATTTGAGCAGCCATCTCCAGTGCTGAAAGGTGTTTGTGTTTTGGGCACAGGTATAGAAATACATGCCAGCTACGACATCTAGATCCAGATCTTTACCGCTCCAAAGATTAAGAGTATTCAGGTCTGTGGTTTTGGCTCAGACCTATAGTATCTATAGTACAAACATAGTAAGACCTATTTTCAGTAGAAAAGGATTTTTCAAAAATAGACCTTCACAGAAACTTTAAATACTCTATTTATTTTTCACACCCACAAAACATCAAAATGTGGAGCATCCCACATAATATAAAACAAAACTTGACAAACGCTTAAAAAGAATCTTCTTGCTGCTTTCCACACAGGAAGAGGATAAGAAAACATTACTTTTCTGAGGGTGCAAAATGGCTCTCTGCATATGGAGGCAATCATTTTAAACTTTTAACACTTACAGTACAAGTTGATGGAACTCAAAATGAAATATCCGAGGAAGAAAAGATCAGGGTTAAGGGTTTTGTATTGATTCTCCTTCCCTACCCAATCAATGGGATTAAAGTGATTTCCATTGTGATCCACCATGAGATGTAATTATAATTTTCATTTATATTTGTAGACTGTGTACAAAGAAGTGTAATAACGGACAGTTGAACATTTTTCATTGTCCATTAAAAGGGAAGAAACATTTCTGATGAAATCTCTGTAAGACCAAAGAACCACTGGAGTAATCTCTCACTAACAGAGCTTTCCTTAGATGTTTGATAACAAAAGAGAAGGGAGAACAGCCAGCTTGTTACACAAAAGAATTACACTAAAATGACATTAGGGTTGATACTTGCTTCAAAAATACCAAAGGAATTGTGCACTGAGTGCTAACAAGTGGCTGCAAAGAATTCAGCAAATAGCTTGTTTAATTATTGTTTATAATATTAAATGGAAAATACTGAATTAATGCAATGTTAAGGAGGCACTAGAAGATGCAAAAGCTAAATTTCTGCAAGTAGCATCAATTCAGCTGTGTTCTACCTCCTGTGTACATTTATAGTATGTACAAGGCCCTCTGTTTTCAGTTTTTGTTTGGTTTAAAATTTCCTGAGAATTTATCACTGTTTATTACAAAAATTAAAAAAGGGAAAAACAGGGCAAAAAATTAACTTCGGAGTTTTCTGAGTAAATATAAGGGTTAATATTGGAGGTTGGAAGATAGAAAACAACAAAAAAAAATGTAAGAATATTGAAAGTAATTGCAGTTCAATACCATGGGTTATTGCATGAACTGTACATCAAGCCGACATACCCGTACGCATGTACATACATGTCTTCCACTGCGTTGCCTTAGTTTAACATACAGCCTTGCTTTTACATTTAAGACTAACTTATTAAGATAAACACATCTAACTAATGTAATGGCTTGAATTTTCTTAACAAAAATCAATATTTTCATGTATTTGACTGTTCCAAATATTGGGTGAAAATAAGTTTACAAACAAACAAACAAACAAACAAACATTGTAGAACCCAAGAGTTTTTCAGTGAAAAATCAGTAAAAACTGAAAATGAAGGCTTTGAGTGTGCATTTAGGCTGGAATTTTCAAGGGACCCTAACAGTCCGAAACACCCAATTCTTACTGAATATCAAATTTTTATTTAAAGTTAAGCATGTGAGTAAGCATTTTGTGGGCTTAAAATCCCTACTTGTTAGCCCTAGCCCAATTCCAACCATCTACCTCCTCAAAGTTTCCTGCTGTTTCAAAGAGATAAGCTCCATTGTTCTTCACTTTCTGCCTGAAGCTGTTGAGTAGTATTGGTTTGAACTGCTAAACAACTTTCATGTTTCACCACATTACAGTGATAGGTACACTTTTCAGAAATGCCACAGTAACGCAAGTGATGTTGGAAAGACAGGGTGCTTTAACAAATATCTTGTATTGAACTAACTTCTGTTGAATTCAGGCTTACACAGGTTTTGTGTCTAATATTCTGAACCAACATGGCTACAATGATACTGCAGATAAGTGATGCTGAACATTTTATTCCTAGTACATGTAATTGTAACATGTGTTGACTGCTTTGGAATCATTGGCTGAAAGGCATCATCAATTTTGCTTACTTTAAAACCTTCTTGCGTTAATTTTGTGCTATTTCATTTTGGTTTTGCTCTGTTTTCTGCAGCATTAATTATTACTTGCTCTTGGGTGTACAGCGTAACAATACATTTGCTCCTGGTTGGATGATTTCTTTCTTTCGTTCTTTCTTTGCCTTTAAAAAAAAAAAAAAGCTTCATCCCATCTCTGTGCAAGTGCACACACCATTCTTTTTATATATATATATTGTTGCTCTATTTTTCAATAAACTGTTTGTACGTAGAATCTGAAATGGAGTCAAAATTCATAATAAAAATGCCAAATTGGTCTCAACAAAAGGAGTGAAATGCTGTCAATATGATCACATTGTATTGATACCTTGATCCTTGTAAAAAGTCATTCTCTTGGATTTTCAACTGTGAAATCCCTCTGAGATTGTTTTTGCTTGCCAGATTTTGTTGCATCCTACAACAGACTGTACTAGAAAGCATCTCCTTTGACCTCAGCAACAAAGGCTATTTTTCTTTTTAAATGAACAAAAAGCTTCTACTATTAAATATATAAGGACCTCCCACTGACTCCTGGTCCATTGTTAACATGGGAGCTTTTTACACATACTTGTTACTTGCTTTTCTCTTCCACTATGCAAGGCTGCCAGTTTTCAAAGCTCAGTCTTCGAGAACCTAACGCTCACATTCTTCTTGCTGAATTACATCTGAAGTAGAACAAAAATGATAGGAAATTCATGTTCTGTTGAAGAGTAACAACCTCCTTCTCTCACTTTCCTATGGCTGTTATGTAGTGGACATGTTTCCATGCTCTGCTTTGTTTTTTCAGCTGTTGCAAGAGTATGGGATATCACTTACTCTGGGCACAGAGCATGCTGACCAGAGGATCAGCTCCCAGCTCACATTACTTTTCACCTCTCTATCAAGTGCTCAAACGTTTCAATTAATACCTATCGGAGGCTTCTTGAAGCAGTGCTCTCCTTTTTTCCATTAAATGGTTCATCAGAGTGGATTAACCCTTTTAAAAGTAATATTTACCAAAATGGGATACTTCCGGCTCAGCTTTTAACACATAAAAAAGGAGCATGATACTAGCAAAGTGAGCCCCACATTAATATAGATTAAAGTCAGTAGTTAGTTTGAATTCTTTTAACACCTACTTAACCAGCTTAAAGCTGTATTTTAATTTTTGCTTTGTGGCACATTAAGATTTTAAGTGCAACTGCTTAAAGACTCAGTTAAACTTTTAATATTTTACTGCTTCCAAAATGCCAAGTTATTTAAAATGTCAGTCTAATGGTAAATGTATTATTTATGGCCATATATATATTCATAGACACACACATATAAAGATTTTATTGGCATGAATGTGGCACAGCCACATTACTCATTCTCATTGCTTGGGCAAAGCCAGAAAAGAGTTGGGCAGGTTCTTTCAAATAAAACCTTTACTATTTGATGCCATCTTGTTTTTGTCTTTGTCACATTTTGAAGAAAAATCTGTAGTTTTATAGTGGAACATTTTGTACAGGCCTCAAATGGCTGAAGAATGAATCCTAATATATGTATTTTTAAAAAACTCAGGAAACAATCCACCATTTTCCAGGTTTACAAATGAATGTTGCATATTACAGGAAAGCAGGGATTTCAGTTTCCCTCATGGTATAATGGGACACAAAGTGTTATAAGCTCCAAGCTCCCATGAGATATGAGACCTTAACATTGTTGGTACAATACTATTACTGGTCTGAATAATACCAATGATGGATGGGGCTTGGAGCATAATTATTTTGCACTCTTGGATTTATTTGACTCATATTTGGGGGAAAGAGAATGCTGTGGAAGGTTATTTTGCTTAAAAAAACAAAATAGTTGCTAATGGAAAGGTTGGAATACTAGTAGTAGTCCTGGGTTGGAAGAGCAGATTACAGATGAGACAATCAAATGTGTAAATCACATGTTACATGGCTCCAGAGTTTGTCACATTGCTCTGGAATTTTCTACGTTGTTGAAGAAATGAAGGAATTTATTTCATAAGTGCCTTGACTGCATTTAGGTCTGATCCAACACCTCTCCTGAAGTCAATGGGAATATTACCAGTGACTTCAACTGGCACTGGTTCATGCGCATATTGACTTCAATATTATTACTCAATGTAAGTGAAACAGATTCAGGTTCTTAGAAAATACAACGTTTGGATACTATATTGATGGAGCAATAAAAAATCTTGAAAGGAAAAATAGATGAAGAGAAAGATAGATGGAAAAAGCAAGTTAGAAAACTGTCTTAAGATGTTTATATTAGGACAATATCTAAACTGTATAGAGAACTACATCCCTCACTCAAGCAGCAGAAACAGTCTAGCCACCACTTGCATGAGCTGTGTGCAAACAGCTGCACTACCAACTACTTCTGCTATTAACTTCCTCAGCAATCTCTCTAAGTCACAAAGAAGGTACCTTTTAGTCACTGATATTGTTAAACTCTCTCCCCACAAGGTAGCCATGGCTTCACAGAGAACCTCAATGACCACTAATCAGTTTTGTTAAAAAGTCTGGCCCATCTGCTTTTACATGTCTCAGTTTGCTCCTCCTAGGATTCCATTTGATTTGCTTTCTCAGTGTGTGGTAGCACGTTTGTGCTTGTGATAAAATACTGCATGTATGCCCAATGAACCAGAACTATATTTCAGTCACTGAGGTTTACGTGGCCTGTAATTTTCTTAAGACGTTCAATTAAGGATGGCCCGCACAAAATTTACCTTTCTACTTTTTCATCGTATTTTCCTCTTTCCTGTTCCATAAGTAGACGCAGTTGTATAGTTGTTAAGGGTGTTATAGATGTTTGCTACGAGAAGCTGCATCTTGAGAATGTGGCAGCACAACTCACTGATAACACCTTTTTTACTATAATTAAACTATTACAACTGTCTTGCAAATGCTGGATGAAGGCTAGGTGATGGGCTAAGACAGGGGTGTCCAACCTTTTTGGGTGAGGGGCCACATTGCAATTCTTTTCTCAGTCAGGAGGTTGGTGAGAAAATTTTTGATTGGTAAGACATACAAATCGATCTTATTAATAACATTTAATAAAATAATGATTAGTGTGATATTTGGCATTGCTTTTGCTTGCACCAAGTACAGAGAACAAGGGGGCAGGGGTGCCTGTGTGAGGGAGCAAGGCAGAGGTGGGAAGGGGCTGTAGCTGTGCTGTGCACAGGGCAGGAAATCTGACAAGGGCCCTGGCCAGCCCCAGCTGCCAGGCCCTTGTGGCAGCACGCCGCGTCCTGGATGAAAGCCTTTGGCAGGCCATGGTCTGGCCCCCGGGCCACAAGTTGGATAAGCCTGGGCTAAGGTTATAAAAACCAGCAGCCTGCTTTACTGGTGTACACTAGTAGTATGGTGGTTGGACAGTTATTTATTTATTGGAGTCCAGCTGAATCTTGATAGATTGGGTAAAACATTCAAGGCTAACGCTGCTAGAAGCTTGTTGAAGAATACTGATAGCACAAAGCTACCAGTTGGACATTTGTACCTTCTGTGTATCAAAGGTATGCATTGCTGGACTCCTCCTTTCCTCCTTCATTGGTTGTTTCTATTAGGTATCAGTGCCACTTTCCAATGGTGAAACCCTGGCTCTCAATTTCATCTCCAGGCTGCTTATCTAGGGGAAAGTCAACTTCAAGAGGTTGGGTTTGAAGAGTTGTCTTTTCCTCAACTTATTTTAAGTGAACCTCAATGCAAAACAAAATTCATTTTCTTGCTTCAAAAGTTCAAGGTCTGGCGTTTTTAGATCAGATTTTATTTATAATACATCGTAAGCTGCTATATTTTCACCCTTAGGATATCTGTCTCCTATTTATAAACCAGCCAGTTGAGCTTCCCAATCTTTTGGTCTCCTGGGCGATTTCAACATCCATGTTGATAATGCAGAGGGTACATTTGCATTTTGCAGCACATTTCATTCCCCAGGTTTCAGTCAGCATGTCACTCTGTTGATGTATTCTGTGGGACATACTCTTTGTTTTTTAATTTGATCTCATTCTTTTTAATTTGCATTCACTTATCTTTTTTCTACAGATCCTTCATCTCAACCTAAAGCGTTTCTACTGACACTTATTTCTTTCATTAATGTTTTGTTGCTGAAAATTTGTTTTGCTCTTGCACGCACTGGAACGTTGGCTAACACGGCTGCTTTTTCTGTTATTGAGGCCATGTTTTTTAATAATTTAGTTATATATAACAATATTGACTCAAACACCTTTCACTGAAGACAGCCTTTTTCTAGAGATCTTTGGTTTTTTTTTAGTAGAATTTAGTACCTTTAAATTTAGTGGGAGGTCTTTATGCCTTGCCATATACCAAATTCTCAACAAGACTCATGTTTTTTGTATGTGCGACACTTTAAAGAATATTTATTTATCCCAACTAATATCTACTTACAACCTACAACAGCTGTTTGGTTTCAAAAAAATTAATTGACTTTTAAACCATTCCATATTGCATCAACTGACTCTTTGCTGCAAGGAGCTGAGTGACTTATTAGTTAAAACTGAAAAATCCACCTCTGTCAGCCCCCCTTCTCCACCTCCAGTGTATTCTTCTGGGAGATCTGTTTTTCAGTTTTTGGGTTTTGTAAGAAATATCCCTGCTGTTGTAGATTTTTCCTCTGCTGAATTTTCTTTAGTTACTCCCATGGAAATTGCAGAAGTGGCCTGACAGCTGCACTTCATGACTTGATGTCTTGACCCTTGACCTTTTAAAGAATGCCTTTCAGTATTAAAGACCTAATTTGGCTTAGATAGGAAGCATCTTGTTAATTTCAACTAATGTTCCACTTATTTTTAAGGAAACTGAAATTACTTCTAAAAACAAGCCCTCTTCACTTTTTAAAATTTTACTAAAACGTGTTTGTAATTATGATACCGTTTATAATCTTCAACTCCTCCTTTTATACAAGACTTCTGGAGAAAGTCATGTCTGTTTACATGGCAGCCTGCTTTGTGATACACATGTAAAATAAACACATTATCATAACCAATTTGCTGCCTGCTTTTCTACGACTAATCTGAAGCCCCGCATTACTTAAGATAATAAATACATGTGTTTATGGTGTCTGTGCACTTTTTGGAGACTGGATTTTGACGCAGTTTCAAAATAAGACTGAAGTTATCATGTGTGGTACTGGGTCACAATTTCACCACAGAATGCCGCATATACCAATATGCAGAAACAAGACCATTTCCATGTCCCTGCTGTTTATGGTTGTCATGGACAGCATGACCATTGGTATAAGAAATTCCATTTAGGATTTAGACTGTCCCCCTAGAGGCATAATGACTTTCTTGATTTGGCTTCGGCACAGTTTTTATAGTAATCAGTTTTATTATCTAGCAGTGGTAAGCGCAATATGTTAGGGAGTTAGACTTCACTGTGACTTTGGATTTAAGCTAATCTTTAAATGAGCACATTAGCTGAGTTCCCAAGCTAGTGTTCTATCAGGGAGGAATGATTTCTTTTTTTCCCCCTCTGCATGTATTTCATCTTGGCTGTTTTATTGCAACTCTTTTCCTGGAGGTCCTTGAATAGGACCAATATTCCCATTAAAACTGATTTGAAACGCACCTGTCAGGACTTTAAAACCAACTAAAACCCTACACATATTTCATTTATAATGAGATCATTGCATGGGAGGATAACAGATTTTAAGATTTTGCTGTATTTTCAATAAAAAGGCTACTGAAAAGATAAAAATCATGTTTAAAATTATCCCTACCCAAGTTACTAATATTACTTTAGATTATTCAAATTGAAAATAAAATAAAATGTTCCATTGTAAATGATGCTTGTTTATTATTGATATTGGACTTGGCTTGGACAATTAAGTTAAGTTGTTCACTTTTATTTCTAGTTAGTCCTTATTATATTCAATTTCTGATGCGACACACTAGCATAGTTCTCTTGTGTTTGGGTTTGCAACACTGAAGGAGATGTATTTAAATTAAAACACTTATAATAAACTTTCCATTCTTAGTATGTTTTGGAATCCCCTTCTCTCAACTCACCATTTTATATATTACATTTTTTTTTAAACAAGACTAAACAAGAACTGCACCTAAATTAAGTTGATAGAGTGTCTTTAATTTACTGCACCTCACAATCCTTGTTGCAGCCTTTCTCCTGCTGATGCATTTTCTTGTCCTAGCTCTTCAAGACAATGGGTGGCTATATTTTGTAATTACCATGAACCATTCACTAATCATTGGGTATTTTTCTACCAACAGCAAATTGGCATATTTAAATCTAAAATTAAATGTTATCTTTGTAAACTCATATTTAATTAGTATAGTGAAGTATCATTTCCTTGACTTTTGCAGCATTTTAATTTTTACAAGAACCACCACCACCACTGTCTTTTTTTCTGTTGTGTAGAACCACTTTATGATGCACCACAAAACAAAAGTAACAGCGAAGGGGGTAAGCAGATGGAGATCAGACTAGTATCATATCAGGATGACTTCATGAGTCCACCACAGAATACAAGGAATAAAAGCTCCCTGACTGAGAAACAATGGTTGACAGCATGTGGCCAAGGGGACGATGGAAGAAAGAAGTACACAGAATTAGAGTGGCACATTGAGCAAAACATTTCAACACTGTCAAGGAACTCACCACAACAGTCATTCCCACAACAATAAGCAGTAGGAGGCAGATGGGAGAGTGGCAATAAAAAAGGAAACCATTGAGAGGTCCTCAGGAGAATAAAAGATGAAATGAGGGAAATCTAGACTTTCTTAGGCATCAGCCTAGCTATGAAAGGGCCTTCTTTTGGGAGCAAATGTAAAAGTATGTAAAAATATTACAGGAAACCAAAATATAGCTGGTGCCAACTCAGAAGGCTTCAAGGCTCCAGATACTGAAGAATAATCATTTTAGATCTTTTCAGTATCCAAAGATTCATTTCTCCCCTAAAAGCAAGGAGGAGCCAACAGAGGGCTTTGAGCACCAGCTAATCCTTATGCTGAACTGCAGCTGGAGAGACTGCAGCAGGGTGGTACCTTCTTCTGCATTGTCTTGCTCACTGTGGAAAGAGTCTCTGTGTGGGAGCAATATAGGTTAATGTGGAGAGAGGACCAAGGAAGGGGCCAGAGGATCAAGGTTTATCGGGATCCAGAAGTCAGACTGCACAATTGGCATGAAGGAGCTGCAGCCCCATATCCTGGCTTTAACTGAGAATAGTGGACTAGATCTTCTCAAACTCTTCTCCCTGAAAAATTATGCATATATGTCTCACACTTTTGCTCAGTTAGTTACACCATTGTTAGGTCACCAGGCAAACTACAAACTTTAACCAGATGATGGACCGTCAAATTGCTACCAGTCCTCTGATATGGTTGTCTGTTTAGCCCCTAAAAGTGAGGTGGAGTCAGATATGTCATTCAGTTAGGCAACAGATACAATAGAGAGGTGCTTGGGACAGGATTTTCCATCTAAGAAAACTGATGAAAAGGATGAGGGAGTTTAATCTCCCAGTGCTCATGAGATTCTTCAAGATTTGTCATGTGTGGAAGTGGAAGTGAAGATCTGAGGCAAGTTCACCAGTTTAGGATACATGTGACACCACACAATCTGTGCAACCATCAACAGTTTAAGGACCATATCACTAAAATAGACATAGTGGTCAGTAATGAAGTGAGGGAGAAAGAAACAGCTTAATTGTAGCTTATTCAAAGACTAGAAAATTGCCTATATCGCTACAGAATTTTTCAGGAAAAAGTAAATCCAGCTAAATCAGAGTTGTCTTCAACTTCAAGGTGAACATTTAAAATTCTATGGTGACTGCAAGAAGCAAGTATATTCTACCAAACATCAAAAGCTGACTAATTAACATTGTACAAATGTGTAAAATATACTTAGTAAAGCAGCCTTCATGCCTTTGATAATTCTCAAGACATGTCTGGACTTGGATTAATAAATTATTTCATTACTGATAAAGATTTGGCAAGAATGACATGTTTATTAAAATACGTAATATGAGTTACTCTGGGGACTTTTCTTTCTCCCAGGTTACTGCAGTACAGCCAAAGATCACTACTGGCATTACGTGGAATACATTTCTGTAGAATGTAATATCATTGCCATCTTTTTTGCATATGCTGAACACAATGCTGCAGGAGACCAATGGAAATCCCAAGGCAGTGTGTAATGCAAATGTTAACTGAAGAGACAAACAACAGAAAACTGACAGACAGATCATTTTTAAAGCACAAGGAAAATGATCAGAAGACAACTGGGCAGAATACCACAGGAACAATATTCTAGCACATAGTGATGTTTTTAGGTTAGCTGAGGGCCAAAGGGACAATTTGTGACAGACAGTGCTAATCCAATACAAAATACACTGTGGCTGAGTTACATGGCAGTTCTATTCAAGAGGGTAGCCATTTTTAACTGGCAAGTGAAATTTTTACTAATGTGGATTTCAAGAAGGAATTTTAAGGAATTATTTGAATGGAAAGAAGGTAGCTGTCTTGCACAGTGGGAATGAGATCAATCCCAGAAGATGGAGACAGCATGAAAGAACAGATGAGATGAGAACTGAAGTTATGAAGAGACAGGTGAGATAGTCATTTATGGTGCATGAAAGAAAATCAATGGAGTTGTAAAATGAGACCATACTTGTAGGCAAAAGCAGACTTCACAAATTTGAAACAACAGTAACTAGCTTGAACCCAATGAAGAAACCGGTGGAGCTTGGCATGGAACCTGCTCCTCCTGTTTGTTTCTTTGACGGCCTCCTTTATGCTGTTATGGAAACTCTTCTTTTGCCTAGAGTGGTGGGAAATGGTTTTTGCCTAAATGACTGTCAATACTACCTCAGAAAAAATGTTTTTTTTGTGTTATGATTTTTGATGTCAGCATTGTGTGCATTTATTCTTCTGCATAGTGACTGTCCCATTTGTCCAATGTATAAGGCGTGGGGGCATTTCCGGCACATGATGGCATAAATCACATTAGTAGATGAGCAGGTGAAGGACCCTTTGACGGAGTAGCTGGCTTGCTTAGGTCTTATGATGGTGTCTTTTGTGCAAATATGTGGACAAAGTTGGCAGCGTGGATCATTGCAGGGATATATGCCTGCTTTAATGTTTCTGTTGTTAGGTCTCTAGTTGCTGGTGAGCATCTGTTTAAGGTTCAGAGTTTATCTGTAGATGAGGAGAGGTCCATCTTCCAAGCCTAGAGAGAGTGAGGGGTCATCTTTTAAAACAGGCTGGAGGTCCTTGATGATCTGTTGTAGAGATCTGACTTGAGAGTTGTATGTGACACATTATAACAGGTAATTTGACTTCGCCCTCCCTCTGTGTGCTGTTTCCTAGAGTTTGAAGCTTTACAAATGCTCTGATTTGCTGTTGCAGTATGACCTGATCCCATGTCTTACACTTCCCTGCATTTATTTTCATCCAGTTCTGTAAGTTCCCCCTCTTCAAAGCATCTGCTGAAGTGGGATTTTCTCCCACAAAAGCTCATGTGATAAATAAATCTGTTAGTCTTTAAGTGTCACAAGACTCCTTGCTTTTTTTGCTTTACTAGACTAACATAGCTGTCCCTTTGGAACTTGACTGGAAGCTGAAACTCATCCAATTCAGACTAGAAATAAGGCACAATTTCTTACCATTGAGAACAAATAATCTTTGGAACAACTTACCTAGAGAAGTGGTAGATTTTCCATCACCGAAACCTTAAAATCACGGCTAGATATCATTGTATAAGACATGCTATTGCTCAAATGGAAGTTATGAGTTTAAAGCAGAAACTAGTGAGTAGGATTCTAGGGATCTGTGATTATGATTATGAAGCAACTCAGGCTAGATGATCACAATGGGCCCACCCAGCCATGGAATCTATGATACCTCTTTTATTTACTGACCTAGTATGTGCAAGTTGCATAGTGGATCCTGAACCTGAGGCTCCTCCATGGCAATGCATTGTGTAGCCACTCCCCCATGGTGTCCGTTCTTTAATTAATGCATGTATAGATTTTCCATCTTCAAGGTACAAATTATACTGAACATAAATGTTCTTGTAAATGCTAAGTGCCAATTTGCTCAGCCCTCTCCTCCCTGGCCACAGAAATGATCAATAGAACATGAATTCATTTTTTGGTCTTCACAGTTATTTTTTAATACTCTTTTTGCCACAAATGCTTGTTCTTACAGTAGACTGTATGAAGAATCTTCAGGAACTGAAACATTAACCTTTTTTTTTTTTTTTTTGAGTCAGCATTTCTTACTAGGAAGAGGGCTGAGATCTATGATATATACCACAGCATCGTCAATCCCTGGGACTGGCCTAGTCACTGCCAGAACATATTTCCGAATCTATCAGGAAAAAGGAATAATTTTTCAGGCTTAAGATATATGATTTCTTCAACTGGGGCCATCCTGGGCAAAATTATACCTTACATTATGACTGACAGCAATGAAATCAAAGTTAAAAACCCTTAGCTTCAATCTCATATTTGTCAACTGATTTCACCAAATAAATACTTCAAATGTGAAAGAGAGAGAGAGAGAGAGAGAAAGAGAGAGGTTACTGAAAACAAACATTTTCTGACTCCTGGTTCCTATTTCCAAGTAGCCTCCTGAGCAGCATAAGGATCAAGCCCTTTCCAGCTAAGAGGGAGGATTTAACGTTGCTTAATAATGCATTCAGCACTACTCAGCCTTACCCCAGGCATCACATAACTACTGAGTATCAAGAACTGTATCTTTCCTGCAAAGCGTTATGTTCTGCCTGTACCATTCTGCTGCTTTTCTGGAGATGATATAGCACAGTTCAATATGAGAGGAGGACTGTCACTAGCCTGTCATAGTAACCCATCAACAACTCCATAGATAATATTTGCGTCTCTCTAGATGTTTTCAAATAAAGCCCATAATCTGGTACTAGCTTAGATACAAACTTGACCATGTAACTCAGTTGGCTACTGATTAAGCTGGGCACATGTTAAAGCTTCTATTAAGGTTATTGCCTCCTTTTTAATAGATGGAAGTATTTCAACTTTTAATTAAAAAAATACCCTGACAAAAAATGGATCCTGCTCCCCTCAAAGTCAGCAGGGGTTTTGTTACTGAGTGCAACAGAAGGATTACAGCCATATATTTTAAATTCTCTGCTGCTTTTGTTGAAAAGGCGAGCACGCTTACAGAACTGCATCATTTCTAATTCTGCTAGAAAATAGAGGTCATGAGCCAGTGAGGCTGCATTGATTTACACTAGCTAAGAATCTGGCCCATCGTGCTTTGGCTAAACTTAACAGCACCCACAGGGAAGAAAGATGGGAACATAAGGCAATAGGGTAAAGAGCCTTGGGTGTTTTAAAGCTGAGATTTGATTTAATGAAAAATACAGCATCACCACTTGGGAATGCTACCAATGACAAGCATTTCTTCCTTGTAGGTAGCCTCACACACCTTCAGAGTTGAATGGGGGACCTGGGAACACACTGCATACTTTCCAAAATATTGCGATGACAAGCCTAGCTTCCTTCCTGGCCATCTCAAAGGGATGCCAAAGCTCTTCTATTCATTCATTCATTCTGATCTCTCATGCTCTCCAACATGTTGCCTACTTGTTGCCAGGTAGCAGTAACAGTTTTATTACATGGGCATCTAATTATTCCAGCTACTGTGATGATTTCTTTTTTCCCCATGAAAAATATCCCCCAGGATGCTCTCCTTTCTGCTGCAGAAGTATTTTTCCCTTTCTCCTTGGGACTTTTAAAATTTACTTGCCTGCTTGGTGAATTTAAATTCTCACCTGCTGGTGACAGACAGTTTTATAAACTGATGTCAGATCTGAAATGTGCTGAGTTGGTTAGGAAATGATCAGTGCAACCTCATTCTGTCACCCCTTTAAGGATGCTACAAGTCAGTCACTTACATTCAGTTACACCTTTCTGCATGTATTAGCCAATAAGAGAAAGGTGAGAAGGTTTGCTGTTAGGTTAGACTGTCCACGTTTAAAAAAAAAGTCCCACAATGTTCAGGAGGGTTGGTTTGATCACACTGGCCATGGTAAACTTTGGGACAACTCTTGCTTATTGCAGGCCACTAAATGACAGAAAGCTGGGAACAGGCCAGTCAGGCTGCACTGAGTGACAGGCAATTGAGCCTAGCCCCCAACCTCCAGAGCTCTCAACTGTGGGCTTCCAAAGGAGCTCTTCTACCTGCCATGTTTGAAATCTTTAAGAGATCTCTAATGGAGAATGTGAGCAGTCCAGGCTAAAATGCCAGCAGTATGTAAATGATATTCAGCTGTCTATTGCATCCATATCACAGAGAAACAGCACCATCCCTCACAGGCTTGGCTGAGCTCAGCCACTGGATGAGGAGCAGCTGAATAAAGCTGAGCCCGGGGAAAGAAGGAGGTGATCCTGGTGGGGCATGCTGAAGAACAGGCAGTCATCTTAATGACAGCACCTTCTGCTAAGGACATCTAGTGATCTGAAGGTTTTGTACTGTTGCCCATTCCCCTTAGCAAGCAAGTACCTTTCAGGTAAAAGAGACTGGCAAATCTGCCCTCATATTGTTAACAAAGTTCTTGGCCTTAGTTTTCACCTGGTCTCCTCTGTATGTCCAGCCAGTCAAATGGCCAGCTTTGCAAAACATCCTCATTTCTGCCAGGAAGACTGCAGCCTCTTCTGGTGGATTCAGACTTTGCCATGGTGATCCACTCATTTCTGACCCCTGGACTTGATTGCTACACTTGTCAGAAACCCCACATTCACCAGAGCCATTACAGCTCATTCAGAACACAGCAGCCCATCTGCTGAATACCATGTGCAGTCAAAAGCACATCACTGCAATGCCCTGCTCTCTCCATGATGAAAACATTATGGAGATAAACTACTGATATCGCCTTAGCTCTGGCAGCATGGGTGCTAGGAAATGAGGTGCTGACACCCCAACCTATGTTCCCTCTAAGCTGTGAGCGTGTGCACAACAAAATAAATTGCACACAAAAGAATTCAACTGTCCTAATATTTTTATACTATTTTAAGAAGGAGGTTTCAAATAAGGTTTTATAATGTATAAAATCAGTTACATCACCATATCAAAAGTAAAACTTAGATATTATTTGTATCATACATACTTGCTTCATTGTGCTCACAAGTTTGACCATACTTACTGGAGTGTGCAGAAATTTGGACACTGGTCCTGAAAATTTGCAGAAAAGAAATTTTTTGTGCACACAGCCTACAGAAAATTAGAGGGAATGTCCTCAACTAAAGCACAGGATGCTTCACCATTCAGCCTAAGGTTTTTAGGCATGGAACAGAAGTGACTCTCTCTTTACACTGATTCCCAAAACATACAGAAAGGCTTGATAATTTCCTAAACTCCCAGTCATTTCCACCTGAGCACTCAAAGCTTGGTTGAGTTTAGGGTACAGGGTCTAGTTCCTACCAGCTGAAACAAAGGTTTTGAGGAGAACTTAAGTCAATTACTAGCTGAGTCAGATGGAACTTCTCAGGGAAAAACAACTTAGGGTGTCACTGCGCATAGCTCATAGAAATGGCCTGCTGAGGAGGTAGCAGCAGTCACAGAAGTCAACAAGACATCCAGATGCAAAATATTACTGAACACATTCTAATATTCGATAAAAGAAGGGTATACTCATGTCTGCAGCACCGTGTTCTGTTCTGACCATCCTGTCTCAAAAAGAAATATAGCTGAAATAGAGGAAATTCAAAGAAATGAAAGCGATCAGCAGCATAGGGAGACTACCATTTTAAAGGCACTCTTTGTTTGTTTTACCATTTTAAGAGAGACTGAAAAGAAAGAGTGTTTAGTTTGGAGAGAACAAATAAGAGAGGACATGAAAGAGAAATGAAAAACAATGCACAGTGCAAAGCAGGCATTTTGGACACTGCTTTTCAAGTTCTGATAATTCAAGAACAAGTGAATGATCTTAAAACTGATAAAAAGGCAACACTATCTTTTTTGATCTCTACATGTACTTAACCTCTGGGATGTGCTGTTAAAAGGTATAATGGAGGACAAGAACTTAGCAGGAGTCAGTAAAAGGAATTGGACATTTATATGGAAAATGAAACCAGGAAAAATATGGGAAACTTTGCCGGGAATCAAACAGCACTCTATTAACACAGCATGGCTGTAGCAGTGTTGATCACAGGATATCAGAGAGACAAGTGCATGAGGCTTTTATTTGACCATTTCTGTTGATAGAGGAGATGCTTTCAAGCTTTGAAAAACTTTTCATTGGGTCCTTTGAGGCTCTGTGAAGCTTGAAAGCGCATTCCTTCACCAACAGAAGTTTATCCAATAAAAGACATTGCCTCACCCACCTTGTCAGTCTAATATCCTGGGACAAACACCACTGCAAACCACCACCAGTGTATGTCGATAAAAGGCGGGCATTGAATCACAGATGCATTTAAACAACAGAGCATGTATTAAAAAGTTTAAACTTCGGCCAACAATGCTGAAGTTTGTGAAACAGCTTTTCTTAGCAAGATCTAATGACTTTCAAGCAATGAGATACTCTTTATATTCTATTTCATAGGGATATGCCACATTACATTTGGGTCAATCCACCCTTTGCAGTAACACGTTAAGAACCAAATAGTCAAATGGAAAAAACAGAAGAAAAGATGTAACTATAACACAGAAGTATTTATTTCCTAAAAATACCAGCACCTGACATGCCATGTCATTGAAGTCTCCAGGAAACATGCCACTAGTTAACTGTCTCATCTTCATTTAGGAAAACTTGCTCCTCCACATATTTACCTAAGATCCACTTCCTTGCTTAGCATTCTTGGAGGGCGAATGTTCACTGTCTTAGTTTTCTCCCCACTACTCTAACCTTTCTTCACTTCTTTTTCTATCTTGCTAATTCTCACACTTGGCTATTATAACTCCCACAGAACTTGGATTGCAATCTTTGAAAGGTTTCCTCTTTGTCATGCTCTGCGGATTCCAGACTAAAATTATTCATCATCTACTCAATAATGGGGGGACAGGGACGGACATCCTTCTGCAAATTCTCTCTCATTTCGGGGGGGGGGGGGGGGGAGTTAGTTGCAGTCTATAGTTCTGGGTTGGAACAGGACTGTGAGTCAAATTTTACTTCCAGGAATGGAGGAACTGTAGTAGCTGTCACTATTGCAGTGCAAACTCCTCACAGTAATGCTCTGTTATTGTCAGCTATGATTTTAGGATGACAAACTTAGTCACAGTTATGCCCTGCTAAGACCTGCTATAGCTCTAGCACAGTAAGCTTCCTAAATGTCTTGTTCTTTCCCTGTGGATCATGACTCTTGCTGACATGTTCAATGAGAAGGACTTTATTTTTTTTAAAATCAACTGTCTAAATTATTGATAATATTATAAGGATGGCACTAAATCATCAGCAGAAAGCAGTGAGACAAAACTGCCACATAATTTCACAGTTCAGAGCCAGACAGTGGTTCTACACAGATTTCCCTAAAAACTGCCTCAGTGATGTACCTGGGTAAGGATGCATATTGTCTTTCCATCCCTTCCAAGTGGAGATTGTGTGAACTCCCCTCTGGACCTTTTCCAGACACCTGTGGAGAGAAGAGTAATTAGAGATGAAGATCAATTATACACCCCAGTTACTGACAATGCATCTCAAAATGATAATCAGAACAAATGATGCTGCAGCGTGCCAAAATCAACAAAAGAAAGGCAAGGGCTTAGCAAATCCACAAATCGCACACTTAATCTTATCACGGCTAAGAAGAAAGGGTTCCATATCAAAAGACTGTTTAGAACAGGTATATTCCTCACTGTTATTCCCTTGGCAGTAGGCCAGCAGGGATACGGTAAACTTTTTCAGCTAGTCTCCCATTTGTAATTCAGTAAAATCAGGCGATAAACTTGATTAAATAAAGGCATTTCTTAAAATCACTGAGTAATGCACACATAATTCAAAGGAAAGAATGAGTTTACATACTAGATCCAGGTTTGTTTATCTTCTGTTATCAATTTTGCTACAATAAAAAATGAGATACAAAAAACCCCCTCTGCTTTCATTCCTAACCCAAATCCAGAAGCTTTCCATAATACTGTTGTGCAGCTGAATGTCCTACAGGGACTTTGGTGCATTTACCATGCTCTAGTTCAGTTTCAAAAGTGAAACATTAATGTGCTCAGTAAAAACATCAGCTCTTTACTTGGTTTGTTTTCAAGATGGCAGCCGTAGCGGCTGAAGTGTGAAATCCTTTCAGGAACACTCAAACTGGGGTAAGGAATGGTGAACTTACATGCTTTTAGCTCACAGGAGTTCTCTCAATTTCACTCACTCAATGCCTGGTGATGGCCCAAGTGTTAAGAGCCTTGTTAAAATGGAGCTATTAGTCTTTTCCTCCATAAATGCAGAAGGCTCGCTGAGTGCATTCAGTGTTTCCTACATTTGTATGAATTCCTATTCTGGCATTGCTAGAATCAGCAATTTTATAAAGCAATCTACTATGAGGCCATTTAAAATCCCCTTCCTCCTTTACAGATTACTGGCAGAAGGGAAGATTTAATGCCTTTTCAAACACTTTTTCACAATTTATTAAGAAGAAAAGAATAAATCACACTAGGCTGTCTGTAAATGTCTGATTATAGAAAGAGGAAACAAATTAAAACGAACATGTTTTGCGTATTCTACAGGTTAGAGAACCCTTCTGTCAGTCTTCGAATTTATGAACAATACGTCAGTTTCACTGAAGAGATATAAATTCTGTTGTGATGGAAAGTTTGTGCAGTGAGTTGTAATAAGGCTCATTCACCTGTATATAATGTTTTCATGTACAATATCTCTTAGAGAAATCCCTTACAAAAAACCAAGTCCAATGCGAACAGATGCATTATCAGATTAAGTCGCTATGCAGAGCTTTAGGAATTATTTTAGACTAGTAGCCTCATGCCAGATCTGCATCCTAACATTTTGTAGCTAATATTAGTAATAATCCAACCTTTTGCTAAATGAACAACTTATTCTGGAAGGGCCCTTGGCTAATGCCTCTTGATTTGAATCAAAATGGTAAGAGGACTTTAAGGGGTTGATGAGTAGCAGAGGATAATGATCTCTGATTTGAAATGACCCTACTTTAACAGTGCCTCACTTCGAGGGGGGAAAAAAATCACTGTCCTAGATTTCATAAGGAGGGTAGAAGGCTAAACAGATTTCGTTCATTTTTCTACCAGTAAAAGTGACACACGTTTTATATAGAAAGCAAGTACAAAAATTCACAGTCACTTCAGCTGTTCTCACACATCTAATTTGAGCAGTTTGGTAATTTTCTTTAAATAGCAGGGTACTCTGGTGATAGACAAACCCAGAACTTTTTGCTATTTTTTTTTCAAAGGAAATGGAAAGGAAAGAAAACAGATTTAAGCTTTCTTTTGCTGAGCACAAAAATCACTTAAAATACTGTCTATTTGCTTGGTGCATGATAGCGGAGACAGGATAAATGATATACACAGTAGTTAATTCAAAATTCCAAACCAGAATGCAAGTTTCCTGGTGATTACTTTTAGGCTTACTAAGTGTAACACAAGTCAATGTACAGAAACATGAAATGATGAAATTTACTGGGTGTTTACGAAGAAAAACTTGCGTAGTCACTATGCAAATAAAAAGTACTTACATTAGATGTGTGCACTGTAACAACCTGAAACATCAATTTTCTGATTGTTTCTTACAGCAAAAATAAAATCAGGTGCCTCCTGCCAGTTCTGTTTGTGTATGTGCTCTGAGATACAGTTACCATAGAAACTGTAATTGCGGATACAATTTCACAAATTTGGCTCCATATAGCTGATGAGCAGAGCCCTGTGAAATTCTTTTTATTGTTCAGTTTTTTATTTTAATTTTGAGGGAACTTTGTTTTTACTTTGTTTTAATCATAGGAGGCCCGAGTCAGGTCATGTGTGTGGGGAGGATGCCCCAGAAGGGAGAATGGTGCTGCAGAATGCATCTGCCCAATACTCAGTGCCATGGGGCTGTGCCCGGCTCCTCTCTCCTGGTGTTGTGATGTGGAGCATAGGATTGAGGTACTGCACTCAGGTGTGGACAGCAACCCTCTATTGCAGTGGGGAGGTGCATGGACAGATAAACCCATAATGGCACTGTGACCCACATGGAGCAGAGCTGAGGCCTATAGCAAGAAGCTGCTGCTGTGGGGTTAATTTTCTGTTTTATTTCATTTCACGTCACATTTAAAAAAAATGGAGGGCACTATCGATGAGTCTCTGCACCCCATGCAGAACTGTTCAATAAGTTCAATGAGCAAACCTGGTCTGTGTTTTTAATTAAAGACTCAGGCATCCCTTCTCATTTCCTTTTTCCATCTGTCTGCACATCACTAAAGATGATATACTGCAGAACTGAAAGTAAAATGGTTTCAGAAAGAACAATGCTAACCTGATGAAAAGACAAAGGGAAAAGTCATTGCACTGGAAATGTCTGCCTCTTTAAATTGTTAGTTGTGCTCTGAAAAGGGTATCAGCAATTGCTCTATATCAGCCTTTTCTCTCTTTAGGACTAGTTAGGCTAATAATGTGCTTTACAAGGATTATTTTACAAGATCAAGTACCAATTAGTAAGCAGAAAGTTGAGGCACAAGGCCAAGCATGGTAGACAGTACGTTTTGAACACAGTATCTGCTTGCTTCAGTATTAACTGAGAAAAAAAGACCTAACCATCACCCTGGAGAGTTTGCTACAGATTCTGCTCAATTTATAGATGTAATCCTAAAAAAAAAGCAAGCAAAATAGTAGGTTGCAATAGGAATGGGATAGAGAATCATAAAAAAAAACTCTATTACAATACAATAATAAACCAGTGGTATGATCTTAGTTGAAATACTGTGCTCACTTTCAGTTATCCTATAGAATATAGTAGAGATAGTGAAAAATCACTGGAAGCTCATGAAGAAGAATTGAAAAGATCAGCACTGGTTCAATTTAGAGAGAAGATGAACGTTTGAATGGGGGAAGATAAACAATTAATTATATACAACAGATAGACAGAAAGAATAAATAAAAATGTAAGAAGAAAGGGACGCTCAATCACACCGATAGAGAGCATATTTAAAACAGATACAAGGAAATATGATTTTAAACAATGAACAATTAGCCCAGGGAACTCGTTGGCACAAGGTTTCACTGAGGACAGTAATTTAGTAGATTCTTTTTAAAAAAGGATTGGAATTAGTACAGCTAATGAAAGCATCTGGAGTTACAATAGTAAAAATAATAATAAAACATCTAAAAGTCTGGAAGAGATCAAACCTTCAAGCTTCAGGTCATAAATCAGTCTGTCAAAGGATTAGGAAGAAACTGCCCATTTTAGTAGATTATACCATAATTTATCACTTCAGAGTTTCTTATAATTGTTTTTCTTAAGCATCTGGTAACAGCCACTATTGGAGACAAGAAACCAGATTATGTAGCCTACTCATCTGATCCTGCATAGCATCCCTATGCCATGTAGCAGGTCATCTTCTCTTTCCATAATTAGTATCAATCTGGCTCTGTGAGCATCATTTTTCTCCCCTAATAATTTCCATTTGCAAACAAGGCTTCTGCAGTTCACTTTCAGAACAGGCACTGCAATTCCTCCACACCTGTTAATCAAAATAATGCCAACCCAATAGAGGAAGAGACAAAGAAAATAAGATGGGGAGATGTGTGGAGGCAGCCTTTCAAATTTACAAACTTTAGCATGGGACTAATAGAGAGAGACATAAAATACTGCTGTAGTAGAGCATAGAATTTACCTAATTTCCATGGGCAGGTGGAATCTGAATTTGATTTGAGGAGGAAAACTGTGAAAAGATACATATTACATGCTCCATAATTCAATCCACAAAGAGGAAGTGAGTGTAATGAAAAAAAAAGATGTGCAGGTGTATATGTATGCTATGGCCCTGTCAACTACGATAACCGTATAGTACTTTATCTGAGACTTCTAATAAGAAGAAATGATACACTGGTGGCAAATAATTCCCCAAACCTGCCAGTTCTCCTGAAGAAAACTGCCAAAAACCAAAATTATGTGAATACACACATACAGACCAAACTCAGAGAACCAATATCTTAGATCAGCAGAGTGTCTACGCTGAAATGACAAGGTGTAAGTGGCCATGTGCCAGTGAGTGTTGACTTAAATTGACTGTTAATTAGGTATCCAGAAACACCTTTTTGGATTTACCAGAAATAAGTGATGGTACCAAAAAAGAGTACAGTATAGGCACAAGCAGACAAGTGATCTCTTTCATGCTGAAGATAAAGATGATTTTGAAAACAGGATAAGATGGCACTGAAATCTCACTTCTCTTGCTTAGGAAGGATTTCATTTCATTCGTCTTCATCCATACAACTTGTCTTGAGGTCTGGTCTCTGAAGCCAACGTACATTTAGAGCTAAGAAATCTACTTGGTCAGGAACTATTTGAGCTATTCTGTTCAAGGTGGATGGCAGTGAGCACTTCTAGTGTTGGCCGAGTATTTTTAGTACAATGAAAAAAAACAAAACTCTAAAATATATATTTATATAGAAGCCCATTAAATTTTTCAGGGCAGGGACTGTGTGTATGTGTTTGTTCACTGCCTACACGAAGTGGTCCTGAACTATGCATGGGAGGGATCCTGTCCCAAGGCACTACTACAATATAAATAACTAAATATATAATTATCCTCCCATAACTCCCTTTCTCTCTTTTTTCAGGAGATTTCATTAAGGATTGTACTTCTCTCTTGCCTATTTTACAGGTAACAAATTACCTGCTGAGCTATGTTCTTTCATCTTGTAGTTTGTTCAGAACGAATTTGTAATCCAGGGTAACACAACTCTCATGCTGATTGTAGACTCTCTGACTTCCAGTGAACAACTACACCACCGAGGGGATTGATACAAAGCCACTAAGTGGGGGAGTGGGGGAGGTAGGAGCATCTAGGACACAGCAGGCAGTTATCTTGGTCTTTTTAGGGCATATGCATTATGTATTTGTCTAGAGTGTTCTGTCTGGTGGGTTTCTCCTTTTTCACTTATATAGGATCATTCCTATACCAATCTTCTCCTTTTGGCCTTTTTCATTGTTTTATTTCTGAGGAGGGATTCTCCCCCATGAAAGAAAAGAATTAATCACCCTCCTATCAGTCATCTTCCCTATCAGCAGAAAAATCTCTACACAGAATAAAAAACATTAATTAAAACCGGGTGTCATTGCTTAATGGTTAGGGGACCGGAGTAACTTGAATGAGTAGGTCCCAGAGCATGAGTTCTTAGCCTTTCAATGAGACTTGTACTACTAAGTCACTTGGGGACTTTTGAAAATGCCACCTTGCACTCTTTGGACAGAAGGTTGAGAATAAGGAAAGCCTGCTCCAGGGCTTTGCTGCTTTTAGTTCATTTCTTCCGATTATCTGTTAAAGCGCTTCCTCAAGAGGTTGGTCTGACCTCCCTTCTCAAAGCTCACCTTTTGTCTGTGAGCCCCTCTAATCACATGGGCTGCAATTCTGAATGCAAAAAAAGAGCCAGAATCAGAGGAATTTGCTCTTTGACCTGCAGGTCTCCCTCTGCTGAGACATGCTTAGTTTTTGTTTTCTATTAGGTGAAAATTGAGAAAAACGGAAAGAGGTAAAAATAAATTTGCCCCCATCTGCCTCTTGATGTTTTCTGCACAGGTCAAAATGCAAAACTCAGCTATTTTATCTTCAACTTTTTAACCATTCACACAGCTGTAGTGACTTGACATTTTAAGAAACAACCATTTTGACTTGATACATTCTTTTTTTCCTAGTCAAAGTGGAAGAAAGGGTTTTATCTAGGAAGACGGCCTGGGTTGTTTAACAGGTCTTTTCTATTCCTGGATTCTATGATACTTCATTACTATGCCTTTCCAGACCTTCAATATTCTCACAGAAAACAAGTTTTCCTTCATCCATCTCTTTTTAATTTTTTAAATCAAAAGACAAACATTTAAATTTAAAAATTCTAAGTGTGTCCATGGTTCAAAAGAATATTTCTGATGTTTTCCTTACAGATTCGAAAAGGGATGTATTTTGGTTTCTTGGTTTTGCAATGAAAGTTGAAACAGTGATTTTGTGTTATTATAACACTCATCATTTCTCCCTCTAATTTGGATGGTTTTTAATAAAGCTCCATTGATTTCACTGAAAGAAATCCCTCCTGGCAAAAGCAGAACACACACGCTGATTGCTAAATATGCAGCAATTATCATATTCAACAGCACACTTTAATATCTTATTTATAGATGTATCTATCTATAATTTGCTTTAATTAAGTTGCATTGATTTTAATGACAGAAGCAGTCCTCATAGAAGGGGCTAGTGTTATATGATCCCATCAATACCTCTCTGCCATTGTTTGGACATAGGATAGCACCTTTAATACTTCTCCATTGGATGATCTTTTCTTCCTCAAGCAGCTGTGATGGCAAACCCAAATGATGTTCAATGTAAAATCTCAGAATCACTGCTGTTGATTGAGGTCACTCTGACTTCCCTAGTACATGCAAAACTTATGCATGGGACCATTTTGGAGAATGAAGAACAAATCCTTGGAACTGCACTATGATTTAGGAAGAATTTCTTGTATTTGTTTCTATCTTAGGTGAAATTTTGTCTGTACAATTTTATATTTCTGTACTTAAAATTTTATATAAATGTCATGGGTATTTTATGTTAGATGTCAGGGGTAGAGCAGGCATGGTGGCTTCTCCAGGACTTGAAATCAGGGAGGGGTGTGTAAGGGGAGGCGTAGCAGTGTCTTAGGGGTGCTCACTAAATTGGTACAACACTGTCAGTACCTGAGAACTGGGGGTGGGGGACTGTCAGGAAATTCAGAGGGTGGGCATAGGGGGGTGTTAGGGAAATCTCTGGGTGGGCAACTAATTCTGACCATTAAGATCTTCCTGACAGCTCAGAATGCTGAATAAATATTTTAGCAGCCTGACCAAACAAATGGCCCTGTGTTGGTTGACCCCTGTTTCTCCAAAGAGCCCCAGATGCAGCATCAAGGCCTCATTTATGTTTAAATTAATGCTCTGTGAGCTCTGGGTGCTGTGCATTCTGGACTTGATCCAGTAATGTACTTAAGCAAGTGCTTAACTTTTGTAGTCCCATTGATTTCAGTGGGAATAGTTTCATGCTTATAAAGTTAGAAGTGTGCTTACATAGCTTCTTTTATCCTTCCTACTATTTTTTGATAATGTTTGTTGCAATTTTAATAGCATCAAATTCCTCTTGGAAGAATCCTAAGCATCAAGATACACCTGCATCTCTCCTTGGTTCAACTTCCTTTTTCCAGTAAAAATATATAACTAAACAAGAAACATATACACATACACGTTCTCACACACACGCTTAACCACCATTCTAACAGAGGAGAACCGTATGTCCACAGGAGCTATGCTGACTACCCTGTAGACAATCTGATTCAAACATTTTCAGGACACCAAATGTATTGGAATGTCTTTAAAATATTACCTATCATGATTTCAATCTATCACCCACTCTTAGTGTGTATATATTTTCCGCACTGGATGAAAAATAAGCACTAGTTTTCTAAATCACTGCATTCTAGAGTACATCAACATTAATTGTGCAAGAATTATCCATTTTAAAGAATTATCCATGTTAAAATGCATGGGCATGATCTCAAATGAAGAACTTCAAGGCAGTTATGCCATTGCATTTTCAGTTTCTGGTCATCATTTTTCATTCACTGATTATCGCTGTAAGTGTTGATTAATAGTTATGTTCACGCTGCTAGAATGCATTTCCCTCGGGTGAAGAAAACATCCTTGTATAAAGAAAAAAGATAATAATCACACTATCTTTCCTCTTTCCCATAAAAAATGCACAGAGACAAGCGCATCAGAGTTACTGATGATCTCCGTTTCCGTGGTTAGTGGTTTTGAACAGTTCTGCTTAAAAGATCAGCTGAAGCAGTCAGAACGTTAATTTGTCAATCAGCTTGCTAGACAATTAAGTGTTTCTTAATCTCATCTCTTCTTTTGGAAAACAAACAAACAAACAAACAAATAAAAAAAGAGATACAAACAATAGGGCTTAGATAACGGTGTTGCTAACACAAAATAACTTTGCTTGTCAGTATCCCTCCTTTCTATCCCAAAACCACCACGAAGCTTCAATGACACCTGTGCATCAAGCCAGAAACTAGCAGAGCTGATTAACTTAGTGTTTATTTTTTTTCTTCTCAGCAATGCCCTAGCTTTTATTCATTGAGATGAACCCTTGATTTAGATTTAGATACAGAGAACAACTCTTCACGAAGGCTATGTCCACACATACATTATTATTTCGAAATAACTTATTTTGAAATGAGTTATTTTGAAATAAAGTCCTTATTTCGAAATAAGTTAATTTGTATTAAGAAAATGTTAATTCGAATTAAGGGAAAGCCTGCTTTCGAAACAGCTGTTATTTTGAAATGGCTATTTCGAAATAAGGCCGTTTGGACATATTGTTTCAAAACAGCTGTTTCAAAACAATGGTGTTGTTTCGAAACAACATGTCCAAACAGTGTTATTTTGAAATAACCATTTTGAAATAACACCCATTTTGAAATGAATGGGGTTTAAGCTGTTTCGAAATGACCGTTCTTATTTTGAAATGACAGAGCCTGTCATTTCGAAATAAGAAAATCTCGTGTGGACATTCAGTTTTTTATTTCGAAACAACCAGTGTTGTTTCGAAATAAAAGACTCATGTGGACATACCCGAAGGCAATAGACTGAGGAACTACAAACACAGATAGGAACTTCAAAAGAGAAACAGGCTCTCCCCCTACAGAGATTGCATTTAAAAACATTGCAATTGTAGCTAAACGGAAACCGCCATCTCATCATTTGCTGTATTCCCTATATATGTATTGAGAATTCAACAAAGGGGAGATGAAGTTATCTGAGGCACAACTACAAAGGTTTTAAGCATAGCCACTCAGAGTGGGTATTCTATTTTCCAAAATTCTGCTCAAGGAACTCCTGGTCCCATATCCTTGAGAGTGAACAATTTCCTTTGCCTGTGCTAAATGAGATCATTTTCTAGCCTGTGACTTTCTCCCTGGGTGGCTTCTCTTTCCATTAATCCTCTAATGTGTTTCTGTTAATTCTACCTCTTACTTGTTTTTAATGACCACCAGACTGGTGGCATCCTCACTCACACTACTACTCACGGTTGAAATACAGAACTGAATAGAGGCCATTCAACTAATAATGAAAGAACTTTAACACCACTCTTCTTTTCAAAAACCTCAGTAGATACACTTTTATCAAATTAGCATTATTTCTTCCTAAGCCAGTAGGTGCATTTCAATTATATTAACATGGAACCAGATCAAGTCACATAGTTTCTTCCCAAACCTCTAAGAAGAGGAGCCATTTAAATTGTGATTGACTTTTTGGGGGATGGGAGAGTCAAAGGACATCTCCCTTTTAACTGTATTACAAAATGCTGTGAGCCAGTTCTTCCCATCTCTTCAAATCTCTTAAATCCAACTCTTTGTATTAACCTATGATTGAGACTAAGCTCCTTTTCGCTCCTCCCCAGTCCTGCATCTTTGCTTTTCCCCTCACTGTAATTAGTTTACAAGACTACTTATCTACATGATTACTGCTCTTAAATTACAGTATTCTTTTCTTTTACTCCAGTTCATCATTTTGCATCATTTTGCCTTGCTACCTGTATACCCAGTTCTACAAGACATTTTCTTATTATTTTCTCTCTTAATATAAAGCTTTTTGAAAATTCTGTATGAGACACACTAAGGAGTAAATTGAATTGAATTTTTTCTCATAGTCAGGGGCTTTCAGCATCTTTCTTCAGCCAAGTCAGCAGAGTTCTCAGCACTCAGTGCCAATATGCAATGGCTACTCTTTCTTTGCAGCACATGCACAATCTTTTATCTTTACTAGGGAAAATGGGATTATAATGTCAGAACCTGGGGAGCAAAGAGGAGGGCATCTCAAGATTTATATTCATTATTGTGATGGCAGACTAAAGTCTCCAGTCTCAGTTTTGTAGAATTTAATGATCAGAATCTGATTCTAATATACAGTCATATCTGCCTGCATCTGGTGTTGATACTCTGTGTGTGTGCGCGCGTGCGTGTGTGTGCTGGAGAGGGAGGGGGAATAGCAGGGCATGGAACAAAATTGCAGAGCAAGTGGTGGAAGTAGACAGTGAAAAGCTTCCAACAGTTAGGCAGACTCGCAGGGGAGAGAAAGCCTTTCATTGTCTATAAAATCTTCCCTTGCTGGAGGCCCTCAAGAATAGAAGGGGTAGCCTACAGGCAGTAAATCTCTCACTTGTATTATTACATTCAAAACATTTAGCTACCGTACCAACCCATGCATTATCTCATGGAAGAAACGGAGGAAGAGGGGAACACAGAGCAAAGAAAAAAAGAAAGGAAGCAAGCAGATAAAAGTGGAGAACAAATCCCGCCCCACAGAACAGCTCATGTTAAAGAGAACAGTCAACAGAGTTATCATCATGTTGTTAAAATGTAACCCCAACTCCTTGTATTGTGATTTAACAACAAACTGGAACAACATTCTTAGAATTTCAATGGTTAGTCTGCATCACAGGGTATTAAATCCACCTTAATCCTGTTAAACACAGATATGACTAAAGAGAGTCTCTCTTGCAATGGCATTATGACAAAAGCTCTCCAGACTGAAAATTCAATATGGTTTAAAAAAATTCCCTGGATTAATACTGAACAAACTACATCAGTATGAGCAGGTTTCAAGAGCAGTTGCTTTCCATATGCTCTGGCATCAGGTTCTTTTGGATCCTATGGTACCAATCTCCAAATGTTACAGACTCTGTTTCCCATGCTTGCAACTGCTGTTTGGTGGTGACCTTCCTTGCTTGCTGATACCAGTTGAGCAGCTGGTATAGTTTCTCTGTGATCTGGTACTGTCTGTTGTTTGCTGGTACCAGATGGATACCAGATGGGTTATTGTGGGCAATGCCTTCCCTGTGTTCTAGTCCCAAAAATCACTGCCGATAGGGTCAGTCTTGTCAGTTAGCTGACTCCTAAATGGCACTTCAAAGCAATGCTCTGAAAAATCTCAACATCTGTTCCTTACTCCTAATGACCCTAAAAAATGTTACAGTCATACTTTCCTTTACGCTGGAGTTACAATATATCTGCAGTAAAGTACAAACTTCCAGCAGCTTGCAGGCATCAAACTCACTCCTGGCTGATGGCAGCTCCAGAAAGACACCTCAGCTACTACTGTCAGGACTGAAAGTGAAGTATAATCAATATATTCTTTTTCTGTGATAGCACCACAATATAGAAGTTCACAGATGCAACAGGGCAGCTTTCAAATAGTGTTTTTAGGGGCAAAATGGAGTAGCAACAAGAAAACAACTATTTTAAGTGCCTTTGAACAGCATCAGGAATACCTCAATACTGAGCACAAAGTACAGAGAGAGAAGATAAAAAGAGAAAGAAGCAGAAGAGACTCATTACAAGTATTAATTTTTGATTTAGGTCTTTTGAGATCTTGACCTAATTGTCAAACTGGAGACAGAAGAAAGGAGGTCAGGCAGTGAGTGGTTCTGAATGCTCAGTACAACAGCAGTGACTTCCAATACGATTTTAGAAGATTTTTTTCCCTAAGTTTACTTAAGAAAATACATGTGTCCTTAGTTAAATTATCCATATACTCGGGAATAGAACATCTGATGGAAAATATAGCTAACATCAAAGCATATTCCCCACCCCCCAATTTGCTTCATAGAGAAGTTATGATAAACAGGTTATGTGTTCCCTAAGGTTACCATGGAAACTCTTTCTTTTCAGGCCATCATTTACAGAGGTAAAATTTGCATTAAAATATGATGGAATTTGATTTTTTTTTTTTAAGACTCAAGTGGGGTCATGATACCATACAATATAGCTATTATTTCAAACTTGGTAACATATGTTGGAGAGAGAGATCTATTAATCTTTCCAGGCACCTGGGTGACCAATTACAATTTAATTGCCAACTTGACAGGTATCCCTGGTAAATTAACAGAAAATACTTTGAAATTAGCTCTTAATGCAAAAAGAAATGTTAACACAGATCTGCTACTTGGTAGCAACCAAACAGTACTTTATTAATTTTCTGTGTAATCGTTTCTCCAGGAAGGCAGAATTTAGATCATCAGAATTTCTGTTTTTCTGGTGACCAGATAAATAGGGCATGGTCATGTATTTGAATTACCACATATGTACAACTTTTTTTGATGGTGGTGGGGAATATGGTGTAAAAGTAGTGTGCCATAAATGCAATTCAGATAGAGGTATCCCTAGTAAATAGAAACAATATTGTGGAATGCCTGCAAGGTTAGGCAGTGCTTGGCTTGTTTTGAATGATTTAGGGTGCAATGGAACTTCTGTCCCTGACTTTGCTGGAGTCAAGATTTTATCCCAGTCTTTATCTGCTGCTGCTGCTGCCATTTGTTCTTGGGAATACCTTAATGTATAAACTTATCCACTCTTCTAATATCAACAGTCTCCATCCACATCCTAAAGTTAACTATTCTCAGATTCATTATATACACTTCCAATAATCTCCCAGGGGATGCTTAATATATGGCTATATTGTTCACAATAATGAAATATATAATTGTGAAAATCACTATTTTTGACACAGCAAATATACAGCTGAAACACTTGAGAGTAGAACAATGTACTCACCATTAAAACTGGACTAAGCAGAGTGTCAATAGAAATCTTGGAATATCCTCTCTTTTAAACAGTCACATATATGAATATTAGCTACCGGTGGTATTAATACAGACTCTAATATACTATTGTATTGGCAACATATTTGTGATGACTTAGCACTTCAGGGTTAATATATTATATGCCATGACCACCTGGACCTTAAAGGGTTTTATTTCCACTACCTTCATTATTCTTCGTCTCCCCCAAAACATTCAGTTCTCTACTACTTGAGCTGAAGGAGAATTTCATTAGCTGTTATCAGTGTAGGATATATGACACAGCAATAAGTTCACCCAGTAGTGGACTGTGAGATACAGACACATTGGCTGCTAGACTATTATTTACCTCACTGTAACAGAAAAAGGTAATGAAACAAACTGTGGTATTTGCCATACTAATTGCCAAGTAAATAAACAAAATATGGCCTGATCAGCAAATACCATGAGAAGACAAAAACATCAAAGTTGATCACTCAGATCAGGTTACTCTGAACAAGAGTCCATTACCATGATGCAAAGGGAGTCCTTTTTGGTATTGATAAATGCCTAAGCATAGAGACTTAAGGAGAAAAAGTCCAATTTACTGAAGTATACAAGCACAATAAAAGATTTTAAAAATCAGAAATGCAAACAAAATGATTAAATCTTTGTAGAGCTCTCTAACACAGTACATTCACTAGGCATGCTTTTTAATTAATGTTGTGGTTCTCATGTTGATCTCTGGCTACAAGACACAAAGCATGTGAAGTAATACCTTTTACTGGACCAAATTCTGTTGGTGAAAGACAAAACTTTCGTGCTTCACAGCGCTCTGTGGTGACTTAAAGAAGAGTTCTGTGGAGCTAAAATTTGTGTCTTTCACCAACAGAAGTTGGTGCAATAAAAAGTATGACCTCACCCATCGTGTCTCTCCTTTAATTAGATTGCATTTTAGCATTAAGCAGTCAGTGCTCCTTTTTCTAAGTTCTCACCGACAAGTAGAGCTGGTCACAGACATGTGGTCTGAAAATTTAAATAGAGAATTGATCTTGGATAAAAGAGCCAAAATCATGTAATGCATCAGCATGACCTAGTAAATGGAGTTTTCTTCTCCCATTTTTGTACTGTATTTTAATGCTGTCTTGTACTAGATTAGCATATGCACTACAGACCTTACACTAGAAACTAATAAAGTTATCCAACCAATCTCTTGGTGTCTGAGTCAGTGACTTTATTTTTCATTTTAAATAATTATAACAATGCTGCCTATTTATTGAGAAAAATCAAGCCTCTATATCTTCAGAGTTAATGGCTCATACACAACATCCAGTGATACATTCTAATTACTTTCCACATCCTTACTGTGAAGAAGTCTTGAACTCTTTAGTATTCTCAACTGCCTGACAACAAAGTAGCTGCAATACTTTCAAAGCTCAATGCTACTGGTGTTGTAGCTGTGATGTAATTTAACAAGTAGTTCTGGTGATGCATTTTGCAGTCAGCATTTCCCTTCAGTGAACTGTAAGGAAACATACAGATTGTGCTGTAATGTTAAAATAAGAAAAGTAGAAAAAAATAAATAAAAAACCCCCAAATACAAATCATGGTTACAAACCTTCCATAACTACTGTTCAAGATTTGTTGTGCATGTCCATTCCAAGTAGGTGTGTGAGTGCACAGTCACTGGAAGGTTTTTCCCTTATTGGTATCTGTAGAGTTGGTCCTGAAGCTCCCTGGAATTGTGCCTTCATGGCGCCATACATGCAGACCCTCTTGCCTTTTCAGTTCCTTCTTCTTGGCTGGCTCTGACAGAGGGATAGGTGGGGGATCTTAGAAGAGAAAAGAGCAACACATCTTGAAGAACTGCAGTTACGGAAGGTTAAGTAACTGTTTTTTCTTCTTTGAGTGTTTGCTCATACCCATTCCAAGCAGATGACTCCAAAGCAGATTCATAAGGAGAGAGGTCAGAGTTCAAAGAGCTGCAGATTGCACTTATCACTCTACCAAATGCAGCATCATCTCTGGTTTGCGGTGTAACAGCATAGCATACCACTAACGTGTGAACAGATGAGTACGTCACAGTTCTAATATCTTGAATCTCAGGACCTGAACGAGGAACACTGCTCAGGATGTCGATGCCCTTGTGGAGTGAGCTCTCAGTGCTGGGGCTGGTATTTTTGCCAAGTCATAACACATCCTGATAAACAACATGGTCCATAACAAAAATTCCTTGTGAAGATACTGGAAGGTCTTTCATCCTATCTGCTGTTGCTATGAAGAACTGTATTGTTTTTCTAAAGGGTATCCCTCTCTGTATAAGAAGTCAAGCCCCATTAAATGTCCAGAGAACACAGCCTCCTCTCTCAGTTGTTGACATGTACCTTTGAATGAAATTGTGACATCGCTTTAAAAGGAAGGACAGCTGAGTGATGGCACAGCTGAACCTTGTCTGAAGAAAACCAGAGAAGGACGCTCAGATGTGAGACCCTGAGTTCTGAGCCTCTCCTGGCCAAACTTATGGCTATCAGAAAGGCTACCTTCCAGGACAGGGAAGCCAGCATGGTGCTAGAGATTCAAATTAGGACCCATCAGTCCTGACAGTAAAAGGTTAAGATTCCATTGGGAAGTCAACAAATGCATTTCAGGGTATTGCCAGCCCATGCATGGTATAAGTGGGATGACTGGTCCAAAAAGAATAGGAGTGAATGATCCGAGTCCTGAATTCATATGCCTTCCTCAGGCACAACCTCATAAGCTTTATTTGAGACCAAAATATTGCTTTGCCAGTCCAGGGCTTTGGCTGGTAGAAGGCTGAGAGGATTTCCTCCTGTAATTCCTTCCCCCTTGAGGACCATACTCCTGTCTGGGCTGGGATTGATAGAACCGATGTAGGTATGAGGTTTCAGATGCCTCCTCTGTGCCAGTGGAGTGTGGAGGCCAAAGAACTTTAAAGAAGCCAAGACACCTTCAGTCTGTGCAGTTTTGAATCTGTCTACTCAGAGAACAGCACTGGGCCTCTGAAGAGAAGATCTAGTCTGCTGGACACTTGTGTGGTAGGCCTGAGGCTTGCAGCCAATAGTTCCGATGTATTGCTACCATCATTGAGATGGTGTGAGCTGTTGCATTTATTATGTCCAACTATGTCTGAAGTGAAAACCTCATGACTTCCTGGTCTTCCTCTGTCAGGACTCTGGAGTCTGATGGTATATACTCTGAGAAATCTGACATAGACCCCAAAGAGTTAAAATTGTATTTACTAAACACTGTCTGCTGGTTCACAACATGGAGTTGGGGTGCCCCCACTAGAATGCACCTTTCTCCCAAAGATGTTCAATTTTTTTATGTCCTTTTGCCTTTGGTGTGGGGCCTTGATGACCTTCCCTCTCACGCTCATTGGTCATTGCAAATACAAGCAACCCTGGTGCGTAATGAATATACAGGTATTCATGTTCCTTGGAGAGTACAAAATACTCTCTCTCTACTCTCTTTGTAGGGAAGGTACGGTCTGCAATAGTGACTTTGTTGTGTCATGAATGCTCTTTATTAGTGGCAGAGTAACCCTAGATGGACCTGCAGAGGCTAGATTGTCTACCACAGGATCTTCATTGTCAGATACCTCCTCAATTTGGAGCCCCAAATTTTGCACCGCTCTCCTCAAGAGCTCCTGATGGGCTCTGCTTTCATCTGCAACCAGTGCTGCTGAGAATCCTTCAACTGCATCATCTGGGGATGAAGACAATGACACCGTAACCAGGGCTCTGCCACTTTTTGCAATCCCCACATTGTTTAAAGGTGGGGAAACGGGGCATGCTTCAGCTCCAGGCTAGGGGGGATGACCCTGATAAGTAAGCTTCTATCTAACTAAACAAACTATAAGTACACACTAACAAACTATCTGGGACTATTTACAGATATCAACCACTATGAAGACACTTTGGAAAGCAAGAGAGGATTGATGTTTCAGTTACTGTCATGGGCAGCAAGTAGGAATTGAAGAGGCAGGGGTCGGCAGGGCACCATGAAGGCATAAGTCCATGGGGTCCAACCCCAACCCTAAGGATAGCAATATGAAAAAGCTTTCTGGTGACTGTGCATGTGACACATACAAGCCTACTTGGAATTGACATGAACAAGCATGTGATGAAGAGTCCCTGACTATTTAGATAAAACAAACAGTCCTGTGGCACTTTTAAAGACTAACAAATTTATTTAGCGCATGAGCTTTCGTGGGAGAAAATCCCAACACAGGTCAGTCCAAAAATTAATATTTTTAAAAATATATTTTAAAATATCTTCAAAAGGCACATATTTGACTGCAGCCATGCTACTTTTACAGTTAAGCTGTGCTTTGGAACAATCTCAATGAAACTGTTGCTCTGTATGACCTAACTCATTTTGGCCTCTACTTTATTCCATGTGTTCTGCATAAACCACTTTGGGCTGCTGCACCGAAGTATTCTGAAAGCTGTCTTCGGTTACCTGAAATGGACAAACATCTGAAGTTCTTGCTCAAAACTCCTACTGTTTTCAGTGGGAAGTTTTCCTAAGTTAGGACTGCCGGGATATTGATCAACATCCATCTTCTAATTCTACAGCAGCTAGACAATATTCTGTATCTTCTGTTAAGTGATCATGGGGAACTCATTAGATCGGTATCACATAAAAATCAAGACATACAATATATAGAGAGATTTGTCTATAACAGTGCTAAAGTGAGAAACCAAAGTGTCAATTTATTTTTTTAAATACCATAAGTATTTAATACTAAAAGTAAAACCTTTTGCTGCTTGCTACCATATGGAGGGCTCAGCTGGAGCCTTGATCTTGGTTTCTCAAACCCTAGCCCAACAAAGTACTTAAAACACATGAGTAGTCTCAACTGATGTCATTTGCTTAAAGTTAAGTCTTCTACTGACCAAGGCCTCATTCCAGAAATCAAAAAAGCACCTTAATAGTGGCCTCAGGAAAGGGGAGGTCAGTTTTAAAAGGAAGTTGACTTTTTGTTTCCATTGTAGTTGGTACTGTGACCAGATGTATTTGATCCTATGATATATGGGGCACTGACTTGCCGGAGGTCAGGAACCAAGCTGTCTTGCAGGAGTTCACTTCTATAAGGGGAAGGTTCAGAGAGAGAAATGCTAGTTTTGGCAATCCCTCATGAAGGCTCAGTGTTAACACCTCAATCCCTTTTCACCTTCCCCATGATTCATTCTCTCTCATATCCTGACATATTTATGAGCGTGTGTGGACACACACTCACATACGGAGTGATTCTTGGCAAAGCCTGCAGGTGGCTAGAAAACTGGAAAAGCTGGACTAGAGATGGTTTGCGAAAAAGGAAGTAATTCTTGAAGATCCAGCTGCTTCACTACGCTGATTGACCATGTTGCTCCACTAGCAAATACAAACCTACAAATAAACAGATGTAGGCCCAAAATTTTAAATGGTCATTTTTGTATGCAGAAAATTGCGCACCAGATTAAATGCAAATGTCTGTTCAAGCACACTAGTGGCAGTAATTGCTCATGCATCCCATAGCATAATCACTTACTCAGGAACTCCACTGATCATCTAAATCACCAATTAAATATTTATTTCTGATGTCCCTTAAACATTTTGGCTAAGTGGGTTAGTTTGTACTTAAAAATTATAAAAATAAAACCTCTAGGGTTCTTTATAATACATCAACACATGCAGCAGCAGCTGTCATGTTTTTTGTGATACTGTGCTCAAATTCTCAGTTTTGGAGACACAAGATGATCATTCACTAACTGCAAGAGACGTGACCACTGCAGCATGTGTTAATACATAAAGTTCTCCTGAGTGTGCTGGGAGCTCTTTAAAGCTTTATATATATATATATAAAAAATTCCTCTCTCACCCCTATGGGTGGTATGTGTCATCCTCAACCTCGGGTCCTCTACCAG
>ML681988.1:8873216-8918935 GCA_007922195.1 Podocnemis expansa | reverse complement strand
GAGGATGACACATACCACCCATAGGGGGTGAGAGAGGAATTTTTTTTATATACATATATATATATATACACACACACACACACACACTAGATGATATGTCAAAGTAGTAGTTTTTTACAGCAGTAAGCAAAGGAAAGAAACAGGACATTACTTGTTTTTATTTATTTAAATCTATTTACTTGGAAGAAGTAACAGACATTTTAGTATTCGCTCCCCTCAGACTCCAACATCTACATTTAAATATTGAGAAAAGCAACAATTTGAATTTTCAGAACGAGTTACACTATACATTATTGGAACAACATAATTTTTAAGGCATGAACATTATCCAGTGGTGTTTATTAAGATGGTATGCAACAGTACTGCTTCCCTTTGTAAAGAAAAGAGAGTACTTCGACAAGGTTAGTGAAGAGACTTCACCATTCCAGATTCTGCTCTAGTTTAGCTCTAAGCCTAATTCAACCTTGGCATAAGCAGCAGTGGCTCCAAAGAAGTTAATGGAGTCACTCATGTAGCCATTAATAACAGGAGTAAATTTGGGTCTCTGTAGCCAAGTTTACACTGGCTACAGATTTTAGTGGCAGTTGAAGGGAGATATCCAAGCTACCTAAAATAACTTGTGCATCTCCCTTTGACTTCCTAATACCTATTCACCAAGGTGTCTTGAGTGCACTGAGTCAACAGGAAATGCCCTCCTGTTGACTCAGCACTATTCTTCTTCAAGGGGTGGCCTTAACAAGTCAACTTCCCAATTGATTGAACAGGTCCTCATGGATCATGCAATCAAAAAGGAAAGATCACATAGACCTTCCCTGTGTCCTTTCTGGACTAGTTTATTTTTCAGATAAGGTTTAGTTAAGATTTCTCCAAAGGTTAAGTATAATTTGGGGGGTCCCGGAACCCTCCTAAATTTCTGGGCTACCCTCAGCAGGTTCAGGCCCCCCCTTACATAGGTCAGGGCCCTCCTCATACACCCCAGTTACTGCCCGAAATATCTATTTCCCCGTCTCCAATATCCACCCCAGCCTCCAATACTCACCCCCACAATCCACCCCCAGCCCCCAATACCCACCCCCACGTCAGGGCCCCTAATACCCTGCTCCCCAGTGGGAACTGGGCCACCCTAGTACTTACCAGCAACTGCGCACTGGGCTGGGAGACAACGCAGCCTGCAGGCTGAGCTTGGCGGCTTCTGCCTCCAAAAGCAGTCTGCACATGCACAGGGGAGCCGGACACACCCCCTCTGCTCTCCCCATCTGCCTGAAAACAGCAGAATAGCATTCTGGGGCTTTCTATTTTTAGGGGCTCAGTGTTCAGGCCCCTTAAAATAGAAAATGGAATGAGAATGCTGCATTCTGGGGCCCACTTTTTTAAAATGATCGGCCCTGGAACACAGTGTTCTGGCTCCATTTTCTATTTTTTGGGGGCTCAGAATGCTGAGCCCCTAAAAATAGTGGGCCCTGGAACAGCGTTCCGCCACATTCTGGCCCACTTTAAACCCTGGATTTCTCCATAACAATCCTCCTCTGTCCTCCCCAAAGTCAGGATCTCACAGTTTAATTGGAACAGATTAGACAGTTTCACAATTATCCAAATCAAAACTCTTCGGAGTCCAGACAGAATAGAAGCAATGGCCGAAGGAGAGTTCTTGATGGGTAGAACACATTTTAGTAGGAGATTTTAATCTTTTATTAATATGATGCTTTTGTAACAGCACAAGTATTTCTGAGTGCTAGTTTTCAAAGTTGTTTTACTCTAAATTAGGTTTTTTTAATCCCCTAAAAAGAAGTAAATGGATCCAACTGAGTAGTAATCAGCAGCCTTTCAGAAAATCTGGAATTCATAGGAGTTCTGCTATGGTTTCCTATGGTACATAAAATTGTCATTTCTCCCATTCCACTAGAAGACAGGAATGTTATTATTCTAGAAGTTGGAATTTTGGTTTTAGTCATGATCCAACACAAACGTTTGTGGTTTTTGGGACCCTAACCTACTCTAAACTCAACATCCTAAAGCTGGAACTAATTGCTCATTAAAACACAAAGAGCTCCTTTTTCACTCCAAAGAAAGTATAGAACCTTTTGACACATTATGGAAAAATAATGCTGTTCTCAACCTTCCTTTTTCTGTTTGATTTTAAGGTTTGGATCTTTGCCAGATGCACAATAAGACTACTTGGGCTTTAACATGAATGGTATGATTCTTCTTTTCCTAAGCTTACTTGGGAACTGACAAAACTCAGTACTTCACAATTTACTTCAATCTAAACCTGATGAGTGGAGATCAGACAGCTGAAGAAAAGATATTTTTCCTTTCAATTTTTTGTCAACATATACACCTAATTTGCAAATGAGGAATAAAAAGTTATGAGATATGCTGTATACAGGGTATCATATAGAACATTGTTTGGCTACTGCAGTTACCTACAGGTGAAAAATCATACTTGATTTGTAATGAGTGGTCCTTTAAAGAACATGAACACAATAAGGCTCCAGAAACAAACTAATGCCACAGAGAAGGACAGAACAGAGGTTTTCAGTAAAAGGATTGGTATGAAATCTGTGAAACAATCCAAGTAAATCTTCATACAGGTTATTTATTCTGCTATTTTAAACTCTCTCTCTCTCTCTCTCTCTCTCTCTCTCTCACACACACACACACACACACACACACAGCTTTGATAGAACATTTCTTTCTCTCCTCCCACCTCCGTTTTTATTTTCTGTTTTCTTGTTTCAGTAAAGCAGTGGGAAGGATAGTACCCATATAATGCTCCTGCAGTAACTCCCTCCAACTCCTAAAGCAACAGTACGAAGTTTCTGTGGGCCAGCTATATCAAAGTTATCTTACAATTTTACTAATTTAAGTCAATAGGAATCTCTAATGGGCTTTGATCAGGCTTGTAAAGCAGCATTTTCATGAAAATGTGAATTATTTAACTGGTGGACTACTAAGATATATACATATGTACATGCACACACTCACTGACACAAAACCCAAGAAACTACAACAAATACATCTACAGTGCTGCCAGTGGACTTCAATTTTTTCAAAGAAAATAAAACAAGTGATTTCTTTTTCCTGGAAAACATCTATACTTGATAGTCAACATCTCTCTCTATTTAATTGGACCTAGAAAAGTAAAGTTATTTCACTTTAAGCCATCTAGTGTTTTTGAATCTGGCTTATCATTTTTTTTCCCCGAGTTATGAAGCTGGAGAAAGAGAGAGACTAAAGAACACAAAACCACACAACAAATCATAAAAAATAGAATAACTGGAAAGAATTTTGAAGTTTTACGCTAGACAGCACAAACCATACCATATAAAAGTATCTCTTTATTTAAACTGAATTATTCAGCTGCTCCTTAGAAAAAGAAAACCAGGCCAAGAAGGAGAGAGAGCAGAAAAAGAGCAAGGGAGGGAGAGAGCAAAAATATATACAACAACAAATAAGAACAGAGAAGAATTTGGGGGGGGGGGAGAACAGGAGGTGGGGGCAGGAAGGAATGAAGAGAGACTAGCAGGCTTATTTAAAATGAATTTTTGACCTTATTTTTAAAACATTTATGGATCCCAATTGCCTGTCATGAGATTATGTTCTCTTACAATGCTGCCTTTTTAGCTGCCTCTGCACTTTAACTTGATTTATCCCAGTTTTTAAAAAAGTAAATTGTTAGAAATACCCTTTCCACCAGAAATTCTGTCCCATTATAGTGTCAGCTAAAGGCCACTTGTCAATGTCAGCTTTGTAAGACAGAAATGTGCGTCGTGAGCTCCCAGACTTGTTTTTGGAGGACAAGCCCAAGCTTCCATCTCTGAACCTAATGCTTTGCTATGGATATGGTCTTCTTAAATTTTTATGTTTTTTCCAGTTTATGTGAATGTTTCATTAGATGGTGTATAGTGATTACAGCAGGTGCTGTACATTACTAAGACTTCTTAAAGGAAAGCTGGCTTAGGTATCACGCTGACTGACAAAAAGCATAGGGAGAACTTATCTAGTATTAAAAATACATAAAGAGGCTTCTCTTCTTTGCCAGCTGTGAGAAGAAAAGCCCACAAAGCCCATAACAGCAGGATTTTCTCCTGCTCAGCTGCCTCTTTAGGGGAGAGAACTGCCACAGTGGAGACTAAAGTCCAATTTTATTTATTTACAGTGATGCAATTAGTCATCAGATTGACTCTTTTTTGGTGAAGAGAGGTCAAGGAAAAAGCTGTTGCTCAGTCTCTGTTACCATAATGCTGCTGGAGGTCAATGTTGAAAACAGCCAGAGGCAGAGGTGTCACATGGGACAGTAGGGGTAGGGGGTGCACAGAAGTATTAGCAGGATCATGTGCCCCATCAGATTTGCTACTTGGCTTGAACTGAGTATGCTCATGTGGACTGAGCATGCTCACTTAATATCCACCAAAGCCACTGCCCTCATTCTGTTCCCCAGGTACATGTCATCTCTGAAACCTGCAGCATAATGGCCCTCAATCACAGGGCTGCTCTTGAGCTACCAACAATAGTGAGGAGTAAGAGTACTGAGTCTGTGGCCTCTATTTTTTCTAAACCAGAATATGGTGCAATACTAAAATGGGGACGGAGAGACTATAGGAGGCAGGAGACAGCACTCCTGTATCCTCCCAGTTGTTGGTATTTCTTATACAAAGTCAGGCACTTGAGGCCTTTATAAGTGACTTCAGCTGGTGGGACTACTAAAAAAATTCATGCCTTACAAGAAGGAACAGAAACAATCATGATGCCTCTAATAGTAATCAATCTAAGACCAAGAGCTTTAAAGCTCTCTCAGGTGCTTTGATTAAGGACATCTAGCCTCACAGGAAAAATGAAGCTCTGGAAATCAGTAATCTTTGGGCATTACATTTAATAGAAGAGGCTTAAAAGGGATTACCTAAAAAGGACCTTCATGAATCTTTGGAAATTATATTGGTCCGTAAATCTGAACATCTTCGGAGGGGTAAAAAAGTCTTATCAGTTTCAGATAAGAGGTGGAAATCCTCAGTCTGCATCATTGGCCAGGTCTGGAGTATCTGCCAAAACACTGATTATTACCTTAGCCTTTATCTCAGACTGAGGGACATATTATTAAGTTGGCTGATAAAAAGATTTTTTCCAAAACCAAAAATGGAATTTGAACTGATTCCCAGATTTGGTTTACAAAATTCAAGTTGACAGAACAAAGATGATTGCTCTCTGAGGTCAGTTTTCTTGCTGTGGATATGTTCAAAATTAGAAATTTTGGGGGGAAAAACCAATCAGACTAATTGAAGATTTCCATTTTTCATTCAAACAGCCAGTCTGGCAATTTTGAGGAATACTAAAGACACTGATGAAATCAGTATTTATAAAAATTCAGTTATACCTAGGTTAAACTAATTTTAAATTTTTACAGGTTTGTTTTTTAAAATAAAGTCTGAATTTCGTTTAAATTGTGCCACACAGTACAGCAGGCCAGAGATGTCAAACCCAAGTACAATTGAAATTTTATAAGAACTAACATCATCAATGTCTCCAGTGCTTCCCAAACTTACCAGGCTAGCTGTTTGAATGAAAAACTGAAATTTTCAGTCAGTGTGCTTGTGTACATTAAAACAAAAACTTAAATGAAATAACTAGGTTTTATCACGAAGGCAAGTATATATTACATAAAACTATACAAAACTGTTGTGTCTCAATGTTGATTGACTTTAGTTTTAGAGACACAAAGCACAACCTTGAAATTCCTGGTCAAGCAGAACCCAGAGAGCTGCAGGATTGTTCCCGTAATGGTCTCCAGTGATATTAAGATATTCCATATATTTAAGGCATCAGAGGTGTTTGGAGCTCTGGATTCTATTGCTGGCTCAGTCATGCACTGGCATTGTATGCCCTTGGCTCAGCCACAGCACTTTTGTATTCCCCAGCATCCTGAGTTATAAGATGAGGGAAAACAGTATTTTCCTACTAGACAGTTGGGTTATAAGACATAATTCAACCCACTCTGAGATCCTGTGAGTGAAGGCTCTACAAAAGTGCATGGTATTACTTTTTCACTAGGGGAGGCAGAGGAAGCGTCAGGCCCAGGTTGTTAATGGCCCTTGCACACCTGTGTGAAGCCAGGTCTTTATTGACGGGGGAAGTTTGCCACTCTCAGATCAATTTTTCCAGCTTGAATGAGTGGTCAGTGTAGACAAGCTCAAACGATTTGGCAATCGACTCAATAAGACCATCCTGTCAAATGGCACAGCACTGTGCTGACGGGAATCCATTTCCTGTCAGCACAACACAGTGAAGGCAGTGCACTAAAGAGGAGTTATGAAGTCGGCGGGAGTTACACAAGCTACTCTGTGTAGCTTCCATAACACCTTTCAACTGCTGCCAAATTTTGCCGCCAGTGTAGATATGGCCTAATCAACCTTGCCACTCACTCTTGCATCTCCTCATTCCCATGGAGCAACCAAGCACAAATCACGTGTGTGCTCTCCTGATCTCCTAGTCATCCCAAAGGGAAATGGCAGGATGAGCAAAGAGATCATACTGCACTTTGCTAAGAGACCTGGTATGTCAGAAAGTTTTATGTTGCTGGGTCCGCCTGCTGTGAGCTGCCCCTGAGATGGTGCAAATCAGGGCCAGTGCCTATATTTAAATGTGGGTAGACATGGAAGCATTTGAAATGACTCACTTTAGTCAAGTCTGAATCATAGAAATTATTTGTTTGATGGGCTGGAGTTACTTACAAAACCCAAATATTCACATTAAACTGACAAGAGACAAAGTATCTGGAGAACAGAAACAAATAGCCAATGTCTTCTGCAAGTTTTCCAATTTGAAAAAAGATTTGTTGGTCAGCATCTTGCTGTGAACATACCCAGTGCTGATCATAGTCAGATGGCCGTGTTCTCACTTCATCATCCTCATAGAAAGGTAAACCGTCTCGCCTGGCCTGATGGTATTCCTTCCGTAACTTCTGGATACGGTCTGCATTCCCACCAGTTGGGCAGCCACTAGAAAATGAAATAATTGATTACATATGTACACTTTCCACAACACTTATTGTGCTGATACCAATGTAATAAACACATCATGCAGCACGAACACTCTCACCTGTACTCTGCCCATTAATTCATTCCTATGAACAATGAGAAATGGCTACCATATTAAAATAATAATCAGCCAGAGAAATATTTACATTTTCATTCTAAATATGGAATTTCCCCTGAAATTTAGTTTGTGGCAAAGGATCAGCCCAGGAGCAGTTTCAGCTTTTTGGTTTGGTATTTCATGATCTGTCATGGCTAGAAAGAAAAAATTCTATAATCTAGACCATCAAAAGTTACAGGAATCCCACTCACAATTATATCAAGAATTAAGGTGTCAGCCCTGAAAAACAGGAAAAAAGTCAAACTATAAAATCGTTACTTGATGACATATGGAAAATTAGCATCAGTTAATTTTAAATGTTCGCAAAATGTATGGGGTCTTGATGTTACAAAGACTTACACATGCGCTGAACTTTAAGCACCATGAATAGTTACAATCAAGTCAATGGGGTGATTCACCGCATATGACTTTCAGAATATGAGTAAGTCTTTGCAGGATTAGGGCTAAATGCATTTTACAAACATTTACAATTAATGGCTTCTACTCTTTCATCTGTAAGTGTGTCACAGTTTTACAGTTTGATATTTTCCCTTTACTTCTCTTGGAGCACCAGAAGCACTGGCTACATATCTGTTTTTAGAGCTGCAGTGAAAGCCCACTAGCCTGCATCTATGGTACTCTTCTAAAATGGTTTTTCTCTATTATATAATAATTTGTGAATGCAAACAACTACAGCAGACTAAAGGTTTTGTACTCATACATTCTCTTATCCTGCAACCTTAATTCTTCCATTTTGTATGTATGCAAAATAAGACAGATACTAATCACATAAGTACATGGACTGTGCACAGGTGTGCCGGGGGCAGAGTAGGGAACTTTACTCTCAATGTTTGATAAAGACTGTATTTGGCTGCGTTTCTTCAGGAAAACATAGAGTCAACCCAAATTCAACTGCAGGTTGCAATAAGAAGATTAAATAGAAAAACTTAAATTAAAGGTATTTTAGAAAGAAAAGTTACTCATTTAATAAAGGCAGACCTCAGCAATGTGCACTGTTTTAATCCATAATATATAAACAACAAGCATAGCTTTTGAAGAGGGAAAAACCCTGATTTTTCTCTATTTCTATCAGCAAATTTATTGCTTTTTAAGGCCCAAATCCCCCCTCTTTATCTTGGGAAAGAAATTAGGGCTGTGCCAGCATTACATAAAACAGTTTCACTCACTCTGGAGTAATGTGAGATGAATATGATGCCTTCTCCAATGCCCATGCAACAGTTCTGAATTTCAGCTTGGCTCCTGACAATTATGTGAATATATGAACCACATTCAAACTCACCAGATGAATTCAATCAGTGCGGCGCAAATATCGCATACATAATCTATTAGTTTACCCCAAAGAAACTGAAGCATTGAATTCAAACAGAATGAAGTCATCAGTAATAAAAGAAGAAACTGATAAGGCAATATTAAAAAAAATCCACAATTTTCTGATATTTGCAGGGAAGATCATACATTGCCTGTAAACTACTCTTCCTTCTGTCTCTAAATACATAATTAAAAAATATGGGTTTGATCAGATAGCAGTTCTCAAGTAGGAAAATAGTAGAAGAATATCAATTCAAATGCTTAGATGCATGTCTGTTTATGCTGCAAAGGAGCCTGACCTTACAGAAGAAATATAAAAACAATATCCCAATCAAAGTCAATTTACATTAACCAGACCCGCTGAAATCCTCACTGAGACTTGTGAGCGTAGGAGACAGAATTATTGTAGGAGCTCATCGTACAGCTTGGTGCTCATCTCTTGAAAGAGCTAAAAATGACCACAGCCTCCACCACTCATACAATTTAGTGCAAAACTAATTTCTTTGACTTAGCTTCTTACACAATAAGTTCTTCACTCAGAGCTGCACAATACACCTGATCACAGACATTCACACAAAAAACCTAAGATGACTATGGACTTGTCAGCTGTCATGAAAAGATTTCAAGTGAACCGTTCCACTCCACATAAAGCCTGAAGACTTTGTAGCAGATTTCAGAATGTTTTTCATGAATTTAATGAGACTGAATGAGAAGTGGCTGATGTTGTCATGAATCACAGAATCATAGAAATGAAGGCCTGGAAGGAGTCTTAAGAGGTCATGAAGTCCAGTCCTTTTACTGAGGCAGGGCCAAGTAAACAGAGATTCAGACACTCATAGATTCTAAGGTCAAAAAGAACCAATATGGTCACATCTAGTCTGACCTCCTGCACAATGCAGGCAACAGAACGTCACACACCCTGCTCCTGTAATAAACCTCTAATTATGACTGAGCTATGAAAGTCTTCAAATCCTGGTTTACAGACTTTAAAGTACAGAGAACTCACTAGCACATGAACTGTGCCCCGTGCTACAGAGGCAAAAAAGCAAAAACAAAAACAAACAAAACAAACAAAAAAACCCCTAACCAAAAAACCCACAGCCTTTGCCAATCTGCCCTCAGGGAAAATTCCTTCCTGACTCCAAATATGGCAATCAGTAAAACTCTGAGCACGTAGGCAAGACTCACCAGCCAGACACCCAAGAAAGAATTCTCCATAATAACTCAGAACCCATCCCATCAGACGTCCTACCTCAGCCCTTTAGCATATCTCTACACCAGCAATCAAAGATCAGTCAAAACTAGCCAAACTAGGCTGTCCCTTCATACCAACCCTTCCATAAACTTTTCAAGCTCAGTTTTGTAGCCAGCTAATTTTTTTGCCCCCCACAGCTCCCCTCAGAAGCCTATTCCCGAATTTTACTCTGCTGATGGTTAGAAATCTGCATCTAATTTCAAGTTTAAATTTCCTGACGGCCAGTTTACATCAATTTGTTCTTGCATCCATATTGGTGCTGTACTTAAATGATTCCTCTCCCTCCCTGGTATTTGTCCCTCCGTCATATTTATAAAGAGCAATCATATCTCCCCTCAACCTTCTTTTGGTTAGGCTAAACAAGCCAAGCTCTTTGAGTCTCCACTCGTAAGTCAGGCTTTCTATTCCATAGTTCATCATAGTTCATAGGCCCTTCTCTGCATCCATCCCAGTTTGAATTCATCTTTCTTAAAAATGGGGGACCAGAATTGCACACAATATTCCAGAAAGGGTCTCACCAGGTTTTCTAAACTTTTAAACATTTTTGTTGCACTCTTCAGTTTACCCACATCTTTTTTTTTTTTTTTAAACATGTGGTCCCCCCAGAACTGGCCAGAGTACTCTAGCAGACAATTTCCTTCCCAGGATAATATTAACCTTTTTTCACAACCGCTTGGGGAGATTCCGTAAACCCTGAAGAGAAAATGGAGACAGGGAGTGTATGCAGTACCACATGTGGCCAGCAGAGAGTGCTACAAGGCAGGCAAGCCCTCTGATCGGTCCATGCTGCCCCATTCCCGCCCTGAGGAATGGGAGCGCATTGCTGTATCAGTGAAGATCGTAGAGAGAGATTTTGAGGATATAGCACTGGTGCTCGCTGACTCAGACCTCTCTTTGGTTCCTGACAGCTGAAGAAGGATGTGTGGCCAGCATTGGATCATCTAGCAATACCCAGCTATCCTGGCTGCCACGGTTGGTCTATTTAGAGTGCCTCTTTAGTAATAGCAGGCACTATCATATGCACTGGGAATGTGGAGAGGCTTTCATGCAGAATGAAACGACACTGTCTGCCTGTGGACAGCCTGATGGAAGAGTGTGAGGTTGGAGGTGGTGACAAGAAAGGAATAACCAGCGATGGAGTGGGGGGTTGTGGGGAGCACACTGCTAGGTGATTTTTGTACAGTAGGTGGGGTGGGGAGAGAACTGAAACACACCTTTATCCCTGTTTATATAATTTAGGATGTTTTTGCATTGAATACTGTGAAAATAGCAAGTTCTTTCACACCACGTTTACTTTACTCATTATTTTCACTGAACAGTGGTGCTACTGGTGGGGCTATGTTTAACTGGCAGGGGCAAAGGAGGAGCTGTTTGGAGGAAATTGGCCTCCCCCCTCATCCTTTATGTAAATTTGTTTTTTTTCCCCACAAAGACTGTGAACACAGCAAGAAGTTCTGTACCCCGCTGGGCTTGTTAACTGTTGTGTGTTTTTCATTGTCACAGAACAATTCCATGTGAGGCTTTTGCAAAATTTCTCATCTGCTCTGGCTCTGCTTTCTGTATAGAAACCACAGCATGGGGGGAGTCTATACAAGTGGTGTACATGTGGATCCTAAGGATGACTCTGGATCACCTATACTTTAACTGTAACCTAGCCCGAAGATCAAAAGAAGAAATTATTCTGCTTACCAGAATGGCTAACTTCTGTGTGCTTCTATAACTTAACTCTTTCATAAGCAGGGGTGAAAGTATAATTTGGGGGGCCCCGGAATGCTTCTGCACCAGTGGGCCCCCCTCCAGTGCTGGTGGGTCCCTCCTCCCATGCCAGTGGGCCCCCCGGAGCCCAGCTCCTGCCCCCACATGCCAGCGCCCCACCCCTTGCACCCAAAAGCCCCGCAGTACGAGCCAACCACCCCCACACTCACCAGCGATGTGGCTGGTAAGGTGGGGGCGGTAGGCCCAAGGTCCCTGCGGCACCACGTCTGTGGCAGATGTGGCAGACCCCAGGTGGGGGCAAGGAGTGGAATGGCAGGGGTTTGGGGCAGGGCTTGAGCCCCCTAGCGATGCCGCTAGCCCCCACCCCTCCCCTGCCCGCCGCAGCGTGGCAGAACGCTGCTCCAGGGCCTTCTATTTTTAGGGGCCCAGTGTTTGGGCCCCTAAAAATAGAACGTGGAACCGGAACGCTGCATGCTGGGGCCTGCTACGTCTCAATGGTGGGCCCCAGAACGCAGCGTTCTGGCTCCACGTTCTATTTTTTAGGGGCCCCAGAACGCTGAGCCCCTAAAAATAGTGGACCCCAGAATGGAGTTCTGGTGCGTTTCCTCTTACGTTAATCCCTGTTCATAAGGGTAGATTTTTGGCCTACTAGAAAATCAGCTCTGAACAGGAAAGCCAGAAGGCTGCTTTTAGTCTGTTGGGGAGCAGCTGAGATGCCTGATCACTTGCTGCGGGTTGGGACACATAACATGGGCTGCTTCTGGAAGCAAACAAGTGCTAGACAGCTGGCCTGGTGCTGAAGTGGGCGACAGTGCGCAGAATGGACTAGAAGTGACAGCCGGGGGCTGTGCAATCACCTCTGTGTTGCTCTGAGTATTTCCTCTTCAGGAGGGACCACAAAGCTATGGTACCTGATTCTTTTCCTCATGCACCATGGAGTTGCTCTCCCAGTGGTGACTAGTAGATAGCTTTGCTGGCCCTCCCACCACAGACAGTACTCCCAGATGCCATGAGGGGATCCTTCTGCCTTCACCCCACTAGTGCCATCTTACCATCTTCTTCTTCATCCCTGTTTACTGAGTTAAAGATATTTGTGTCTTGTTTTCCAGAGACGGAGCCTGGCCTCCTTCTCTCCGCCCTGACCTGTTCTGAATAATGCAATGAAAATTTGAATTAAAATGATCCCTAGAGGGTTTTCTGCTCTGTTTGAAAAATGTGGAAAAGTTTAATTTTTGATCTTTTCCCAAAATAAAACATTTTAAATACTCAAAATGAAATGTTTTAATGTGAAACATGCTAAAAATTCAAAATGGCACATTTTAAAATATTGTAAACTATTTTTTTTTGCAATTTCCATTACATGAAACATTTTAAGATTTTTTTTGTTCCAGTGTTAGATGAATTATTATTATTTTGAAACTATGAAATTCTTATTTTTGACCACCTCTGACACAGTTTCTCAGACAGTCAGTCCACTAGATGTCAAATTTCTGCTACAAATGGATGCTCTAATCCGCGTTGAAGATTGTAATGGCAGAAACAAAATAAAATGCAATTTGTAATTTTACATAGACATAGTCTCAAATTGTCCAAACACTATATAAAACATGATTACATGTATTCCATTGACACTGCTTCTGAAGCATTCAGAGGAGCTGTAGAAACAATCATGACAATAGCGTTATTCTTCACAACATGACATGCAAGTGATTTGATTTTGTGTGGGGGGGTATCAATTCACCATCATCAGCATCGAACAAGACTTTGTGTGGCTCAGATCTGCCACAAAGATCTATCTGGTACTACAGTTCCAAATAACTGATTTCAATGTCACTCATTCAGGTAACAAACATCATTTTTATATTGTATGGTATACTGTTGCAAGTGACAGTTTGGGGAAAGTATCTGTGCAGCTTATGAATTCTGATAGATACTGTGAACTTGGTGTCATGAAACTGCTGTATTACAGAATACCTGTCTGTGTACCCAGCACTGCTGACAGGACTTGCATATGATAGATAGCAAACTAAAGACACACATGGCCCCACAATATGCCAACATTTTTATGGCCAACTTAGAGCAACTTTTCCTCAAGCCTCATCTGAAAGCACCTCTCCTTTGCTTACGCTACACTGATGACATCTTCATCATCTAGACCCATAGTAAGGACGCTCTTGAAGATTTCCACAGAGATTTCAACCATTTCCACCTCACAATCAAACTTAGCCTGGAACACTCCACACAGGAGATCCACTTCCTGGAGACTACAGTGCAAATTAGGGATGAACACATAAACACCCTATACTGAAAACCTACTGATTGCTATAGTTACCTACATCCCTCAAGCTTTCATCCAAGGGACACCACATGATCCATTGTCTACAGCTAAGTCCTAAGATTGCTCCGATCCCTCAGACAGAGACAGATACCTTCAGGATCTCTATCAAGCATTCTTAAAACTATAATACCTGTCTGCGGAAATGAAGAAACAGATTGACAGAGCCAGGTGAGTACCCCAAAGTCAACTACTACAGGAGAAGCCCAAGAAAAAAAGCAACAGAACACCACTGGTCATCACTTACAACCCCCAAGTCAGACCTCTAGAGCACATTATTAAGGATCTACAGCCTATTCTACAAGACGATCCCTCACTCTTTCAAGCCTTGGAAGACAGACCTCTCTTCACAGACAGACAGCCCCCAAACCTTAAGCATTTACTCACCAGCAACTATGGACCAAGCAACAATAAGATTAAAGCAGGCACATATCCCTGCAATAAACCACTTTACCAACTTTTCCCACATATCTGCACAAAAGACACCTTCAAAGGATCTAATCAAACCAGTTACTCTATCAAGGGCTCATTCACCTGCATATCCACCAATGCAATTTATGGCCTCGTGCTGGTAACGCTTTATGTACTGGACAAGTAGGACAGTCTCTGTGCAAAGAATAAATAGACAGAAATCTGACATCAGAAATAACATTCTAAAACCAGTAGAGGAACACTTTAATCTCCCTGCTCATTGCACTGATGAATTGTTAATAGCTATGCTCAAACAAATGGATAACAAACAGATGTTTTGAAGAGAAGCTACAGAACTGGAATTCATATGCAGACTTGACATTGTTGCCTTAAGTTTAAATAGGGACTATGGGTTTTTTTTTTTCATATTATAACAGGTGATTTGACCTCACCTTCCTCTATGTGCTGCTCCTTGTTGTTTGAATCTAAACAACTGTTTGATTTGCTGTAACAATCTTACTTGATCCTATGACTTATGCTTCCCTGCATTTATTTTCCTCCCATTCTGTAAGTTCCCCACCTTCAAGCATCTGAAAAAGTAGGATTTTCTCCCAAGAAAGTTCATGTGATAAATAAATTTGTTAGTCTTTAAAAGTGCCACAGGACTCCTAGTTTGTTTTGCTCAACTAGACTAACATGGCAGCTACCATAAAGACCATGGAGAGTACTTAACTTTAATGGCTGTACTCTTACTGGTCAAGAGCAAGACTCTGGATAGCCCCAGATGACTCTGACTTCAGAATTTAGCATGCTCTGGAATAGTGAGGAACAGGTGGTTAGGGAATAAACATTTTTTAAAAATAGATCTCTATACTACTTATGAGATTAAGCACAGATGAAGCGCAGAACAATGATTTGAGAATCCTACGTGAAGTGTTTGTGTGCTGTATGTTAACATTCTTCACATGACCTGTAGAGGTAAACAGCATGGCTGGAGTTCTGGGGCAATGTGAATTCCCTGTTTCAGCCACAAGAGCCGTCTGCCGGTTCAGTACCTGACTCCAGGGACTGTGCGGGCATTGGGCTGCATGCACGGCTGCAGTTCTTAAGAGAGAAAGCTAGACAGAGGAGTTACACCTCAAGATTCTCCCTGGAGGCTCCTTGATAGAGACACTTATGGACTCTCCTCAGATTCAAGAGGCCTAAGACACCTGGTGATTCAGTGGCTGAACCCCCACACAGCAGTCTGAGTGGCTAAGAGGTGGCCCTCAGTTACATTTATGACATTGCCCTTTAAACCTGGTGCAAATTTACAAATTGTAGCATGTAAGGACTCAGTTGAATCATTTAAAAACATACCTAAGAAGTAATGAACATTGTGTTTCCATGGGTTTCATAAATGCTTTAATATTGCAAAACTTTTCTGTCACTTATCTCAGGATCTAATTTCATCCAGTTTAGTGGCAGCCTACAAGAAACTTGTAGTTACCTTTTATTTTTTCTACAATTATGAAAAATTAACACTTTGCAGAAGCTTTTAAGTAAAATAAAAAAAACTGATCTCATGTTTCTTCAAAAAATGGGCTGAATGTTCCAATTCACTACTTACTAAGACACAAAATTAATGATATAGCTACCGAAAAGAATTTACTGCCTTGCACATACATAGTGACTATAATTAAACACAAATATACCATACTTCAGATTAGCATTGTTCATCTATGGTACTTCTAATTTAAAAAGTCAAGATCAAAGCATTTCAAAGGATACTATATCAATACTCTTCTGGTACCAGCATTTATTTCTCTACTCTGAAATGTCATGTTTATCAAGATGTTTTAGCAACCTCAATAATAGGAGGGAAGAGAAAAAATGATTGGAAAAAAAGGATGGAAAGGGGATCCATAGTAAGAATATATTTCTACAATGTTTCAACTCTCATCTTTGTCAGCTACCATGAGGAAGACAGTTTAGGAAGCAATGAGCTTTTATTATTGACATTTGCACTTATGGAAATGAATGATATTCCAATAAAAGACATGTCAGAAAAATTCTCAATGACAATTCCAGAATTTGCAAAATAATAAGTGATATCTTCAAGGTTCATACAGAGAGAATTCAAGTATAAGAATATACACCAGGCACTGACAACTAAATTTAGGAGGTAAAATCCTCACCTTCTCAAGCTTTGGAAATTTTATGAGCATGCTGGAACTCTGCAGCACTTAATTTTTGGCTCTGAGCAGGAAGGTTCCTTGTTTGTGTGTAATTATGGACTTCACCAGTGGAAAAGGGTTTACAGGAGAACTGTGAAATATCTGTCAGATCCTGGGAACCACGCCTGTGATTCCACCAAACCATTCAAATGAGGATATATGAAGTGATGTGTGCATAGAGATGGGTTGATAGACAAGTAGCAAATAGTTACACAGAAGTACACACACATCTCTATACCTAGAAATGCACAGAAATATATATAAAGTTGCATGCACACACAGAATTAGAGAAAAGCATAATTAGAGATTACAACTTCATGTGTAAGTTTGAATTTACATACTAAAATTTCTAATGAACAACCTTCAGTCACAATTAGCTCTACAACACTTAAAAAGAAAAAAGTCGTAAGAGTTGCTTGGCCGAACATATGCCATCACCTTTCAACTCTGCCATCTAACATAAAAGCAGTACAACCATTTATGTCCAAAAGGTCAGAGACTCCTAAAGCAGCGTTATTTGTCTGGATGTAAAGTGAGCCCCGCTGACCCTGTAACATCACTGCTGACCCTTTGACATTAGGGGCTTAGTGGATAGAAGGCAGATAATATTCTTAGGCTCCTGTGGATTAATTTTTTTTTTTAAGCTCACTTCCCTTCCTAGTCTTACCAGGGCAATTAGTTGTACAATTAACCTTTTCCTGTCTAAACCAGCTGCCAATGAGTTCGTTGAAGGCCCACAGAATTATCTGAAGACTGAAACCAATAGATTTGTGTCAATTAAAGTTTTTTTTCAAAACTGTTTATAAATCATCTCTGTGCTTGGACACAAAGCATCCATTTATTTTTTCCCTTTCTTTGTTATGACATACAGCACCTTTTCCTATTTGTGGTGGCAGATGGTCAGCCACTCAGGCTAGGACCACCTCTTCTTTCCAGGCCATATCTTGTCTCCATTTCTGTTCCTTTTACAACTTGTAGCTCACTATCACTGTGTTGCATGCAAATAGGAAGTCAGCCTTCTTTGGCCTTAGAAAAGCTAAGCTGTTATTCCAAAGGGTTAACTTCCTCATGACAGCAGGTATAAGAGAGAGAGTCAGATGCAATTCCAATTAAAACAGGTTATTGTGACCAAATGGGATAAAAAAAAATTCAAAGACATTTCTTGTGCATAACAAGCATGTACTCCTTGTGATTGTTGGGTTCTGCTCAGTTTAATATGCCTGTTAGGGGAAAGCAATCACCAGATTTTAATTAATTAAAAAAAAAAGGTGGCTTACAGTTCAGTCTACTTAATGGCAATGTCTGAGTTCTGACATGTGAACAGTTTATTTCTGTCTTGTTGATCTGAGATGTGAATGTGTCTCAGAAGGGTTAGGAAGAGCAGACGGATTAGGGACTCGGCGGCTGACACAACTGAACTCTCCATAAACAATACACAGTGAAAATAATGAAAAACAGACTTCCTGATATTTTCAAGTAGCCCCTAGACGATGCAACCATTTCTATTTTTTTCAGTAAAGATGATATCAATTACGTGTTTTATCCATCATGATAAAGCCCCATGCTAGGCTTAATTGAAGACTTTCTCTCTAAGGTAATTCTTTTGGCTTTACAAAGCAAATACTTAAACTACCTTTTTTTGGCACTTTGTATTACAATAGGGTTGTGGTCTTTTATTTTATTTTACTGAAGAAAAGCAGTCGGCATACCTGCAATGTACAGGTCACACCAACAAACAAAGGCAGCTTAGGGGCCACAGGGCCCCTGGGCCTCCCCAACCAATGCTTCCTCCCCTCACCCCCCACTTGGGGCTGCTGCCCTCCAGCCTAAGGCCCAGGTCTTCTGTGGACAGGCCAGTGATGGGGAGACCCTGGGGCTAGAGGCCAGCCCCGACCTGGCTGGTCAGCGCCTGCGTGATGGCCGGGGCCAACTGGCACATGCGGTGCAGCTTCCGGTGCGGCCCAAAGGCTGCGCCCTTGGGGGACGACCAGCGTCTGGGCCACCTCTACCTCCCTGGTGCTGGCAGGGTGGAAGGCTCCCACACGTGGGCCCTGGGCACAGGCCCGTCTGTCACTACCAACACAGAACACATATTTTCAACCCTCCTACTTCATTTTACTGAAGCTTTAACAATTCAAATAAACAAATGCTGACTGCTAAAGTGCTGCAAGGAAATACAGTCATGAAACCTGTACGCAATTGACAACTTGGTTCTTTTTTTTTTTTTTTCATTTGTACTCTACATATTTGCGGCATTAGAGTTCATTAACCTTTTTTAAAAACAGGCAGAAAAATTAAACAAAAACATGTTGAAGACTTCTATGGGATTAACCATGCCAGAGGTCTCCTTGCAGGCTGTTTACCACAAAAACCAAAAGCTGAAGGGCTACTGGGTGACAATACTGGTGTCCCATGTGAAGCATGAGATTGAAGATCTGAATACTCAGTCTTAATGGACAGTGCAATCCACATTCTAAAATATATTTTGGTGAAAACAGCTAACTTAGGACTGACTTTATCCACGAAGTCAAAGAAAGCACCTCTGTAAGTTGAGAAAAACTACATTCTGATGTTACACACATGCAAACCCATGCTACTTGTAGGGAGGCAGGAGCTAATTCACTGTGTGGCTTCTTTCTGCAGTACCTAGCCTATGTAGAAAATACTATACATTCAAAATGTCACCAGTGAAGTTCCCTAAACTTACATGTCACAGAGTTTGTAACTCTGTCAGAGAAACAACTTACTCCTCTCTCCTTTAAAAAAATTATTTATACCCTGCCCAAAATGTCAAGGGGGGGGAAGATAGATCATATGGTCAAAATGCATCTTTATTATAAAGTGGGCTTTTTAATAGATGATCACTACTGGGATAACATTAATCTAGTATTAGGACTTTTACGGGAAAAAAATACAAATGTAATTTATCTCTAACTGTCAGCTGCATTTCTAGAGCTTAAAAGTCAGTAGCTTCCAGGGGCCTTTTGTCTTTCTGCCATGGCAGAAATATCTTGGACAGCTATAAGAGCTTTGTAAGCTATCTTTCTCAAAATCCATTAGCTAATTCAAGGAACCTAATTAGAGCTGCCATTTTGATGGAGCATACTGAATGCTTGGTACAAACTAGTAACACCATCAATGTTTATTAAAAATCACAAGAACTCAAGCTCTCCATTCCATGTAAATATTAATGGACAAATACACAGTGCTTATTAAAACACACATGGTGTTAAATATTTATACAAATATACCTATACTAAGACTATACACATAACCAGATGGAATAAATGTACTCATAAACACTAAAAAATGGAAGTAAAACTGAAGGACAATTTTATGGAACTGATGAAAACTGAAGTTGCCTCCTCTGGCGACATCCATGCATTAGCAGAAGCAAAGCAGGCTAAAGATTATGTATTTCCCATGCTTTTTACTGAGCAGCATGCTGACATTTTGGAGAGAATTCTGTGCTTCCCTCAAGAATGTTCCCCAGCTGGAACCATTTTTAGCGTCTCTTACTCCAACGACTCCAATCACCACACTGGGCAGACATTTACACATATTTCAACATTGCACTGCTTAGGGCATCCAAAGATTCAAAGGGAATTTGCACTATTGAGCTATAACTGAAATTTGCTGCCGACAGCAACAAAAATGGTAAAGTGAGCCAACAAATAAAGACATCTGGAGTAATGCTCTCCTACGCTTCACTGTATAACAAGCTAAATATAATGAAAGAACAAATCTGGACTACTGAGACAGTAGTGGATACTGCCCACTCCTAAGAACATCAGTGATCTAATTAGGTTACGCTGCACTACCATACACCTTGCTGTGTAAAGAAAGATAAGTTAATCAGAGACTTTATGGCCTTGTTTTCCATTCAGAATCTTTACAATCTGAAATACAGAAGAGCTGATATTACTTGTTATCTTCTCAATTTGATGTGCATCCTCACATACATCTAATTTTGTCTAGAGTCTACTTTTATGTACAGCCAAATACACATGAAAAGAAAAACCATCCCATTTTCTACAGAAAGACAACAGATGTTCTTAAACTACTGGCATGTGTAAGGTGAAAAGTGTAAACCTTACAAGAAAGGTTACAACATTCTAGCTACAATACAAAGTGTAAATAGCAAATGGCATTGCTTTTAATGTATTTTATTAGTAGTTAGTGCAATGTGTGGCAAGTTAAGATCATACAGCAGAATACTCAAGAATGCTAGAATAGTCCTTACGAAACATGGAGCTTCTTGTTAGACATGCCTATTACTTACATGCAACATTTGGAACATCCAGAGTCTAATATAATGATTCAAAATTCACTAATCTTAAATATATCACTGAAATGATACAAGAGGGTTTTTAATATAGATATTCAAAATGACACTTCATACATATATTTCTAATGGGGGACTTGAAAAAGTTGCTTTCCTGGGAAGATGCAGTTTAAGAGACTGAAATCTCTATTGCAGTACATTAGCTCTGCTATGGGTGGTGCAGCAAGACATTCATTTCAGCTGTCAAATGCTGATTTTCGGCCTATGGCTCACTGCTGTGTATTATCACAGGCATGCATTTGATAGACAGAAAGCTCTGGCTGCAACTGAGGCACAGACAGCTTTCAGGTTCTAAATATTGTCATTTATGTGCACAAAAATGTGCAAGGGTGCATATATATATTTTCTAGAAGCAAGAAGAGATGCGTACATTGTAGTAATAGCACGCAGAAGTCTTCATACAATGAACTGGCCAAGCTAACACCAACCAATGCAAGAAGTGCAAATTGTACTCCAGATAGAAAGGGAATGCACCTAGATTTTCCATGACTAGCCTCCCTTGGAAGTTATATGTGTTAAATTTAGTTAGTGCTCAAAAGAAGCCCCATCAATAGGGAGTTCTGAGGTAATACAACAGAGTTGTGTGGCCTTCCAGGTGTAAATAGGGGTCCTGCATCTTGGTTTTGCATAAGCAGAGGCTCATCTCAACAAAAAGACTGAAATAAATCAGTGGACTATGCTTCCAAAATGCACTTTATGGTAAATCCTATAATTTAAAAAAGCTTTGGCTGGAACTGCATTTTAGCCAAATATTTCAAACGAAGGCAAACTAAAACTGAAGTTTGTCAGGCAAATCCATTGCTAGGCAGCAAAACAAGTAACCTGACCTTTGTAGCCACCATCAAAGGTTTGCAATTTTGGCTTTTACCTTCCCCCTCATTTATGTATAATTATTTGAATCAAAAAGCTTCCCATGCCATCAGTAGTTTCTTAGGACATGAACAAGGCTCTGTCACTCCAGGATTGCTCTTTGCATCTCCTTTATGTTCGTAAGTCCCAAAAGTTGTTTCCTCTCTAAGTACTGTTTGATGGAAGGATTCTTTTGACTGGCCCCTCTTATGTGCTCCTCCAGCTGCCTAATGGCACACTTCCCATGGTGGATGTTCTGGCTTCACTCTAATATGTAGTTATTATGACAATGTTAAATTAAATCATACAGTCAAAAAATTGCAACTTGCTCCCACCATGGAGTTTGGCTCTGGATTCAGATCCTAATTCAAACCTCCCCAAAGTTAAAGACATTTGCATTGGTATGGCCCACTATAGAAAAAGGAACAAGGCAAACATCTTGGCTTTGCGTTGGAACTTACCCACCAGGGTTGGACAGATACAAGGTTCCAGATTAAGCCTCTCTCTAATGAGTATCTTTCAGTCCGTCTTCCTTCCTCTTGCCACAGAGCTCTGTCCTTAATCTTCTCCTTTTCTCCACTTACATATGATCACACAGTTTCTGTGACCATCCTCATGGACATGACTTACAAATTTATATTTCATGCCCATCTTCCTCCTTTCATGCCCAACTTGCATCTTTTTGACACCTCTCACAGACTAGAATGCAAGACAGCCTACCCATTTAATAGCCTCTCACACCAACTCTTCCTGTTCTCTTAGCCTGGCCTTAAACTTAACAGCCTTCTCCAGCGTGCAAAAGACTGCCTTTCCACCTTTGAATCCATCTTTGAGACCCATCTCTCTGAAGATACTCATAAAGCAATCAATTGGTTAATTATAGCAAGATTGAGGGGCAGGTGAGGATAGCAGCCATCTTTTATTTCAAAAGTTTTCAAATGCTAATGGCTATTGTACACAGTGCATTAACAATAACTTCATTATAAATATTAATGCAACAAACTCAAACACTTAACAGTTTGAAAAAGCTCTGCAAGATCTGAAGAGCAGCTCTGTGTAAACTCAAAAGTTTGTCTCTTTCACCAACAAAAGCTGGTCTAATAAAAGATAAACTCTTCCACTCCTCCCTTGCCTCTCTATTGAGAGCTGCTGATTTTCCATGGCTTATAACTTGGCTGAATTGTGGTGGATTTTTTGGGCAAAATGCACAGCACTGACGCCAGACTGAGTCTCCTGCCAAGTTCTAAGTCCCTATTCCAAAGCTTAGAGTCACAACATCTTACTCAATGAAACAAGGTTTTTTTTTTTTGTTTTTTTTTTTGTAATTATGGATAAAACAATAAAATTTTCCCTAATCAAAACACAGATAGCTCAATCTATTTGGCGTAACAAAGTTAAAGTTAACGGTTGACTTGACTGCAGCCTATAAGCATCTACATGGGAAACAAATATTTAATAATGGGAGGTTTCATTCTGGCAGAGAAAGACACAGCACGATCCAATGGCTAGAAGTTAAAGCTAGACAAATTTAAACTGGAAATAAGGTGGAAATTTTTGACAGTGAGCATGATTAACCATTGGAACAATTTACTAAGGGTTATGGTGGATTCTCCATCACTGACAATTTTTAAATCAAGATCGGATGCTTTTCTAAAGATACATCCAAGGAATTATTTTGAGTTCTATGGTCTGGGTCACATAGGAAGTCAGGCCATGTTATGATCAGAATGATTCCTTTTGGCCTTGGAATCTGTGAAAACAGATAAACTACTTTAGCTCCCCAAAATAATTCAGCCTGAGGCAAGGGATTTCCCAACATGGAAAATTTTGGTCTAAACAGTTAAAGTTGGGCAAAGTTAAAAACAACAGAAAATAGGATTTTATCCTGGAAGATGTCACTACCAGTTTTGCTTATAACCGTGTGTATATTTGACTGTCTGATACTTCCTCCACTCTTCATAAGTGAGCTGTCTACTGAGGTTGTAAGCTTCTTGGACCAGGAACAGTGGCATCTTATGTTTTTGTACAATATCTAGCACAGTGCAGACCTGATTCTGACCTCTGAGCACTACTGCAATATAAATACTACATAACAACAACAATTTTGAGGGCTGGCTAAGTGAATAGCTAGCAGTCCTGCACATGTTCCATATGAAACTGCAGTCAGCTTAATAAGATAGCTAATTGATGAGCGCTACTTCCTTCATTTGTCCATTAGGATAAGTACAGTACATGGATATCTCACCCATCAAAGACAAGAAAATGCATTAATTTTGGACTTCTTAGAGCTGCTAATAAATCTGACACTGTCTGGCAGTTTTCTTCATTTCCTACTGTTTGACAGATACTGTGATCACAAGTTACAGAGAATGTATTTTCCTCTGTGAAATTATCATTCCAGTAAAACTTGCCAGAAGGAAACATTTCCAAGGTACAGAAGAAGGGTATTATTTTATTTTTAACTTTAGGAGGCTACTCTGCAAATGTCTGTTAGTGAGAACACAATATAAATTCATAACTCTGTGCTACACTGTATATATGAATTTATTATAACAAAAGAACACAGCAGGTTTTTTATTCTGCACCAAAACTAGGATTCCTCTTCCCAAGATTTAGCTTGATTTTTTACAGACTCCTTACTGTAAATCCCTGCGACTCCCCCCGCCCCCAGACTGACGTTTGTGTGGAATCAAGCAAAATCTTCCTCATAATTTTTCATTACTAATGGCTTCTTTTTGGTATGTACATTTGAGAGGAGGAAAGGCAAAGGGCAGGAAAATCAGTTTTAAGTGCTCTGCAAATGATCTTCCTGAATCTGGGCCTCATAAATCCTATCAAATGTTATATTTCATCAATAGCCTGGAAAAGCTTTTTTCCCTGCAATGATGAAGCCCAGCTTTAAAATTTATGGTTTCATTTTAGAAATGGACTATAAAAGGAGGGTGACTTAGCTGTCTATCAACTGAATCTGACACCAGCAAGTAAGGTGCAGGCTTTCAAAATGTTTATATATTTTGTATATATCTATTTATATGTGCAGATGCATATATGCCCACATTTTTAAGGGAAGCATGTTCATAAAAATGAAGAGAGGTTTGATGATGATGATGATCAGATTGATGATGTGTTGTCGTAAGAATATCCGATGGTAATGTAACATTCCTTTTTTCATTAACCGAGGAATATTATTCTTCCTAAAATCCCTCCATTTGATTCAAATTGAGAATACTGCTGAAAGAAACATATTAATCTGATAAAAGATTAACGTGGTATAGTTTGATAACTCAGAGTCACTGTCATTTGCCTTATGAGTTTACATTCAGAAGGGTTCTCGGTGTCTGCACCCCAGAGTTGCTTGGTCCATCAGATGCCATGATGCTGGGAGTGATACAAAAATCCAAGTGGAACAGAGGGGGCAGGGGAGTTAGATTAATTCTTACCCGGGATTATCATCACCTGTTGCCATGATCTTTACTACTTAACTCAATCTGAAATGTAAGTGTTTGTGGTGACACAAAGTCTATAAATCTCATTGTTTATCAGAAGAGGATGGAAACATTAGTCTTTGGGAACACAGCTGAATAGTGAATGTTAAAGAAGAGATATGGGGTGTTGATTCCAGATAAAGAATCAGAAAACAAAGAAAGCTCTTCTTCGCTTGCTGTTGAGCTAACACACATAAAATCAAATAGTGAAACTTAAATTTGGACAATGTTAAGCGTCATTAGGGAGACACATTCCAAGGTAATTTCTGAAATAGCCACATAAAACCAGCAGCTGATATTGCTCATTTATTGTCAGTAATAGGATAGTCCACCAATGAGAATGGGCAATCACTTCTCCAGTGTGAGGAAGCAATGTAGCATATACAGAACTTCCAGAGGGGTAGCCATGTTAGTTTGTGCACAGCAAAACTAACGAGAGTCCTGTGGCACCTTAAAGACTAAGGCTATGTTCACACACAGGGAGTTATTTCGATACAAGTTGTTTCAAAACAACTTGTATCGAAATAACGCCTTATTTCGAAATAACAAAAAGTTAGTTCGAAATAAGGAAAAAAGTGGGAATCGAAATAGCATGTTCACACTGTGGGCTTGCTATTTTGATTCAGGGGCAGGGCACCATGGCCGCCTCACTGGGCCATGTCGGCGGCCATGTTGCCAGCCAGGCATGCCCAGGCAGGAACTTCCTGTTCCCCAGGGTGCTGAGCACCCTGGGAGGAAGGTCAGATGGTTGTTTCAAAACAACCGTTGTTTCATAACCAAATGGGGTTTAAGTTGTTTCGAAACAACGGAATCCATTGTTTCGAAACAACAGTACGTTGTGTGAACATGGCGTTTCTTATTTCGAAACAACCTCTGTTGTTTTGAAATAAGACTGCTGTGTGAACACACCCTAACAGACTTCTTCGGGCATACACTTTTGTGGGCTCCAACCCACTTCAATCCATGCAGCTGATGAAGTGGTTTGGAGCCCACAAAAGATTATGCCCGAAGGAATCTGTTAGTATATATGGTGCCACAGGACTATCGTTGGTTTTGATATACAGAACTATATCATCACCCAGCATTGTGAAGTCTCCTTATAGAGCAAATAAGGGGTTAACAGTCAAATTGTGCCTTAACTATTATGCAATTGACTACAGTGTATTTGCAAGGCATGCATATCACGGCAAAAGATTTAATCCCTAAACATTTAGACGCATCTTGCAATGGATTATGGATGCTGTGCTGTCTTACTGCTGGCAAAGTCTTGTTTTTATCAATGTATATGGCACTCAGTATGAATTTTGTATTTATATTTATGTTTGATTTAGCAGAGAGTTTCCAGTTTAAGGAACTTAGTACTGTGGCTGGCTTTTTGTTTTGTGTTTGTGCAATGTCTAGACAACAGGATTCTGGTCTATGATTAGGGTTCCTAGGTAAAACAGTAATACAAACAATAAGTAAAATTAATAAAAATAATATGAAACAGTACACTGACATGCAAGGGTATTAAAACTCATTTGCTATGGGGGGCCAGATCTGACTTAAATGTACTTCAGGCAGGCCACACATACCATATACTCTTGCAGCATCACAGATCACTGTGTATGCAAGACTGTGCTCCACAACCCTGCAAGAGCACACTCTTTCTCCTTCTGCTAAGGAGAGTGTGTTCTTGCACTGTGCCTTCTTGCATGCCCAGCAATGCCATGAGATCGGTACACTTTTGTGGCACAATGGAGCACTGGGCATGTGACACTTCACTCCGTGATACTGGGTGACCGCTCTCTCTGAGGGAGAGAGTGTAATCGCATGGAGCGAAGTTGCAGGCCAGACAGGAGAGATTTGGGGGCCACATGTTTAACACCCCTGCAACAGATGATAGCCTAACATGTAGAAATGAATGATTTTGCAGCCTCCTTCATTTGAATGGGGTTTTGTTTTACTGGGAAACCCCTTTAAATGTTCATAAGCCAGAGAATTCTAGTTGAAAATCTACTGAATGGTACATTTCTTACTGCTGTGATGGATGTTGGTACTGTCAGATAACGAGTACTGAAGTTACTGTGAAAATGCAGAGGCTGAAATACAATTATTATTTAAAAAAAAGTCTCAAGATTCCAGCAGAGTAATCCAATTTAATACTGATATTTATGAACATTTAAAAACAATAGTAGTGTCTGAGCTAGTTACAAATGTTATTAAAGGGCTCTGATGGGGAGGAGTAATAATTTTGGACATGTAAGAGATAAATATTCACTTTGTGTCTCCTTCCCGTATAGTATTTTACATTTGTTTCTGCTCCAAAATTTCATTTTAATCACATAGTTCAGGTCTTTCCAACTGTTCACGCAATTTCCAGTTCCTGAATTAACTTTTCTTTAGGTAAAAATCCCTGTCTGTCAATGAAGAGAAGTACATTGTATGCATTTTTAAATCTTTTTATTCCCTTTCTTAATTTTCTTTCCTGTTGTCTCTCTTTGCACCTGCTTTTCCCCCAGTGTTTCTCATAAACTGCATTGCCTTAATTAATTAATTAATTAATTCTCTTCCTACATTCCTTCACACTCACTCCTTCCAGCTCTACCTTCTTCTCTGGTTCTCTTTTGGCTTGATCAACTAACATTAACCCTTGTTTATGACAGGAAATATATAGTTCAAGGGTAATAAGATATACATAACCTTTCCCCTCTTAGTCATCTGTTTGAACCTGGCTTTGATCAATCATGAACAAAATTCATTACCATCAGTTGTCATTTGCAGTGTCATTTATGTGAAATTAATCGCTGATCTTACTCCAGTTTCTAATGGATGGCATATTTGCCTAACCACAGGCTTCTGGAAATTTCTCAGGCCTGTGAGACTGCCTACAAAAACTTAGGACTTTCAGTAGTACAACACAGAGAGAAAGGTTGCTATTTGTACTGAAGTAGTGCCTAAAATCCCATTGTGGTACGTCCTGTACAAACACAAAACAAAAAAGGCAATCCCCGCTTCAAAGAGTTTACAATCCAGGTATGACACAAGTAGCGTACAACAGACAGATGAAGGAGCAAACAGATGTAAGCAACTGATGGGGGAGCAGAAGGTAACAATGAAATCACAGTGGCGAGCAGGTTATGTGTCAATGATGCTGAAATACAGTAGAAGAGAAAAATAGAGATTTGGCTTGCCTGCAGAGAAGATCGTTCTTGAGCCTGAGGGCCACTGTTATCTGGATCCTCTTCAGATAAGGTCTATAGTATATTATTTGCTTGATTTGTTTTAAAAGAGTGACTGGATTTATTTTCTTGGAAAACTGGAAAAGAAGCAACTTCTGTGGAAGGGAGGTGTGTAAGGATCAGCCAAGAGTAAAGTGTCAGACATTTTGATTTCCCAGCATAGCTAGTAATGATGGACAGATATGCCCATATCACAGTTGACAATCTTGGCAGAAAATTCAAGGACCCAATACATATAAAAGTGGTTCATGGCTTCCAACCCTAGAATACCACTTGTCCAGAATGTTCCTGCAGCGCTGGGGTGAGGCAGGTTGGATTGAGGGAGTCTGCACTACTGACAATACGGTATCTTCTCAGTGGACAGAGAAATTAACTGTTTAGTGCTGTTAACCCAGCATTTTTCACAAACACTATTTGTAATGAAGATCTGCAATGAAGAAATAAAGCTGGGTCCCCCCAAAAATCTGTGCATCTGGACTGAAAAAAAAATGTATATCAGGTTTCTGTTTGATGTATTTTGTAATGACCAGTAGGTTAAAACCACACAGAAGGTAGATTATCACTGTCTGAAGTACAATCATTTTAAAATTTCTCATCTTTCTTGAAACCCATTTTCTAAAATCAAATGGATTTCTGATCTTATTAATATGCAAAATTACCCTTCCTTCTCTTTCCATCTGATACACTGCTCCATAGGGGAATAGTCAGTAAGGCTGTCCCATGAATTAGCTCCATTTGCAGGCAAAAGCAAGAACAGAGATAGCCCCTCACCACCTTGCCCTCTCCATGTGACATATTGAATATATTCTACTTGAATACACCCCAAATCTTCTGGCATGCAATATGGAAATGAGCATCTGATCTTCATCTTGGGTTTCCTGGTTGGCTGCAAAATGTGCTTTCCTTAATCCCCCAGGCTGCTTTGCACTGTCAGGTTTGTTTTCTATTCTTCATTTCTGCTGTATCTTTTTTATTAATACAACAAAATAAAACAAAACTGACATGGAGACAATTACAGAATTCACACCCATGAAGAAAACACAAGAGAGACATGACCAAGTTCCACATCTACATTGCAATATTGTGTGACCACCTGTAAAATATGGACCTGATCCTGTGCCTGCTAAAGACAATGGGAAAGGTTCCACTGACATCAGGTCCTATGAGAATTGTGCCAATTACAAGTTTACCTCTATGAAGAGAACATTACAAAAATTTTCAGCACTACCTATGGTAGTCATGAATACAATGATGAAGTGCCTATGGCTCACTTATCACACTAATCCAATTCTCCACCCCTAAATCCTAGAGCAGGATCAGTTAATTCTTTGTCCTGCAGAGAAAAATAAAACAAAACGTGCTATATTATTTTAGTGCAAATGATCATTCCAACAACGTACACTCAGGTGGGTTCAATCTGGACCAGTGGACAAATTTACTTTAAGAAAACATATCATATTCCTGCGCTTCACAAGTGGTACAACAATAGAATTGCAGAATGGCATTTCAACTCTTCATTTAATTAAAGGGAAATATCCCATAGAGTGTATTAGCTTACTCAGTTATTTCACAGCTGTGATGTTCCAGAGGATGGTGGTCCTCACCAGAATAGTAGTTCTGAAACTAGCTTCCTAGAATTCTTATCTGCATCTCTTCATTGCTTCTTGGCAGGAACACATGCTTGGATAATAGATTTTATAATTGAGATATGCACTCAATGTGCTTTCCTATGAATTGTTAAAAATCTGTAAGATTATGGGTGAAATACTGGCCCTGTGGAAATCAATGACAATGACAGAGTAGCTGAGCTATCTCACTGCATTACTAGTTTAAGCAGCACTTGAGCTTCAACCCCTAGTCCCTGACACATCAGCTAGCCGAGTTTAAAGCACCACTTGTGTTAGAGACTCTTGCGCATGTGTGGGAGTCAAGTGAGGGGCAACGCTCGAGTTATACTTCAAGCTAACAATGCAGTGAAGACAAGCCCTAAGATTCATAACTAACTATGTGTCTGGAATAGAACAAACTCAGTTCAATTCTCCCTTTCTTTTTTATGCTGTAGGTCATTTTCCAAAAAATCAGCAAGCTCTCTTAATCTGCTACTGCAGGAAAACTTACACAAAGAGATGTATTTCACTGCATCCCTAATACACAGACTTATCCTGATCACCAGTTGTAGGTACTTCCATAGCCAAGGAGGCCCTTTTTCTTAGACTGCTCTGTTACCTGATTGGATAATGTTTGCTTGGAGATTGTCAGATGCAATGTTTTGTTTAATCATAGCTACCCTGATAGGGCACGGAGATGAACAGAGACAGACAGACAGAGACACAGCACAGTTGATTGAGTGCTGGACCTAGCCCACCAAGAAATTTAACAATCAGGATTGACACACTGAAAAAAAATCCAGAGATGTGTGGGTAGCCAGTCGAAGGTTCAGTGCCTCAGTGATATGTCCCTCCTTCACTTGGTCTTCGTCTAATGCTCATTATACACTATCCCTCAAATCCAGATTAATGTTGTGCACTGACTACATCTTTACTTCTATGAAACTGAAGCATTTCCACCTAGACTATGGATTGTATTGGATCAGCTTAGAGAAGGCAAAGCCCACGAGTGATGGATTTGGAAAGAGAATTACATTTACCTACCTCAAAGGTGAGCTGAGAGACATTTGTTAATTATGTTGAAATCCTAAAATGACAGATTGTCTGTAGAGAAGCACAAGGTACTATTAATTATTATTACATCTAATGAAAAGAAAACAAATTCACAAAGCTGGATGCATACTAAATCAAACATACTCTACCCAGGGAGGGTTTTGTTTGACTTTCTTTTTTTTTTTTGATTAGTACATTCTTTAAGCTGACATCCTCTAGTGCACACTATCCTATACTATACTGTAAATCACTGCCAAGGAAAAATATTTTAATGAATAAAGACCTATTAATCTATTCACACTTAATTAGATTTTCTTACTCTCTATCACTTTTGTAAAACTCTGTGAAAAAGCATTTGTGCCTAAGGAGTAGATGAACAACACTGGAAGACACTAGCATCTAGAATAGCGATGGAGAATCCACTACATACAAGTTTTGGTTTCACAGAGCTGTGTAACCATTTCCCCTCTTACAAATAACCATGCATATCATTGTGTTAGTGATGTTTCTCCAAAGAGGGTTTGACAACAATAGAGCGTCCCCCGCCTGCTAAACAAGAAGTGACAACTCCATTTGAAAGCTGTCCCTGGATGTGTTTTATGTGCAGAAATTATCTGTGACAGTTCGGATCAAAATAGAGTTTTCATTTCACATGGGAGGTAAATGGACGATAGACTAGGTTATTTTAAATGCTATCGTCTAGTCCAATTAATGTTGCAGACAATTTCTTATGAATTTCCTGTGTATTATTAGTTCTAAACTTTGAAAAAAAATGTAAAACTCATTTTTCCCAAAAGCACAACTTTAAAAGAACAGGTCAAAGGTAAACAATACAGTTAACAAAAAACAGCCCTGCAGGAATATTGCAAAAAAAAAAAAAAAAAAAAAAGGCTCAGGTTACAGTAATCTAGCTGTGAAACTAATGAGTATAAAATGGAAAAGAAAACATCACTTCATCATTCTTTACAGGGAGATCCTAGGGACTGGGGGTAAAAGACTGATCCTTCCACTGTAATCAACAGAAGTTTTGCCATTTATTTCAATGAGGTCAGGATTCCATTTTAGCATTCAGCTTCCAAAACAGACAACTTCAGGCTATATGCAACAATGATTTGTATTTCAGGTTGCACAAAGGAAATCTACAACATCTGGAGCAGCTAAAGGCAATAAGAACACAATTTGCAATTTTTCAAATGTCATTCTTAAGCATCATTTTTGCTCTGACATTGGATGTACATTTCTGTGTATTCTGGAATATCTTACAGCTGATTTTCAAAGATACCCATCCTAAAGCAACAACATGCTGTTCTACCTGAAATGAGAAAGAATAGTGTATGAAATCAATCATGATTTCACATGTTATGTGGCTATTCCTTTTAGCACACCTTATACTGCTGTTAAGTCTATAAAGATGCTTACCTGTATCCAGACACTGGGTTATTATATTTCTTCCCAGTGTACTTGTAGTCCTATATATTACGTTTAAAACAACAAGCTGAGTTTCTGTCCATTTTAAAGAACTAGTCTATTAAAGAAAATCATAGCAGTAATTCATTCTAAAATGAATTACTCTAGTTTTACATCAGTGCATGTTGCTGAATTGGGCGTGCTATTGTGTTCTTACCTACAAGACAGAGTTGGTGTGGGAATTAATAGTTTGTACATTGCTTTTAAGATGTGAAGTGCTACATAAGCACTAAGTATTGTTACTAGACAAATGGTGAATCTACAAGTGAATTAGGTCATCCCAAACAAGTGCCAATAAACCTTACATCATGCATTTTGTTATGTCACACTTCACAGAAAATGGATTCTGAAAATTTTTGAGTAATAGCATTTTTTCTTGGCATTTTTTCCTGATTAACAAACATACCTTTATTCTACTGACTCCCAGTTGCTGAAATACACAAGTTATACACCTCCTTTTACAACCCTTTCACATTTACCTGAAGGATTCCATCTAACTCTATTGAAGTACAAAAAGAGGGAAAATAAGCTCCAGGGGCATTGCTGAAAGAGGGCAGAATTAAGATTGCACAGAGCACCTTAAATGTGCACTTCCTGATTTTCAAAAGTTTGAATTTTGCTCAACTCAGTGTTCTGCAAGAGGATGGCAGACCACCAAGCAACTTTAATTCTGCATTAACTTTGTTTTTGCCACTGAAGTTCTAGTTTTTTGAACAGGAAAAGAAATGCTTTTGGTAGGAGTTAGTAGTCATTTAGGCACTTGTACATTGTCCTGCAGTTTGTATTCCAAATCAGCCATTTCCACACCCCACAGTAGCCTTACTTCTGTTATATCCCAACCTACTCACTGCGTGCCCCTCTAAAAAGATGGTTACTAACCTTTTTCCGTAACTGTTGTGCTCCGAGAAGTTGCTCGCATCCACTCCAATTAGGTGTGTGCGCATGTGCATCGTGCACAACCACTGGAAAAGTTGTCCCTAGCTGTCCCCTCCCTGTCAGGGTCGCGACTGAGCCCCCTAGAGTCTGGCCTCTATAATCCCCCTTATAGGGGCTCGCCGACCATTACTGTCTCAGTTCCTTCTTGCCGACACACCGACTGAGGGGTAGGTGGGTGGGTTTGGAGCAGATGCGAGCAATACTTCTCGGAGAATGACAATTACGGAAAAAGGTTAGTAACCGTCTTTCTCCTTCGAGTGCTTGCTCGCATGCACTCCAATTAGGTGATTCCCAAGCAACTACTGGAGGCGGGGGTCAGTGTTTTGACGTACTATTGATTTCAGCACTACCTCACCCACCGCAGCATCCTGTCTGGCGTGAGACGTGATAGCATAGTGGACCGCAAACGTATGTATAGATGACCAGGTTGCCGCTTTGCAAATTTCCTGGATGGGGACATGGGCCAGGAAGGCCGTAGATGCTGCATAGGCTCTAGTTGAATGGGCTGTTATCAGAGGGGCTGGTTTCTCTGCCAGTTCGTAACAAGTCTTGATGCAAGAGGTGATCCACTTGGATATTGTCTGAGATGAAACAGGGGAGTCTTTCTTTCTCTTAGCTACTGAAATGAATAGACGAGTGGATTTCCGGAATGGCTTTGTCCTTTCTATATAAAAGGCCAGGGCCCTCCTTACATCCAGCAAGTGGAGTACCCGCTCCCTATCTGAGGCGTGCGGTTTCGGATAAAACACTGGAAGATAGATGTCCTGGTTACAGTGAAAAGCCGACACCACCTTTGGCAGGAAGGCCGGGTGCAGGCGAAGGCGTACTTTATCCTTAAAGAACACCAAGTACGGTGGCTTGGTCATGAGTGCTTGTAGTTTAGAAACCAGTCTGGCCAATGTGATTGCTACTAGAAAGGCCACCTTCCATGATAAATAGAAGTCTGAGCATGTAGCCAGCAGCTCGAAGAGGGCACGTGTTAACACCCATAAAACTAAATTCAGATCCCATTGTGGGAGTGGTCTAGTTACCCGGGGAAAGGTCCTACACAGTCCCTTCATAAACCTGCACACCAATGGATGAGAGAAAAGGGAGAGCTTCTCCACGGGATCATGGAAGGCCACGATGGCTGCCAGGTGGACTTTAACAGTGGTGACAGATAATCCCTCCCTTGTTAGGTTGAGCAGGTAATCCAGTACACGGGGGACCTGCGCTCTACGTGGTTCGATCTGTGAGTGGTCACACCACATGGAGAAGTGACGCCATTTTGCCTGGTAAGTCAGTCAATCTCGTAGACTGCTTTCTGCTTTCCAGCAAGATCTGTCGCACCTGGTCAGAGCAGTCTAGCTCCTCGGAGTTTAAGCCACGGATTTTCCATGCCGTTAGGTGTAGGGACTGTAAGTTTGGGTGACATAGTCAACCCCAATCCTGAGTGAGGAGGTCCTCGCTGAGGGGAAGAGTGATGGGGGTGCTGCTAGGAGGTCCAGAAGTATCGGAAACCAGATCCATCGAGGCCATCCCGGGGTGATCAGGATCATTGTAGCCTTGTCTCTCTTTACTTTCGCTAAAACTTTGGAGACCAGAGGGAAGGGAGGGGAGGCATACACCAGAGCCCTGCTCCAAGGTAGGTGGAATGCGTCCATCAGGGAGCCATTGCCTATGCCTCGGAAGGAACAGAACTTGTAGCATTTGGCTTTGGCGGCAAAAAGATCTATGCGGGGAGCGCCCCACCTCTGGAAGATGGAAAGCGCTACCTCCTGTTTTAGAGACCACTCGTGGGCATTGATAATCCTGCTGAGGGAGTCTGCTAGGTGATTTTGAGACCCTGGGAGATAGGAAGCTTCCAATTGGATACCTCTGGGAATAGAGAACTCCCAAAGGGCTATTGCCTCTCGGCAAAGTGGAAGGGAGCGTGCCCCTCCCTGTCTGTTTATGTAAAACATCGTAGCTGCGTTATCCATCTTTAATGCCACATATCTCCCCTGAAGGTAGTGTTCGAAGGCCTGGCACGCCAGTCTGACTGCCCTGAATTCCCTCACATTGATGTGTTCTAGCATATCCTGGGTACCCCAAAGCCCCTGTGTGGTCATTCCGTCTAGATAAGCCCCCCATCCGATGTCCGACGCATCTGTTACTAGTACCTTTGGAGGTAGGTCGGTGGAGAAGGGGACCCCTGCACACACAGTTCTCTGGTTTAGCCACCACTGTAAGGAGTCCAAGATGTGTGGAGGGACTGTAATAATGTGGTCCAAAGGGTGTCTGGAAGGATGGAAAACGGTCTTTGAAGAGGTCTCAGGTGTAGCCTGGCATGTTTGACCACTGAGGTGCATGCTGCAAAATGACCCAGCAAGCGGAGACAAGTCCGAGCCGTTGACATTGGGAAAGCGGCTATGTCATTGATTAGGGCAGCCATGTTGTAGAAGCGTGGGGGGGTGGGGGTGGGGAAGAGGCCATTGCTGTGATGATGGCGCCAATGAATTCTATCTTCTGGGTTGGGATCAAGACTGACTCTTCCTCGTTTATGAGCAGGCCCAGGTCGTTGAGAAGGTTTCTTATCAGCACCAAGGTGGATATCACTTGCTCTCCGGACGAACCTCTCAACAACCAATCGTCGAGACAGCGGAAGATGTGCACCCTGTTTCGTCCAAGGAACGCTGCCACGACTGCCGTGCACTTCGTGAAGACTCTTGGCACTGTGGAAAGGCCAAAGTGAAGGACTGTGAATTGAAAGTGGTTCTCACCCACCTTAAACCTCAAAAACTTTCTATGTTCAGGGGCAATTGAGATGTGGAAATAAGCATCATGTAAGTTGAGGGCAGCGTACCAATCTCCGTGGTTCAGAGAGGAAATAATGGATGTCAAGGTTACCATCCGAAACTTTAGCTTCTTTATAAACTTATTCAGGTTCCTAAGGTCCAGGATTGGTCTAAGACCTCCTTTTGATTTTGAGATCAAGAAATAGCTTGAATAGAATCCCTGACCCCTTCTCTGCACAGGGACTTCCTCCACCACCCCCAACTCCATGAGATTGTGAACCTCTGACATCAGAATTTGTTCATGAGATGTGTCCCTGAAGAGGGACCAGGAAGGACGGGGAAGGCAGTGGGGTGTTGAGGTGAATTGGATGGAATATCTCTGTCTTATCATACATAGTACCCATCTGTCGGAAGTTACGGGAGACCACGCACGATAAAAGCGAGATAAGCGGTTCTGAAACATGGATGCTGGTGCGCTGTCCTCACGAATAATCTCAAGAACTTTGCTTAGGGCCCTGAGCTTGTTTCGATGAGCCTTTGGCTCTGCCTGAGGGGTATGACCTTCTTTTCCCAGAGCCTGGATGTTGAATAAACCTTGATCTCCTCCTCCCCGAGTCTTGTCTCTGATTATGGAACGACCGTGGCAGGGACTGAGGTCTGAAGCAATGTCTCTGCGAGTTCTGGGGGTGGGAGCCAAGGGATCTCAACGTGGCTCTGGAGTCCTTCAAGTTGTGAAGTTTAGAGTCTGTCTGTTCCAAGAAAAGAGACGCCCCTTCATACGGTAGGTCCTGCACTGCCTGTTGGACTTCGTACGGGAGTCCAGATGCCTGAAGCCATGAGTTATGCCGCATGGAAATGCTGGAAGCCATAGCCCTGGCAGCTGCATTGGCTGCATCTAATGCACCCTGGAGGGAGGCCCTGGCAATTGCCTTACCCTCCTCTATCATTGCTGTGAGTTTAAAGTTTTTGATCAAGAGCCCCCAAAAATTTTTCGATGGAGTTCCAGGCGTTGAAGGTGTACCAGCTTAAAATGGCCTGATGATTGGCTACATGGAGTTGTAAGCCGCCCGTGGAGTATATCTTTCGATCACACAGGTCCAGCCTTCTGGCCGGTGTTTGGCCACCTTGCCTTTCCTTTTCATTAGTAGCTGCTACCACCAGTGATCCAGGAGACGGATGAGTGTACAGAAATTCATACCTCTTGGGCGGGACAAAGTATTTTCTTTCTACTCGCTTAGGTGTGGCAGACACTGATGCCGGTGATTGCCAGATGGCTCTCATGGATTTATCAATAGTCTTAATCAGAGGCAGAGCCACCCTAGATGGACCTGAGGGTGATAGGATGTCCGCCACAGGATCAGAGGAGTCCTCGGTGACTTCTGATACCTCTAATCCCAAGCTTTGAGCTATCCTCCGAAGGAGGTCCTGGTAAGCCCTGTTGTTCTCCACCGGGGTTGTAACAGCAGACCCACTGACAGCATCGTCTTGAGGTGGGGAGGGGGAGCCCCAAGAGATGGTCTGATCCCCGAAGTCAGATTCAGACAATATGCTACCTCTCAGCTCCATGTCCTCAGCCCCCCTATCTGAGTCCATGTCAGGCACAGGTTGTGACAGAGTTTCAAGCTGACCCTGGTTTTTACGTCTTGCTGGTGAGTCCCCTGGTCTTAGAGTTGGACCCATAACAATGTCCGTCCGCTCCCCCCGGACTGGCTCATATGTAGGGTGTGCTGGCTAGGATCCCTGGGGCTGGTGGCACGACCAAGGGGTCCAGAAGGGCCAGTTGGGCATCCAGGGCATCGGGAAAGGCTGAGATGAGAGCTCATGTTGCTGAGACTGTGATCGTGAGCTAGAGGTTTGCGAATGCCCATAATCAATGTCACTGGTAGGAAGAGAGTGGTTTCCAGGGGCCATTGTGCCTCCACTTGAATCGTCTTTGCAGTCCGGTGCCGAGAGGAGGGGCGAGGCAACAGAGTGGGCTTGCTCCATGAATGGGCGGGGGCCGAGGCGGGTGAAGCTCGCCACACCAAGGGAGGTGGTACTGTTGCATCTATGAGGTATCTTACTGCCTCATAGGTATTGGGGGTGGAGGGAGGGCTAAACATGTCCATCTCCTCTTCTACCCCATCTGACATGCTTGGTGCCAGGCTCACCTGTGCACATGTCGGGGCGGGCTCAACCGCCAGTGCTGGTGTTGACCTCAGCGCTGCGGAGCTGCTCAGGGCTGATCACGACTTTCCTGCCGCTTTTCTGGGTGCTGGCAATCTGCCGCAGTCTACCCGGTGCCTTTTTCTGGGCACTGGGGACTGGGATCAGTGCCTGTCTCCTGACCTTGGCCCTGACATTTTGCGGTGTTCTGCATCGAGCCCCGATTTTGCCCCAGAGCTGTCAGTGCTCGCTGCAGAGCAGGGCTGAGCAGGCACGGGAGCAGTGGTCTGCTCCAGCGTGCTGGAAGGAGGTTTTAGCGCTGCCTTCATTAACAAGAGCTTTATCCTTCTTGCTGTTTCCTTTCTCGTACTGGGGTGGAAGAATTTACAAATCTGGCACCTTGCCGATAAACGCTCTTCACCCAGGCACACAAGGCAAGTATGATGAGGGCCACTCCTGCGCATATGCCTGTGACATATACTACAGGCTTTAAAGCCAGGAGATAGTGGCATACCCCAGCCCAGGGCGGGCTCAGGAGGATCGAAGACGGCCCAGCACTCAACAAGAAGAAAAAAAGTGATTCAAACTACACTAAAATAGAAAAATTAAAGTCTAAGAAAGAACTAGCTAAGGAAAGTCTCCTGGAGACCGTCAGTTCTGTTCTTCGACTGGCTGTCATGGAGGGAAGAAGGAACTGAGGTGGTAACAGTCGGCGAGCCCATATAAGGGGGATTATAGAGGCGGGACTCTAGGGGGCTCAGTCGCCGACCCTGACAGGGAGGGGACAGCTAGGGACAACTTTTCTGGTGGCTGTGCACAATGTGCGCGCACACACACCTAATTGGAGTGCATGAGAGCAAGCACTCAAAGGAGAACCTAGTCTTCTACCTATAAATGTAGCCAGATGTGCCCCTCCCTCAGCCAAAAAACAGGGTATTCATCTCCTTGAAGTTTTCATATTCTGGTGTACAAACACTTCTATTCTATGGAATGGTGCTCTTGGTCATGTTTCGGCACAGCTGAATGGCTGAGTTTGTGACAGGGCTGGTGAGAGAAGTCAGTCAGGTTTTCTGTTCCAAAACACCAACAGCTTTACTGCTGAGAGAAAGATACTCTGTCCTTCTTCTTCAACAGATGTACCCCATCTCTCAGACAGAATGAGGTGTCAGATCTTCTAATGTTTCTATAGGCCATACAGTACACAGTTTTTGGTCAGACACAAACCTTACTTTCCCAGTTAATGTTCTTCCAACACTTACGTATAGCTTTCATATTGTCACCGTACCAATTCTTCAGATGCTCAGCTAAATCAGAGAAAACTACCACTGCTTCTAGACATGTTCTTGATGTGGCACAAATCTGCTCTCATACGCTGTATAAGATGGACATGAGAAATAAGACCCAGATGACTTCTGAGTGAATCACCAGAAAGACTGTAAAGATCACAACCTCCAATGTCACTGGTTAGACTCATGAAAACATTGTTGTAGCCACCTCTTTCCACCCAAATCAGACTATAGGTCACAATCCCTACGTCATGGTGCACTCCTTGCTTTCCTGAGAACTTTGGAAACTGTGTGATCCAGGAATTGCAGAGAATCAACATGTTGGTAACCCAGGCAGTGTACATATTTCTTTTCACTCAGAAGCCAAGGTATTTGCACTGTCAATTTCAAACACTGCATTAATCTATCCTAAGATCAGCAACTAGCCTCTTCCTCCACTTCCCTCATGTTAGTAAAGTCCATACTTTCTCAAAACAACCAATCTAAGACTTGCTTCTGTCCCATCTTTATTACCTTCATATTCTGCAGCTGCAATTCCTCTCTCCTGTCTCTGCCCTCACCACAAAACTCTCTATCACGGGTTTCTTAGACACCCTGCTTCTACTGTGCTAATAGTAAACCTCACCATAAAATAAAAACGTATTATAAGAACATAAGAGCTTTCATACTGGGTCAGACCATGGTCCAATGTTCCCTCTAAGGTTTGGCAGCTTGTGTGCCAAATTTTTAACCCCTGTGCAGAACTTTTTCTGAATAAAATTTTTGTGCAAATTCACATGATGGAAATTATTGAAAAGTATAGAACAATGAAGAATTAATAAGTTATTTAAAATTGTTTTTATTAATAATTTGAATGTATTCTATGCTTATGCGACATTGTCTCATCAATTCTTCAGTACTGTCTGTCTGCCTTTGTCAGTTTTCCAACATGAATAAGCACATAAAAAAGTTAAAAAAGCAAAACCAGCTAACTTGCCTCTTGTTTTTCATTTCGCACAGCAGCCCACTTTAAAATTTTAAAAAAATTGTCCTAAATTGTTTCTAGCCAGTTCAAATGTGCTCCTTTATTTGTTTTACTTAATTGGTCACTGTTAGTAATTTTAATCATGATACACTTTATTTTCCTTGATTTTATTAGTGTTTGCTATATATTTTTTCCCCAGTTTAGCCCTTCCCTAAGGAGGAACAGGCCAGAAGTTAAAAAACCCAACACAGGACTTGAACCTGAGATTATAAGTCTGCTGCTCTACCAGCTGAGCTATGGAAGTTCCAGCTATAAAATCTTCTAGGAATAAAGGATAACTGTGTACTCCGCTGTCCCTTGATATTTTTTTTTCCTCCCTATAAACTGCTCTTTGTTTTTTTGTTGTTGTGTTTTTTTTTTAAACATTCTACTTATCAGAAATAAAAAGCTGGACAATCACCTATTTTTAGAATGCCTGGGGGAGGAAGGACATGAAGGTAAAAAGGAGCCCTTGGATAGCTCAGGAATAGCAACCCAGCCTCCGCCCCCAGCCGATCCTCAGCTGCACTTCAGGCCTGCCCCCCTGCCCAACTTCAGCCACTCTCCCAGCCTTCCCCCTGCCCCAGCTGATCCTTGGTCATGGTTCAGGCCTGCCCCCCCTCCAATCCTCAGCCACTTTGCCAGCCTGACCCCCCAGCCCCAGGCTGATCCTCAGCTGCTCTGCTGGCATGGCCCTGCCCGGCCCCCTCTTCCTCCCCATGCCCCCACTGATCCTTGGCCACTTTGCTGTCCCCCCCTCCTGGCTGCTCAGCTGGCCCGGTCCTGGCCCCACTCCCCCTCCTGCCCCCGTCACCGCCCCCCTCTCATCCTGGCCAATCCTCAGCCTCTTTGCCGGCCTCGCCCTGTCTGGCCCTGGCTCCCCCCTGGCTGATCCTCAGTGGCTCTGCTGGCCTGCTCAGCCAATCCTGGGCTGCGCTGCCGGCTTAGCCCTCCCTGTGCATGGGAATGGGAAAGCCCTGCATGGGGAGGTTTTTTAGGTGCATGGTCATGCAGCCGCGCACCTTTAGAGGGAACATAGCCATGGTCTGCCTTGCCCCATACCCAGCAGAGGCCCACACCACAGCTTTATGGGGAGTGCACAGAACAGAGAAATTATGGTGTGACCCATCCCAGCTTCCATGTGACTTAGGTCACTTTGAGCACAGGCCTGCATCTCTAATCAAACTAGCCACTGATGGACCTTTGTTCCATGAACTTATCTGGTTCTTTTTTAAGCTCAGTTGTACTTCTGTCCCTCAAAACATCCCATGGCAATGAGTTCCATAAGTTAGTTGTATGTTGTGTGAAGAAGTACTTCCTCTTCTTTGTATTAAACCTGCTGCCCATTAATTTCATTGAGTAACCTCTGGTTTGGTTCTCTGAGAAAAGGCAAACAATTTATTTTTCCCACACTTTTCATGATTTTTTAGATCACTATCACATCCTCCCTTCACTGTTTCTTTTTGAGCTGACTGGCCCTTATAATTTGAGTCTTTCATCATATGGAAGCTGTACCATACCCTTGATCACCTTAGTTGCCCTTTTTTGAACCTTTTGTAGTTCTACTAGATCTGTTTTGAGATATAGAGACTGGAACTGGACACAGAATTCAAGACGTGCACATAAGAATACCCACGCTGGATCAGACCAATGGTCCATCCAGCCAGTATCCTGTCCATTGCCAGGTTCTTCCAGGGAATGAACAGAGCAGGCAATCATTGAGTGACCTCTCCCACCATCCACTCTCAGCTAATGGCAAGCAAAGCTTAGGGGCACTCAGAACATGGGGTTGCATCCTAACCATCCTAATTAATAACCATTGATGGACATTTCCTCTATGGATTTATGCAGTTCAGTTTTTAACCCCTTTATAGTTTTTGGCCTTCACAACATCCCCTGGCACTGAGTTTCACAGGTTAACTATGTTGTGTGAAGTAGTACTACTTTTAGTTTATTTTAAATCTGCAGTCTATTAATTTCATTGGGTGACCTTTAGCTCTTGTGTTACGTGAAGGAGTAAATAACATTTCTTTATTCACTTTCTCTAAGCCAGTCAATATTTTATAGATGTCTATTATATCCCATCTTAATCTTTTCTGAGGTCAAAAGTGCCAATCTTTTTAATCTCTTCTCATACAGAAGCTGTTCCATATTCCTAATAATTTTTGTTGTCCTTCTCTGTACCTGTTCCAATTCTAACAGATCTTTCTTTTTTTTTTTTTTGATGGGGACAACCAGATCTGCAAGCAGCAGTCAAGATGTGGGTGTACCATGGATTTAAAATAGAGGTATTAGAATATTTTTCATCTTACAAGCTATCCGTTTCCCTAATGGTTCCTAATATTCTATAAAGCTTTATTGACTTCTTCACAGTGACTGGATGTTTTCAGAGAACTATCCAGAACTGCAGGATCTGCTTATTGAGTGGTGTGGTGGGCAAGTAGCCCACCCCAGCTAAAAGGGGTTAATGGAGGTCTGGGGCAAAAATAATGCCAACTGTGCAGATACAGTGATGGGTTCTAAATGAGCTGTTACGACCCAGGAAAGATATCTTGGAATCACCATGGATATGTTCTCCGAAAAATCCTGCTCAGTGCACAGCAGTGATCAAAAAGTCTAACAGAATATGAGCAATTAGAAAAGGGATAGAAGATATGACAGAAAATATCATAATAGTGCTAGACAAATCCATGTTGTGCCCACACAGATGAACGTGATTTGTTGGGGTAAAGTCAGCATGGCTTTTGTGAAAAGCCATGGCAGTCAATTGGAAAGGCATAAGGAAAGCAGCCAATTGGGATAAGAAGGGCTGCCAGCAGCAAGGAGAGGTCAGACACCCTTAGGGCTTCCAGGAAGAAGGCTGGCTGGTCTGCAGGGTGAGGCAAGCCAGTTCCCTGGGATAAAGTAGTAGCAGTCTCCGGGGAAGGAGCAGTTGTGAGCCCTGAAACAAGGGCTGGGGTTGGACTGCAAGGCTGGCTCCAGGACAGGAACAGCTGCTGGGCCCTAGTTGGCCAAGGGTCACTAAAGCCAACCTGCTGAAAGGGAGAGAAGCAGGGACTGAGTCATAGCCAGAGGGCTGTGCTGCACTGCAGATGCCCGCTTGCAGGGAAGCACGAGCCTGGGAACAGCAAGAAGGACGGGTGACACCACCAAAGAGCGGTCAGAGGCTAGTAGAAAAATTCCCCAGAAGGCCACTAGGAGGAACCATCGTGACCCTGTCAGAAGTGGTAAGAGCTAATTTAGATTCTATCATTTTGTATGTCTACCTGAGATTATGTTTTCCAATGTGCATTACTTTGCATTTATCAACACTGAATTTAATCTGCCATTTTGTTATACAGTCATGCAGTTTTGCGAGATCTTTTTTGCTATACTTTTCAGTCTGCTTTGGACTTAATGACCTTGAGTAATTTTGTATCATCTCCAAATTTTACCACTTCACTCTATCGCTTTTTCCAGATGATTTATGAATATGTTGAACAGAACTGGTCCCCTTGCCCCCAGTCCATTTGGGGACAACACTATTTACCTCTCTCCACTGTGAAAACTGATACTTTATTCCTACCCTTTGTTTCTGATCTTTTTACTAGTTATCAGTCTATGAAAGGACCTTCCCTTTTGTCCCATGACGACTTACTTTGCTTAAGAGTCTCGGGTGAGGGACCTTGTCAAAGGCTCTCTGAAAGTTTTAGTACACTATAGCTACGTTTGTTGACTGCCCTCAAAGAATTCAAATCGATTTCCAATGCATGATTTCCTTTTACAAAAGCCATGCTGACTTTACCCCAACAAATCACGTTCATCTGTGTGGGTACAACATGGATTTGTCTAGCACTATTATGATATTTTCTGTCATATCTTCTATCCCTTTTCTAATTGCTCATATTCTGTTAGACTTTTTGATCACTGCTGTGCACTGAGCAGGATTTAACATATCCATGGTGATTCCAAGATATCTTTCTTGGGTCGTAACAGCTCATTTACAACCCATCATTGTATCTGCACAGGTGGCATTATTTTTGCCAGTATGTATTATGTGGCACTTATCATTCTTGAATGTATCTGCCAGTTTACTACCCAGTCACCCATTTCAGTCATTTGTTTTGCTGTTTCATACTTGAGTTTCTTCAGAACTCGTGTGAATACCATCCACTTCTTGTGACCGATTACTGTTTAATTTATGCATTTATTCTAAAATGTCTTCTACTGACACATCAGTTTGGGATAGTACTTCAAATGTGTCACCCAAAAAGAATAACTCTGATGTGCATATCTCCCCTATATACTCTGAAGTCTATTTCAAACAATTTATTTAGCTTCTTTACAATGACCTTATTTTCCTTGAGTGCCCCTTTAACACCTTTGCATCTAGAGACCCCACTACTTTGATCACCTAGAGACCAACAGGTGTACAAAGTTTCAGACTAGAAACATCATCAGTGGTGTGATCACTGGAGCAATGGAATCAGCACATTCCTTTGAAATACCCAGGTAAGTAGAAATACCCAGGTAAGTAGAAACCCTCTAAATGGTTTCTCTGTTGGTGTATGCATAGTCAAATCCTTCCAGACTATACACTTATGTAAGTGAAATACTGAACATGCTCTAAAATACCATTCTCAATTTGGAGGATAAAACTTGACAGATTGAGACCATTTTTACCTGCTTTGGTTCCTAGCTCTGTGGGGGGTGAGGGGGGAACCCAGCTACAAACATTTTAAAAATGTCTGGTTTTTTTCCCCAGGGTTTATATCTCTGCAACCCATAGCTCAAATGATTCAAAATTTAGTCAATAATTCGACTTTGCACTCTTGTGAGGTATACCAAATTTCAAAGTAATCAACTAAACATGCTTTTAGAGGATGAGAAAGATCAATATTTTAACAGAACTCATGAAAAAACTAACTATAGTGGTGTGGCCATGTGCTATGGTAGATTCTGGATAAAACAGGACTAGATTAAAATGCTTTGTCACTATACTCTGCAATGGGACAAAACATTTAGAAGATATGATACCTCAATTCTACCATTAGCCAAGATCTCAATACAGTTAGTCTCAGATCCACAGGAGGGGATAGATTTTTACATCTATGGAGAAAGTAGAATACATTTTTGCATGAAGTTCGTTCTCTTTCTTTCTTTCTTTCTTTCTTTCTTTCTTTCTTTCTTTCTTTCT
>ML681988.1:8303118-8873206 GCA_007922195.1 Podocnemis expansa | reverse complement strand
TCTTTCTTTCTTTCTTTCTTTCTTTCTTTCTTTCTTTCTTTCTTTCTTTCTTTTTCTTTCTTTAACACAGCTGTTAAAAACTGTACAGAGATTTGGAATATTAGAAGCAGTCCCACCAGAAATACATTAGTGGGCAGAGTGGAGGTTAGATGATCAAAGACGCAAAATAAATAGTATCATCACATGGACATGTATGTCATATAAATGGGAATATTTAGTCTAGGGCTTAGGAGGGGATAGAAGGATACCATACATCACTGAAAAAGAATTGGTGAGTTGGCAGTGGTGCTGTGGGAGTGAAAATTACATTTTTGCCTGTTCAGCTGTGGAGTTGGAATATGTTGCTAAGGTGCACAAGACTCTTCAAGCTATGCAGCAAGCAGGTCAAAGCATCAACACTGATGCAGACAGTGGCATTTACAGAGAAAAGAAGGAAAAGATCAGCCCATCCCCTTTGTTCTCCCTTGTCTGAAGCAGCAGCTGCATAAACACCGTATAAAATATAAAACAACTGCCTCGTTTTCTTTCAAACCAGGGATAGCAATAACTGAAAATTTCAAAAAAAGAAAACACCACTTTCTTCAGGTGCAGAACTGTAGACTGTTTGCCTGTAATTTGTGTACTTAACAATCAATAACAATTAGGAACAGGCGCTTTGCTGATTTAATGCTGCTCCCCAAGCCTTCCTAGACTAACCTATACCCCTCCATCACATTATGGAAGTAGCTACTGATTTGTAAAGCAAGGACTTGCATTGCAACAAGCCACCTCTATCATTACCTGAGAACAGAGCAGAAGCACTTCAGGTTCCCTGGTTAGCAGCACACTTACTGCATACAAGTGCTCAATTAAAGCCGCCCTTTCAGACAATTATTGAGCATTACAGCAACTCAGACATAGAAAACAGCCCCAAAAAATAGAATACGCTTTCAGCTGTCCATCAAAGCTATGTTTTCTAGCTGTGCAATAACAAAAGCTGCATGGGAATTACCAGGTTATTCTGTTTCCAAGATTTTCTTTAACCCCCTAAAGTTTATTTACACACTTGCACTGTAACTGTGTCCTACAATAGCAAACTTCTAGACTGTCCTCAGATTCATTATTTTCCATGGATTTTATGTAGTTACCATAATGATCATCTGAGGCTGATTCCCATTTACGAGGTAATAACCATCTCTTGGGCCGAATACACTCCAAGGCCCAAGGCAGAAGTGTTTATGGTAGATAAACTCTGATGCTGAAGGATATACTTTAATTAATACAACAGTGATAGGAAACACCTTCAAGTTATTATTATGCAGAACATTTTAATTTAAAATTGAAATTTTAAATGAAAAAGGAAAATCAACCATAAAAATGGGCCATCAAACTACTGAATGATAAGAGGGTATTTAAAATGTTAACACACTTGTTTGGCTCTTCCTTGCTCCATTAGCCCTCTTCTCTTTGTTCAGTTGCTCCCACCCCACACTTTCCTTACAAGTCAAGAGTTGTGAACCCTCCACACTGAATTGTGAGGGAAGACCATGGATTCTTCCAATGCAAGCACACAACTTGAACACAGTATATGACTGCTATTTTGCAGAGAACAGTCTTGCTAGCCTACGGGACTAAAAGAGAGGATCAGGGGAGAGATGGCAGAAAGGGAAGACATGAGCCAAAGACTGAATAAGCTTGTTTTTTTTTTTCCACAATTACATTCAAACCACTTCAGAAGTTGCAAGTGGGTTTTCTTTGCAACCCCCCCCAACCCCAGCTGATTGGAAGGAGTAACAAATGGAGGCAACTATCTGTTTTGTAGGTAACTTGACCTTGACGGCACAAACTATTTCATGTAAATGCTCTCTGTTGGTCTCTAAAACTGGTTTCCAGACATCTTGGACGTGAAGTGATATGAAGATACTTGCTGCTGGGTTACCTGAAATAACTGGACTTTTCCTTGTCTCTGTAGCCTCACAAGAACCTTGCTTTCTCTGGGTTACAATATGGAGTATGGCGACAATGAGTTATTTCACTTTCTATGGCAGCCCCAGCATCAGTCTCCATACAATGGCCAAAACTCTATTGGTTCACCAATGTCAGCAATCAACCCGCCACAGAATGTCGCACCTGGTTGAGAATCTGTGCCCAGGTCTACAGTTGCTGCAATTTTCAGCAGCAGTCAAAGGCAGATACGCAAGTTACAGAAAAAAACTTGGCAATCTCCTTTCAACTTCCTAATGTCCACTTTGGTGGTCAGCTGAGCTGAATCGAAGGCAAATACCCTCACCTTGACTCCGCACTACTCCACTTGAAGGGGTGGACATCAACAACTGACTTTCCCATTGACTGAATGGGTTTTCACAGACCCCTCAATTGAACCGGGAAGTTTGAACTGACGGCAGCAATCTGTCACCATCAGTACAAACATGCCCTGAGGAGTAAGAAGAGCCCCTCAGCAACAATTATGGGGTTGCCATATAATGGCAGGCCTCCCTACCTAGATCCCAGAGGTTGTGTCTTTTTCTGTTTATTCTCCCATTGTGAAACTAGTAATTATAAAGTAAAATGGAGAAGAAACTACATATTTCCTTGCTGCGCATCTAGTAAAGTAGATTTTTCTGTTCAAGAAGAACAGTTTAGTTAAATTGCTTGCCTGCTAAATGGAAATACCACAAGCTATTAGAGGTTTGCACTTTCAATATGCAAGTGACTGGCCTATAAACAAGATTTTAACAGCATCTCTTTTGAACAGCTCTGACTATTTAATTAATCTTCAGCCATTAACCATTCATTTAAAATGCCACTTACGAAATCTTAATTTTGCACATTATCAGCTGGTTCACAAATAGCTATCCATGAGCAGTAGTGTAATGATCTCCCTCTCTCTTTCTTAGAGCTTACCAACCTTATAGTCAATTTTGGCTTCTTAATTAACCACATACATATTAGCATTTAAAATTAAATGGCAGGTTTTTTTTTTCTAAAGAATTAATATGCAGAGAAAAGTTAATACTCAGATTATTCTCCTGCCAGTTAAAGGGACAAAAACCAGCTTTTGCTCTAACAGCCTCCTGCTCAAGACAGAAACTGGAACCTTTTGCCCACACTCAGAAAAGTCAGCAATGGAAGAGATATGTACAGGGCCACATGATACTGTTCAAGTTAGATGGAAGATCTCCAGCTTTGCTTTTACTTATACACTTAAGAAGCTGACAATACCACCCCTGCTATGGTCCCATCCTCCAATGTAAGTGAGGGGAGAGCCTCAGATACATATAAGCCTTTTGCATATTTCTCCAAAGGTCTGCAATAAAAGGATGTGGGGTTAACTGTAAACAGAGTCCTCAAGGAATGATACCAGGCAGCATTATTAGATCACAGACGGAAAGGTTGATCTGGATGAAAAACATCTAATGTACGAGAATATTTATCACAGCTGCAATAACTTAGGCTCATCAGCATCTGTAGCAGGGCTCTTCCTGGGGAGTTGCTGGAGTACAGAATATAGGATTTTACACATCTGTCAAGAAGTAAGATGATCCAAATGCAAACCTCACACTCAGGATGTCCCTGGGAGGATTTGTCACCAGCACAAATGTTTGGTCTGCTAAGCAGTGATTGGCTTACAGTAAAAATGTATGTACTACTGTAATTTCATGCAGGCAGTGACCATCTTAGTATCTATCACAGAGGAGCACTGATTCTGAATATGGTTTTAGACTCTGCTATATAAATAAAATAGTGAATTGTAACCTGCGGCAGATGCCAAAGTTATACATGTTGGCTGTGTTCACACACAGGCATTATTTCGATACAGGTTGCATCGAAACAACTTGTATCGAAATAATGCCTTATTTCAAAATAACAATTCGAATTAACAGTTTGTTAATTCAAATTAAGGAAAAAAGCTCAAAGCAAAATAGCAGTTTCAGGCAACAGTGATTTCGAAACAAGCCACTGTTGTTTCGAAACAACATGTTCGGATGGCATTGTTTCGAAACAATCGTTTCAAAACAACATTGGTTCGTCCCCACATGGGGTTTGCGTTGTTTCAAAACAACCGTGCGTCATGTGAACAGGGTATTTCTTATTTCGAAACAACCTCTGTTGTTTCGAAATAAGAGGGCTGTGTGAACACAGCCGTTACGTAAAGGGAAAAAACTGTACTCATTTTCCTCAGACTAGCACTTTGAAGTGTCCAAAGTACAACAAACAAGTTAAGCATTATATTTGGCATCATACTTTAAAATTCATATTACTGGGCCGAGCAAATACACCGAGCGATTTGTACTTCATTAGCACCATTCCTGAGATACTTCAAGTGTCTCATAAATGTTCTACATCACAATGTTTGAAAGGAAAAACAGGAAATTGCTCTTTTAAAATGTGAAATGGAGTGCAGCATACATGTCATCTAAGGGAGAGGAGTGTTGCATATGTACTTTTTGACTATGGCTTTGATACCTTGACTGTGCCATGGCAGAAGTTAGCAATGATATACCTCTGAGATGATACAGCTTTCTCTTCTTGGTGGCTAAGGACATTCAACAGACCCTGTAAGGTAATATGAATGGCACAGACACACATTACGGGAGAAGACCTTGTGCTCCTCCTGATGCAACAAATAAAAATACCACCACCTGTGGCTGATCCTTATACAGGATATCCAAGCGGGATTGGGAGAAGTTTTTTGTTCACACTCCATCCCAACCTCTACGTGGTCCCTACATGCTGTTCTATGATACTGACAGGAGAGAGGTTTCCTTTCCTTTCCATATGTATTGTTGACTTGGTAGTTGTGATGTGCACTGTCAGAGCTAATGCATTATTGAACAATCTCTCAGATTAGGTGTTGGGAACTCAGTCTATCAGCAAAAACATTTTGTTTTGCTGTGGTGAATGCATGCATTTGGAGCAAGATGGGTTTTTTCCTTTTTTTCCATAGAACTGCAGATCTGATATAGCCATCATCAGCAGACTTGCTTTAGAACAGGGGTCTCAAACTCAAATCACCCCGAGGGCTGCATGAGGACTAGTACATTAGCCCGAGGGCCATATCACAGAAACCTTTTCATATAACTATATTGCAAATATTGGTAAGTACAGTGTCATTGAGGGCCACAGGAAATACCCTTAGGGGCCGCATGCAGTCCCTGGGCCGCGTGTTTGAGACCCCTGGTTTAGAAGAAGGGAACATATGATGCTACTTTCATACATGTAGCGTACTTCTGTAACTAGTGTGGGTAAAATTTTTTAAACTGCTTAAATGTTTTCGTCTTGAGTGCCTAAGTCTTATTGAAAGTCCATGGGTGAGTGTGACTCAAGACACCCCTGTATTCACATCCTGGATACGACTGTACCAGTATTTGTACAAAATACACCTTGTGAGGCATCATTTGAAAACTGTAACCACTCTGATCAATAACATCATTGTGAAATGTATGAAACAGTGTTGTGTGTGGAATTATGGAAACTTGCTGATATTCTGCTTTACAAGCTGTGTCTAAAAGGATTTAAACCAGGTGTGTCAGGGGAGTTGATAAATAGGCTAACACCTCTAACCAAGTGTGGTTAAATAGAGTGGGCTAGTCATTTGTATCAGCACTTGCAGCAAGAGATCATTGGAACTGTAAAACTTAACAGTGGAAAAGACAGTTTCCAGCCTATAACAGTATGATGTGGTGTTTCTCTCACACCTTCCTGGAAAGGGTTAATGCACGCTAAGAAGGCGGCCATAGCTGACAAGAATCATGCAATTCCCTGCCAGAGGGAGGAAGCTCATCTGAGGAGAAATGAGTTTTGCTGGATTTATAAAGGCAGGAATTAGGCTGCCTGCAGAAGGGGGCACAGCAGAGAACTGAATTAGGCTGCAGTTGCTACCTGGGAGAAGGGAGGAGTATTCGTAGGCAGCACCTGCAGAGACATGCCTGCATTAGCTCCCTGGGAGGAAGGAATAGTGAGGCTGGCAAACCTAGAGAGGAGGGGAGTGCTAGATGAGGAGGAAACGGCTCAAGAAAAGGCAGCCAGATCTAAAAGGGAACAACCCTTGGCTGCTGTCTAGAGCAGTGGTTTCCAACCAATGTGCCAGGATGCATTACTGTGCTGCCACACAGCAGTAAGAGTGCCATGGACAGCCAGGGAGGTGGCTGGATCTGGCCTGGGAGGGGTGGACTCGAGTGTCCTGTAGGGTTGTGATATGCCATCAAGAATGCTGCGACCCACAAAAGGTTGAGGACCACTGGTCTAGAGGTTTCCTAAGCCAGAACCCAGAGTAGATCATGGGCCCAGGTTCCCTGACAGAGCCAGCTACTGAAGAAGACTGCTTAGGACTGCTGAAGGCAGAGCCATAACTAGGCTGAGGTGAGTGGGGCAGAGTCCAAGGTGCTGAATTTTAGAGGGCGCAGGGGATGGATATGGGTTCCCACAGTGCCTGGGGACAGATCTGGATCCTTCCAGCCTGCCTGCGGCAGCAACTGGGGTGGCTCGGGCCCCAGGGCGGATTGGGGCCCATGGGGGGTGCATCTGTGGCTGCTTACCCCCAGTGCAAAAAGTTGTAGTTATGGCTCTGGCTGAAGGAGGACTGATATTCTGGAATATTGCACTATTAAAAGGCATAGCCCTGGATATATACAAGAGGTCATATGCTTTACTGAAAACTGCGGGTGACTAGAAATAAAAGAATAAAGCTCTTATTTTGACAAAGACGTGTGATTTTTTCAAGTTTTTTCCCTTGTTTTTAATTTATATAGGTTAGGATTCTTTTAATGCTTTTGTGACAGTCATGAAGAAAAACTACTTACATTTCCATAGCATCTTTCATATCAAAGAACTTGGCAAAATACACATAGGATTACTTCATCTTCACTGCAACGAGCCACCATTGAGAAGAAATGAACCCAACTGTTTAACAGTGTACATGAATGTTTCAAACAAGAAGAAAACTATATGCAACTGAAATTACTGATGGAGTTTTAGGGAATGTGACTATGTAAGTTGGAATTTGGCCATGACACAGTTGTTAACTTTTCAGTAAGTGCAACAGGAACCTGCCCCTGGCTGTACACATTTATATACCAAGGGTGAATCACGTACATCATAATCGCCTGATAATAGTCACAGCATGTGTGTGGAGCACTTGATGCCTGCATTTTGAATTGTACAGGGTCCCCAAGTTGATGTGGGACAACCCATGAGTGGGACAAGGGAATAAATTGCAAGAGAATAAATTGGTTCATTACTGGTTTTTGGAGAGGTGAAGGGCAAGGGAAAGGAAAGAAATAATATATCAGCTATTAGTAGCACTTATCTGGCCAAGGAGAGTTTCTCATTATAAGTGGCCTTATAATTTTATAAAAGTCATAAACGTGACAGTACTTTTTTTTTTTTTTTTTTTAAGTGATGAGTTTTAATTTTCTCTGGCAGTGGCATAACTGGAATTCCCAGACTGGAATGAGATCATCTATGCTGTTTGTTGAAACTGAAAAAAGAAAGACATTTTCTTTAAAACTCATTTACTTAGTCACTAACTTAGTCCCAACACACTACATCATACCAGCTGTGAGTCAGAGGTGGGAGAAAAAGGCAAACAGTATTCTGAAGAAAAATTAACAGCAAAAAATCACGAGAGAGAGAGGGAAACCTAGCAAAACAAGAATTATGTCATGACCAACCTGCTGATAAATGTTCACAGTCAAAAAAGCAAAATAATTTATGTTTGGCTAATACGCATTCATTATCCCACTCTCCATCATTCAGGTGCAGAGAAAGTCGTTTTTACACCTGACCTAAGACAGATCAGTTTGGTGATTAATGTGTTACCCATGGCTTTTCTTTTCACCTCTCTGTCTCCTCTCAGTAGCCCACAGGATTTCCTTTTCTGCAGTTGTCAGTGTTTTCAATAACTATTGGCTTAGACATCACATGCCATTGTATAAATTCAGATCAGTTGATTCAGGTTTGGCACAGCTCTAATGGTGAATACAAACAAACTTTTGTTTTTGAGAAAGAGGAAAGAACGATTTAAAACTGGCAAAGGCAGCCTAACAGGAATCCACACTGACAACTCCAATTTCTCCAACATGGTCAAACAGGCTCTACAAGCCCCAGAAATTCAACAAGACTAACGAGTTGCACATTTTCCTGCTAGCCAGTTCGTAATGGACGCTCAGCCAAGGCTACTTCTGCCTCATGTCTGACCTAATAATTAACAGGAAAAAACCCCCCAAAGTTAAAGTTTTGGCTTTAATTTTCCTGTAAGTTATGCTTGCTTGCTTGGGATCAGAGATGAAATCATACTAACATTCCGGACCCAAATCTTGCAACCAAACCTGGGTTTGGATCAGAATCTGCTGCTCAGTCTTATCTCTACAGCAAACAAAGACTACATTTAGTGGCAAGACATGCTCTATCCAGCCAAAACCTTTAAAGAGTGAAAATATGATAATAATGGGAAAGACTTGTACATTCCTTTTCACCTTCACAGCAACAGGTACCACAACTTTAGTTTTGATGGGAATTGTATAAAATGATTGTGTTAAAATGTAACTCTAACGTAACTGCTAGCACCACATTTAATAATGAACCTAATGTTTAAATGTGAGAAATTTCTCATTTGCATATGGATTGCAAATCCTCCACATTTGGCATAGAGTTGACATAACTGGTTCCTATTATGCATGGTTTGCTGATGATTTGGAAGAGAGATGCCTCTTAGCACCCTCTCCTATGGCAGCCATCTTCTTCCTGACTATCTGATGAACAGTTTTTTTCAATACTGTATTCAGATGAATGAGAGAGAATCTGGCACATTTCGTGATAAATACTTACATTTCTGTTCATGTCAAACTTCCTGCGAGGTTCACCTCAATGACCCAATACACATCTTCACAGTACTGTCTCCATAAGCTCAAAACTCTCCCACATCTTTGCTCATACAGCTCCTCAAACACATTCAGCATAGAATAAGGCAGCGAGGAATCATGTTATAAGCACAGTTCAAGATTTACACACTACAACACTCCACTGCCCCATATTCCCTATTCCACGTACGCTTATTCATCCATCTTGTTTGCACAGTCATATATGGAGCAGAAAAATCCCATGTACCTTTATTAACACCATGACACTAATAAAATCTTTTATTTCTTATACCCCTTAACTCCAGAAGTGACCAGCTTTAAGAATCTCATAGTTATGGCTGCTTCTGAGACACAGGGAGTTGTGTTTTCTTTTTAACTCAAACAAAAACTTTACCATCTTTCTTTAATGTTATCAACCCAGAAGCTTGACAGTAAGGATTAAAAATTGCTCCTTCTTTCTCACTTGGTTATTGGAAATGCAGTGAAAGGTAATCAGTCTTGTGAAGCTACGCTTTACAGTCTGCATAAAATGCCATGATTCCCAGCCCTTTCCCCAACCTAATTGAAAGCGCATAATATTGCACAGCTGGGGAAATGTAAACTGTAAATACATGCAATATATCACACGACCATACAAAAACCAGTTATAAATGGGTGCTGGGTGATCATCAGGACCAAAAGGGATCTAAAAACAGAGTTCTGCTGAAGAATAACTTTTCCTGGGTAAAAATACGAAACAAACACACACACAAAAAAAGCCCACTCTCTCAGCAGCATAGGAATTGGATCAGAGGCAGTTCCTCTGTTTGTGAAATGCGGACCCTTCTAACATGATTTCTACTTGACTGCTGCTTTATGTGAACACTTCAGAAGTACTGTTGGGGCAAAGGCTGCTTGTGGTTAAAACAATATAAATCAAGAGTAAAGCCATTGTTCTCTAATCAGTAAATACAAGTGCATGTGAAACTGAAAAAAATCAGGCAATCTGCCGTCATTGAGCAGTGTTACCTGTCAGCAAGGGTCTGTGGATGGTGCTGCTGCTTGTTTATCTTTGCATACAGTCCTTCCAAATGCTCCCTCTCTCCTGGTATTCCGGGGATATCCCGTGGGTATCTAAAGTTTTCAGCTACAGGCGGGGATGATGGCCTGTAGACGTTCGCTGCTGGGTAAGCCTCTCTGAAGTGATTCACTCTGGCATAATTTGGGTCCATCTCATCATCATCCATATCAGGTGGTGAACCTACAGGGCCAGTGGAGTAATCAGCAGTTCCTCTCACCTGTTTCTGCCGTAACTCTTGATGTTTTGCACCAATCCTAATAGTTAGAAAGAAACAAAAACAAACCGCACATTTGGATTCATTCCAGCAATGACAGCAGAACACTGATGCATCAAAGAAATTTTTGAAAATATCTCTCTGCTGTTATAAATGCAAAGTGTCTGTATATTTCAGGGCAGTAGAACTTCACTGTAAGCAGAAATCTCTAGATTCTGTTCCTTTGGGATACAGCTTTGTAACCAGGCATGTTGTTATTCTGCACTCTGACAACAAAGGTTATTGGAGAGTAGGGCTCCGTTTTTCATAAGTATTCCTGATAGGTGGTGGTGGTGCATGCATGTGTACACAGGTTTAAATCACACAGATCTAATATTTCAGAAATACATATCTACTAGAGGTTTGTGTTAAATCCACAACACAGGCTTAAATATCTAGCCTAATCTTCACATTTTTCATCTAACTTAGCTGATACAAATATTATTGCCTCTTCAGCCTCTTGGCCCACACATATTTTTCTAAATGAATTAACTTGAGAAAGTGGATTAAACCTGAAATAAATGTGAAGATGGTACAGTTGTCTGCAAGGCTGGAGCAGAAACAATTTACTTGAGATTTCTCTCTCTCTCTCTCTCTCTCTCTCTCTCACACACACACACACACACACACACACACACACCCCCCCCATTTCTTATATAGGGGCTAGGGACAGAGTAAAACAGGGAAGAAATTAATAGAAACCTTACAGAGATGAATTGGTACATATAAGTGAATTAAAGACTATTACTGGCAGGGCTCCACTGTGATAAAGCTTTAAGTGGTATTACAGAACACTTCTGCTAATCAGTGCCAGTGTATTATTCGTTGGGAATAGGAATGCTAAGACATATTCACGTAAATTTTGTACCCAGCTGAACTTCAACTATTCAGCATTTACCTTGGAATAAGAAAAAGTTCCATGAATGTGTAACAGCTGTTAAATGTTCAGCTTGTTTTTAAGATGGCATAATTAAACATAGCAAAAAGAATTATAGCAGCATGCTGACCACCGCATGGAGTCCACTCTGGAGTGTATGATGCAGGAAAAGATGAAGGGCAGAAGCATATATCATGCCTGCACTGGTTGCCATTCAAAATTCTACATGTATCCACCATCGCTGTTTGACATACAGCACCATTTCCCTATATTTGATAAATTTAATGAATATATAGAAAGAACAGTAACTAGGAAAACACTTTATGTAGCTAAACATTGGTGAACATTGTGGCAGAACACACACAAGCAGCATGTGCAGGGCAAAAAGTCAAGAGAACTGAAGATGGAAAAAGCAGAGGTTCTGGAGAAAATTTGGAAGGTGCCTGAAACAGATGGAAATTAAAGAGCAGAAGCACATGAGGTCTTCGTGAATTGCTGTACATTCAGTTGATCAAGACTTCCTGGCTATCTGCAACCAACTGGAATATGTGCTTGAGGATTTCACTTTGTTTCTGTTAGAAAATATGTTTAAAAGCATACCATGCAATTAATCACCACAAAAACAGTTTTGTAAGTAGTCACATCCTATTTATCTTTTGCAAAACATTAAATCTTTCATAAGTATACCGGAGTGTTACTGCATACAGTGCAACTACTCAATGCATGCCTTTCCCTAACAGAAACCAATACCATTTTACGGAGTAGAGATGAACATGATAACTATACTTCCAGAGTGGAAAAACTAAGATACATCTTGTGGTGGGAGAAATGTTGCAGTAGACTCTTTTGATGGTGTCAGTGAGGTGTGCACATAAAGGTTTTGGCAGCTGGTGGAGGAGAGGTAGATACAAGGAAAAGCTGATCAATTTTTCCTCTTCCCCTTCCTCAGTCACGTAACACTCCTCTCCTCCTCTTGCTGTGTCACCCAGTCTCTTTCAGAATAAAACCTAACATGTTACAGTAATGGCTAAGTGAAAAAGCAGTAGTTTTCTGGGTGCTCTGTACGGTTTTCTCCAAGTCGTCTAGCTCCAATCCATTCCCTGCATTTTCTGTAATTTAACTGCAGAAAAGGCAAGTTATCTATTTATTAATTTTCCTGGCTCTTACTGTATTTCTTCTATTTTCTCTTTATGTCTTTGATCCTATTATGTTCGTAAAACCTCTTGGGCTTTCTATTCTGATACCTTTTATGTTTTGTTTTTTCTTTCGCCTTTTCCTGTTTTTCTCTTCCACCGAATCCTCCCCTCTTTGTATCCTTCAGTCTACTCAGCTTTTCATTTTCATTCTACATCACACACATTCTTTATCTTTCATTCATATGCTGGCCCGGCTGGGTCAGTAGCCTTGTGTAGATGAGTGGACAATGACCCGCCTATAGGCTCATCACACTCATAACACAACCAGGATTCAGAACAAGTCTTTGATTCCACACAGTCTTAGAACTACGTTGCAGTGGAGATTTCACAGGGAGATCTCATGGAGGTGATATCATGGTGTTGACATATAACAAGACGACCTGGTCAGTGAGGCACTGAGCCAGTGTGCAGTCAACTGCATTGGGTCAGCTGGCTTATCGTTTCTTCAGAAGGCCAGAATTTGCAGTGGTGTGGGGGAGGGAGGAAATAAGATTGATTTTGTAAAATTGACAGAGACACTAGGGCAGATGTTGACGGAAAGGGACATAGAATCATAGAACCATAGGGTTGGAAGGGACCTCATAGGTCATCTAGTCCAACCCCCTGCCAAAAAAAGCAGGACCACTCCCATTAGATCATCCCAGTCAGGGTTTTGTCCAGCTGGGCCTTGAACACCTCCAGAGATGGAGATTCCACCACCTCCCTAGGCAGCTTATTCCAATGCTTCACCACTCGCCTAGTAAGGAAGTTTTTCCTAATATCCAGCCTGGACCGCCCCAGCTGTAACTTGAAACCATTGCTTCTCGTTCTGCCCTCTGTTACTACCGAGAACAGTCGAGCTCCCTCCTCCTTGGAGCAACCCTTCAAGTAGTTGAAGGTTGCTATCAAATCCCCCCTCAATCTTCTCTTCTGCAGGCTAAATAAGCCTAGTTCCTTCAGTCTTTCTTCATAGGGCTTGTGCTCCAGCCCTTTGATCATTTTGGTTGCCCTCCTCTGAACTCTCTCTAATTTGTCCATGTCCTTTTTGTAGTGGGGAGCCCAAAACTGGACACAGTATTCCAGATGTGGCCTCACTAGCGCAGAATAGAGGGGAATGATCACATCCCTCGATCTGCTGGCAACACTTCTTCTGATGCAGCCCAGTATGCCATTGGCCTTTCTGGCAGCAAGCGCACACTGCTGACTCATATCCAGCTTCCCATCCACCATGACTCCCAGGTCCTTTTCTCCAGTGCTGCTATTTAGCTGATCACTCCCCAGCCTGTAGCAGTACATGGGGTTTTTTTTGTCCCAAGTGCAGGATTTTACACTTGTCCTTGTTGAACCTCATGAGATTCCTCTTGGCCCACTGCTCCAATTTGTCTAGGTCTCCCTGAATCCTGTCCCTGCCCTCTAGGGTGTCTACTGTTCCCCCCAGTTTGGTATCATCTGCAAACTTACTAAGTGTGCAATCTATCCCATCATCCAGATCATTAATGAAAACATTGAACAGAACTGGCCCCAGGACCGACCCCTGGGGCACACCACTTGTTACTGCTTGCCAACTTGACATGGAGCCATTGATTCCTACACACTGAAACCGTTGATCTAGCCAGTTTTCTATCCACCTTACAGTCCATGCATCTAACCCATACTTCCTTAATTTGCCAATGCTTTTATTCAAGCTCAGATGGCTACTCTGGGGTGGAGAAAAAGGCAAGCATTGATGTACAACTAAAGTCTAGGCTGAAATTAATAGAGATGAAAACAAAAACTAATAAGCAGTTATTGGTCTTTTTTTCAATACTGTAGCATCAAATCGCAAACCAACCGCAGCACAAGTAATTAATGAGTAAATGAAAATATTCAAAGGATCTATCCTCTGCTGGTTCCCAAATAAGAGAAAGATTAAACAGCAGGAGGGACCCAAGCTTGCTCATGTCACATCTGACAGAACAAATTCACCAGTGTTTATGTTAAGTAATTTTCGGGAAAAAGTTATAACCTGATCAATTTTTGTTACGAACAATCTATCCAGGAAGAGTGCACTGTATAGATCCTATTCTGAGGGAGCGTACTGCACTGTGATGACAGGGATGGATTTCCATTTGCAATAAAGCTACAGACATCAATACAGTGAAAAGGGAGGGTTTGTAGCACTGCTTCCTGTCTTTTATACATCAGGTGCCCTCACAAGAAATAATCTTGCAGAAAGATTAATAGTTTACGTAGCCTATCTGAAGTTATGCTGAGAAACATGCAGAGGAAAGCACTCTATTTGCTTAAAAAACTCACAAAAATAGCTTATAGCTATTGGACCCAGTAAGTTTATTAGGTCTTTAGTCCCTGTCTCTGAATGTTCTTCCTTTGCTCGTTAAATGTCCTTAAAGCAATTTTAGGTATTTTTCAGCTATTGGGGCAAATCCTGAGGGATGCTGAGCATTTGCAGATATGTCCAGGAAATAGAAGACAGTAGACCAGAACCTCAGCTGGTGTCAAATGGCATAACTCCACTGATTTCAGTGGAAGTACTCCTATTGATACCAGCTGAGTGGACTAGCCCAATATCTTTATATTGCACATCAGGGAATTTCTATGGGTATGCATGGGATAGCATAGAGGTCTTCTACTAGCCTTGATGGGATGTTGTATCTCCTTCAATGGTCTCCTAAGGGAGAGAAAAAGCATCAGTACACAACATTCTCAAGAGGACGAGACTCGAGAACCACTCATTGGAACTGAAATGTTGAACTGAAATGGACTCTGAACTGATACATCCCATATCCCCTAGAGATTGCAGACCCCATGGTAGCGAGGCAATACAACACAGTGGCGTCATGTGCAACTTGCTTTCATATTTGACAGTGAAAGCAAATTGCTCTGCCATCAATACTGGTATCTTTGTTACAACAAAAACTGGAATTAGGTTACCACAATTTTCTTTTGTTCCTGTGAAAAAGCCTAGCTTCTTCAAATTTGCCTTATGAATGCTGCCTACAGTCATTTTCACTGCTATAAACTGTACCTGCTCAAGAACAATTACTTCCTTTCCACATTACTGCGACCAGTCAATGCCAGCTTATGTGAATTTCTTGATGATCAATGTCTCATCCTTTCAACAGGGCTACTACAATTATATTAATATTTCTTGTTTCTTTGTCACTCTTCCATGGAAATCTATAAGATCTGCTCATGATCTCTCTCTTACCCTTTCTGTTTTTCATTTCAAACCAAGCCCTACCGGATGTGAGAACTGAACTACACATGCTGTGTAATTTTATTTTTGGACCTACCTATTTTACTATGCCTTCCCTTACTCCTTCTGCCTTTCTAGTTTCTACCCCGTTTTCTAAAGTTTTAAATATCCTGGTTGGTATATTCTATGGAAAACAAATGTTCTTAAGGATTTGGTCAAAACATGGTGATATGCAACACGTGATTAATAAGCTTTTATCCTGCTTTGCCCTGTTACCTCCCTCTCTTATACAACATTCTGCCTAGCCTTCCAAACCTGCTATCTGTTTAACATTTGTACCATGTTCCATCATGTTCCTCTCACACTCACCACAAAAATCTGCCAGATCAACAGAATTGTCACAGCAAACAGCCTTGGAACGACAATGAAAGAATACTACAAATACAGAAGAGCCCAACATGTGTCACAGGATGGGTCTGGTTAAACAAGTGGAAGCAAGAGATAACATGTCACTCATCACCATGACACCGGCAGTGAAACTAAAGATGAGAAGCACAGGTCACGATCTGAACAGTTTAGGCTTATACTAAGTTTATATAAACTTCCTGATGAGGAAATGGGAAATAAACCACATAGAATGGAGGGAAGCCATGACATTTCCTTTTTTGTATCCCATATCAACTCTGCTCACTCTGTTCTGTCACCTGAAACCATCGCATGACAACTGCAGCAACTTCCGTTAGTTGTGCGTCTGTGAAAACACAGCCCTCTCACTTAGGTGGCCAGAGCTATGTTAGAAATGCTGTAGCCTGTCCTGCCCTCTTAACTTCCTGTGATCCATCTCCCCTTTAATTGTCATGCAAAGCCAAACACATGGTTCCTGCCTGAAGATTTTCCATACCTTCTGAAGCCCAGAATCTAATACATGTAACCTTACATAGCTATGAATAGCAATATAATTCTGGGCTGCAAAGACCAAATGGTCACAGCACAGATCAGGGAAAAACTAGTCCTTTTTACATAACCCTGATAAGAATATGGGTAAAATTTTCAAAATAACTTAAATGCCATTTTCAAAAGTGACTTGGACATTGAAACACAAAGTCAACCAGCTTTAGGTGCTAACTACCAAAATCAGGTCCAAAAAATGGAAATTACATGCGCTAGAAACTTTTACTCTATGTCTGAAGTACCATTATTTAGACATCCTTCCAATATAATTTACTAACACAGATTACATAGCTGACCCAAAACAAACAAGGAGTCTGGTGGCACTCTTAAAGATTAATGAATGTATTTATTGCATGTGCTTCCATGGGAGAAAATCATTTTTTGCTGTACCACCCATATACACTCTCTCAGGAAGTTCTATTTAATAACCACATCTAAGCGGGAAGCAGCAGAACACTCCAGTTGTCAAGTTCTCTGTTCCGTATCTCAGGTGAGAGGAACAACTGGTTAGCAGAATGTGCAGCATACAAACCAAATGCTGTCAGTTATCATACATAACGAAACCACGAAGAAAAACAGTAGCTTCTGCAGCAAAAGTGCAGTTATAGTTGTGGCTATGCAGACACAGCTGAAAGGCTTCTACTGACAGCACAGAAATTGCTTGAGGGATCCCGAAAGGCAGATAATGTACTATTTTCTTCTAGCCAGCATAAACAATTTTCTGCTGAAAATGTACAAGTGGTACAACAGTCTCCTTAGCCCCATGCCCCAAGGTGCCAATCTAAGGAGATAATACAATGAAACAGAAAATACACCAGGTGACCAAACAACGGATTTCACAAAGAGTGGTTGTGGAGGGGAAGGGTTGTTTTATTTTTCATAGAGTCCAGCAAAACTTTTTGGTATAGAGGATTAAAACTGATAGGCTTTGCAGAACAAGTGTGTTTTAAGGAGGGACTTAACTGAGCAAGATGCTCAGTGCATTCATGAAGGAAATTCCCAAAGGTAGACTAGGAGAAGGAACAAGAACTCACAAAGCTTTGTGATGTACACTGTATGCCAGGAACAGATAGGTCAGAGCCATAGGATTTTTAGGATAATTAGTATTCTATTTGCAATTGACCAAATGAAAAGGGAATGGCTGTGCAAGTGACTTGGGATACAACTGGAATTGCACAAAAGGACCCGAGCCTGTAAATCTTGTAATCAGTATCCTAAACATTCTTCCACACAGTCCATCTTTCCTTGCGTGTAGTGGAATAAATGCCACTGCATTTTTCCATTCATGTGATGCTGCCTGAATTGCCAAACTGCAGTAATTACTCAATTTACATCTGATTTAGTCTTAATATCTCAATTGTGATTTAACCTAACATTTCTGTTTTTGTCTCTTTCCCCTAATTCATAAATCTATTGAGAAAAGAGTTGTCTGGGAGAAAGAACCCCATTGCCCCAGGAGGTCAGTTGGGTTTCATGTTTTAATTCTTTTTTCTAGTTGGCAGCACAATATATTTCAATGGCTAAAACATCATATTTTCATTCATCTACATGAAAGTGGACCAAATAAATTCCACATTAACACTCTCACATGCAACACTCAAAGTGAATGTTTTTCCATGTGAATATCTGAGGGTAGCATTAGCCCATATGCTTTAAACTTTTTAATTCTTTATTATTAACATGCACAAGCTTTTCATACAAGTATTACCAAATCATATTCGCAAACTGTATTCGTTGTTTTTAAAAGTCTTATTCGAGATTTGTCAATCTCTTATTTTTGGGGCAGGCCCAATATTTTAAAGAGGAAAGTTAAGTATTTCTCACAATTTGGTGCTTTATTCTTCAGTCCTCAAAATGACAGGTAACTGAGGGCATCATCTGAAGGCAACTGGGTTGGATCAGTGTAAGTGAGCCTGTCTCATTGTTATTAGTAGATATCAAGTATGGAAAGGAAAGAAACCAGCTTGACAAGGACTTCATTTCAATTACTTTGCGCTTTGTGTACTGAAACACAAGTGTAATGCTCCACTGTTCTAAACTAATACAGTGTTTTGCATCCAGTTTGCGTAACTGTAGGCTATTTTAACAAAATGTAGGGAAACACTTCCAACAGCATAGCTACCTCTACACTGGTTATTTTGCTGGCATCATTTTGCCAAGTAGTTGGTGTGCTTTCTCCACTGCCTAACCAACATAGAAGAGCCAAAATTTTGCACTATATACCTGGCCTTAGTACAAGCATAAGCTTTGTAGGGGCACAATAGAGAAAATGTTGTCGACCTAGTCCACTAAGTCAGCACCAATGCTCTTGCACCCTTCCCCTCCACACTTGTTGCCCTTGAGAAAGCAGCGTAAGTAAGGGACAGCTTGTAAGCAGAACAGAGAATAAGTGTGTCTCAGGTGCCATGATGGATGTGGCACTGAGCTGCCCTGCACTCCACCTTGCCTTTTGACATTGCTTCCAGTATTTGGCTGGAGGAAACAGGCAGCCATGCAGCTGCTTGATCCTTAATGCAGATTCATATGCTATGCACTTCCTCTCCTTCTCAATCATCAAACACGAATTTATTAAGTTGCAGCACACTGTAAAGCAGCTAGAAGATGCACACCGGAAGGACTGCTTTGTCCACAACTGTGCACAGCCACCTCCATGGTGAAGCATGGCAGTTTAACAGGGTACAGCAACACTATCTAATTGAAATAAAAAGAGAAATTTAGGTAGGCAAAATATTCTATAATCCTCACTATATTTTGCCCAGCAGAATGAATACTAAATAAGGTTTTCCATTAATGCAATTTCAATTTTTTCAGTGAATTTGCTTTGGAATGGCCATTGAACATCACAACAGATGAAAAGAAACATACCAAAGTCAGTAAGTAAATGGTGTATAGCAGTAGAGTTGGAGAAGAGCCCAAGGTGGAAGTGGCAGACCTTTCCACAGTAGCTACAGGTCATTTTGCTTTGGTTTTATTTGCTGTGTGGCTGTTTCTGTCAATTTTCAAGAGATCAACTTTTACTGGAACAAACAGTTGTAGAAAGACAACCACAGAAGGTATTTATAAATGCAAAGTCTCACCAAAGTTCTCTTGTAACTTAACCATCAAGAAAATGAGAAAAAACAATAACAACTAAGCAACAGCTCAAGTTTTGAATATCTATGATCTATTCACCAAGTAAATATTTCAGAAGTAAGCCATCAGATAAAAATGAATAATGATTGAATACGACGAAATTGAAATATATTTGCAGAATAACTGTGAACAGAGGATGACAATTATTCAATGCACATTACTCAGCTCTAGTGAGTATCAGAGTTGGAATCTGGCAAGAACATTGAGGTTAATCCAACCACTCTTATGAAAAATGCCATGTGAGCTGTTCTGATCACAAGATGCAAAGATTTTGATTTTACATGGCATTCAAACACAGCATCTGCAACTTCATGCTGCAACACTGGTTCACAGGATCAAACCAGAGGGAAGACTGACATCTACTCAATAACCAACACCATTTCTTGTAGCAGCTAGATGTTCTTGGAACGTCTTCTGTCCAGGGCCATCCCTAAGGGGGTGCAGGGCCTGGGGCCAATTGGCCTGTGTGGGGCCCCCCATCATGCAGGGGGAGGGGGGCACAGGCTGGCCCAGAGGCTGGCCCTGCAATCCTGTCCCTCCCTTGAGCCTGGGACGGAGTGGGCCAGTCCAGAGGCTAGGATCTGCTCTCCTGCCCTGCCTGTGGGCTGGCTGCTCCTCCCTGGGGGTGGGACAGACTGGTCAAGAATGGAGGCTGGTTTTGCACTCCCAGTCCCCTCTCCACCCCCCCCCACTTATTTTGGCAGCAGGGAGGGAGTGGGGGACAGCATGGCCGTGGGGGGCAGTGGTTCAGCCACCATGCTGCCCTGCTTGTGGAAGGACAGCACAGGGCCCAGGGAACCGCAGAGCCAAGGGCAAATGCCCCTCCTATGGATGGACCTGGTTCTGTCCAAACACTACCCTGCCACAACTTTGCTTAGTTAACAAGATCTGGTGAAGTCATAGCATAAAGTATTAGGAGTGCAGAAACCATGTTATTTTTCTTCATTTGAAAGAAATTCTAAGAGTAGAAGTTTCAAACGATATTCATGTGAAATGTCTTCTCCCTGAAATTTTATTATTTATTGTATTCAAGTTATGTTTATAGACACATACACAGAGCCTAACTACTCTTTTTTTGTGAATGAGAGGCTGACTTTTTAGTTAATTGTTCCTGATTTAAAACTGGGCTGAAATAGAAAAGATGTGGCTTTTAGGCTCTTTTGTTTTTCAGTACCAAATCTATTATGGAGAGTTAAAGGTGTGCTCTGCACACTGAAAATAAAAATACAAATAAATAAACAAACAAACAAAATTCTCTCTCTGACTGTTGGTGCTCAAAAACTTGCGCCTTAGCTCTAGTCTACATCTGGGGCTTTTTCAGTGGCAGTCGACCACCAGTTATGCAAGGAATGTAAAATTATTTACGTAACTAGCTGTGACTTTCTTAGCTGACATTACACATTAAGAGAAAGCTGACTTCAAATCTCTTGCTATTGGCTTTCTTCTATGCCCCTAGCCCCCAGGATTTCTGGGGCTGACTTCTGGGAGTGGTGCGGCGAGTCCATACTCTCTGAGAACTGCTCCCGGAATGCCAAGCTGACGGTGGCAATTCTGCTGCTGTCAGCAAGACGTGCCCTGAGAGTCTCTGGCAGACAGTGAGAGAGAGAGTCTGCAGTTATGGTACTGCCCCAGGAACATGCTGACACAAGGTGCTGATGGTCACTGTGTTCAATATACTGAGCAGGAAGGCCACGGTGGCTTTCCAAGCCATTTTTCTGCCTGCTCTGACAATGGTATTGGCAAGAAACTGAATTAGCTCCAGTGGTAACCTGGAGCAGCAAGCAGGCTTCTCTAACTTATGCCAGACGAAACACTCCTAGGAACCATTTTCTGAGTAGTGGGTCACTAGAACAGTGGAATCCTTAAAGCCTCACTTCTGAATACCCTCTGAGTGTTGCAGAATGTGCTGATCCAACCCATAGGGCACTGGAAAATTCTCCTCAGTCAAGGTAGCTTGAAGTGCTCTTTGCATTGCTTATATAGCGCAAAAAAAAAAAAAAATTACATTTAGCCAAGGATCTGTCCCAATTTCTCTCTGCAGCTAAGTTTTCCAGCAGCAGTAGTAACAAAACAACTGGACAGTCTTTATTAAAGGCTGCTTTTTCAAATTCCATTTTAATCCCATGTCTGCTACTAAGTATGATTTTGGCTTGTAAACAGTTAACAATGCAATCAGTTATATTTTTCTCTGACAGAAAAAAAAAAAGTATTACAGCTTGGCATATTACTCAAGAGGGAGCGAGACCATACCAACAAAACATTCTCACTCTTTAGATAGCCAGACAGTACAGCCTTTAATTAAGAGTGAAGGGTATGCTAGAGAGATGATATTCTGGGGTTCTTTAGAGGACCAACCCATGACATGTTGGGAAGTGCTGATGAGCCACAGACTATGGAGTCTGGGAAAGAAGACTGATGATTGGACAAAACGATCATCTCTCAAATAATCTATACTGTGCATCAGTCTGGCTCCCACTACTGGGACACTACTCAATTCTGAGTCAGAACATTCTGGGTTCAAATCCTAGACCAGAAATGTACTGAAAGTTTCCTTCTTTGGGGATTAGTGATATGTAGTTTGCTGAGGCTGTTGGAGTAAATTCTGCTTTAGCAACAATATAAATTAGATGTGGAAGCCCAAAATCTGCCAATGGGTTTTAAACGCAAGTTCATGACCTACGCAAGGTGGGAGAGGAATGCGGACATCAGTCAGTCATAGCCAAATGTCAGACTCTCACTGCTCAGTGGTAGGTTTTTGTTATACGTTCCAGTATGTATAGCAGCAGCAGATCTAAAACGAGAATCACTTATAATCAATGGGATGGGATTCATCTGTCCTCCTGTCCAGTGCAAATGCTGCCACCGTAATAAACAGAAATCTGATAACTTTATACCATCAGCGCAAAATGAAGCGATGACCTTGACCTGTGCAACTCATCCAGTCATTTTTTCATAGCTCCTACATACCGTACTACACTACTATGATCTAATATGAATTTACAAGTAATTAACTAGGACTTTTTGAAAACTGAAGCCTTAATCAAATATGTATTCTTATCAGGGTTCCAAGACAGCAATAAATTGGGACATTTAAAAAACTGGGATCTAATCCAATTCGTGATCTGATCAGGGTTCAATGGTTATAATAAATTGGGACTATTAAAACTGGGATCCCTTCCAATACTTTATTTTGTCTAAACCACAGGACCTAGCTGTGCTGCAAAGTCAGGAATATTCAATGAACAGTAATAACATGTTGGATTAACCCTTAGTAAATAGTGATACAAAAACACAGGCATCCCAAACAAATCTGGTCTTCCCAGAGTTGAGCTGTAATAAAAATCAATTAATAAGATATCAAAGAATCAATATCACCATTTTCAGGTTTTTATTTTACAACAACTATAATAATAATAATGATGAATAGACTATAACACAGGCATGATAGCCACAAGGGGTTTGTTAACAATCTGTGCATGTAGGTTTTTGAATGGTCGGTACAGTTCAACCTCTTTTAAGGGTTTGTTTTTTAGCACCACAAGCATCTACTTCTCATTCCAAACAATAACTGGCTGGTTTATCAGATTGCAGCTCATGTGGCTAGTCCGGTTTTCATTTCGACTTCCAGTAACTCACAAATCCTCCATAATTAAATAAAACGAAATAAACGATGGTAGAACAGGAATAGATTTTCACTCACTAGTATTCTCTCAAAATGTTTTTCTCTCAATGTTTTTATTTCTGTAAGATGCATTTAGTTTGTACAGGGATCAAGCAGCTGCAAAATTAAATTTTACTTTGCCAAATATCAAAAACACATGTATTGATTTAAACTATGAGAATGGAAAACAAATGCAGCAGCTGATAAGACAAGGGAGAAGGTCTCAGCAGGTTTTGAAAGGATTCTGAAAAATTAAGAAAACTTAGAATTTTGAATGTAGATATTGGTTTCAATTAACTTTCTCTAAATTTGAAGTTTGCTCCTACCTAACAATTGTGTTCAAGCCAGTTGTTGAACACAAGGGCCAGATATTCCCTTTGCTTCCCCACCTTATTGCACAAAAACAATGCAACTTTTTAAGATCTCCTTAATTAATTCCAATAAGAAACACAAAAGTAAAGTTTAATTAACAGAATAAACTCACTGTCTCTCATAAGGAATCAATGAAGAGCATTAGTCCGTACACAACATGCCTTTATATTCACTAAGTCATATGTTATTTATTAAAATCATCCCGGTGTCAGTAAGGAGCTTCATGTAGTGAAATTTTATTCTAGTGTCTGTAAGACGTTTGACTGCTGGAAAGGAGACTTTGGGCTCAGCAGGGATACGCCAGTAAAATAACCCTAAACAAACAGGAAAAAATACTTCTCTTCCAACTGATATTCACTTTATTTGCATTTGAAAAGAAAATAAATTACTATGTGCGAAGCTCAAGTACCTAACATATTTTTCTCTTTTGTTTTACAATAGTTTTCAAATATTAGAAAATAAAAAGGCAGCCCTGCATGAGTTAGACAGGCAGGGTGGGGAAAAAAGCCTCAGCTGAAAAAATTAAATACATAAAATGACCAACTCTTTCAGCATTTCATAATTTACTAAAACAACATCCTGTTTTCAAAATATAAAAAAAATGATGATTTTGTAATAACTCACTATGAACACACTGAAGACATGAATTTGACTCAGGTTGATCAACATTTTTTAAAAAAAAAATCAGCATTAAACATAGTATTTGCTTTTATACCTTTTATGGGCAGATCCTAGCCCTCTGGAGCTGAGATTTAATTATGGACAAAGCCTCTGAAGCAGGAACAAACTGATGACTTTATTTAAAATAGGGCCTCAGTCCAATGAACCATGTGACTTGCATTAGGAAGGACAAACTACCAGCTCAGGAAATCAAATAGCTGGGTAAGGAAAACCTCCAAATACAATATTGCCATGAAGTGCTGACATTCTTCTGTGAGGATTTAGTCATATGTGCTACTATGAGCAATGAAAAGGATGCAAGAGTGGAAAAAAAGAATAAATTGTGAAATTTAGAGGTGGTGCTGACTTCATTTGTAATTAGATATAAACAAGGCTGTTACTGAGAAAGTAAGGCTAATACCCTAAATTTCCATTAACCACTTGAAACCCATAGTAACATCAATCATAACATGGAACATAGGTTTTGGGTTTTTTTAAAGGGTAGTTTTTTCAGTTGAGGCAGGAGACAGAGATGTGGGAAATGTGGGCTTAGTTCCCAGCTCTGATGGAAACTTCTTTTTGCGATCCTGGACAAATCACTGAACTTGGCATATGCAAAATGAGGATAAAACTACTACTTTCTTTTTCCCACCCATTATCTTTTCTATCTGCCCTGTAAGTACTTGGCGCAGAGTCTGAGTCTTGTTATGTGTATTTACATTGTCTAGCACAAAGACGACCTGATCATGCTGGAGACCTCTAGGAACTAGTATAATAGAAACAATAAATAATTAGAGTTGGTCAGGAATTTTTCAATGGAACATGCCAATTTATCAAAACAAACTTTTTCTAGGAACATGTACTCTTTGTTGGGAAGGTATTTCAGGTCCAGGAAGCAATTTCTGACCAGAACCACAGAGAAACTCACCTCAAAACAGTTACCAGTAATAGTCTGGTGGTTAGGACTTGGATATGGAATAATCCAGGTTTAAGACTATGCTCAGCCTCAACTAGAGCAGGAACTTGAACCGGGCTCCTCCACGTTGCCTAGGCACTGGAATCAGCAACTCTTTTGCCCAGTAAGCATTTCATTATTTCTCTCTCATGCTTTTTCCATGAACAATTAAAGGTCTTAGTTTTGTCCTGATGTAGAATGAAAATGAATTTCAAAACCTCAGATTCTCTTTGCAAAATGGAATTCTTGTTTTCCAGTCAATATTATAAATAATAATGATGATGGTATTTTTACCTTTGCATTTTAGTTCTGGGAAGTGGCACAGAGAATCAAGGAAAGGAAACACAGAAAAGAAATAAAGAAAAAAGATATGGAATGGAAATAAGATTTAAACAGTTATAGCAGCACACCTCTTAAGGGTCATATGTGTAGTCTGATGCCCAACGGATGCCCAATATTTCATGAAATATTTTCTTGGAGTGGAATAATTATACTTTGCAAAAATCCAAAAGAAATCCTACTCTTCTAACTTGAAAATGCACTTGCTATTGGAAAACACACTCCACAGAGCTCTTGCGCTGTTGGAGGCATGCCAAATGTGCAGTACATGCAAAACCAACCTTCCAAAATCATGCAAAGTCCACAGCTGCTAGGATGCTGAAACGCCCTTGATCATTAATCCTATCCACCCACCCCAAAAATCAGCTACTCTAACCTCTTCCACTAACACTTGATATAGCCAACTCAGGGTCCAAAAAATGCATCAGACGTGCATATGTGGTGAAGGAGTATTGGTTAGTGTGGTAGACCTTTGAAAAACCTGGGCTGTCAGCATTTAACTGAAACACAACCTCAAGCGGACAAACAAAGTTTGTTATTCTAGGGATGGAATTGAGACTTCAGAATAAAAATTAGTCATGTAACTATTCATGGAAAGGTAAAATTAGATAGGTAATTAATATCACTTATGAAAGTCAAAATTAGAAAAGTAATTAATACTTTGCTCAAGGTTAGTTAGATTGTTTTGTTTACAGTTCTGTAGTCCATCACTCTACAGTTAAGTACTTGTTAGTTCTGTCACAGACACATTTCACTCCAAAGAAGAGTGCAGCTGAAAATATGATCCCTACATCCTACTAAATCTTTACTCAAGCTTGGTTTCTTAAAGATGAGACAACATATGCAGAATTGCAGTTAGTGAAGTCATAGTAGCAGTGAGATCTATGGTGTAGGCTCTCCGCATGGTTTTCTTTGCCAATATGTGCATTAAAATCTTAGGCTTGAATTACATTATACATTATAGGATTACTGAATCTTGGGACACAGTTATAAAAATCCTCTTTACTGTCTTCCTGAGCACCATCATTAGGTGAATAGTCAACAACAACATAAAGTACTCAATTTCCTTTAAACTGGGTTACTTATCTTGAGGTTGATTTTAATCAACCCCTCATATCATTCTTGCACAGGAACATGTCATGAAAAAACCTGCAACAGCATGCATTTTTTCTGTATCACTGATAAAAATCTTTGTTACCCTGGAACCAGCAATACAAGATAGGGTTCAAGAGTCAGTCTGTAAATAGTCTTGAACTGCCAAACACATAGAACTATATTCTTGTTTTATTTAGAAAACTGTCATGACCTGTTTGTATATACAGTGTATGTTATACTACTTTTGGGAAATGTGGATTTTTTAAATTTATTTTACTGTGTAAGCAGAAGTACTTCAAGGAGAGAGAGTGATATCTCTATTCTTTTGCACTCTGGGAGAAGAATCATGTGAGTTAAAAATATCACCTAAGTTCATCAACTTCTCAACATATCTGCTATTCCCCCTCTCAGTCCAAACACCTCCAGGTCACAAAATTAAATTATTATTAGATAAAAACAGAATGATGAAGATATCCTCACCAACTTACAAACCATGACTATGGCTTTTTAAAAAGTAGTTAACACTAAAGAAATGTTAAGAAAATTATCTCATGTGCAATTAGAACATTAGCCCCTTAGAAATTCCTTTCTGTCTGCCAAAATTTCAGTAAGTGACACGGGCCCTTTAACAGATGGGATACATACTTTTTAGTTTGCCAGTATCCTAATAAAAGACATTGGCTTCTTTAAAATGAAGGACACATACCTCTCAAATTGCCAGGATCCAAATTGGGAATCAGCAGTTTAAAATAAAGAAGGCACTCCACTGCCTGGAAAAATCAGGGATATACTACAGCAATTTTAAAGTAAATGACATGTATTCTACCCTGACATTATTTAATTTAGCTAAACTATCTATTAAAATACAGGGTTAATATATCCAATATCAGTATTACAGCAACTAGATAATCAACCATCTTCTGAAATGAATGGAATAACTATTTTTAGTGACATTTAGGATATTTTCCAATCAAACCCTATTAGTTTAACAGATCTTATGACTAAAATGCATTGTGCAATAACCTTCCAAAAGGACCACAGCATGTCTCAAATGACAGTGACTAGCAACACAAAGGTAGAGCTGTCCCTTTAGCTCTTGTGCATATGACATCCCTGCAAAGACAAAGTCGTCAGTTGCCCAGACACACTGAGAAAGCAGGGATGCCCATTTTCTCTCAACATCCCAAAGAGCAGAACTCTGTAAGGGGTGGTGTGGAGGGGCTGCAGTTTGCCTCTCTCCACAGATAATAGGCAGGGTATAACCTCGCACATGAAAAGCACTGTTTAAGCTAAGACACTGCTGTCCCTTTGACAGCAATTGCAGCCAGAGTCATTAAATTCTTCTGTGCACCATCTACTGGAGAGAAGACAGACCCACTTTGTTGTAATGTGGTTACACCCAGAAGGCTAATCTTGATTGGAGAGAGGGTGTAAAGACTTTGCTCACCTTCAGGGCAGCAGTGTATGGATATCTATTTTTCCAGGCTTTTGAAGAGTGGGAACTAGGGAGGGTGGAAGCCGGAAGAAGTAAAAGCTATTACCTCTATTGGGCTGAAAAGCAAGGCTATTGAGATTTTATAGATCGGACAGGTATATTTTAAGAGGAGAAAAAAAGAAGCAAAATAAAAACTCTTTGGTTTACAGTGGTTCTTCAGTCTCTCTGTACCTATCCTAACCTTTGGGCACTATTTTATTTCCATTGCCTTTGGACCTATTCAGCATTTCTGTACTATATATTACTATAGAATCTAGAATATAACTTCTTCTATGGCCTTTAGCGAACACAACACAAAAAAGGAGGAATCATCATCAAGATGAATACATTAAAGCTGCGCTTAAAGCATAAAGCCTATTGACTGGCACCATAGTCAGCCACAGTCAGAAGAGGCCTGAATGCTGTAAACCACTGTGGGGATTGTAGGAGGAAAGCAAGCCTGGAGGACTACAAGAAGGTGCTCTGACTGTTTTAGGGAGAACCCCTAAGGGGAACTTGGGGTACAGAGCTCCAGAAGTGCAGCTCATAGCACTGAGAGGGAGGGAAAGAGAAAGGCCTCAGGAGAAGTTTGGTAGCATGAGCCCAGAAGAGGAGCTGCTGCACCAGGCTGCAACAGAGAAAGCATGAAAGTCCTGCAGTGAACCAAAGGAAGTAAGAGATGCTGTCATGCAGTAGTCCAAGGGTTGGCAACCCCCGGCACGCGTGTCCATGCACCAATTAAAGACGGTGCCACCCCAGATCCTTCCTGGCCCCAAAGAGGAATGTGCCTTAAAGGCATATTCCTCTGGGAGCTGGGGAATGTGCTCCCCACCTGTGATGAGCTGGGCAGCGGGGGGTGCTCTCCCTGCCACTCAGCTCAGTGCGGCTGGGGGGTGGGGAGGGTGCCTAACCCCGTCGTTCGGTTCAGAGCAGCCAGGGCACCCCCAATCAGGTCCTGGCTGCATCCCTGCCCAGTTCTCTGGCCACGGTGGGGGAAACGGAACCTCCCGCGTGGCTCTCTGGCTGCGGCTGGGGAAAGGGAACCCCTGGCCCGGCTCTCTGGCTGCGGCTGGGGAAAGCGAAATCCCTGCCTGGCTCTCTGGTCATGGTGGGGGAAGACAAACCCCCCCACCTGGCTGTGGCTGCAATTCGCTGGCCAGTGGGGGAAGGCACCTGACCTGCCCGGCCAAGGTACTGAGGCTCGATCCGGCTGCCCGCCACCAGGATGGATCTGGCCTGGAATGGATCAGGGCCAGGTCTGTGGCGGGGGGCGCCTTCAGGGCTGCTTGCCCCGGGCACCAGATACTCTAGTTACGGCCCTGCGTGTGCCAAAGGTGGCATGCAGGCTGAGTTTCAATGGCACATGGTGCTGGGGAGCACGGCAAGGACTGTCCCTAGGGGGATGTGAGCACTGGGGCCAATTGGCAGGTGCGGTGCCCCGCCCCTCCCGTGTGTGGGGCGGTGCAGATTGGTCCCACACTGCCACCTCTCCCCTGACCCTGGGGGCTGCGTGGGCTGGTCCAGGGGCTGGGCTCTGCTCTGCTGCGCCACGTCTGGGCTGGCCGTCCCTGCCCCCAGGGCAGAGCAGCCAGCCCAGGGGAGGGGCCAGAGAGATAAGGCCGGCCTCTAGGCTGGCCCGCTCTGCCCCTGGGCTGGCTGTTCCCTGTCCTGGGGGCAAGGAAGAGCCAGCTGGGAGCAGAGGCCAACTCTGCACTCTGCCCGCCCCCCTTCACCGCTGACTTCAGCTCTGTGCCGCAAGCACTGGGGAGCGGGCAGGGGACAGCGCTGCGGTAGGGGGTGCAGTGGTTTGGGCTCCTTGCTGCCTTCCTCACAGTAGGGGTGCAGGCCCCACAGAACTGCGGGGGCCAGGGCAATTGCCCCTCTCACTGCCCTCAGGGGTGGCCCTGAGTACGGCTAGCAGGGGAAAAGAAGCTGCAGCGTGGGTCTCCTGGCCCCTGCTGACTCCGACCCCTGCTGGCAGAGGAGGCCTTAGGCAATTGGGGGCCGTAGGCAAAGACCAATTGTGGGGCCCCCATAGGCCCCTACTGCCACCCTCCCTGTGGCCCCAGTCCCGCCTGCAGCCCTAACTGCCTCCCCCCACCCTCAACACTTTGTTTGCTTTGTTTTGCTGAACCAGACTAACATGACTATCCCTCTGGAAATCGTTAAATTATTCTTGGGTGTGATACTTTCAGAGATCTGTCTGTCTTGAAGCTGGTAAGCTGATCTTTCACTTAACGTAAATGAGCTAATGCTGAATTACAAAGTTAAAATGAACATTTAAAAAAATGTATAACAAATAAAAAGTGGTAAAATTAATGACTCAAAAATAACTAAAATACCACATTTAAAATTTTGGCAGTCAAATTTTACAAAATTTTTCATATAGGATTCAGTTTATATGCACTAGAAGTTTAATAAAAATAATTATAATAAATAAAAATAAGTGAAAAGAAGGTTTCTAGTGTACAGCTATAAATGAAAAGCACCACATTTCAATGAAATTCTCTGAAGTACTCAAGTTTATAAGACTCTGGCCTCCTCAAAAATATTAAATAATAAGTCCAAAAGAAGATAAAAAATTACTTACCAAAAGAAAGACATACAGCACAGACATCACACACAGCTGTAATGATTACCTGAGGGCAGCACTGTATTTATATGTAGCAGACTATATGGACCTACCTGGTAACCTGAGCTAACCAAAGTCAAAGGACAAATTGTCACAAAGGCAAAGGAAAAGGCAAAAGAAGAACAGGTAAAAAAGAAAAGGAAATGGCAATATTTCACATGTGGGATTAAAAAATGGCAGAATAAATGGCCACGCTGAGGAACTAAAAGATGAGACCATTGGAAAAGTTCCTGCTATTGTGCTGTCTATTGCTTGCTCCTGCTTTTTTCACATCAGTGTGAAGGTGATGGGCAGATAATGGTGAAATCTGCAATTCAGATGAAGCACAGATTCTAATGATAGTTTGCTTTGATAAGCCAAGACTGAAAAGTGCTTAAGCTTCCAGCCCTCTGCTAGATGGGAACAATTTCTATATTTTCATTTCTGTCCACCAAATTGAAGACAGAGCCCCTTATTGACTGGGGCCCTAGGTGGCCGCCTGCTTTGCCTACCCCTAAAGCCGCTACTGCCTGCTGGGCAGGGGAGTGGGGTGGGTCGGCCCACCCAGAGCTGCTGCTGCTGCTGGGAGCAGGCCCTGGCAACTGGATGCCGCCTGCAGGAAGGAGCAAGAGCCAGCACTGTCCCCAGCTGGGAACCAAAGGCTGCTTGCTGGCAGAAGCCAGTCTGGGTCCCAGCTGGGAACCCGAGGCCTGGCTCCACCCCCTTTTGGCCCCGGCTCAGCACCTGCTGAGGGTGCAGTGGGCAGGGCTGGCAGGGGGGCCAGCAGAGGCTGCTGCTCCCTGCAGTACCCCATCACAGCAGCAGCATCACAAAGGAAAAGACAGAGGACTGACTTAACATTGCTGTCCCTAGATTGAACATCAGGAAAAAACCCACCCTTTTCAGTAGGATGGTGGCAAAGCACTGGAATGGGTTACCTAGGGAGATGGTGGAATCTCCATTCATATTGGTTTTTAGTGCCCAGCTTGACAAAACCCTGGTTGTTGTAGTCCTGCTTCGAGCAGGAAGTTGGACTAGATGACCTCCTAATGGCCCCTTCCAACTCTACTCTTCTCTGATTCACTGCAGAGACCTACTGGCAGAGGGCTTGTTTTACATATCCCAGGCCCAGGCCTAGAACAACTGCCCTGGCTTTGCCTCCTACCACAGGAGGTCCTTGTCTTCTGTTCTTCTCATCAGCATAGATGTTTACACGAATGACTTACCTTTCACGCTCATCTTTCATCTTTTCTAGTTCTTCTTCTCTCAGAGTGCCATGTTTTGGATTTCCTTTGTGGTCAGCTTTCCCACCTTTCTCCTCTTTCTTCTTCCCAAATCTAATTAAGACATTAGGGAACAGTTAGGAAGGAAAGAATTACTAGAGGAAAAATGTGCTATTTCTGAGCATAAGAACAAAGCTGGCTACTTGAGCAAACAAAATGTAGAGAGCTATTGCCTGGAATAAGGGACCCACTGCTAAAGCACAACATAGTAAAATATGCTACCAATTATTCTGACTATGTACTATTTTATACAGTAGAAGATTATGAATGTATTTGAACCTCAAGATTTTTAAAGACATTGTGTGTTAGAGAAATTACTCCCTCTCTTCCCCCAAGACCTGAAATGAAAGAGACTGTTAAGCTGAACTATTACCACCAGACATTTAAAGCAGATGAAGGTTCTTCATACCAGAAAAAAGCGCTCTGAGAGCAATCTGATGTGCCAATATACAGAGTTGACCACATGTTCTGCGTCTATCAGTAAAAGTTGTCACTTGTTCACATATGGCTTTAATTTAGTTTAAAATCAAAAATAAATCTTGCTTTCCTGCTAGATTAGAGGGAGAACTTGTTCAGAAACATCCTCCTTTAAACGCTTTTACTTAATATCTAATAATATACTATTATTAGATATTTTGTTCATGAGAGTACCCTAGAGAGCCCAACCAGCCCTGGGGTTCCACTGTATTATGCACTGTTCAAAGATATGTAAAACTATATTCCTTACTTCACAGAGTTTACAAGAGGTTATTATGCGCCAGAGCTACATTTAATTTCTCATTGAGTTAGATGCTGAGGCTGGACACATACGGCCTTATGGGCTACTGAGTACTAACCACTGCAACTTCCAAATCTGAAACCCCGAAGTTCATAGATCAGCAAGTGAGCAGTCATTTTTATCATTTGCCAACCTTTCAAGTGTCTTTACCTGAAAATTAAGGCTAACAACTTACAAAAATTATTTCCTCATTAGGTATGCTGCATATTAACTTCTTTAATACACCAGACAACTTTTCATGGAAGTTGGCATCATTTCCTCATTGATCATTTATTTATCATGCTTCCAGTATGATAGCTGAACTACACTGCATATATGAAAGCTATCAGTCATCTACCTCCTCTGACCAAAACTGAAATCCTGTGAGGCAGACTACATCTACACTATGAGTTAGAGGTGTGATGCCCTGATCACACAGACATGCTCAATGTAAGTCTCATCAAGCTAGCAGACTAAAAACGGTAGTGTAGCCATGGCATCACAGGCACTGGACAGTGGTGACAGAGACTAGCTGCCCTGAGTCTGTATCCATAAGCTCCAGGCAGATTTGTCCGGTCTGTGCTGCTGCAGCTACATTGCTACTTTTACCACACTAACTTGATGAGAGCTAGTGTGAGTCTGTTTATGTGAGCTGGGACTTGGAGCCCCTCACTCCAAGTGTAAACAAAGCCTCTGACTTCTAGAGTAATGATCCAGATTGCCTGTGACCTTAATCAATGGGCCTGAGTACACAGAAAAATTAAGTTGTTAGATGCCAAAGAGCAAATCTTGCCAAAAAACTAGGCCTTTCCCTTATGACAGCAACCACACTCAGGGTGAGTGAGAGAAAAAGAGATGGTGAAGATGGAGGAGGGGAAAAGCAGAAGAGGTGCCAGCCAGGAGGACTTGACCCTCTCTTACATATACTGCAGAAGAGTTCCATGGTGATTCTTTGCGATGGAACGAGGAGGGAGACTAAGCATATTGGAGTCATGGTAGGTGTGTCTATACACACCACCTCTTACTCTTTCCTACATCTTCACAGTAGTAGCCACAGCCACAAGTCCTACTTGAACCAGCAGTGGCCTGCTGCTCCATAAGACGCATTCTGTTCGTTCAGAGATCCCTGTTCCAAACACACACTCCTGAGGAAACATCCATCTTTGGTTCTTTTTTTGTAGTCCAGTCTCATTCTGGTGTTAACAAAACCACAAAAAACATAAAATGCTTTTCATGAGCTTCTAGATTCCTATGGTCTCCAGTGACTGTGGAGCCCCATATATGTGATGAGGAGTTTTCCACAATCTGATGCAGGAACACAGCAGCCACGAACAGACATGTAGAGGTGTGTATGTGTCTACCGGGACAGTGATTGGAAGAGAGGGAAAGAGAGAGCATGAGTGTGGGACTGATCAAGAGAGATGGACACAGAGAGGTAAAAAGTCACATGCATGAAAGAAGAGCTGGTTGAGACCTTGCAGATATTATTTCATATAGAAGTATAAGGAAAATCTAAACCAACACCGGTCACACATCTGAATCCAACATCTGCAGATTGGTTGGGAAAAGATTCTGTTTTCTAGCACCTGCATATTGACTGAAGATCTCTCATGGCAGTGTGCTTAAAAGAGGATGCATTATCTCTTAAGTCCTGGCCATAACTGGACTTTGGCAGTTTGCTTATATTCGTCCTGACTACAATTCCCCAATAGTAGCAATTACAGATTTGTGGAGTCTAGTATCTGACTTGAGTATTTTGCAAACATTATTCTCGCACATTCTGTATTGCTGTGGGGAGGCAAAGTTAAAGATGCAGCAAAAAAAAAAAAATGCAACAAAGACTGACAAAGACAAAAATGCAATAAAAAGACTTTGAAATCTGGGTATTCTTTGTTGCTTATGCAAACAAATACATTTTAAAATAAAAGGGCAATTTTGATCATAATAACTACATGTTTGACAACTCTTTCACAAACAGTGCTGTCTGCTGATATGCCTGCTGTTGCCACAAATTGGTAAGTTCAGATATAATTACAAACTAGCAGTGGCGGGCTGGTCTGGAAGAAAAGTTTTTCTGCTATTTTTGGCTTCACCCTGGAGCTGTATGGGCATACAATATTCACCTTCCATACTAAATACACAACATGCTGCCCAAGGCTGGAAAAATGTTCTGATTTTAGCCTCTTCTGCTCATTACTAAATCCTAAAACAGAATCTATTTCTTATTCTTATTATGTTTTGCGGTACAGCAACAATGAAGCATGGACAGTAAGAGCATGTATAACTGCAAAAATCCAACAGCAATTTAAAAAACCACACATACAGCCTAAAACTACAAAATATCCAGCATCTTCCCTGACTGCATGTAGACCCTATGCCCTGAAATTTACAATATTTGCAAAGGTCTGTGTTCTCTGGTGATGTGTTCCACACTACCAAGGGCACAGGCGGATGAAATTAACTTCTACTTATTGTAATTTTGCATAATTTTGTACACTCCATGCCTAATATTTCTCTAATGTTTAGAGGACAAATTCTTTCCTTGCTAACCTCACATTAGGCCTGATTCTTTCTCCAATGAAATCAATAACAAACCTCCCATTGCTTTAATGGCACAGGAGCAAGCTTGTTGTCATAACTTCGTTGTGGAATTAATCAAATTAGGATGAAAATTCTGTGAAAAGTGAATGGCTTTTGGCTTGAGGTTTCCAAAATCTACAGACAACAAACTGGACTACAGTAAAACTTGTCTTTTATATTCAGATAATTGATAGAAGAATAAAACCCTGAGTGAATAAATGTATTGCACACTAATCTCTGAAAGCTCTTTTCACTACACTGTTTGTAACAAAATTCTGTCAAAGGTAATATCTAACAGAACTACTTATTGAAATACTTACATAGCAAATGGAGGGATATAATTAGAAGACCTGAAAAATGCATAGATTGTGTGCACCCTCCTCCCACTGTGCATCTGTCTAGATTGGTTTGTAAGGAATGAAAGCACTTAAAATAATAATATAGGGAAAAAAACAAGTAGCAAACTTATGAATTTATGTGGTATTGTGATTACCTGGTGTAAATGCTTACGAAGGCAGTTGTAGCCATAAAACCATTAGTATGCTTTTCACTATAGAAGGGCAATATTCCAAAAGCTCTAAGCACACTACTCCTGCATGCAGAAGTAGAGAGGGATTTTCTTTACGTGACCTGCCCTGAGAAAGATGAAAATGAGTGAGTCATCCTAATGTAAAAGCCCATGTACTATTGTTGAAAACGTGTTGCACTGCTTAGGTGGATTTCCCTTTGCTGGTATTAGCTCTACCCATTGAAAGAAATCATCAGCATCCAGTGAATAACTAAGTTATTTTCCATTAGAAACATTGAATGAATCAACTCTTTGAATGCCAAATGTGAGCGGTCATATGGCAATATTTATTACTGTATTATTGGCTCTGGTAAATAAAGAGGGAAAGTTTATATTTCTATAGTGAATATCAAGAGATTGTGAAAAAATGCTAGAGGACTGTTAATTCCGTACATGTTTTCATCCTCTTTTAAATTTCAAGATTTTAAGCTCCTCTTCCATGGGCCTGTTTTGTTGTTCCTGGGAGAAACTTTTAAATGCAAGACCTAAAGCTGTGGTCATGGCAACGTTTCATTTCTGTGCTGAACAGAACAGACCTCAAATATGTTGATATTTGCTTCAAGGATTAAAAAGCAGGGAGGTCTATAAAGTCCCCACACTTCTAAGCAGGAGAAACATCTGCTGGGTAGAGTCCTAAGCAGCTTGCTAGCTAAATTCAGCAATTGGGAATTCTTAAGTTAATTAGGTTCCCCCTATCGGTAGGTGTCACTGCAGCTAATAATGAATGGAATTGCAAACATCTGTGGTGAAAGAAACATAATTCAACAGGGCCCAAGATGTGAAAAAAACAAACATGCAAATACCCCCAAAATGCCTTGAAATCTTGACATCTTCAGAAATTATTTGGGGGAGGGGGACTAGAGTGATTTGCAAAGGGTATATAACAGAAACACCCATTTCACAGCAAATGAAGAAGAAAAAACCCATGCTGAGATTATTAAAGCAGCTTCCTTACGAAAGACTAGAAATCTAAATATGATGCTCACAATTAAATCAGAATGCCAGTAACAGTGAATGAGTAAGCAAGAAAGATAAAGATACTAATAAGGTATGATTTTCAAGTCCACACAGGGACTATAAAAAGCTTATTAACTGCCACTACTGCTGTGAGTTTTAGGTTATTTTATCACCCAGCTTTAAAACAGAAGAAATACCCTCTAGAAGAAATGCTGTGCTTTGATTAATTACTTTCATACGTACACTTTTACAGGGTATTAGGCATTTCTGTAAAGAAATTATTGAGTCAGATTAATAGTTTGTGATTGCTGTTAAAATAAACATAAAATGAGTTTGGAACAGTAATGTTAATTATATATTTGTTTTACATTTTTAGTGTTTTTCTAAATACTTAACAGGTTTGTTATTAAATGTCTACTTATTGGACAAAAGCTAAGCAAGCTGTATGGTATTACTGGGAGTAAAGACTTTGCTGAAGCTACTGTACTACAGGAACTAAAGAATATATAGCAAGTCTCAGCAGAGGAAGCCCAGGCCTGGAGAACAAGTGCACACAAAGTGCAAGTCAGTCATGGTTTAAGACAGTGGTGCCCAACCTGGGGTCCGGGGCCCTCAGTGGTCCGTGAGTGTGATGCAGGGGGTCTGCGGCACTTCTTCCTGCCAGGGCCGGAATCCAGGTGGAGCTCCAATGCTCCCCACTGGGGCTGCCTCTCCCCGCCTGCGGCCAGATCCCAGCAGGGGGATAGGGCTGCGGCCGCTCCCCAGCAGGGACAAGTGGCCATAGCTGCCGCGACTCAGATTCTTAGCGGTGTGGGCGGCACCACTTGCCGGCCATCCCAGTGGTGCTGCCAGAGCAGTGCAGACCAGATTACCTAATCAGCTGGGGAGCCGCAAAGATTTTTTTTTTTGTTAAAAGGGGGCCCTAACCCTGAAAAAGGTTGGGAACCACTGGTTTAAAAGAAAGCACTACAGAGAATAATTGCATCTGCTCAGCAAAAGCAGGTACACACCCTCCTTTTCCTTCATGCCTCGCACCATCCTTTCCTCAAACTAAGAAAAGGTTGCAAGGATGGAACAAAACAAATTGTAATTAGATTTGGTTTCTTTTGCTAGGAGGGAGTGGTTACACCTTGGGATTTTCAATTTGCTTTGTGTCGCTTCAAAAGCTGGACTAAGCATTGAATTATCTGCAGGTGGAAGTAATTTTACGTATATAGTACACACACTCAAACTCTGCATACATAGAGCTACTGAGACAAACACAGAAAGTTATATCTAAAGATAAAAGTGATCTGGCCACAGGCTGTTGAATTTAATCAGGTGTGGTCCAGGTAAATTTATTACATTTTCTGTAACTATAAATCTGATGTGAATTTTTAAAATTAAGCTTTAAACATAGCTACATTTTGGTAAAGTATGTGCAAAGTAACCACTTCCAACTCCATTTTGGAGTTCAAAGGCAGCAATGTAACAATGGGGTTGAACTGATTATAGGCAACAGGAAAAAGAAGATTAAGCAGAAAAAGCTGATATTCAGATTTCTTTCTTTATTAAGGGTGAAGCAAGCTCATTAAAGAAACCAACATTATTAACCCTAATATTGGTTGCTGCTGGTGTTTTTAGACCAATATTGAGAGAATAAGGACTTACTATTATTATTATTATTATTATATTCAGCTGTTGGGAACAAGACTAAAATGACTGAACTTCCAGATCCGGTCTAATGGGGGTAAAACTTATCTTTTTAACAACTCTGATTAAAAACTAAAAACAAAAAAACCCACCCTCTACTTCTTTGATGCCCAAATTAGCCTCTTTTCTCCAGCATGCTGAATTAATTAGTAGAGTGACAAAGGAATTAGTTCTGATAGGATCAAAGCTGAAACCATATTTATTGGAATTTAAACTGAAGAACACAGACATTAACCCTCTACATTTCAAGTTACGTTATAGATGCAATATTACCCACCTTCTGAATTTTATGACAAAATAAGCCAATTGTGCAATTTCTTCTTAATGAAAAGCTCCTATTTTTCTTCTAGAAAGGAAAAGACTCTTGCCTCAAAAGTTGCCACAGCAGAAAACTTACCATTGGAACACACAAATCTTGGAAGTGTTCATTTTTACATACTGCTGCTTATGTAAATAAATTCAAAGGCATCAGCTGAATGATGCAAACAGTGTTCAGAGAGGATATTTAATAGCATGTATATAAATGTGTGGCTCCCTAAGTTAATGCAAAGCCTATATTACACACTGAAGCTTAATATGTAACATTTATGTGAAAAGCAACAAGAATGGTCATCTAGGATTAACTGTCACCTGGTCTTGGTGCTTTGGGCATTATACATGTTCCATATCAGAGAACAAAATTAAAAAATCTAAAGCGAAAACCCACTCCCTCTTCTGTCTTGAGAGGCAGGTCTTTTGCACAGATGTTGCAGATTAAAGGTGGTCTAGACAGCTCCCCCACAATTTTCTCTCTAGCATCATCATCATTACCCTTACTTTTCAAGCTTCCCCTCAGCTCAGATAGCAATGTGTACAGTCACCTGTTCTTGGAAGTGGATGGCAGGACTTTCTCATCCACACCACCGAAAGCCAAGCAATGCATGATTTCCACCAGAGCCAGAAAGGAAGAGATATCTGACAGCACGCGAAGTGGGGTTTTCTCCCATGAAAGCTTATGAGATAAATAAATCTGTTAGTCTTTAAGTGCCACAAGATTCCTTACTTTTTTTTATGTTAGAAAAGGCCATCTGCAAAATCAGTGAGACAGTCTCTTGACTCAACTGCATGGAATAATTTGCATTAGCTTCTCTCTGTAAATAGCTTTCTCCAGTTATGCAAATATTGGGGATAAAGGACATTTATTAAGGACAACAATATTTTAAGGTATTTATTTTGGAGAACAATAATGTATATATATTGTACGGGGAAGAGAAAGGGAGAATTGTGTCTTTACTAAGTGTAACCCTTCTGCCAGGGGAGGCCGGCAGGACAAGGGCCGTGTTCTATATCTAGGGGTCTCCCAATGACGCAACACCACCAACTGGCTCAAGCCCCCACCCAGATTTCTGGGAAATCATGCACTATTCCCTGGGCACCCCAAAGGGGTAAGGCTTCCCCACTTGCAAGCACGAGTCTGAGTGTAGCAAACTGAACTTTTAATAGTAGTAAAACAAAATGCAAAAGGCCAAATAACAGAGACCAGCACTAAACTAGAAAAATTAGTATAGAGTGAACTTCCCAACAACCCACACCGCATAACAGAACATACAAACTCAATGGCAAAACTGGCACTGATCTGGAGAATCAGCTCTAACTAGGCTCCCAAATGACCCTAGGGTATGTAGGGAGTGTCTTTCGTGCCAGCTGTCTGCTGACACCATTTACTGGTCACTCACTCCATCCTCTACAACTGTTCCTTGGCTCCTCCCGCTGTCTGCCGGCTCTGCCCTCTGGTTACTCATGTCATCCAGCTCACTTCCCACTGGCTCCATCCATCTCAGCTCAGACAGAGAGATTTCTCTCTAGCCAGAGAGAAAGTTTGCTCTTCTCCCTGGTGATTCCAGCTCTTAAGTAGGTGTAAACAACGATCTCAATCTAAATGACAAAAGCCTCACAGAAGGATTAGCTATAGCTATCAAAAGACAGGAGAAGCAACAGAAGCAAAGGCTAAAATAGCCTCAAACCGCCACCCCTGTCTCTTTCAGGCTGAAACATGCAGTCGCCCTTCCTACAAACCTCTTTTTAACTAAGGGTAGTTTTTACCCTTTGACAATTCAGACAGATTTGCAACAAACATAGAGTGGCAATTCACAAAAAGACAGTATTACAGATTTCCTCCTTAGTAGAATTACAGATATTGATGATTTATGAGCAGACTAACCTCAAATACCATTACCCACTATGCCCTGCACCCAGTATGATAATCAGCTAATTATGCTCTTTGTATCCATGCTAATACAGGACCCATATAGATTAGTTGCCCCCCCCCCCCGAAGCTGTTAAGCACAGCTTCTAAGCCTGCCTTACGTAAGTTTTCCAATGACATTAAGTAACTATAAGAAATCTGTGACATCAAATGGAAGATTTGCTTCTATTTCCACATTCAGCACAAATTACTGCTCAGATCTTCTAATTAATATTTTTTTGCTTCTTGAGAGGGACATCCATTTCGAGCAGTATATACCCCATGTCAAGCATATCAACAAGTAAAAGCCTACATTACTGTGGCACAACTATGATTTACAACTTGATCAGAGGAATCAGAAATTGATTTATAGTCTGTCCAATACACTGAGCACTATTTGCTTGTTCACTAGATTGTGAAACTACCATTCTCCCATATATTCTTATAATTTCTTTCTTTCCCATATCAGTAGTTGATTTTCTCCCTTTATTCAATACCACAGGCAAGTAATTACATTTGAAGTGAAAAGAAATACTATTCCGGATATTAGCCTATATCGAATTTGTAAATGTAATCCCTATGGTAGGCCTAGAATAACATTTAAAAAGGTACCTAAATCCAATAGTAAAAAATGACTACGTTCAATAGTCAAAGATGCACTTACAAGCATAGGTCCCATGGACTTTTTAGAGGTCTTGGACTCTGAAGTCCCTAAATGTCTTTTCTGAAAATAGGATTTAGACTCCTGAGTCACTTATGTTACTTAAAAATGTTCCCTATTGTTTTGGCATGAAATATAAGTGTCACATCCTAAACTACATCCTATAAGTCTGAAATATGTGATCAGAAAGCAACATATCAGCTGTGACATCTAGTATCTTTTAACAAGACTGTCGGAGGATGGGGGGGGGGGGAGAGGCAGAATCAGAATAAAGACAGTGGAAGGTGGACCGTTAGGCATCATCACTCAGCTCCCTTCCTGTTCCCATCAGAAGGCCAACAGCAAGATCTTCCTGGCAGACTGTGGTGCCAGGTTACTACAAAGCTGAGCAGATTTCGCAGGAAGCCCTCCCTAATATTTTGGCACCCTAAGAAGCTGCCTACCTTATTTATCTGTAATACTGGGTTAGCGGCAAAGTTACCAAGTCAACATGTTGTTGTGTTTATTTTTTTAATCCTTTTGGCTATCTAGGGTAAATCTGGATTAAGTCACAAACAAGAATGAGGTTGGAGGTTTTAAGTTTAGGTCTAACAGAACATTTACCTATATGTCAAATTTAACATAATTTGACACATTTAAATATCACTGGTGACCTCTGCTCAAAATACATAGAGGTACAAACACAAACTTTTTGGGCTGAGACATGCTAATCAAGTTGGGAGAAAAAGGCTTGCAAAGCATCTGCTTATACGTACTTGGCCTCATTCAGTGCTGTCATTCCCTTCCTTTTATGTACTTACATCTATCCCCACAACAACTGTGTTTATTTCTAATAAATTATTTATATTTAATTTTGTAGCAAATAGAACTTGAATTCATTTATTTTTAGTCAGTGATATGGTTCTGTAAATGGTACTGCACTAAGCTGTCCTCAGCATCATGATGACGATGAAGCATCATCCTCAACATCAGTGTTCTAACAAGACTATCAGGTCCCAAAAGCTGTCTCCAGGTGGGCTTGAACTACCAATCTTTTGGTTAGCAGCTAACAATACTAACTTTAAACACTAACTAATACTGCTTCCCAGAGACAACTGACAAACAGTAAGAATCCAACGTGAAAAAAGTTGCAGACTGAGTCTAATTTAATGTAGATCTTGGGAGCAGGACCCGTGCCTTCCATTCTATTTGAACAGCAGGCAGCACAATGGATTTCCAATCACTGTTAAATCAAAACAAACAATAAAGTAATAATACAATTAGAAAGAACTGAGAGTCTTTCTGCCGCTCTTGTTCTGCCAGATTTAAGCCCAGTTTATATTACATGGTTAGGCTGATGTAAGCAGCCTTGTGTTGGTTTAACTGTGGAAGCGTCTTCACTTTAATTTGGCTTCAACTGACACGAGTGCCTTTCTACAGCAATTTAGTAACACCACTGTGCTGTTTGGCAGAGTCATGGTCAAAGTAATTAAGTCAATAAGTGTCTGTGTAGACTCTGTGTTGCTTATGTTGACTCTTACTGGCCTTCAGGCACTATCCCACAACGCCCCACAGTGACATCAGAATCGACACTAGAAGCCTAGTGTACAGACACACACAAATGATTTAATAGCTGTGGTGGCTGTATGCTGCTATAAATTAGGTCAACATAATCTTGTAGTGTAGATATGACTAAAATTAACAGCTGCACTCAGTCCAAGCAATGTATGACCCATCTACTGAGACTTCATAATGGATTCTGCACAATATCAGTCAAGGTAGAGGGGTGTGTGTTATGGATGCAGCATATCTGGACAGAGTTCGGGGAAGGGAGAGGTGGTCTGGAGGAGAAAAGGAAAAATGCAAATCACTAGGTCTAGACTATGGGGAAATCATTTGCAGAATTGATTGCACTCAGACCAAGAAGAAAGGGGGACAGCAGGTCATCAGTTAATTCCCTTGTTCTTCACTTTCCTCCCTCCACGTTCACACTCATTTCTTTCCTCAGCAGGAAAGGGCTGCATCACAGGAAGAGCTGGTAGACAGGAGGCCTCCTAACTTTCTCCCCCTCTGTGGAGTCTGGGGCCATTTCCTGTAGGGAAGTGAAGACAAAGACCAGTTCCGACTGGAGCCCACACTTCCTGGTGTCAGCTTTTGGGAGACGCAAGGCAGAGGGTAAAGAGAAAGACTCAGAGCAACCTGTGGGTATTTCAAGTTGAGGATTCTCTCTGGCATTCTCTGCTAAATCTGCCATTCCCTCTGGTATTGGGGTTGAGGACTCGGAAGAAAAGGGATTAGTTAAGCAAACAGGCATGTATTCACCATTTACACAAGACTACAATTATACTTCCACTCAAAGATGAAATAGTGTATCCACTGGTGATCAGTGCACTGACAGCAAAGTGAAGTACAGTCTTATAGTCCTGAACCTAGCAGCATTTTTTGAGGTTAATTGGAACTCTCCCCAAATTAACAAAAGCTACTCCTTTTATAATCCATTATAACACTAATTAACATCCAAGCTATCCATTACCATATTCACATTTCCACTACCTCTGTATTGGCCTTATTAATTATATGTTATTTAAACTAATATTCACACCTATGCCTTCCAAAATTATCAATATAGACATCATTTCAATACATTTTGCAAAGTATTCATTAAAATCCTTGCTCAAACCAGTTTTTCTCAAAACAGGTGCAACACAACGAGGATCATGCCCCTCCTTACCTCATATTGTCTCCAACTTATCTCTAACTTGATGCACTGTTACTGAATTTCCCATGCTCCTCTACACTCAGGCTAACTTAGGACAAAACCTAATTTCTCCTTAACGTAGGCTATATTAGGACACACTTCCTTGGTGTGCTTTACTTCAATCCCTGCACCTCCTGACAATAGTCCTGGTCAGCAAAGATCGGAGGGTGTGGAAAAATCAGTTGTCATATAAATGCTACAATAAGATAGCCATTAAGGATCAAAACTTTACAAAACAATTAAGAATCTACAATCTTGCTCTAGGGCTCTTATTTTTACTCTCTCCCTGCACTTCACTTCTCTTTCTTTCTGCTATTTGTAACACTGCCCCTAGCTAATACGGGCTGAGCAGAATTTCTAAGGAGAAAGCTGGGTCACAGTGATACTATAATTTTGGTGGGGATCTGAGAAACGTATACAGAAGAGGTTCTGCAGCTAAGGGAAACTCTTCCTGCCTCAGTTTTGAAAAGTCTCATGGGACTTCTTAAAGCCTAGCTGCCGGAATCTAGAGATTGCAGAAGAATTGCCACTCTTTTTGAAAAGGAAAATTAGTTTCTAGTCCTCATACCTTGGAGAACAGCCTGAAAACGTTAAGGGCTCAGAAATCAGAGGATAAATTAAAAGACACCAACATTTATTTTCAAAAATCTCAGTTTTCAAGCCAATCTCATGAGTTTTTGAGGTTTCAAATTAATGTTTTTTGAATTTGTGGAGTTGGCAATACTGCCCGCCTCAGCCAAGCCACATGCTCTTTTCCTTCTCTGTCACCCCATGGATTTGGCTGGGGGGGAGCAGGGTTAAGGACTTCTGCAAAATGGGGCTGCTCATTGGAAGTCCCTGGGGCCTGCATGATTATAACAAAGACAGACAAAACAGTAATTTTTATAAAACTGTCAGGGGCACTAAGGACATTCCCCGTTCTCAGGGAGACCTGTTCATCTTAATGGCTACAGCGCTTCACACTGTTCAAAAAGTTTCAGAAACAATCAATCCTCACAACTTCCACTAGGTAAATTTCATCATATCCATTTTGAAAGTGAAGAAACTGAGACTGAGAAGCTAAATGATTTGACCAATGTCACATACAGCTTTAATTGTATATCCAGGAAAAGAATTCAAGAGATCTTGGAGTCCCGCTCCCCTTTCTATTCAACAGATATACAGGTAGTTGCTTTTTGATTGCATAGCTGACTTTCTCACTGCTACAAGTTTGTTAAGAATCTCTTTTCCCTACTATTAATTTTTCTATTTGCTAAATCTCTCCCATCATTCATCTCCCCTTTTCCTACTCCCTCTCCATTGTTCCCTTCCTCCATATCATTTTATCTTTTATTTGCACAGTGCAAAAAAATGTGGCTGTGAAAGATACTATAGACATACATGTTCCTCACATTTGAAAACTACTGTGGGGAACTCTACAAGAAGGCAACAATCTTGGAAAGTAGGAAAACAGAGTTGCTGATCCACTCTTCCAGCAATCAGTATAGAAGAGGAGGAAAGAGAGAGAGAGGAAAAACAGCAAAGGGAGGGATGGTAGGCAAAGAAAAGACATTAAAGGAGGCACATGAGGATCCACAAAGTTTAGCCATTACTAATTTCAGCCCCACGTCTTTTGTATATCTGACATTTTTAGGGGTAATGCAGAACAAATTAAAAAAAAAAAGACTTGCAATAATTTGAAATAATAGATTTTTTTGCATTTTTAACTGTCAAAATCAGGCTGTATGATAAACAGTACCTTCCTTCTGTGGTCATAACCATGGAGCTACTGCACATTTTTAATTAGACATAGCAGAATGTGGTTAATATCATTCTCTAGAGATTTATTATTAGTCTGCAGCCTCTTTTCAGTAGAATTTTGTTAATGTTAAGGTCTACTGGAGGCCAATCACAAGAAGCCACTGGGAGGAGAAATCTGTCTTCCTGTCAAAACAGCAGCTATCAATTTTAACTATAAATACAATTTCTTTAAATATCTTCGTGATAGCAAAGATTTCATGTGATGCCTGGGTCTGGAGTGATCTATTGAGCTAGAAGGGCTTTGGGAGCAACAAATGCCCACATGACACAAATACACTATGATTTTTCAATCTAAGTCCAGAAGAATCGCTGTCTAGCTTTTTCAAATTCCTTTTGGGATATTTTCCCCAGAAAGCCTTACACAGAGCTTCCTGTTTTAAAGGGTTTAAAGGAGACAACTTGACAAATCTGTCTCTAGTGCATTTCTATAGCTGGCTACTTAGTAAAACATTTAGACAGTTATGATCTTACTAAATGGAAGAGGAAATACTGAAATGGTTGAAAAATAATGCATAAAAAACAGCTAGCTGAAGGTTGCAATTACACCGTTCACTAGAAGAACCTAATTTAGGACAGAATTCTGGAGCAGCGTTAGTTATCTGCCCTTTGATACAAGCACACAAGTCTCATTAGTATTATTATGAAAAGTTATACAAACATACTGAGGAGAACATGCTCCCATGTATTTTGCAGGAGATTAACTGCACCTCATTTTGGGGATTGAGGGAGGTACAGTCTGTCATTCTCAGGCAGCATCTCTGCTAGTTAATTAAACAAGAACATCTGTTGTCAGTCTCAAGAGGGAGCTCTTGCCATGGTTGACACAAAGACAATTGTCAAATGTCAAGAATGGCAAAAGGGATGGTGGTGACACAGAGGAAAATACAGCAGATGTATTTCAACTTCTCTCTATCCCAACTCTTCACTATTAAATTTATGTGGACTTTGAAAATAGTTATTATCATCAAATTGGTTAGTTACAGCTGTGGTTAAGCTTTGCAGAGAATGACGAAGAACTGAATTCAATGGAAGGACTCAGTAGGTGGTAGCTTTGGACACTAGTTATTTTCTCTTGTGGATAATCAAAAACTGTGTATATAAATACAAGTCAGCAAGACTTACAACCTCCTGGCCACTTTTTGTCCCCATAGACTGACTAATCATTATGGTAAAAGCTGAGAATTACAGTGTTATCATAAGAGGTCTCTGGCATCTCAGTGAAGACACAGTAGGACTTGTCCATCTGTGATACGCAATACATTTTCTCATCAAATTCTGAAGGAACTAGGCTGCACATATTAAAAACTTTTCTCAGTGCCCGCTTCGTATACAAAAATAAATCTCAGAACCAAGTGAAGCTGCAGTCATGGTGAAAACTTTACGACCACACTACTATTACGTGAATTATCCAGTACTGCTATATGTTAGGCACAATATTTCACCAGTGCTTTTCAGGTATCACGTACCAAATACATAAGGTTTCAATAAATTATTGATGATCATTTTTATTTCTTTAATATCAAAGAAACCTGAATTTTTAGCTAATAGTCAGATAAATTCATTGCAACAGACAAAGGCATAGAGAATTTATAGAACAGAGCTTAAAAATATGAAGTACTTTTGTATTGCCAAATATATTATTAACAAGGTACCATAAAACAATACAAACATTAAATTTTAGCTAGGTTACCCGGATCCCAGAATCCTTCTTCTCCCTGTCTTTTCTTGCCCATCATGCATCGGTCTCTTGACACATCTGTTTAAAATAATCTTACTGAATTTGTTAGCTAAGTTCGCCATGACACCTTGCCATTGTTTTCCACAAAACAATATACTGAAAAAGACAGTTACTCACCTTTTCTGTAACTGTCGTTCTTCGAGATGTGTGCTCATGTCTACTCCAGTTAGGTGTGCGCGCGCGCACGGCTGCCAGCCGATTTTTCCTTAGCAACTCCCATGGCTGGAGGGAGCCCCCTGGAGTCGCACGATAATAGCACCGCATATAATCTCCCTCCAACCACTCCCCCATCAGTTCCTTCTCAACGAACCGACAGAGGGGAGGTGGGAGGGTTTGGAGTAGACATGAGCACACATCTCGAAGAACGACTGTTACAGAAAAGGTGAGTAACCATCTTTCTCCTTCGAGTTGTGCTCATGTCAACTACAGTTAGGTGAATCCCAAGCGATCATTGGAGGTGGGTCGGTATGCATCACAAGGACAAGTTGAGAAGTGCCCTGCCCACCGGAGCATCTTGTATTGCCTGCTGCGTGATTGCGTAGTGTGCTGTAAACGTGTGAATAGATGACCACGTCGCTGCCTTACAGATGTCCTCTATTGGGACTTTGGCACTCAAGGCCGCCGTTGCTGCTTGAGTCCTTGTAGAATGAGCCAAGACCTTTGGAGGGGGTTTGTGAGTGAGAAAATAGCAGGTCTTGATACACGAGGTGATCCAGTTAGAGACTGTCTCGGCTGAAACTGGTTGACCTCTGATCCTATTGGCGACTGCAACAAACAATTGTTGGGATTTCCTGAAGGTTTTAATCCTTTCCAGGTAAAAACCTAAAGCCCGGTGAATGTCATGGCAATGTAGGACTGATTGTCACTTAGAAGTATGCGGCTTTGGGTAGAACACTGGCAAGAAAATGTCTTGGGTGTAGTGAAAGTAAGAGACCACTCTGGGTAAAAATGCTGGGTGGGGCCGCAGGCGGACCTTGTCCTTAAAGAATATTAGGTATGGTGGGTCTATAGTAAGGGCCCGGAGCTCAGAGACCCTCCTTGCCGATGTGATCGCAATAAGGCAGGCGACTTTCCATGATAAGTACAAGTCCGAGCAGGTCGCCACAGCTTCAAAGGGGTGTCTCGTCAACGTATTAAGTATCAAGTTCAGGTCTCACTGTGGTACCAGTGGCCTGACAGGAGGAAATTTCCTCACCAGGCCTTTCATGAACCGAACTGCGATAGGGTTGGAAAAAATTGTACGACCATCCGTTCGATCATGAAAGGCCGAAATCGCTGCCAGGTGGACCTTCAATGAGGAGTTTGACAGTCCTTGATGTTTCAATTGCATTAGGTAGTCCAAGATCGTCTGGACGGTACACGATGTTGGCACATATTAATTTTGGTTGCACCAGATGGAGAACCTCCTCCATTTTGCTAGGTATGTTAGTCTAGTGGAAGGTTTCCTGCTTTCCAACAGTACCTCTCTCACATGGTGAGAGCATCTCCGCTCATCGGCACTTAACCATGGAGCTTCCATGTCGTGAGATGGAGTGAACTGAGGTCTGGGTGCCTGAGGAGCCCCTGGTCCTGGGTCAGTAAGTCCGGAGCTAGTGGGAGTGAGGGGGGGGCTGATACGAGAAGGTCCAGAAGGGTGGAGAACCAGTACTGGCGCGGCCATGCTGGAGCTATTAAGATGATGGAGGCTCTGTCTGACTCCACCTTTGCCAGGACTCTGCCCACCAGGGGAAAAGGCGGGAAAGCGTATAGTAGATGGTCGGACCAAGACATCTGGAAGGCATCCCCCATGGAATGGGGATCGAGTCCCAGGAACAAACAGAACCGTTGGCACTTGGAGTTGAGACTGGTTGCAAACAGATCTACTGGGGGAGTGCCCTAGAGATGGAAGATGGTAAGTATAACCTCGTCCTACAGGGGCCATTCGTAGGGGCAAATGGAGCGGCTGAGGGAATCCACAATTCTGTTTTGTGCCCCCAGGAGATAAGAGGCTTCCAACATTATTCCCACAGGGATACAGAAATCCCAGAGAGCCATCCCCTCTTTGCAGAGGGGGGGAGACTGTGCCCCCCCCTTGTCTGTTTATATAGAGCATCGCTGCTACGTTGTCCGTCTTTACAGTGATGTGATGACCTGCCAACTGGGCACTGAATGCTTGGTAGGCAAGATGGACTGCTTGAAGTTCTTTGATGTTGATGTGGGATAACCTGTCCTGAGCTAGCCAACATCCTTGCATTGAGAGATGTCCCAGGTGGGCTCCCCAACCTACGTCCAAGGCACCCGTTAATCAGAGTCAACTTGGGATGAGACTTTTTGAAGGGGACTCCAGCACAGACTATTGTCTGATTCGTCCACCAGGTTAGGGAGTCCAAAACTGAGTCAGGCACAGAGATCACTAGGTCCAGGCTGTCCCTGGCTGGGCAAAAAACTGAGGCAAGCCATAACTGAAGGGGCCTCATACGCAGTCTCGCCAATGGCACCACATGTGTGCAAGTGGCCAGGTGTCCCAATAGTCTCAGACATGCGAGGGCGGTTATTAAGGGATTGCGGGACCAGTCCCGAATAATTGATACTATTGCCTGCCAGTGCTGTGGAGGAAGGGAGGCTCTGGAGGTGACTGAATTGAGAGTGGCTCCTATGAAGTCTATGGACTGGACGGGAATGAGAACTGACTTTTGTGTATTGATCAACAGCCCCAGCTCTTTGAAGAGTCCTTGAATGAGCGATAAACTGGCCAGAAGATGCTCCTTTGAGGTGCCCCTGACTAGCCAGTCGTCTGGATAGGGGAACCCGTGAACCCGATTTTTCTGTAGAAAAGCTGCTACGATGGCCATACACATTTGGTGAAGATCCTTGGGGCCGTAGACAGTCTGAACAGGTGGACAGCAAACTGGAAGTGGTGGAATCCCACCATATATCTTAGAAAGCGTCTGTGTTTCGGAGTGATGGAAATATGGAAGCATGCATCACGAAGATCAAGAGTAGCGAACCAATCTCCTGAGTCGAGGGAAGAAATCACCGAGTCTAGGGAAACCATATGGAATTTTATTCTTTTTATTAACCTGTTTAAGGCCCTGAGATCTAAAAGATGCCTGAGACCACCTTTGGATTTCGGAATCAGGAAATATCTTGAATAAAACCCCTTTCCCCTGTGGTTGAAAGGGACCTCTTCTACAGCTCCTAGTTTCATGAGCTGGTGGACCTCTTCCAAGAGGATTTGGTTGTGAGAGGGGTCCCTGAAAAGGGACGGGGAACGGGGAGGGCATGAAAATGGGATGGGATGGAATTGGATAGAATAGCCCAGTTCCACTGTGCATAGAACCCATTTGTTCGATGTAATCCGGAGCCACACATGTAGGAAGCGGGCTAAGTGGTTGCAGAATAGATGTGGGATTTGTGCGCTGTCCTCGACTGAAGAGTCGAATGTTCTATTTAGAGCCTGGGGCTGTTTCGGAGCACCATACTTGGAACTTGATGAAAACTGTCTGCATCTGCTGTTATTCTGACTGCTGTTGAGCCTACCCTGCCTGTGATTAGAGTCCTGTCTCTGATATTGAGTTGCAGCACGAGAGAAGGCCTGTGGTCTAAAGTGCCTGCATTGGGACACAGGGGTGTGCATCCCCAGGGATTTCAAAGTGGCTTTAGAGTCTTTTAGCCCGTGTAATTTAGAGTCCATCTGAGAAGAAAATAAAGATTGTCCTTCAAAAGGCAAATCCTGGACTGTGAGTTGAACTTCTGGGGGTAGGCCCGAGACCTGTAGTAAAGAGCAGCGATGCATCGTGATTCCTGATGCCATGACCCGTGCTGCAGCATCTGCAGCATCCAAGGCCCCCTGAAAGGAAGCCTTGTTCACTGCTTTCCCTTCCTCCACTAGGGCCTCAAAGTCCTTCTTGGAATCTGGTGGGAGACTAACAGCAAACCCTTCCATAGACAACCACGTCTTGTGGGTATATTGGCTCAGGATAGCTTGTTGGTTTGCTACCCGGAGCTGTAAGCCCCCAGTAGAATAGACCTTGCAGCCGAAGAGTTCTCACTTTTTGGCATCCTTTGATTTTGGGGTAGGAGCTGGGGCACCTTGTCTTTCTTTTTCAAAGGCAGCTGTCACAACAAGTGAGCCCAGAGCGGGGTGGGTGTACAAAAACTCGTAATCCTTAGATGGTACAAAATATTTCTTTTCCACTTTCTTTGCTGTGGGCAAAGTGGAAGACGGGGTTTGCCAAATCTGATTCATGTTCTTTTCGATAGTCTTTGTGACAGGGAGAGCCACCCTAGAGGGGCCTGGGGGTGACAGAATGTCTGTCATAGGGTCAGAGTTTTCCTCAGATATCTCCTGGGCCTGAATGCCCATGTTGGAGGCCACCTTTCTCAATAGGTCCTGATAAAGCCTACTATCTTCTGAGGGGAGGGGCAAGCGCGGTGCCTGCCAGATCCTCACCAGGGGAGGACGACGACAATGAACCCGACAGTGACAGACTCTGTTCCCTCTATTTGAATAATTGGGGCTGACACTACAGCACCAGTAGGATCAACCGCCACTGATGGTGCCAGCATATGGGTAGCAGTATGGTGGGATTCTGCAGTCGTGGGCAGTTGGGAGACCATCTCTGATCTTGAAAGGGATCTCCTGCTTGAGAAGGACCTCGCATAATGCTGCCCCTGCCCCTGGTGAAAGACCCAGGGAGTCCAAAATGGCCCCAGCCCCGGGTTCTGCCATTGCGGCCCCCACGGCACTGGGAACTGAGGGGAGGCCTGTGAGCTAGTGAGGCGAGAAGTAGACCGGGAACAGCTTCTTGATGAGACTACAGAGCCCGCCTCTGATTGCGAGGGAGACAGGGATCTTGGCGACTATGCCGGTGCCGATGATCTCGGTGTCGGGGAGGGTCAGCACGGAGAGCGCGGCAGCAGGGAAGATTTTCCCTTAGAGAGAGTGGGGGCCGGTGCTGGAGCCTCATTGCCCTGAATGGTGCTCTTGATTAAATCCCTCGCTGCCTTGAAGGTCTCCGGAGTTGAGGGAGACCTGACCATCTCCACCTTATCTCCAATCTCCACCTCCGGGGAAGGCACCGGTACCAAACTTGGTGCAAGCTCCCCACACTGCGGGCCTTGCTTCAGTGCTGAGGGCTGGGTTAGGTGGCCCGGCATGGGTCTCACCACCCTAGAGTCAGCTGGTCTCTTCTTATGGGGGGAGCGACCCCTGTCAGTCCTGGATTTTGTCTTCAGCACCGGAGATTATGATCAGTGCCGGGACTGCAAATGGGATGAAGCGACATGGTGCCGAGAGCTTGTCGGGGCCACGCTTTTAGCGGCAGTTGGGGCACTTTTTGCTGAAGCCGCGCCAACTGATGGTTCTGATGCCAATGACGCTGGTTTAAGAGCTTCCTCCATGAGGTAAATTTTTAGTCTCTGAGACCTCTCTTTTAGAGTCCTGGGCTTAAATTCTTTGCAGAATTGGCACTTAACTTTCAGATGTGCCTCCCCCAAACACTTTAAACAAGTGGAGTGAGGGTCACTTTTTTGGCATGGCCTTTTTGCAAGCATCGCATGCCTTAAAGCCAGGGAAACCCGGCATTCCCCTTACTGGGAGTCCGAGCCGCCAACGGCAGTCCCGTAACAGGGGAGGAACTAACTTACGAGTAACTAACTCTAAACTACGACTAATACTATTACTAACTGCTAACTATATACACTGAAGAAGGGAGAAAGACCAAGCTAGGGAGCTTCTCACGTGGAGCACCAGAAGCTGACCAGCCACCATGGCGGTGAGAAGGAACTGACGGGGGAGTGGTTAGAGGGAGATTATATGCGGCGCTATTATTGCACGACTCCAGGGGGCTCCCTCCGGCCATGGGAGTTGCTAGGGAAAAATCTGCTGGCAGCTGTGCACACGCGTGCGCACACACCTAACTGGAGTTGACATGAGCCCCACTCGAAGAAGAACTTTAATTTCTCTCTCCTGCTTTCTTGGTTAGGTGTAGTGCTATCAGGATTACCCTTAAATTTTCTGTTCACAATTACCACCTTGCATTATCTGAGATTTCATTTTATTATCTGTGATACACAGTAGTGTTAATTTCTATCTAGAGACCAGACACTAGGAGCACATAAAAACACCCAATTATGCACACAATTACCTTCACAAAAAAAGTAGTAAGGTCTCTAATAATGTGGAGATTACAACACAGGATACAGAAGTTCAGACTTTGTTTTTTTTTAACATGGCTTATATGGTATGTCAAAATAACTGACAGGAAAAATCTGTTACTACTGTAAAAACTAGAAAGAAATAGTACTGATAAATTCCAGAGCCGGACAAACTATTTGTTAATAATCTAATGAATTCATTTAGCATTTTTTTCTATCCCAAACTATCCACAAATCAATCACGATTTCCTGAATTTGTTATTTATCAGTATTTGTTCATGGAATCATTTATCCATGAATTGCACTCTATGGTTATTCATCAACTTGAACATTTTGGACATGTGGCATTTTGGTCACACAGTATTGTTTCCACTCCCTGATTGGATGATCTAATCTTTAGAAACTACTACCCTAATCATTTCATTTCTTGATTGAACAACTTTTGGCTATAGGCCCAAAATTTGCTGTATTAGAACAACTGTATAAACAAAAGTTCAGCCATATAATGTTTGTGAGCTGGCTTTTATGCTATTTGACCAGCTGTAATACATTCATTCACAGTTGATTAAATTATATCTTTTTGAAACTATGTGGGCTTGAGAATAAACTAGAGCCCTTATCCTGAAAAGATGTAAACACTTGCTTTCAATTTCACTGGCCATCCCCTTGGTCTTGTATTATGAGAAGGGTAAAAACAGGGCCTAATCTCCCTTCTCTATATGATTCATTATTTTCTTACTCTTTAATATCCCCTCCTCTTTTTCTGCTCTAAACAGTTCAGCCTTTTTAGCTTTCTTCATACGGAAATCTTCCCATGATTAATAATTTCTTTCATTCTATTTCCCCCCTCCCTTTTTTTTTCTTTTCCTGCTACATCTTTTGAGGAAGCCTAACTGAACTTGAACACAGTATTTCAGGAGAGGACATACTATTTATGCAATGACATTATATAACTAAAGCTATCTGGTCTCAGTCTTTTTCTTTTCTTGGTTGGGGACCGGCTAGGAATGAAATTCCCGTTATCCTTTTCCCTCCAATCACATAATTTCCTGCCACTTCTTACTTGACTCTTTCAAAATTTGCTGCTGAAGTATACCATTCTCTCTCTTTCTGGACAGGGGATTGTCCTCAGAAGCACACACTCTAATGGTGTCTGGAAGAGAGGACTAACAGGCTACAGAAGCATGAAGCAAAAATCATGGTTAAATCCATGGGCCTGAACTACCATATCTGGAAAGTTATACAGCTGGAAAATAAAATCTACTGACTTCAGCCACAACAGCTGGATTTAACAAATGCCTCTCTTGTGCTGCCAGATACTCCTTCTGCAACAGATACCCAGGGCTGGATTAAAGCAGGTGTTTCAGGGATTGTGACCCCAGGCTCCAACCTAAAGGGGCGCCCCATGGCCATACCAAAATCTGGCCCTGGCTGAGCCACCATAGGCCTGCCTGCCCCTCCCTCCCAAGCTGAATAGCCAGCCAAGAAGCAGGGCAGGAGCACCACAAACTCTGACACAAGGGGGGCCCCACACCCTGACCGCCCCCTGCAATGTTGGGAGGCCCCCTCTCTTTTTCAAAATTTGTTCTATGACCTTGCACACAGCTGAAGTCACACTAACAGTCCTATAGCTTCCTGGATCACTCTTCTACCCTTTCTTAAATATAGTTACAGTATTTGCTGTTCTCTAGTCAGAGGGTACCATCCCTGAGTTTATAAGTTTAAAAATCCTTGTTATTGGGCTTGAAATTTCACGTGCTAGTTCCTTTAATATTCTTTGGTGGAAATGATTGGGGCTCCCTGATTTGGTCCCATTACGGTCTTTGAATTTGGCTTCCACCTTGGTGGTGGCAATTTCTACTTCCATATCCTCATTCCCAGGAGCAGCACAGCCATTTAGCCACTGTCCCCAAGTGCCTCAGTACTCTTTTCATAAATGGAGGCAAAATATTTGTTTAGCTGGGGGCCATACCTAAATTATCTTTAATCTCCACGCCATCCTTGGTGCTTAAGCACCCCCCACTTCTTTCTTTATTTTCTTTTTATTTACATGGCCAAAGAACCTTTTCCTACTGGTTCACTCTCCTCTGAAAGATCCAGTTCTGCTTGGCTTTTGGTAGACAGAACCTCACTTTAAGCACTATAGCTTCATATGAAATACATGACAATGAAAAAAAATCACCCGTTGTGTCATGTAACCTCTATTATTTAGTAAAAGACTGACACTCAGATGTCTCTGCAGTGGAGGCAGCTCAATGCTCTAGTCCAACGGTTCTCAACTTTTCGCAGGTTGTGACACACTTGGTGGTATATTGTGACCCTACAGGACACACAAGCCCACCTCCCCAAAGCCAAATCCAGCCATCTCCCTGGGTGTCCATGACACACTTACCACTGTGTGGTGACACAGTAATGTGTCTTGACACAGTGGTTGAGAACCACTGCTCTAGTCTTTCTCAGAAATACCATGTAGGCAGAATGGGAAGTCAGAGTTTACATGCCTTGGCAGTTTAAGAAAGGAAGTAACCTAAGGATTTAACTGCCTTGAAATGCAAAACACACTTTCTGCTACTGAATACAAAAGGACTCAGATGTAATTTCTAGGTTTAAACAATAAAAGGACAAAGAAAATAGTACATCAAGGAGGAACAAGTCTCTTATTTACGTCACTTCAATTTAAACAAAATACAGGAGAAGAAAATACTTAAACTGAACTATTCTCAAGGAAGAGGACATAAGAATTGGCAACCTCCAAATCACCAGAACTGTGACACCCAGGGAATCCGATTTATCTATATTTTGACCATTAATTTTAAATTGTTTTATTTACTAGGAAGTATATAACATTTTTTTTTATTTATCAATAAAACTGAACAGAAGAATGAGTAATGAAATCCAAACAATAAACTCAATGGGAATTCTCTTCCCTATCCTGTAGCGGCTGCACTCTGTGTGTGTGCGCGCACGTGCTCATGAAACACAGAAAGAGAGAGAGAGAGCGAGAGCAGGCATTTAAGCTCAGCTTTTTCCTGTCTATTTGGCTCCAGCCGTGGCATGTTCAGAGGAATTTCGTTTCTCTGTGGCAGAGACAAATGACACATAAAAGCCTCTTTCACTCTAGTCCATCTTTTGTTTCTAGTATAGCCTATATTTCCTATTTTACAGAACAGCTGCAGAGAACTAATTCAAATATTATGCTTGTCCTGCTGGTAACAAGTAATCATACCAACACTACTCATTCTGTCTCTTCTGTCATCAGTGTTAGACACCACACAGCCTCATTACTTCCCCAGTATCTGACCAAGATAGGGATCTGGTTGAAAGCAAACTGGCTGCAATTTAATCTCGACAAGTCAAAAGTGATGTCTGTCTGCCATGGAAAGTGTTGAGATGAATGAGGAAAGGCAGCATGTGCTTATCTACAACGGGGGGGGGGGGTGTCTGCATTTTGTCAAGATGGTTCACAGCCTTATAGCCCTAATGTATCCATTACCGCTCCCGGATCCCCCAGGCATAGTGGTGGTCCACAACACCCTTGTACATATGATTATCCAAGAGACTGGGATCTCTCTCTTCTGATTCAGGCCTCTTAACTCATTCACACCTTTGTCTTCCCCAGGCTGGTCTGCTTTCGGGTCCTTCAAGGGGATAAGATAACTCCACACTGCAGTAACAGACCCATGGCTTGGCTGCAGCTGATCTGGCTGCAGTTGATTCCCGGGCTTGCAGAGCACTAAAACCGCAGTGCGACCTGAGCTTGAGTATCTACACTACCATATTATAGGTCTGCAGCCCAGACCAGCTCTCCTGGGCTTTGAGACTGTGCCACAGATTTATCTCCATAGTGTAGTTGTACCTGAGAAGTCAGCTAGCACAGACTGCCAGGGCTTGGGTGGAGCTACGAGCATATAACAAATCTGCTCCAGACTCCACCATGACTCAATGCTCATTCTGGGTATCATTCAAAGTGGTGGTAACAGTGCTAGACAGATCTGGACCCTGGCCACACAAGGAACTGCTTTTCATCTTAAAGTCCATCGTAGCAATTAAGACCAGCTGGGATGCTCTATTTTCTGAGACTGACTTTCTCACTTAAGGACCCACATCTGTGGAACCTGCTGCTCTTTGGATTTGCCAACCCCTCCTAAAGTTGCCAGGCCCAGAGTTAAGTGATTTTCAGAGGACAATGTAAGGTGGGTTTTTTTTGTTTTTTTTTAAATACTAGCAGCTCAGGGAGAGGCAAGAGAATGTGCTATCATGCTACAGTAATAGTGCTTATGCTAATGATTATAGACAGTTTTATATTTTATAGTTTCTAATATTCTCATAAAAGCAAGTACATACCATAGTAAGATCTTTTAAGTATTACCAAACACGTTATGTGCCAGCTGCCTCCATCTCAGAAGCAAACCCAGTCATCAAAGACAGGCAGGCAATGCTACAGGCTGAATTCTTACTACATAAGTGGCACCACTTTGAAAATACTGGACCTAGAGATGGCTTAGACTTTACCACCCTGGGAAACAACCCGATCTCTCCACACCATCTTGTGGCCATCATTTTCAGTCCCTCTGGGTAAGATGCTGGTTTTACTTTTCTTACTATTTAAAGCTTTTAGGGTTTAAGTTAAATATAGAAAAAATAAACAAAGAGTTCCGTGTTACTTTTAAAGATTAACAAATTTATTTATCACATGAGCTTTCATGGGAGAAAAATCTGACAAAGTGGGATTTTCTTCTATAATAGCTTATGAGATAAATAAATTTGTTAGTTTTTAAAAGTGCCACAGGACTCCTTGTTTGTCTTCTGAACTAGACTAACACGGCTGCCCCTCTGGAACTTATAGAAAAAATGCAACTTTTAACAACTTTTCTGCTTAAGCATGAAACATGCTTCACCCATCCTGCCCAATGCTAAATTTTGCTCGAATAGTGTGATAATCAAAGACACAAATGGGAGTTCGGTCTCCCTGAACTGGTGTAATTTGGGGGGTCTCCTTCCTCTTTCTGTCTTGGAAACTCATCCTCTTTAAGCTTTACAAACTGCAGAAGGAATTTGTCCCTCCATGGCAAAGGGTGACAAAATTTCAAGTCTCTTAGAGCATCCTACAAAAAGCCTGCACATTGCCTCAAAAGGCAGTGACACTTTTGAATTGGTAGAAATGTATCTTAACTAATCCTCACCGAAGTGAAAGTCATTAGTAGAGACAAAGAAAGGTGGAACCTGGACCCTCAAGGTCATCTGTGCAATATCCTGTCCTAAGCCCAACAAACATGACTAAATACTTGTAGTCTGAGTAAGTTAACTTCACAGCAAGTCTTTCGCTCAATCAAATTTTACCCAGGAATTTGAGAGGGTGTGTTCTGTTATTTAACAAGCTATTAGCTGTGTTGCATAATGTATTGAACAAGAAGCTGAAATTTTTTGGAGCTCTACCATCAAGAATAAATATCTACTGGAATAATGGAAAACAAAATCAGAATAAAACTAGGCTATTTTGTTCTGACATTAATTGTCTAGTAGAGCTGTTTCATACTGTGAGGAAACTGTACATGTCAAGGTTGAAATCATGTAAATATTTAAATCTGCAGCTACTGCTTTTCCATTCCTGCTACCTGAACCATCAGACATTCCAGGGCTTTTTCAGCTGAACTCTTCTAAAAATAATGCACACAGGATCCAGTCTGCAGTTCAGCTGATTCCTTCAGATAGCAGGAGAGATATCTGCAGATTTACGTACCTACAAGCCCTTTCTCTGTTGACTTCAGTTGTCTCTCTTGTAGCTTGAATGCTTCCATGATGGGTGTTATTAGTCCAGTGCTTAATGTGAGAGTGACTGTGCCTCCGCATAAGCCTGATAGCCAGCCATCTGATACTATCCTTGGACAACGGAGCTGGGGAAGCATATCCAGAAAACCTTTATATGCTTCCTTACTAATAGCGTCTTTCCTGCCCCTCCACATTAACTTTGTTGGAGGGGAAGAATTAGCAGGAGTTCCGTAGAACCAGCGGCAACCAGACAAGGATGAAGCAGTGCTGGCCATTACTGGAGTCCTTGCTCAAGCTCTGCTCTCAAGCTTCAGTCACCTTAGTTGCCTTGTTCCAAAGGGGCAGCCGTGTAAGTCTAGTTCACTAGAATAAGCAAGGAGTCCTGTGCACTTAACTGCCACATGACTCCTTGCCTACTTTGTTGCCATGGTTTCAGAGAGCTTTCTCAGAACCATAACTCACAGAGGATCCCACCTCCCAGGCCCCCCCCCAAATTCCCAACATCTTACATTTCATATCTGTTCTGTGGGTGAACAGGGATAGCTGGTTCAGTAGCAGCAAGTGGGTTATGTTCATCTTAAGCAGAACCTGACATTCCAAATGATATCGGTGAACAACTGAATGACAAATATTTAAAGCACTGCTGCAGAGTTCCTGCTAATGCAGCAGCAAGAAGAATACTAAAAGCACCAGTGCTGGCATTATGGTGGATGCATATGGGGCAGAAAACAAGGTTTTTAAAATTTAAAATAGACTTTTTAAAATTTAAATTAAATACAGCATGCTCCTTGGTTTTTAAAAAATGTTTAAAATTAGTTTTGAAATTGACAAGTAATGTTAAGGAATAAATTTATTTAAATCAACTAAAATAATTTAAATTAAATAAAAAATACCTATTCAGCACTACACATTTGTTGCCAAGTTTTAAAGACAGTCAGACTAGTGAACTAGCTAAAAGACTGTAACCAGAATTTACTGAAGAGCCAAACTGGCTCTGGATAGCCGTAGCCTTTTCTGAGAGTGCAAAGAGAATATTTTCTTTGTTTCAGTTTATGCAATTAATTCAGTTCAATGACAAATTCATTCCAAGTTAAGAAACCAACTGGTAGCTGGAAAAGCCTAAAAGCTTGTTTTTCTTTTCCAATCTATGAATAAAAAGCAAGTTAAGAGGATGAGATCTATTAGTTCTAAAATTCTGAAATGTATACCAACCAGAAATACTCATTTCAATTCACTAAAGATAACTCTTCCTTTGCTTCATAAAGCAGTTAGTTTTAAAACACAAAACATATTTTGATAAACATTTTTCTTATGAATCCAGCACAACTAAGATGTTTTTAGTTAATAAAAAAACCCTGCTTTTTCAATGCATATTTAATTGATTTTGAATTTCCATCCAAATAGAGCTTGACACAAATCACAAGTAAAAAGTTAATCATCCAGTAAATAAAATGCATCATTCACCATTTTCTAAGATTGTAAAACATGGGAAAAATAAGAATCTGAATAAATGTAAGTTAAGCAACATAATTGCTTAAATACATGTGTACAGTTACAGCGTGTCCTCCTTGTGAGCAAAAAGAAGCACAATATTAGCAAGGCGCAAAAGTAAAAATATGAAACAATTAAAATATATTATTTAAATTAATCCAGCCTCCATGTAAGCTTGTCAGAGAGTAAGCAAGCATGTGAGTGAGCATAATGAACTACTACTGCTAATATCCACAGCAGGGGATCAGGTCTGGAGACTATGCAGGTATCCTGAAGCCAGTCAGGAGCCTAATATTGTCATTTTAAAATACATCTCCTTTCCAAATTAAAAAACAGAGGTATAAACATTTGGTTTTAGAAAACTTATAGAAAGTTGAAGCCCAAATCCCACAAAGAGAAAACCAAAATAATGGCTTCTTTTAAATCGTCGCCCTTACATCTTACACTTAGCCCTTCACACGTTCAAGTGCACAGGACAAAACAGAAGAGACTGAAGTTATAAATTAGAGTTGTTCACTGTTGAACTATTTGGTAATGAGTCAGTTAGCACCAACAGAAATTACAACCACCATTGACAGAAGCAGATGCAGAATACAACAGGCAACACTAGAAGCATGTACTTGGAAATAAGCAATGGCACCCTCATGGGTGCAACTCACTCACTGGATCTGAAAAGAGACAGAACACTTCCCCCACTCACTGAAGGTGATGTTGAAGACAAGACAGCTACCTGGGTTCATATTCCCCAAGCAGGGATGAAGCTGGCACCCTGCTGGGTATAAATATTTGCCTTCTTGGCTATGAACATATTTGAAAATTCATGTAATTATTACAATATGTAAACATCTGCATTTTCCAACCCTTCCTTACTTAAATAGGAATCCTGAGCAAGAGACCTCCCCTCTGTCCTCATTACAGGCCTGATCTAGTTCCCATTGATTTCAAAAGGGTGCTAGATGAGCCCTCTAAACCCACAATGTCTTTCCCCACCACTGCCAAAATCACCACAAAACCCAACTCTTCCTTTCTGGCTGGGGTCACACATTACAGCACACAGTATGTGACACTTGGACTAAGAATGCTGGGACACAGAAGCGTTGTAGAGCTACAAAAAGGGTGCTTAAAATGAGTGTGTGTTTTTGGGGATCTTCCCCCCCCATACTCTTAAAGCATATAGATTTCTAGATTAGATAAGTACGAAAACCATAGCATTTCATTATGCAATTAGTCAGTCTAATGGTTACGGATGTATTGCTCCAATGGTTCTAATTTTCAGCAATGGCTCCTAATTTTAGACAACTGGTAATGCTAATGAACTGGCTAATTTGGGCTGCTCATCAGGCTGCTATATGTTTAAATGTTACCAATTAAGCCTACAATTTATTGCACATATATTGTCAGCTATAAGTTTATAATCTAAGCTCCAGTTCTCCATATTAACCTCATCAGAGATATGAACCACAGAATCATAAAAATGTGGGGCTGGAAGGGATCGAGAAAGATCGTTAAGTCCACTCCCATGCCCTGAGACAGAACAAATCAAAATCTAGACCATATCTGACACGTTTTTTCCAACCTGTTTTTAAAACCTTCCAACGATGGCGCTTCTACAACCTTCCTTGGAAGCCTGTTCCAGAACTTAAACTACCCTTATTGTTAAAAAGCTTCTCCTAATATAGAGCCCAAATTTTCTTTGGTGAATATTTAGTCCATTACTTCTTTTCCTACCTTCACTAGACATAGAGAAGAATTAATTATTGTCCTCTTTGTAACAGTCTTAAAGTATGTTTAAAGGCTTTCATCAGGTCCCCACTCAGTCTTGTTTGCTCAGGACTAAACATGCCACCCCTCACTCACTATTATTTTATTTTTTTTAAACCAAACCTTTCCCTAAGGGTCAGGCTTGCTAACCTTTTTATTGTAGTAGCTGTCTCTCCTGAACTCTCTCTAATTTGTATTTCCTGAAGTGTGGTGCCCAGAACTGGACACAGTACTCCAGATGAAGACTCATCAGTGTCAAGTGAGACCCTTAATCCCTGTATTTTACATATGACATTTCTGTTAATCCACCCCAAGATGACATTAGCAGTTTTTGCATCTTTGTCACATTGCTGACTCATGTTCAGTTTGTGAGTCACGATTATTACCATCTACTCAGTCACTCTCTATTTTGTAGCTGTTCGCTTGATTTTTCCGCCCTAATTGTAGTACTTTACATTTATCTTTCCTGAATTTCATCTTGATTTCAAACTAATTGTCTAAGTCAGAGGTGTCAAACATATGACTCATAGGCTGCATCTTCCATCTGGCCCATGACTGTCCTCTGCAGGACCACACTCTCTCCCTAATGGGGGTGGGGGTGGATTCCCATTCCCATTGCTCTACAGTGCTGCCAAACTGTTAGTTCTCACAACATTGCAGAGCACTGGGCATGGAGAGAGAGCAAGTGCAAGCGAGCGCATGTGGTATCCCAGAGTGCAGTCTTGCATACTTAAATAACTTACCTAAACATCCTTTAACCCACTGTTTCCCTATTTGGCTTGCATTCCTTCTACCTTGTTATTAATTATGTTGAGTATTTTGTCACCACTGAACTTTTTAGTGAATATTGAAGTATAACAGGCATTTAACACATCAGTCTTCTTGATGTCACCACTTATTAGCTCTCCATTCCCACTAGGTAGAGGACCTCACTTTCCTTCACCTTTCTCTTGCTTCTAATATATTTAATTAACCTCTTTTAATTGTCTTATGTCCCTTCCTGGGAGTGACTCATTTTGTGCCTTAGCCTCTCTCATTTTGTCCCTTTGTGCTTCTGGTATTCTTTTGCATACTTCCTTAGCAATTTATGTGTGTTTCCACTTTTTGTATGATTTCTTTTTGGGATTTAGGGCATTGAAGAGCTCTTACTATTTTTCTGATCTTTCCTTTGCATTAGGATAGCTTGCACTTGTGCCTTAAATATTGTCTTCTGAGAATCTGCTAGTTCCCCTGAATTCCTTTATCCCTTCTTCCTTGAGAGCTTACCTGCTAGTTCTCCAAGTTTGTTGAAGCCTGCTTTTTAGAAACCCACTATCCTTATTAAACTGTCTCCCCTCCTTCCTGTCCTTAGAATAATGAATTCCATCATATCATGATCACTTTCACCCAAACAGACTTCCACCTTCCGATTCACAACCATTTCATTCTCATAAGTCAGAATCACCTGCAAAATTGTTGTCCCACTGGTTACTCCCTCCAAAATAGAAGTTGTCCCCCATACATTTCAATAGGTCTCTATCTGCTCACTTTCTTTATATGAACTAGGGAAATGGGCTAGAATCATATCAAAAGTTCATTAAAAAAAAGGGTTGTAGTATTAACGTATAATTTATGCATCCAAAATTGTGTATGGAGTATCAAGGGGAGAAGGGTTTCCAATACAACTCTAGACAACTAATGGGGGTACTGAATCTTATCTGCATCAGGCACATATTGGCATTTTCATTACACCATTGCTGACATTTTTATATTAAAACTTAAGCCTGAGAATTTAAACTTTTTCCTTTGTATATAAATACAAATTATTGTTATCAGTTTCGGCCCCCACCCAAACACCTTTTGCTTTTTAATGCAGAAACTTCTCTACACTGAATTTTTAAAAATCTAAGTGACACTGTTTAACTTAACGTTCCTTTTCATCACAGAAGGAGCAAATAAATTAACAGTCTTCAGTCAAGAAAAAAAGGATATTTGCAAGTTCAGTGGCACATGCAGTTATGAAAGTAGCTTACAATTTTATGGAAAAGATTCAAGTTTTGTTGGGAATACAAAAGGGTCTTTGACCAAATCAATGCTACAGGCTTGTGCAACAGAGTATCATTTTAGAAAAGCAGTAAGGGAAGCATCGCTCACTTTCTAACGTAAGAATAACCTCCATGTATCATATTATATGATAAAGAGAAGGTTAAAATGCATCTCTTAACAATAATTGATGATTCATGTATTACAAACCAGAAGGGACCATTGTGAACATCCAATCTTAATTTCTGTATAACACAGAAAAATCAGATCTTCCTGAATTACTTCCCATTTGAACTAGAATATATATGTCAGAAAAATATCTAATTTTGATTTAGAAATTTTCAGTGAAGGAGAATCCACCATAACCCTTGATAAATTGTTCCAATAGTGTATTACTCTTACTGTTCAACATTTGTGCCTTATTTTCAGTCTACTTTCAACTTCCAACCAGTGGATCTTGTTAAGCCTTTGCCTATGAGACTGAACAGTCCTTTATTATCAAATTTCTGCTCCCCATACAGGTATTAATAGACTGATCAAGTCTTCCCTTAACCTTCTTTTGGTGAAGCTAAACAGATTGAGCTCCTTGAATCTGTCACTATAAGGCATGTTTTCCATTTCTTGAATCATTCTTGTAACCTTTTTCTGAACCCTCCTGAATTTATCACTATCCTACTTGAAATTGTGAATGCCAGTTTTAGATGCAGCACTCCAGTTGCTGTTGCAAAAGTGCCAAATACAAACGGTAATATAAACTCCCTACTCCAACTCAATATTCCAGGGTTCAAGTAAGCATGAATGCCCCAGAACACTGTTCTGGGGTCCAGAAATTTGCGGAGCCAGCATTTCAGGCACCTAAAAAATAGAAAAATTGGGCAGAGCACAATTGGGCAGAGCTCTAGCTGCTTGGTGTGTACAGGCTGGCAGTTTTCTAATCTCCCATCCTGAGCATGGTCAGGTGTATGCTCAGGGCACGAGCAGCCTGGCCGGGAAGCGACTCATCAGGACACCTCTGCAACTCCAGCTAGATAGGGGGAAGCGACCCTGGGGGTCAGGGACTCAGTGAGTGGGAGGGGAAGGGGAGGGAGGGGCGGGGAGCTGGCGCATGGACTGGAAAGGAGTGGGAGAGTTGGGGAGACAACAGGGAAAGGGATGGGGGGTGGGGTCAGGGTGTCTGTAGCTGGGTCAGGGAAATGGGTCAGGGAGCCAGCAGGCTGGCAGGGATGGGGCCTGAGAGGGTTGGGGAGCTGGTGTGGAAGGGCCTGAGGGTCAGTGAGCCAGCAGGAAGGTGGGTCTGGGAAGATGACGGTGGGGGACTCGGTCTGGGGGTGTTGGGGAGCCAGCAGGGAAGGGGCCGGGGATCAGGAGTTAGCGGGTTGAGGAAAGGGGGCCAGGGTTGTGAGCTGGTGGACAGGCATGTTGGGGAGTCAAGAGATTGGGGATAGAGGCTGGGGAGCAGGCCGGTTGGGCATCAGGGAAGGGTCCTGGGAGTTGGGGAGTCAGGAGGTCAGGGAAGGGGGCCAGAGTCAGAAGCCAGTGGGCAGGTGGGTGACGGAAGAGGGCGGGGAGCTGGTGGGTAGGTGGGTCAGAAAAGGGGTCAGGGAATCTGCAGGTTTGGGAGCCTGCGGGCAGACAGGTCAGCCATATGAGAAGTGTTCGGGGGAGGTTGGGAGTCAGCAGGTCAAGGACGGGGAAGCAGTGGGTGGGTGGGCTGGGAAAGGGGCTGGAGTTGGGGAGTCATGGGATCTATATGCGTGATATAGAACTAGAAAGAACCATGAGAGATCATGGAGTCCAGTCCTCTGCATTCTTGCAGGACCAAGCACCATCTAGGGGGCGCGGGGGCAGCGTGTCAGGCTGGGGTAGGGGGATGGAGGGGGCAGTGTATGAGGCCACGATCAGGGCCCAGGGACGGTGGAGGTGTAGCGTGAGGCCGGAATCAAGGTCAGGGAGGTGCTTTGGGATGGAGAGGGCAGCATGTGAGGCCAGGATCAGGGCCAGCATTTTTATGGAGCAAATACTGATGCATATAGTACTGAGAAGTAGTTGCAAATGCCTACCTGGGCTGGGGCCCACACATGCATGAAGGGGACAATACAGGAAGGGGGCCCAGAGATTAGGAGGGTTCTGAGGCCCATCAAATTATACTTTAACTACTGCAATATTCCCGTGTTTACATCCAAGGCTAGCTTTAGCCCTTTTGATCACAGCATTACACAGTCCTTTCACGAGTTACTACATGTCAGGACAGAGTCCCACAACCTAAGAGTACGACCTACCATTTTTTATGTTTAGAAGTAGTACTTTCCATCTGAACACATTAAAACATGTAATTTTTTTTTCTTTTTGCCCACATACAGTTTACAAAACTATTCAGATCACTCCTGATCAGTGGCCTGTAATCATTATATATCATGCCCAATTTTTTGTATTATCTGCAAACTTTATCAGCAATAATTTTGCGTATTCTTCCAGGTGATTGATAAAAGTGTTAAATAGAAACAATCCCCTCAGGACTCCACTAAAAAGCACACCCATCAATATGATGACCCAATAACATACCAGTTAATCACTTTTCAATGCATTTAATGTGTGCTGTGTTGATTTTGTATCCTTCTACTTTCTCAGTCAAAATTTTAGGTGGTATCAATTCAAATATCTCACAAGAAGTAGACAGCATCAATGCTATTATTTTTAGTCAACCAAACCAAAGATGACACAGATGCATTTATAGATACATAGTGTACTACAATGGTGTTCCAAACTGAGAAAGCTGATCTTTCTTGTTGCACACTGAGGGCCGTCTACGTTACCAACTTTTGTTGATAAAAGTCAGTGTGGCTCAGCCAGGGCTGGGAGGTCCCACAGACTGACAAGCCTTGGGGCCGGGGCAGGTCGGTGTTCGGGGGGGGGGAGGGAACAGCACACTTGCTACATTAGGCCAGTGGTGGTGGCACTCTAGGGCCAAGGCTTGGAGTGCTGTCGGGCTGCCACACCAGGCCCCCAAAGCCCGGCAGACTGTGACTGGCCAGGCCAGCCAGTTGCTGGGGGACTGACTGGTGCAGTGTGGGCTGGAATGCCAGCAGCACTTAGGACAGGACTGGATTTTTGCAGGGTGGTGAGGCCACTCGGTTAGCTTGGGGCTGCAGCCCCTAAAGCCCTGCCCTAAAGTGGCACTGCCAGAGACAGGCAGATAGAGCCCAACTGTTCCCCATGCTGCTGGGGAGCTGAATGGCTGTCCCCCACTGCCTTGGCAGCTGGACCAAGCCCTGGGTGGCTTCCCATGGCTCCTACAAGGGAAACAGGGAGAAAAGTACTGAGAAGACTCAATAATTAAGTCATGACAAATTACTTCATTCTGTGGGTAGTAAGAATCAAACTAAAACTGTGAAGACAATTGCCTTTAAAGAGAGACTTCTAGAGTCATACATTTACCATATGAAACCTATTTACAGGGCTCCCTGTAATCCAGGACAAAAGAAACCACCAAGGTCTGCAATGAATTCCTAGCCATAAAAGATAATCCATAACACTGTGCAATGCAAAGAAAAGCTTCATTGTGATTTTCTATTTACACACACAGTTCAAATATTCAGTCCTTGTTGTGTGCTTGCTGTTGCAGTCTGCTATTACTGTAAGAGAATCTACACTTTGCAGCCCCTACAAGTAGAGTTGCTTGGAAAAATTTTGATGAAACATTGATTTGTCTGAAGTTGCTGATTGAGCAACAAGAAAATCTTTCTTGGAGACAGCCTGATTTCACCAGTGGTCTAACACCCCCCCCCCAGCCTGCTTGCTCTGCAGCTCAGGTGCAATCCACATGGCAGGGGACCCTAGGGTTTCCAGGAGTAGTTCACCATATAGACTGCCCAGGTGCTAGAGCTTTATTTCCTTTCGTGGACAATTTCAAAATGTGGGGGGTTTGTTTCTAATAAAATCAAATTCTAAAATATCAAACTCCCCTGTAAAATGGAATTACGTTTCTCTTCCCAGCTCCACAAATTGTAATCAAAGACTGAGGCTAATTACAAACACCATTTTTGTACAACACACACAACATACTCTCTCTCAGGATCTGAGAGTAACTTGTTAACAATAATGAACAGTACTGCATACAGCAACTGTAAGACTTTTCACTGTAAATCTTTCTTCAGCTAGTTCAGTGCTGTAGAAAGATATCTGCTATATGAAGAGTCTGTTTTTTCTCAGTTAACTTGGGTTGTGTCTCCTGAACACCCACACTCACATCTGGAATGTAGGCAGATTGACACAAGGCATTTGGAAATCCTTCCTATCTAGCTTGCACAATGGGAGCCATCATGAAATTCCCTAAATGAGGCCACAGGTACGTTATTTTTAGAAAAGGGGGAGAATAGGATTTAGACTAAAAAGTTTAAGTATAGGGCTGTGACCAGTGGCTGCAGAGTACAAAATGGTAAAGCATCCAGGGACCATGTCAGAGAACAGACTCTTTATTTTCAGTTTCCAAGGTAAATGCCAGTACCATGACTAAAGGAATAACAACTAACTAGGGGTAGCAGAAGCCCTGATTGAAACCATTATGTTTCACTCACTCACTGTGGCTGATCATGCCTACGAGGACTTCCTTCATTATATACAAGTGTATAAGATAAAAAATACAAATCTCTAGGATAGTCAGGTCAGACTACATGCACAGTAGTGACACATTTTACTCTAGGAAGGCAGAAATTTCCAGACATGATAGATGTGTCAAGTTCTCTTGTCAGAAGAAAAAGGTGCTGTTAGAACTCTAGTTAACCTTTGTAGCAATTCTAAATTCACAATACTATTCTGGAATCTTGTCTGGGGAAAGCAGATCTCTTGCTTCTTGCCTTGAAGTTACCAGGTGCTTTAAATACATGATAAAATTTCTAATGGGACAATAAAGATGAAACAGGGCAGGAAGGAACTGGGGAAAACCAAATCAGAACGTGTTTATGACACACAGCAACTATGCTGCCTAAGTGTAATCAAGTGCTTTACTAATGTGAAAAATCTTTTTTTATGAGATACAGGAGAAAGTTACCTTTGAAAGTCTACTCCAAAGGAAAAAAAAATCTAATCAAAGACATTTGTCAGCCTTATTAAATGCAGATGCATAGGCTAAGAGGCAGGAAAATATCTCTGCTGAAGAAAAAGACTGGCAAAAAAACCCAAAAACCTGGGGTGTATGCAAGTACCTGGAAACCCAGTTCAATTCCTCATCTTACCAAATCCTAAATATATCTGGGTGGCTCTTCAAAGACAGACTAATATGCAACATGTCTGTCTGATGTATTTTTAACTTAAATCCAAGTTTTTAACAAACCAAACCAGACCAATGCTCTCTATAACAGCAATGAGTACAAAATACTAACCTAAGAGAAAAAACATTCAGAAATGAAGGCGATTCACCAGTAATTCAACCAACCCAAACTGACTGCTGATAGTTTGAGAATACTAGTTTCATGTAATTACTCAGTATGCTTTAGTTTAAAGGACTTAAAAGGCATTGTGATTAACTCTTCATGAAGAAAAGCTGCCCTTTTACCTTTTCTTTTTAAAAGAAAAAGAAACCACCCTTTCCTCCTGACAACTTTGTATCATAAGCAGCATTTAATTTTGAATTACCTAAGAAATGTCATGAACAGCAATTTGGCCAACTAAATTTACCCAAAATTTTCATTGGGTAATTTAATCATATCTCTACTTTTGTTTTCCTGGGGGGTGGGTTGGTGAGTTAACAGCAAAAGATCCCAATTTAAAATAAGAATATTCGTTAATCATATTAACAGACTTCTCTCAGTTGAATGTATTTTGCAACTGTTTATATAATCATATAATTTAAGGTACTGTCTCCCAAAGTGAAGTTTTTATTCAGAGCAATTTTCCAGAACTTGTGAAAAACATTTTCCTAAATGTTAAATGAAATAAAACAACAGTTTTATGATTAGATCCAAAGAGCCTTGCGGAGTTTGCAACATAAAATATTGTGCATTGTATTAAAGCATGAGGAATAGGAAATTACATGGACTCATCTCTTCCCTATGTCCCAGATGAGAGAAATGGAAAAAAATCAAACATCACATAAGGTGAAAAGTGGACTGGATGTTTAAAGTTCTTTCAGTGTTAATCTAAATTATATTTAGAAACCAAGGTCCACAGATTTATTTTAATAAAACCTATTTTTTTAAATACAAATGCTATTTTTAAGTGATATAACAATAGCAAATTGTATAACATTCTCTATTTAATCTCTAATATCTGTTTACTCTAACAGGACTGTGATCTGTTGGCCTAACTTATCTAAAATTCAGCACATAGCCAGGAACTCATGAGTTCTTAAACTGGTTGTGCTCTTAAGTCACTGCCGTTTTGAACGTTTGACCACTCACTTGACCTCTCCCAGCCCTGCCCAACTTATTTATAGCCCAGTGATAACAATAATTATTCTCTTTGGGATGTTATGATGATTAATTAATGCTTATAAAGTGGTATACAGATGTTGTTTATTATTATTATAACTAGACCAAGACGGACAGAGTGAATCTTGGTTCTGAAAGAGAAAAATGATGTATACAATTGACTTGAGAACTGTTTGTTTTCTAGCCTGCTTTCAAATATCCACTAAGAGATTTGTCTGCCTGATCCATAATACCCAAGTTCCTCAAATGAACATTTGGAGAAGCAAATGAAATGACATGAAACAGAAGAACTAAAGAGATTACCTATTTCTCTCTTATTTCCTGCAGATCATTTCCAGATTATTTTTCTGCCCGAAAGTACAGGCTTCATTATTAAAGATGGACAGAATACACAGTACATTCAGTGGAGGCCAGTTGTTCAGGAAATAACTATCATTTGGTAAATGGTATAATAAACACTTCAGGATTCTTGATGCAATGGGTAATGAGCCAGTGAAATCATAAGTGTATAATGTCAGTATTAAGATTATACTATGTCTCACATTATATATCTAGACACAAACATGGAAGCATCTGCAGCTATATAATATTTCTGCTATTACACTTACGTTCTTCTTGGTAGCAAGTCACTTTTTAAAACATCAACTAACATTTTAATTTCATTTTTCCCCTCATTCTCTTTCATTTTACCTCTAGTCTACCTATATAAATCACATGCCTTTGTACATCAGTACAACTGATTGAACTATATTCTGAAGCATCAGAGATCCCCAAACTAAATGCGATTTCACAGCAAGTCATCAGCATGCATCTAGCTCATGCAGTGGAAGGCAATTTAAATCCCCAGTGTATTCTCCATGCCACCATGGAGAATAATGACATCCCAGAACATATCCCATTCATATTACAGCAGAAGGGGTAATGAATTACATAGATAATTCAGCTATTCACTATTAAAAGATTACCCCAGTAAAAATGAAGGTTTTTGGAGGTAAATGATCATGTGTTGACATAATGTGAGCAAGATAGCTCACACTATTATTGATATCCTGCTACATTATATGGGCTAGATTATTGCTGAGTTCTCAGATAATATTACATTTCAAATGTTTGGATCGTAGTCCCATGTCATAGTGTCTACTCCAAAATCCTCAAATATCCAAATTTTACAGTACTGTCCAGACTTCCTTGTGCTTTTCTTTCTGAAACCATTAGACATTTACACCAGCATCCTGAGTGACAATTATAGGTTTTGAAACAAACTCTCATTTTAAGCATCATTTCCCTGAAAAGCTATTTTCTATTAAAGTAGCATCACACTCGCCCCCTCATCAAACAGCCTGGATTATGTTAAGAGAAACCTCAAGCACATACTTTTGAAGTAAGTTCAGTGACAAGTGAAGAACGAATGGAACTAGATTTCTTCCTTACGGGCTGCATGCAAAGGTACAGTTTTACAGAACACTACTCAGTCACAAAGCTCAGAAGCACAGCATCATCTAATTCATATGAACTTAACAGGGACCATTTCCATCAGCTCTACTTAAGCATCTTCCTAAGGTCGATTAAGAAATAACTTAAAAGTTAGATTCACATCCGCTTCCTCTCCCAAATATATCTCTGCTGTTCAGAGAGGATGGCAAGAAGGCCTATAGGAAGAAGTTAAACTGTCAGAGAACATCAGTAGCTACAGCAAATCCTCTATAAGTGATTTTGCAAAGTCTGTTTCACTTTCTGTCTGAATGAACAACAAGCCTACTTTCATTGCAGAAATAAGACAAGAAGAGGATTTGTATGTGGACACAAAACCATGCATGACTAAGACAAATGCCATAGCAGGGATTTCTGGAGGTTCAGTATAAAGAAAACAGTTTCCTGGAGAAAAGCATGCCATGAAGTTAAAATCCAGGGGAAAAAACAGTGTTACTCCAGTAATGAAGAACAAACCTGTTTTCCTTTTTTAATGACTATTCTCGTCTTAACTTACCTAGAAATCTCAGATTATCTTTATTTCATCAATTTGCTTCCAGATGTTTTTTGTATTGACTAGTCAGAGTTGTTCAAGAGGACTTTGCCATTCTCCCACTTCAGCGCATTGTATTGGAGCCCCTTGTGTAAAGGGACAAAGGTAGTGAAGCTGACCTCCTGTACTCCTCTAGCTAAATGTTTAGATATTTTTCTAAGCCAACATGGGCACTTCACAATTGGCTAATACAACCATTACCCTTCTTTCCTTCAGTAAAGTGAGGGATCAGTTGTGAAAGTCCAATCTTGGGACTTGTATCTATTCCTGCACGGGAGGCAGAAAGAAAGCAGATGCAAGAAGTTTTAATCCCTTTACACATGTACGCAGGAACCAACTTCAATGGCATTTTGCTGCCCTAGAGTACGAGAATGATAGAGCTCTCTGTCCCCACAAGCAGAGTTTGGCCTATGTAAGGCTCATTGGACCTTTGTCCAGTAAAAGAAATTGTTACTGGGAAGCCCCCAAATCACCATTTAAAAAGACTATGCAAAAAATAAAAATAGAGGTATTTGAGTTTCAAGATTAATAGTGTCTCTACATATGCCATGAACTACTATCATCACCATGTTTCACATAATGGTATACTCTCCCTACATCTTGAACACATTTTATGATGTTAACTATTGGGTTCAACATTACAACAGCACTTTTCCTGACATATTAACACTCTTCTTGTTTCTCAGCTAGTATATTTTACTTTGAAAAGTAACAAAAGGGAAGAGCTGGTTGGACATTTTCAGGTGAAATATCTTTCACTGGTAAATGTCAATTTGTTGAGACAGACAGTGGGGAAAAAATTGGTTTCTACGATGAACTCAATGGAAATTTATTGATTTTTTTCATAAAAAAGATGTTGAAACACCCTGATTGGACATTTTCAAAACAAAAATTTCATTTTTCAATTGAAAATTATTTTTTGTTTTGAATATTTAGTCAATTTACTCAAAAAGGTGGAAAAATTACAAGTCAATTGAAACAAAATGTTCTGCAATGATTGAAAGGAAAATCTTAGTTTATCCAGTCTGAATTTTTATTTTGTTCCCAGCATACTGGTTCGTCATATTTCAAGATGAAATTTCAAAAACTCTTGCATAGTGGGAAAACTGTTTCTTGCTCAGCTCTAAAAATTGAAACTTTACCTTACATACCATACTGCTTCCTCTGAATTCAGTTATATTAAATTGTTGCTACATTTTACTCCTGTTAATCTGCAGGCTCAATAAAGCTAGTAGAAGGAAAACTGGATTTTATTCCCATTTGTGAATTAGCAGTAGAATTGTTAAATCCATTCCAATTAACAAGTTAAATTCTGCTCTGATTATATCTGTGCAATGCAACTAAGGAAAATGGGACTGCGCAGTTCTAACAACGCTAATTACCTGGCCTCAAAAACCTTTGTATTTGGGTAGTAACAACTGAGCACAAAGAAATACGTCTTGACTATGACATCTCAGGGAGAGTTTGCAGAGCTTACAGTTAAAACCTACTTGTGAACTGAGAAATCTGTTATGGAGTTATTACAGAACTTGGGCACTTTTTGTGTCACTATGCAAGGAAGAAGGGCACTTAGTGTCTTAAACTAAACTCTTCCTAGGTAGTTTGAGAAAGGCTTCACTTGGAAGAGCTGATTCTACTGTATCCGTGTAACCCAAAAGAAAATGCATAGTTCTAAAGAACATTTTTATATTGGTTCAGTTGATTCACACAGGCACAACTCATGGCAACAATGAACTGAGCCACCCATTGACTTCAATGGGCTATGAATGAGACCCTGGAGGTTTTCACCACTGTTAAGGCACTATCTTCCCGGTTTTATGGTTTCACATCAATGCACGTTAGTTGACAAGTTTGCTAATTTGTTCTCTAATAAGGTCAGAATGCTTCAAGATGTCCTTGGCTAGATTATTGGTATTATTTTGAATCCAGCTTTATGATGGCTTCTCTAAGCCCCTTCTGCTTCATTCTGACCATTTTACTCAGTTTCAGTTGTTTTGATTTCTACTGTCAAGCTGAGTACTTGCTTAGTTTACCCTGTGCTTTCTGTTTTTCCCCTGAAGCAACTAACTTATTTTGCTCTTAATTCCATCAATAGTGATATTAATTCACTCCTGGTTTCTGGAATTTTTCTATCTATGTCCAAATGTGTACCGGTAGTCTCAGTTCTATAGAAGTCTAATATAGAAATCCACGTTATCAGGAATTTTCACCCTAGTACTTTGCTCTATTATCTCAAAATTGCTAAAGTGCACTGACCTGAATCAAATCTTGCTGTTTCTTCAAAAGACCAACATGACTATTCAAAAAATGGATTTCAAAACTGAACAGATACTGAAGTGACACTGCCTCATTAAATGTCTATAAAAATCTTGCCACTGCTAACTCACATGAATTGTCTTCTGTGTTGATTTCTATGTATCTCGTCTGCACAATTGAATACAATTAATCATAAGATGTTTATAGGTACATCCAAATTTGGTATCCAGGGGCTTTTCACTCTTATGACTGGAGTCCTTCCTCATATGATGTCTTTTTGTGTAAAATTATTCTTTTTCTTATCTTGCTTTTTAAAATTTCCTGTGGATATTCAGTGGGATTCTGCTCTGGGCCCACTGCTTTATTTTTTTTATAGCAACAGTCACTTGGTGCTGTTAATTAAATCTCATTGCTTCAATTATCTGTATGTAGATGATGTGTCAATTTACATTTCTTTCTAGGTGTTGGGTTTTGTTTGTTTTATCCTGAAGGCTTTCTTCTTCTTCTTCTTCCTTGTTTTTGCTGAAGGCTTTTACTTGCAATGTCTCTCTTTGGCTGATCTTTACAACTGAGTGCTTGAGCCTCTTACTGAGCAGGAAAATGAAGAAACTGCAGTATTCTGTTTTCTAGTTTTTTTTTTTAACTTTGGGTCTTTTTGCTTTGAGGAAAACACTTCCTTTCGTTAACAGATCTTTAGACTGTTACAATTAAAAAGTTCTTTTATACTCTGACTTTTTAAACTCAAATTGTGGGAAAATATTTGGAAACTGCAGTTTGCATTTGGTAAATACTTCCAAAGTTGGTGACTGGTTGATAGATTCTGTGACTAAAATCTTGAGTGTTTCTCTGCTTCATCACAAGCATGGTCTTCTTGCAAGTCTTCAATAATATTCCCTTTTTCGTTTATAAGTTGGCATAGCATTACATAGCCCATTTCATTTTCTTGTTCGCTACTCATTTCAAGAACTGGTCACTTCTAGATTCTAAATATTAAGGTTTAGAATTCTCTTTGATATCTAAGGCACACATCTCTACTACAACTTTATGCTTGCCAGGCTTGTTTTGTGTCTCTATTCCATCTCTCCTGCTCCATTAAACTTTAACCTTTGAACTCTTTGAATTATTTTTCCATTTAGTTTTATGGAACCTTGTGAATGAAACTCAGCTAAGCTCAACCACACATGATGCAATGTTCAGCCCTTCTAGGCATGGACCCATCTCTATACAAGTGAGAGATTCAGTTTAAATCTGATCTGTACAAAGAAGACAAGACTCTTAACAATAAATTTTTTAAAACTATTTCCAAAGGACATCAGCCAAATTCATCAAGTTGTCCACCACCCAAAACAGTTGCACTATAACTTCTTATTGTGTTTGAATTCTTGTATGGTGCGTGTATACTTGTTAAGATGATAGTCTGCAATAAATAAATATCTGAGGACAATTAAGAGTCACCATATTGACTAGAATCTCTCTCACGGCCACTAATATAAAGGTCCACTAGAAGTTGGATTTTTTCCCATGAAAGTTTGTGATAAATAAATTTGTTAGTCTTTAAAAGTGCCACAGAACTCTGTTTAGCCATACAACGTCCTCCCTTAGAGATGTCTTCCACAGATTTGGGTCCATCAATCTCTGTGGGCAGACAATTAAATATTTCATAGTGAGTCTTCTCCACAAGATTATTCTTTATTTCTTTATGCCTTAATTCTCTCTCTCTGTAATAGGCATCTCTCCCATGCCAGAAGAAATAAATTGACATCTGATGACTCAGAAGTGTTATCCTTGCTTACAAACACTGATATGAAGAATGGCAAATAGTTAGGGCACTGCCCTAGAACTTGGAAGATGCTAGTTCAATTCCCTGCTTTACCAAAAGCTTTTTACCTAACCATATGCTTTAATAAATATGTTAGTCTTTTAACGTGCCACAGGATTCCTTATTCGTTTTGCTGAAACAGACTAACATGGCTACCGCTCTAGAAGTTTTACGTGACCTCGGGTGAGTTATTTAGCTTTTCTGTGTCTTGGTTACACATCTGTAAATGTGTCTAACAACCTTTTTCCTTTGTTGTAAGGGTGTTATGAGGATAAATACATGAAGGATTTTGGGCATTTTGAGATCAGTGGATGAAAAACACTTTATAAGAGTTAGGAGACAGAATAATAAAACCTAATTTATCAGATAAAGATGTACAGTGTTTTCCTGCAACCTAAATTCATAGCATTTCAAATGGCTTACGTGTCAGTCCACCAGGTCTCTACATGAATATAGAAGGAATTTAAAACACTGTCACGGCATTTCGCAAAAGATAGACAGGTAGCTAAGGAGGTAGATAGATAAACACACACAAAACGCATCAACAGCTTGTTAAATGTTCTCATTTTAGCTCTTATGTAAACTTAACTATGTGTGAACATACTTTGTTTAGGTAAAGCTATAGACCAAAAATGATAATGCATTGATAATACAGTTATGGTTTACTGCATGTTGCTTTACTCAGTGTTGGGTTGATCTCTAAGTTATGAAACTGTAGTGGTAAATCCTGAACTACTAAATTATTGAAAACTTGGGCCAGTGAGGGTTGTTGTGGTGGGGTTTTTTTTGGTGTTTCTTTTGTAAGTTAAAAAGAAAAATCCTTCACTGAAAGATTAACTTATCTGCATACCCATCCATAAATGGATATCTAGTATGTGCTATAAGGAGGGCTTTGGCATGTACTGTATGGTCACCGGGAGGCATTCATGGACAGATGACTGTTCTCTTGGGATAGACTACAACTGAAAAGCGAGGGAAACAGGCTTCTGGGAGGCAGGTTAGCACAACTGATTAAGAGAGGTTTAAACTATGGAGTCAGGGAAGATGCCTGGATAATCTCCACACCTGATATCAGCACTGAGAAGAAGAAAAATCAAATAAGAAAGGACACCTAGTTAGGGAGCAACATGGAGGTTAGAAGGAGGGGTGGTGTGTAAATACCAGTCTAGTGGGCGATATTGGCCATAGAACGACTGTGCCAGATCAGGCAAAAAATATGAGTGAAGCAAGCAGCAAAACCTAAAATGTTTATATACTAATGTGAGAAGTCTGGGTAACAAGAGTAGGACTACAAGGATGGTTTGTGGAATGGAAAACCTGCCTTATGAGAGGAGACTTAAGGAGCTTAGCTTGTTTAGCCTAAACAAAAGAAGGTTGAGGGGAGATACTATTGCTCTCTATTAATACATCAGAGGGATAAATACCAGGGAGGGAAGGAATTATTTGAGTACAGCACCAGTGTGGACACAAGTGCAAATAGATACAAACTGTCCATCAGGAAATTTAGGCTTGAAATCAGATGCAGGTTTCTAACCATAAGAGGAATAAAGTCCTGGAATAGCCTTCCAAAGGGAGTTGTGCGGGCAAAACACATAACTACCTTCCAAACTGAGCTCAGTAAGTTTATGGAGGCGATGGTGTGATGGGACAGTCACCTTGGAAACCGACTGATCTTTGGCTACCGGTGGTAGATATGTCAGTGCACTAAGAAGAGAGGGCAGATAGGGTGGGTTCTGAGTTATTATAAAGAATTCTTTCTTGAGTGACTGGCTCATGAGACTTGCCCACATGCTCTGTGTTTAACTGATCGCCATATCTGGGATCAGGAAGAAATTTTCCACAAGGGCTGATTGGCTAGGGCTCTGGGGGTTTTCGCCTTCCTCTGTAGCATGGAGCATGGATCACCTACTGGTGAATTCTCTGTATGATTTAAGGACTTTAATAACTCAGTTATAGGTTAGAGCAGTGTTTCCCAACCAGTTTGCTATGGCACACAGGTGTGCCATGGAATTTTTTAAAAAACTACTCAAAGAGTTCTGGATTGTTTATGAATATTCATGAGTTTATTTGGAGGCTATATGGTGCTGTGCCTCAAAATAATTAAAGGCATCCAGGTGTGCCATGGCAGAGAAAAGGTTGGGAATGACTTACTGATGGAGTGGGTGGGTGAGGTTTTGTGGCCTGCACTGTGCAGCAGGTCAGACTAGGTGATCATATGGGTCCTTTCTAACCTTAGAGTCTATGTGGACAGCAGATTATAGTATGAAATAAGTTTTTCACAGTAGATCCCAGCCTGTAGTGGTTTTTTTCTGTATGACAGAATCATCTCCTTGCAATTTTTTTTTTAAACTCTAACCCAAACCCAGAAAAGACTAAACCCATTCATTTTAGCAGGGGCACCAGGTTCGTATTATTTTTGGTGGTGCCTAATCCCATGATGGGTCCTGGCGAGGGTACTGCACCCATTTCACATGGGAGAGGAGTGGGGCTGGGAAGGGGGCGTGTTTGCCACACAGTACTGCTTGGGGTTGAGAGCAACTCCTAGCTAGGACATTGGGCCCCCATGGGGAAGAATGGGGGAGGGGGTTGGACCCATGAGGGGAGTGTAGCTGCTCCATCCATCCTGGCCATCCACTGGGTGCATCAGGAGGGAAGAAGAACATCTGGCCACCCTGGGGGCTGCTGCACTCAGCACCTCCCTGGTTGAATGCCACTCAAGGCTCCATGGCTGGTCCCATAGCACCACAGAAACACTGGTAGAGCTGGGCCCACCACCTTCAATGCTGGTGGAGCCTTGGCACCATAGGACCATATAACTCACTGCCTATGTACTTCAACTTGAATACTTCCACAAGATAAGTGGAAGTCAGTATTGCAGATAAAATAAATGTTAAGGATGAACTTTCTCTCTCTCTCGTGTATCTCAGACTATCTAAAAGGGGATGCATTTCTAACTTCAATGATAGATCACATATTACACCACAATGAAGCTTCCCTCACTCTTTCCTCATCAGAAATGTATGTCTTTGTAGAATACTGAAGTATTTCTGTGACACAGATTGTTTATAGTAATTTCCAAAAAGGAGCTGCAAGAAAACCAGATCCATGGTATTACAGCAGTAGGGACTAAAGACAGTTACCCATTCAGAATTAGGAAGCTGCATTCCAAATTGTTTTTCACCACTCTCTAGATACAACACACTTTGCATGCAAGTCAACAAATTCGGTAGTTTACACAGAGCCAGTCTGCAAGAATTACAAGCCTCACAATAGAGAGGTTTCCCAAAACATCACAGGTGTTCATATTAAAGATACCACAGATACAATTACATCTATAGTTTGAAGGATTTTAAATTGCTGTTTTAATTTTAAATTTAAATGAATTCAGCAAATATGTATCATATATAATGAAAGGGTTCAACAGTAATGGCTGTGGGCAGACAGGATTCCAGGGTTGAAAATTCATCCATGTAACTTTTCAAAGTGTTTGAGGATCTACTATTGCAATTCCAATGCCTTCTTTGGCAGATTCAACTCTCCCAGGTGAAGGACAGTTTTACAGAATGACAAATGTACACTGGGAAGCAGGAAAAGACTAAGCAGGTGGAGAAGAAAAAAACTGAATGCACATATTCACAGGAGAAAGGCTACTGTATTGATCTATTCTTCTATTGCCTCACTTACATCTATCATATTTTAGCTTTTTAAGGGAAAGAAATAATTACTATTTTCTTTTAGAGTAATTTAGGTCAAACAGGTTATATCCAGCCTGAAGGAAATATCACATTTCCTAGTTCTAGAAAAAATGATCTCCTTCTGTGGGGCATGAATTATTTCTTTACAGCAATGCAATGGCCTTGCAAAATTTCCACCTGTACTGCAAAATGGTACTGCAAAATTTCCACCTGTTGTCTAACGGATCACAAAGCTTTCACTTTTAGACTGGTAGTTTATAGGGTTGGTCACACTAAAACAAAAAAAAATAAATCACTAATGTTATGTATCACTAACAAAACTAAATATATTTTAACACACTGAATGCTCACAGTCCCTTCTTAATGGCTATCAGACAGCATCTGCAGGGATACATACATCCTTCCACAACAATGGAATAGAGGGAAGTGCATTTCTTGGCATATTTTACTTCATTCATGTAGTTTTTAATTGAATGCAGAACATTACTAAGTTAGTTATACTAAACTATCCCAACAGCAAATGCATTCAGGTTTCTAGAAGAGGAGAAACAAAATCTAAACTAAAACAACAAACAAACAAAAACAAAGATGGTTGTAGTGTTGAAGGAATACAAAGAAATAGAGCTTGCCTTTTACCTTGCTATTTTCCAACCAGAAAAAAAAATCTCCCTACACAACTTTACCATTCACCTGTCACTGGAAAATAATTTTTACATCTCTATTTTCACTTTATTACCTATAAATCTTATAATCTGGGGTTAGTACAAGGCCAAGTATCCACCACCTTCAAATACAGGACTACAAATGGCACAAGGATATAGTACATTACTTCAAATGAAACACTGAATTAGGAGTGAAGAGCTATAACACAGTCTTAGAACTTTGTATAGTACATACTGCACATACACACAAAGACTACTACTCAGTCTGGGAATCAACTTTCAAGATAAACACATTTTTTAAAGTTCCTAGGCTACTGGCAAGAGGCAGCAATATATTTATTACCACAAATTATATGTACAGCAGTCATCCTTATTACATCAGCATTTGCATAGGGTTCCACATAGCAATGGCTGCCACGGTGGCTTAAGTGATCTTTCTAGTACCTCAGTTTCCTCACTATAAAGGACTACTTACCCTTCTTGCATTATCATGGCTAAACAAATATATGTAAAGTGCTTTGGGTTCATTAGATTGAATATGCTACAGAAGTGGAGGGTATTCCTATTAGTTATGTGTTGTAACAGATTAATAAATGTTTATAGCTGGATAGTGCCCAGTACTGTGAGCCCATTGTGCTGTGCTGTACAATAATAGATTAGAGACTGTCCCTGGCCCATTTACATTCTGAAAGACACAAAAGAAATGCATGAGAAAGGATGGAGATTTAGCATACGAACAAATGAACTTGGTGAGGAACTACAGAGCTCTTGTTAGTTACATACACCATTTAATTTTTTTTTTAAATGAATGAGGAATAGAGGTAAGAACAAGGAATGGGAGACAACAGAATGAAGGCACCAACTCATCATCTGCCTAGCTATGGTCACCAGACATAAGGGAGTTGGAAGAAGAGTATGACTGAGGATAAAGTATAGGAATGTGAAATCAAGCATTTTTTCCCATGCATGATAGTTAGAAAATGCAAAGATGTTTAAAGATTACTGGTGGATGGTAAAAGCTGGGAATGCTGCTGGAGCTGAAAATAACTAGATCAGCATGGTGGGATCAACCTTCAATGAGAAGAGCCTTTCGATAAATACAAAACCTTGTGTTGGAGGTGGTGGAAATTTCTGAGGGGAAAGGAGCAGTGATGGCATTCTTTGTGCTGTAGTCAGATGATGATTTTAACAACAGATACTCAACCAGACTGAAGGGGTGCTAAGCCTCATAATCAAGGCCAGAAAGGAGGAGACCTGCAATGGTCAGGCTGTGAAACAAAATCTTGGGCAATAGTTTCACAAACGTGATTAAAAAGAAAATGCTAGATCTTAGAGATGTTGCATAAGAAGAATTAGCAAGAGTTAGACACTGTCTGAACATGTGGGTCTACAGAAAGGGCCAAGACAAAGATGATGCTCAAGTTATGGGCCTGAGTGAGTGGGAGGATAGCCCTGCTTTTCACAGAGATAGAGGAAGAGACAGGGAGATGGGAAGGCTCGTTTTTGAGACAGATGAAAAGTTGAAATTTGGCCAGGTTGAGTTTTAGATAACAAACGTCCATAAAAAGAAACCAGAAAGACAAACTACAATGCTGGACTGGGGATGGGGGAGCACTTATCAGCAGAAAGAGAGACTTGTGGGTTAATCAAATACATGCTTTAGATCAGTGGATGTCAAACCACGGGTTGTGACCCAGTACTGGGTCGCAGACCCATTGTTAATGGGTAGCGGCACTGCCACCTGGGGTGGTTGGATGGGGAGCAATTGACAAGGACGCTGGCTGCTCTGGGTTGTTGGATTTCAGCATAGTGGATGGCATCCTTGTCAATTTCCTGGGGCTGCAACCCAGGGTGGAAACAGCCACGGGAAACTTCAAAGGATGCAGGCTGCCCTGGGGCTGCAGGTAGCAGCGAGACAACTGGTGCCCTTTTAAACTTTCCACGGCTGCTTCTACCCAGGGGTAGCAGCCACAGGAAATTTATGTCTCTGTTGGTTCATGGTCATAAATAATTCTTTTCAACTGGGTCTCGAGAAAAAAGAAGTTTGATGACCACATATAAGCAGGATGTAGAGGAAAAAGGGGAGTGAACCAGAATGGAGCCTTGTGGGATACCCAGAGAAAGGGGAAACACAAGGAGGAAAATTAAGAAACAAGATCCTGCTGGAGCAATCAGATAAACAGGAGAACCCTGAGAGATCAGAGCTGCAGAAGCTAACAAGGGATGGAATTTGATACTGCCAAAAACTTCTGACATGTTAAGGATAAGGATGCAGGCCCAGACACTAACTAAAAAGAAGTCATTAGAGATTCTGGCAAGAACAGTTTCAGTGGAAGGTAGTGGGCTGAAGTCAGATTAGGAAGGATCAAGTAACTATAGGGGACTCCAGACAGTGCTTCAAAGAAGCGGAGACAACAAAGAGATGAGAAAGATTGAGAAATAGCTTGAATGGGTCATTTTTTAAAACAGGGAAGGCGAAAGCATGCTAACATTGGGAGAGAGAAAAAACTGCTGAGAATGAGAAGCTGAGGAGAGAGTAGGGACAATCGGAGGTTAAGAACAGGAAGAGATGAAAGGCTGGAAGACAGCAGGCAGGAAGTCTCAGTTACCAGTGAGAAAGGGGAGTATAGTAGGGAGCCAGAGGAAAAAATGCTGGTGGACATAATGTCATTTGTATATTTTTAATTAAAAAAAACCAAACAAACAAAACAACCAACCCATTATCCTAGGTCCTTATATGACATCTATTAATGTACTATGTGAGTGCATCTCAATCTTTAATGTGTTTATCCTCACATCAACCTTGAGAGGTGAGGAAGTACTATTATCCTCATTGTATAAATGGAGAACTATAGCATCCAAATCCATTGTAATTAAACAACTAAATACCTTTAAAAATCTGGCCCTTGGTAATGCATATAGTCTGTGGCAGAGCAGAATACTGAATCTAGATTTCTTAAGTCCCATGCTATCAGTGTATCCACTGACTGGATTATTCTTCCTCTCTAGACTACACCTCCTATAATGGTGGTAATTGACTGAGAAATAATCTTGCACTGAGGAAGATGAGCAGTGGAGTGGGGCAGATAGGCTCAAAGGGGTCTGGCATTCTTAAACCAGTGCAACTTCATAGACCGTAAAGTTATGATTATCTGAAAAGTCAGCTTTTGCTCCCTTTTGCATGTCAGCAAAACAAAAGGTCAGCCTACTGAAATACTGGCAAGGCCTGACTTTCTTCTATTAATAATGAGAGACAGTTTTTTAAAGCAACAGTTAAATAAATGGCTGCATGTCTGTAATCATTGCAACTTAAAATGTCAATTGGATTTGAGATGCCATGTGCATTTAATCAATGTCTTTGTATTATAAAATAAATATTACTTTAGTTTGACTGCTTTGTCTGGCATAAATCATAATTCAGCAAGATAAGTACATTTCACTCTCTCTACAGATGGCTGTGAATGGCAATACCTATTAAACTGGCACCTGCCAGCTCTGTATAGTTAAGAAATCTGTTCACAATTCCATTGGATGTCCCTTTTTCTAGAATTTTGCTGTTAATTATTTTTTTTATTCATGTAGCAATAATTATTGAAGTACAAGAACCTGGGGGGGGGGGAGAACTTGATTTTTTTTTCATTTAAAGGAAGAATCCACGTCTGCTATCTGTACCATATTTATTTCTTGTTGATAAAGGTTGTTAAAATGAGCAATTCAAAAATCTAGCAAATGAAGAAGAAATGCAGTACTAGAGTGTACCTAAGGACAAGAAACATTCAAGAATTCACCTTGCAGTTTGTGGTAGGCCTCCCCTGCAGAGGAGTATCCTGGGAAACCATAAAATTGGAATCTGAGGCTGGGTTACATGGTGGGTTGGTATGTGGTGAACCAGGGCATGACTCAGCACTGTGCCAGTCTGCCACACATTAACTCATCGCTTGGCCCCTGCTACTGAATTTGGAGCTCCGTAGGGAGCAAGGTAGAATAGACTAGAATCATAGGGTTGGAAGGGACCTCATGAGATCATCGAGTCCAACCCCCTGGGGCTTGAACCTAGGACCTGCCGCATATTAAGCGGAGGTGCCAGCCACTACACTATTTGCAGGGTAGCACAGCAACATGATGAGATGGTGCAAAGCAAGCTGCTGCCCTGCAGATTAACACCCCATCTTATCGTGCATGAACTGATGCACAGGAGCCTAGAGAAACCTTTGAAAAGCTGGTCATCCCCAGAAACATCCTGCTTGTTAAATTAAAGCCACATTTTAAGCAGCATGGAGTTTCCATTTGTTTTAACAAGTGTTACCTACACAGACGTGAAAATTGTGCATGTGTGTGTCAATTTAAATAGACAGCTCACAGAAATGAACATGATAACTGTCCCTAAAGATACAGCTCGCCATTTTATTTATTTGAACTACAGTGTAAATAATGGTATTTTAACCTGAAGTAGAGAAGCAGCTATTTTATAAAACTATACTTCACTTCTCAAAATACAAGTTAGTGATTTCTAGTCTTTACAAGTAATCAGGTTGGACTTTGTGCTCTGATCTGTTAAGCAAATATCTCATTATCCAAGTGAAGTAATGAGAATAACAGGTCTATTCTTCTTCAGTGCACTTGTATAAGTCTCATTAACATTAATGAGATTTATGCATGCATATTAAGAGGAGAACAGACCCCTAATTAAACAAATAAGTCTTTAGTAGGCAGTCTGCATGATCATTTTTAGTACAGAAAAATTCTCTTGTCTCTACTTTAGACAAACTATAAACATAACTAAGGAAGTCATCAATACTACAGAGGAGGAAGAAGAGCATGTCATACATCATTCAGGTTTTTTCAAAAATGATTTGACAGTCAACCAATCAATATATTTTTAAATGAATTAGATGTATCCACCCCCTCCTCCTCCTCCACAGACTAAAACAAACAGTTTCATTTAACTGACATTTGTACAGTAGATGTGCTTAACAGATGAAAGGAAATTAAGGACTTATAATAGCTAAATAGCTTCCCAGAACAGGTCATGTACACTGGCCACCTCAAGTGGTCGTCTCCACCAAATGCAAGAGGACACAATCCGTCTCAGATTTCTCTGCTGGTTGAAACAACTACAGAAAATCACTTCAAATGAACCTGATTGTAATTTAATCTAGTTGACTCGTATTTATTTACCCATGACTACTACTTTATTTTTAGCCCTCTCTACATACATAGAAAATCTCTCTCCATGCAGCACACAGTTATTGTTTGCTGTATTTGTCTATGTTATACTGGTAACTTTTCTCTCAAACGCTTAACTTTGCAGAGCAACACATGGTAGAAAAAAATTATAGCATATTACACTGCTACACTTAATGGAAGTCAATATATCTACTCTGGAATACCATTATAGGATCAACACCGCTGGTCATAAAAGTATCATTCTGAGCACAAGGCCTATAATGGTAATAATTGAGAGAAGGGAATAGAAGGAAGGGTGGGTCATTTCTCTCTTCCAACTAAAATGAAAATCACCAGGGCACTTAGCTCAAAGGAAAATTGGCAAATTAAGAGCACAAAAATAAAATATTCATGGCTCACATTGTGAAAAGGAAAGTAAATAATTTAAGATGAATTGTTAGGTGAGAAAAAGTAATATTTCTAAAGAGGAAAAAAGTAACTGTAACTAATACACAGACACATTCTCTTTTCCAGTTCTTGTTCACTACACTCAGAGATGAGTGCACACACAGAACCACTTATGTGAACTGCAGTTGCCATTGACCTGCAAGTCTAGTATTTTTCATTGATTCCAGTCCAGTAAAGCTAATCGTACAAACGGAGCTGTGTTACATTAAGACAAGAGTTCTTATTTTCAAAGAGCTTCTCAATCCAACTGAAAAAAGAATGAGTGCTCTGGTCAGCTTTCCTCTTGCCTCTGAATCACCGAGTACACAGTTGATCTGGTATTCCAACCAAACATCATAATTGCAAACTGTTGGCCTCTGCCTATGGGGAACTAGGCATTAAAACTTCACTGGCATGGCTGCAGCCCATCAGCTAACTCACCTTCACACCCCTGTTCCAAAGGGGCAGCCATGTTAGTCTACTTCAGTAAAACAAACAAGGAGTCCTGTGGCACTAAAAGACTAACAAATGTATTTATCACATGAGCTTTTGTGGGAGAAAATCCCACTTTGTCAGATGCTTTGATGATGCATCTTCAAAGCGCCTGACAAAGTGGGATTTTCTCCCACAAGAGCTCATGCAATAAATACATTTGTTAGTCTTTTAGTGCCACAGGACTCCTTGCTTGTTCTTCATACCCATAAAGCTGAAGGTCTACCCAGAAATTTTATAGCCACTATCTGGAAAAAGTAATAACATGGCCATAGCCATATTACATTTATTATACACTAGTCCTGTAGCAACTGTGGAGGGATCATGAACAGAGCAGCAATGGACAACTGATGCCACAGTCCCGTGGCGATTTAAAGGTTTGGTCTTTAACTTAATTTAAACACTGAGTCTAAGCCATGCTTCATCGAAAATGTACATAATGACAAGATTTCAAGGCAGGACAATTAAATAACGACAGAGCACATATTAAGAATCTGGATTCCATCACCTAGCAAACTCTGGAAAAAACATATTTGCTCAGATTAGCTTCTTGATCAGATCTGCTCAGACTCCCAATGCTAAGTGCTAATGCATTTTACATGAGTACTCAGCACCAGCAAATTCCAGTGCCCTGCACCAAGGGGTTAATTAACCCTTCAAAATAGCCAAAAGAGTAATTTAGAAAGGACTTAGATACAAAGCTGGAACAATGAAGAGCACAATGGCCTTATTTAAAGCATACAGGATGTCATTATAGCACAGATTTCTCATGCAAATGAAGAATCCTTCAAGAGGAAGAGAGTTGACTTGAGGAAAAGCACGCCTCCCAAACCTTGCCATAGCCTGAAACAATACTTCATAGAAAAAGAAAGGGCTGAACTGAGAATATATTGGATACTGCCTAGTCGTGCTGTTGTGGATGTCTATGGAACATACAAAAGTTTAAACTGTAGCTGAAGGAGAATATTTTGGTATACCCCAAAAGAGCTGAACTGCTTAGTGCCAGACACGGACTTTTCCAGACATCATGGTATAAATTTAACGACAGCTCCATTCGGAACAATATTTAATATAATTCTTCACCGGATATATTATATTGAGTGGTTTTCACTGTGCTGTCTTGTACTGGGTCATTTTATCAGTCACCCAGCTGCAATGTAAAAGATATGGTAAAAAATAAATTGATGCTATGTAAGCTGATGTTAAATGCAAACATTTTACTATTGTACTTTGGATAGTGCATGTATGGGCCAATATTTAGGGTGGTCATAAATAAATCACTGGCCATAGTATAAACAAAAAAAAGAAAAACCCCACCCCCACAAGGAGTCCTGTGGCACTTAAAGACTAACAGATTTATTTATCGTGTGAGCTTTCATGAGAGAAAATCCCACTTCGTCAGATGCTTTGAAGAGGAGGAACTTACAGAATGGGGTAAGAATACATGCAAGGGAGTGTAAGACATGGGATCAAGTCATACAGTACCATCAAATCAGAGCATTTATTAAGATTCAAACCAGGCGTGGCCAAATTGCGGCTTAGGAGCCACATGTGGCTCTTGAATGAAAAATTGTGGCTCCTGGAAGAATATCAGCAAATCAATGTAGGAAAACAGCCCCAGCCTATGGGTTCAGGATGGGGTTGGAACAGTGGGGAGAAGCGCAGCATCATCAGGATTTTAAAAAACTCACCACTAGCCTGCAGTCTTCTACAATGAACAGCAGCAGCTAAGTTTTTTCTGTATAGGCCTAATTTTCATGGTAATCTTAATTAATTATTAGAATCTGACGTTAGGAGGATCAATATTTGTCCTCTTTTTACAATCAAATTAAAGTGTCCAATGAATTTTAAACTTAGTAATTTTGGAGAAGGGAAAAGTATACAGCTATATGCTTCAGTGCAGCTCTCGAAAGTTTAATAATCAACTTGTGTGGCTCCTGAGTTCCTTATGTTTGGCCGCCCCTGATTCAAACCCTGGGAAACAGCACATGAAGAAGGGTGAAGTCAAATTACCTGATGTAACTGGAAAAGAAGCCATAGGCACGAGTCAATCCTGCTTTCACAGTCTAATTTGCATATTAATTCAAGTTCAGCTGTTTCTCTTTGAAGTCTTGATGCCCCACTGACTTTCTTGAGGACAGTCGTCAAATCGTCAATGGAGTGATGAGAAAGATGGAAATGCTCAGCAACTGTTTTATTTGTATTGTGAGTTCTGATGTCTGTGTTGTGCCCATTTGTTCTTCTGCGCAGGGACTGACCTGTTTGCCCAATGTATAGGGGTCATTTCTGGCACATGATGGCATAAGTCAAATTCAAGACTATGGGTTCTTTTCCCATTACAAAAGGTAATTTGACTTCAGCCTTCCCAGGGTTTGAACCTAACAAATGCTCTGATTTGCTGTTACTGTATGACCTACTCCTATGTTTTACACCACCTTGCATCTATCTTCACTCCATTCTGTAAGTTCCCCCCCATCTTCGAAGCATCTGACGACGTAGGATTTTGTCCCACGAAAGCTCATGCAAAAAAGAATCTGTTAGTCTTTAAGTGCCACAAAACTCCTTGTTTTTTTTTGCTAGTCTAAGTGCCACAGGACTCTTTGCTTTTTTTGCTTTACTAGACTAACACAGCTGCCCCATTGGAGCTTAGCCATAGTATATAGCCTTTAGTACCAAGAGGTAGAACAGCAAACATCGTAGAATAAAGAATCCTGCAACCAAGGAGTGCCAAACACTTTATGGAGTTTAGAAAGCTGATAAACTGAGAACCAGATTCAGTTATATTTAGAAATATCAAACCGGGCCAATGGGTGTAAATCACAAAAAGGAGGGAAGCTGAAAGTTCCTGTTCAACTGAGTAAAACACAACACGTTTTTAAACAGTGTTTAGAACAATAAAAGCATGCTTGCTTTATGGTCTCGCTAAATAATATCCACCTAAATAAAATTTCAATCCATAAGAAACTTAACAGGAAAGCAATTATTTTTTTTTTCAATTTTAAAAATATCCACAAACCACAAGTAAATGGCAGCTGAGCAACAGATGAGGAACCAAAGGAAATCTGAGAGCAACTGGTAACAGCTTTGGTATATTCTGTTGCTAAAGAGGAAAGAAAAGTATGCAGCAGTGATTCCAATACATTAAAAAAATCTCAGTTGTGAAAGGCTATGGCAACACAGTTCATTTTTTCATACTAAAGGTTACAGTTGGTTTTAATATCTTGAAATGCATTGCTACTGACAAGAGAAAAACTCAAATGGATATACTGCAGATATAAAAAATATGCAATCGCTGTATACAGCGTAAGTATAATGTATAAAAATAACCTCCACTGCAGTGGTTTCCAATCAGGACCCCCCCCCACAGGCCTTTGGAGGCCTGGGGCAGACTTGGTGTAAGGGCCCCCTTCACTGTTCCATACATCCAACTCGTACCACCTCTGCCCGCCCCCAGATCTCCTACTGTCTCAGCTCATTCTGGATACCTTCACAATTACCAAGCCCCTCTGGGTTTCCCCAGTCCCAAAGTTCCCAGTGACATATAAAGTCAGAAGCTGAGGCAGGAGCCAAGGCAGATGGCTCCCTCCTTGGTGGGGTCTGGGGAAAGTTGCCCCCCTCTCTGGGTAGCCCAGTTCCCAATGGGGCTTTTCCAAAGCGGCCTGCTACTCCCCTCCCACTGGCTCATATGGAGGTGGGGCCTAAGGACCCAGGCAATGCACAGTGCAGAGGCTAAAAGACTGGTGGAGGTTCCTTGCAGCAGCCAAGAGGATGAAAGATCAACACACTTCTCACAGCCCTGCCCCACAGCAGAAAGCACAGCAAAGCTCTGCATCTGGGTCCCCAATGGAGCTAGAGGGAGAGGAGCACTTATCACCCATCCCCCTGCCTGCAGAAGGGAACCATTGTCAAGGGACCCAGGTGGTGTGAACAATGCTACAGAATGGGAACAGTTTCCCTGTTGCAGCCAGTAGGATGGGAGATCAGCAAGGAGCGAGGCAGCCTCCTCATTGAACTCCTTCCACGTGGCTGCAGTGGGGAAGAGCAGGAGGAGGAACCTGCTGGTCCTTCAGGGTTATAAAAGTGATATCTGTGGCCCTTGAGTCAAAAAAGTTGGGAACCACCATTCCAAGACAGTGCAACTTTCCTAGCAGATTAGTAAGTACCTTGAGCTGTTCTCTTTATTGGCTAGTTTCCTCCATTCCATTCCACTGAAACTACCTGTGTCATGATTAATGAGGATCTCTTTCTGACCAGATCAAGGCTGCTTCTTCATTTTTACCCTCCTAGATCTTGGGCATTCAACATGGGAAAATACTTCCTTTTTCTTAAAACCTATTCCTTTCCTGGTTTCAACAATTCTGCTTTGCTGCTTTTCCTAGTACCTCTTCTAGCTGCTTCTTTAGTGCTGGCTCTGCCTCCCTCCTTCCCTCAGTCTACCACAGGGTTAAGTCAATTGCCCTCATCCTCTTCTCACACTACACTTTTCCTGGGCAACCTCATAACTCGAGCTACAACAAGGAATCTCTCGTTTCCTTCGCTCAACTTTTTTCTTCCCTGCTCATACTCACATATTTGGTAACTCCTCTGGCATGTCCTTCTGACAGCTGAAATTGAACACATCCCAAACTGAACTACTCTTTTTTTACAAATACTTCCCACAACTTCTTACTCTACAAACATCAACTATTATCAGCTACCCCCTATCTAACAGACTCACAACTTCAGTGTCATCTTCAGCTTCTCCCCCCCCCCCACGTTCTACCACTAAATCAAGCCAGTTTCAACTCTGTAACTTCTTAAAATTTTGCATGTTTCTTTACAACTTGCTGCTAAAATCTTTGATCTTCCTGAACCTCTACTACTTTAATCCCCTTCTTTCTGGCACTCGTGACATTTACCACCCTAATCAATTCAAAACTTTGCTGTAAATATCACTTCTGGTACTTAATGGCATCACAACACTCAACCCTCTTCTAAAATTCCTTCATGAGTGCCCAGAGCTCCTTGCTCCTGCATTCAGGGCCAATCACAATTAGCTTTCTCCCTATGGTAGCTGCCTGTATTTGCTTCTTCTCCTTTAGGTTTGATCTGGGAGTCAGTCTGGTGCTTTGCTACATCCCAGCCCTTTTTCCTCAAATGCGTTTTCTGCTCAGCCCAAATTGCTCATCTCCATTCCTTCTTTCATTCTCTTCCCCATGACTGGAGCACCCTTTCTGACTCCATCCATCATATCTCCATATTCTCCTCCTCCAAGTCCTTTCTCTAACTCTAGTCTTCCAAAAAGATTTTAAAAAACAGCTCCTAACTTTAAAATAGATATAAATTAAATTATAATTAAATCATCATATTTAAAAACCCAAGACAAATGAAAAATAAAAGCCTTAGTTGCTCTTAAGAAGCATCTATAAACCTTCCAAATGACCACTCAATTATTCTGTCCTTGTCTGCAAACTTCCCTTTGTCTGTTCCACCCTAATCTTATCACCTCCATTTTCTCTGTTTCTTAATTTAGATTGTACAGAAATTCCACTTTTATCCTGTTCATTTGGTGTACTAGATGGATAAATAATTATGGTAAAAATGAAAAATATCAGTTGATAAAACTCCTGGTTAAAATTAAATATAACTGTAGGAAAAGTGCAGATGAATAATACATCCATGTAGTTAAAATATAAAACACACAAATTTCATGTAATCTCTAGAAAAAACATTATTACTGTTGCCTGAAGTGAAGTTACATTCTAACCCATGAATCAATAGAACTGGAGTCCTGTGGTTCCATGTTTCTTGTTTAACAATAATTCTGCCAAGTACACAAACTCCATTCTGGATGCAAAATGAAGCCATGTTATATCTGGCTCATTCACCTTCGCCAGTAATAAAGATTTTGAATTTGGATCTTAGTTAACAGATCTGTTGCTGATGCATCAGCCAGAATAATTACATTTTTGCCTGATAACTGTGCAATCCAACTTTCATTCCCACTACTTTATTAGCTCTACTGGGTTAACTTGAGTGCAAAAGCAGATATGAGACTACAGATACACAAGGAGAAGAGCCGATGAGAAAATCACCATTCTAATTATTATTTTTTAAACTACAGCTGCATTTAAAAGGTAGATTTCCTTAAACTGTGTAAATGCAAACACATTTGCAAATTGCACACCTAGGTTGCATGTATAATTATTACAAATAATATGCATATCTGTACATTTATGAACAATTATCTTATCTTCATTAATCATTGTGGTAATTGTATGTAGAAATTGTATACACTTGGTCATGTATAGTTTGGACGATCATACTCCGGCAGTCCAGAAACACTTGGAAAATTTCTAAATGAAGCGCACAGATTTAGTAGGTTTCTTTCGACATTATGGAGAAGCAAAACCTCTAAGTCTTTGCAAATAACATCTTGGAAAATTCCTTATATTGTGCATCATGGACTTCAAAAAGAAATAATACTCTTCTTCATATTTCCTGACCTCTGTATTTTGAAAAGCATCGTCTGTAGGGGACCCATGAAATAGAATTTCTACAGTTATAGCAAAATATATCTTCCATTTAAACTATGCACCAAGGTTTTCTTCCAGACTATGTTGGCTTATAGGCCAAAATACACCAGTAGCCTCCAAAAGTTTAATGTAATACTTGGAAATAACAAATAAATGTATTTTTTCCTACTTATATTTGCTCTTTGGTCAATCCCCACACAGATTTCCTAACAAATAAAAATATATTTCAAGAGCACAAAAGTTTTGCCCGCTAAAGATCTTTCACTTTAGTTAACAGTCTGATATAAAAACAGAGTGCTTTCTTTTTAACTGACAAACACCACTGTCTACTTGATGAGATCATCAGTGATTTCACCGAATGTTTTCATGAGCTTCAAGAAAATCTGTGTGAGAGCACATACATGCATATGTTTTAAACATAAGACCCATACCTCAACATGGCACCAAAACCCTTCTTCTTAGTTTTCTTCTCTGGATCTTCATTTTCTTCTTTTCTTTTCTTCTCTTTGACTTTAGCTTTGCTTTTTTCCTTTTTCTTCTCCTTCTCTTTATTTTTTTTGTCTTTTTTTGCTTTGGTTTCTACATCTTCTACTTCAGGATTTCCTTGAGGGGCTGATTCAAAGTTCTGAGCTTCTTGAGCAGAGAGAGAGCTCTTATCAGACAGACCATCTGCAGAGACAAAGAGAATCAGTTAAAATGGCTAGGGGCCGTTTATGATCAGGAAAATGCAAACGTGCAATACGGAATCTGTGTAAAATAAAGTGCTGCCATAGTTCACTGTGTTCATTCATTCAATTGTATAATTTAAAAAGCACACTAAACATATATCTACTTAATTCAAGCAGGGCTCTACTGTAAATTAAGCACAGAATTATTACCGTTACTTATTTTCTAGTTATTACTTCTGGTATGAAAAGCTTGACATGTGGTAAAACATTATTATTCTTCTTGAAATCTGGCTTGTTAACCTCTGTCAATTCAAGAAAGCCCACAAGCTGGGACACAAATAGCAAGAGCTTATTTCCACAAGAGTTTCTAAGGACCTGCATATCCTAACTACTACACAAAACTAATGCAGTCACTCCTTGCCATCAGGCTATTTCTGATATCTGTAAAAGGAACAGCAAGACAATTACTTTGACTGTTTAGAGGAGAGCTCCTAATTTCACTTTAGAAACCTGAGAACTGAATATAACACCACAGTTCATGCTGTAAAGAGGAGGTTCTTAGTTTGGGGATTGTGACCTCCATAGGTGTCATGAGTAAGTGGTGTCAGGGTGTTGTGATCACTCTGTCCTTCCTATACTGCTAAATGGGACTCCTGAAGCTGCTGAATCTTGGCTAGATGGGAAGAGGTTCTGGGGAGTTCTCAGTATGGAAAAAGGAGTTGCAAAGGGAAAGGATGAGTCTCACTGTTGTGAAATAAACAAAACAGCAGCAGAAATTATTAAGACAGACACTATTTATAACAAACTAAAAGAAAAAATAGTTACATTAAATCTTTCTGGATGTCGGGTGGATCCTCCACCACCACTGACATCAATTAGAGATTTTTTATTCACTTCATCAGAAGGTTGGATGAGGCCCCAGGACAGCATACATTATAATTTGGCCCTAATTCACTGGAACAGTTGTGCAGATGCTTAAATCTCAGTGCCTTCAACTAAATTTAAGAATATGCTTTGTTGAATGGAGCCACAGCCTGTACTGAGAGGTGGAAGCTTCCCAAGTGAGCACATGACACAACATACCATCTTCTACATCTTCAGGTCCATCATAAGATTTGTCAATGGCAGCTCTGAAGCTCTCGTTGCAGCCCCGACCACGGACCATGTGAGGCCTGGGTCTGTGGAAAGGAAGCTCGTTCTTCCTGACTTCAGCCACAGCAGTCTGCAAGCTCTCCAGTGAGCTTGACTTTTTTAAGCCCAGAGTGGGGCCAAAATCTTTGCTAGGGGACTCTGGAGAAAGAAAAAAAATGTTTGCACTTAAATTACACAGAAATAAAAGTAATGCAATTATTCAAGTGCAACTGTACACACCCATTACTCAGTGGCTTTGAAATACAATGTAACCAATGTAATTTATTTTTAAAACTCTAATATTTCTACAGCTATTACAGCTAAGATTTGAGGGAACGTTACAGAACCTTACAGAAAAAACAATTTACCACTGGTGTGCTGGAGCACGTCAGGGGAGGGTTGAAATGATCCTGTACGTTTGACAGTAATCAGTCCAGCTCAAGATGCTGCTGAACGCTCCTTGTTATATATGATATATTCTTAGAGCTCACAAAAATACTTAGGAAAAACAAATTTTTGGCTTTTGGAATAGCTCAGATTGCATGAACGGCAGATATTTGCAACCAAATTTCCTGTGACAATATATCTCCAGACCTCCACCTAGAAGGTCTTTTATCCAAAGCCTTCAGTTTAAGTCATATAAGCTAAACATGGTGCTATGCTATCAACACACTCAGCATGCCTTTCAGGAACAAATCATAAACATTTCCAATAAAACAAAACAAAATCTACACTAATTTGCCCGTTGATACTAACTCTTTGCTTGTTAGAGAGAGAGAGGGAGAGAGACAGAGAGAGAGAGATAGGGGAGGGGGGGAAAGAAATTGGGAATGTTTTGGGGGAAGCTACTGTTAATATAGCATTGTGCTTCACTGAAGTTTACCAAGATTTTTCATTTACAGAAAGGATCTCAAGAAAGTGTACTGTGGTGGGAAAGCTAAAAAGAATTCTGAGATACACTAATCAGCAGACAAATGTAGGCAATGAGCAGACATGACTCAATCTGAAACAGTATTTCAGTCTTCATTTAATTTTTATATGACAAGCCAGGAAATGGAACCAATAAAGGCAGAAAGTAAAAGTAGCTTCTTCTTTGAGCGCTGTTCGGATACATCCAGAAATAGGTGTCTCCGTGCTGGAGCAGTGGATTAGTTGGAACTTTCTGCTCTAGCCTATCAGAAGAGGGCAGGCGGCTACCGCCCCCTGCGGTAAAGCTGCCTGCTCCCTGCTTTGCAAGCAGCCTGTCCTCGATCGTGAATGAGCCTCTCGCCTGACTGGGAGAACCTGTTTGTGGACTTGGTCCCCCCGAAGGTCTCACTTTCCAGGTCGGAACATAGCGCTCCAGTGCTGTCCGCCATGCCAGGGTTTAAGCCCTGTGCCGAGTGCGGCAAGGCCTTCCTGCGGAATGATCCCCACAAGAAGTGCCTCCAGCGCCTCAGTGAAAGCCATGAGGTCACCGTGTGCTCCATCTGCCTGTCCTTTAAACCCAGGACCATCAAGGACAAGGAGCAGAGGAGTCATGCCCTGGCTTCTCAACAGGCCTGGCACTTCTCCCCCAAGGCTTCAGGGCCTCCTGAGGCACCGCGTGCCAGCTCAGCACTGGAGCCCGCCGCCTGGCACCGCACTGATTGGTTCCTCAGGACTAGCTCAGTGCCTTTGGCACCACGGCACTGAAGCAGCCCCGCCCCCTCGGCACGGGGCTCTCTGTAGGACCGGTTGGCATTGGTGCTGACCCTGTCAACCCCAGAGGCAGTGGAGGCAGCGAGGGCGCTCCTCCTGTTGCCTACGCCCCCCCTTCTCCAGTGCCACCCAGAAGGGGGAAGCCGGACTTCCCTTTTGAAGGCCTGGGTGCCACACACACGGCACTGTTCGCCCTCTTCATCGCTGGCCCCAGGGCCCCAAACACCAGAGCCCCCTGGGAGTCCTGGTACCATGGAGTCATCCCCACAGCACCATACTATCCTCCAATCTCTGGTGCCACCTCGGGAATCCAAGGGGCTCCAAGCAGCCTCAACGCCAACCCTTGGCACCGTTGCCCTTCCAATATTACCCCTGGGATTGGTCCCCGCAAGAGGTCCCTCGAACCTCGCTGGCATCAACCTCCCCCCCCCCCCAGCACCAGTGAGAACACTGAACCCGGTACTGTCTTCCTATACCAGTGATTTGTCAGCGCACTTCAACCTCCTGTGCTGTGTCTCTACCCTCATGGGCATGGAAGTTCAATTCTTTGAGTCGCCCTTGGACACTCTTTTCCGGCCCCTCCTTTCATTGGCGGCACCAATTACAGTGCCCCTCCACCCCAGCGTTTGGGACTTGGCCTCCTCCCACTGGCAGAATCCGGGTTCCATCTCCCTGGTTTTGGATACGGCTGGTCTTAAATATAGAGTCCAGGAGCCTGAATTCCCCTCACTTACTCATCATCCAGCCCCTCCTCATGCAGTGGCAGAGGCAGCCTTAGGGCCAGGGCAGGTCCCTCCTGATCCTCTCCCGACATTGAGGGACGCTAGGGAGCTTGACTTACTAGGCTGCAAAGTTTACTCCTCCTCAACCTTCCAATTGAGGGTCGCGAACAATCAGGCCCTCATTAGCCGATACATGTTGGACGAGTGGGAGTCACTCCATAAATTTAGACACCTACTCCCACCAGAGGAGAGGGACGAGTATGAGGCTTTCCTGGAGGAGGGTAGAATAGCCTCCCAAGACCTCCTCCTTTCATCCTGGGATGCCGTGGATACGGTGGCCCGAACTATGGCCTCTGTCATAACCCTGCGCCGCACAGCCTTGCTGCGGGAAGCCAGAGTCCCTCCGGCCTCATAGCAGGTCGCCCTCGACTTGCTGTTTTGGGGAGATGGCCTCTTCCCTGGCAAGACCTCGTCCATCCTGGGCACTGCCCATGACCCCAGGGGAGAACTAAAGTATTTTGGTCTCCTCCAACCGGAGCCACTTCCACGCCCTCCAGTCCTGTAAGGCTGATAATAGGCCGTGTTTACCCCTCCTCTCCCCCGCTTAACTGTTGCTGGCAAGGACTTCCCCTCACCACCATAACTTCAGTTCGAACCCCTTCGGGGGACCTCCAGGATGGCTCCGGGAGAGCTCTCAACCCTAGTCATCAATGTGGTTATAACCACCCAGATTGCTGCCAGGCCCCCTCGGTGGCCTAGTAGGTGACATCCGGCACTTCCTACGCCACGGTGAGTGCTCAACTCCTGGTGGCGGGACTCTCTCCTTCCGAAATGACAACTAAACCTTCTCTCCCTTCCTCACCCCCTCCCTCGTGAGGATGGGCAATTTACACATGGCACAACCTCTCTCCAGGTAGAACAGGGCTGGTCCCTACGCCTTGTGGGGGCTGCCCCTCATTATTCAAATTCCTCTCCCTCAGTGGAGGGCATCATGGAAGCCTGCCGGCTAAACCCAGGCAGGCAATTGATGGCCACTGACCCTAGCCCAAAGAGGCTACCATTACTGCATGCACTCCATTAGGGGAAGCCTCCACAGTGACCCTCTTACTGGAGGGGGTACATATGGCACTCTTAGAACACACTTCCATCATCAGAGAGTGCACAACCCACCGTTGTCCAACCAAACCGTGAGGCAAAGAACCCCTACTATTGGTTCTACACCCTGACCACAGGATGAATGGGCTCGCCGCCCCGCTCACCCCCACTGCTCTCTCACTGGTGTTCAGCAGTGGTCCCCAATTGACCCTCATTGAGATCGCGAGCATACGTTCACAGTTGGAACCCTCCCTGACCACAGGGGTCAGGTAATTCACCCCGCCTCCTGTGTACCAGACATAAATGCCGGGACCTAGCAACCAGACGTGGCCATGGCTAACCCTCTCACGGCCCTTGTACGGTATGAACCTTCAATTCTTCTACCTCAACTTAAAGCTGAGTAGCTAGAGAATGGGCCTGGCTGCCCATTCTTCTACAGTCCTCCAACATATACAGAGGGAAGGAGGTTAAGTGAGTGAGCGGTGGACCCATTCCTCTGCAATTCTCCCAACCTGGGATTTCGATCGCCACTAGCAGCATGTACCCAGGCCCCAAGCTGGTACATGGGATCTTGCCCCTCATGAAAGGGGCCCAAGATATCTTCCTCCCTATCCCTGAAGGGACTGTTTCCGTTACATTCCAATCGAAAGCCCCTTGGTCCCAAAACCCAGAGGCAATATCCGGATATAAGTTGCAAAACCAAGTAGGCTTCCCCTTTGGCGCTCCATTGTACGTAGGAAGGCACATCCTTCCACCTTTCAGTACGCCCATGATCACAGCCCGTCTTCCCCAGAGTTGGTCTGGGAACCGTCTTCACAGATGGTTGCTCCTCCGGCACCAATCTTCACCCACCAGGGCATTCGTCCAGCGGTGTCTCTCGCGTAGCCACCTTCCCTGGGTACGGCTTTAGTACTGTGAGTCTCCCGGCTTAGCAACAGGAGACCCTAATTCAAGAGTCTGGTGGGTATATTTCCTTCCCTCTCATAAGGGATCAGTGGCTGCTTCTTAGAAGACACACTCTGCCCTAACTGTTGTGAAAGAGTTTGACTCTAATGCTCACGCTTAGCAAACCTGAAGTTACTCTCATCATGCGGGTATTTGGGAACGGGCTCACCTTTGTTAGAGCCCACCTTCCGGTAGGACCTATTCATTCACTACCATATTTGTAGAGGACACTCCAGGTATACTAAAACAAAAAACAAAAAGAGGAGAGGGTGGGATGCACCCAATGGGCGGCATCCCACTGCCCTGCCACTGTGGAGGAGCCTGCCTCCTCCGTACGTTCCCAGGGCTCCTTTCTGGAGGGAGCATCAAGCCCTATGGGCACCCCGATACAGTCTTAATTGGGCTCGATTCCTTTCCCACATTGGGTCCCCCCCAGCAGGGTGAGACCATCTGGCTGAAGTGCGTGAATTCTTAGGCCACGGGTACTAGCAAAACGGACCTACTGGATTAATGAGCCATTACCAACCCACAGCCCACTGTGTCCAAGCCCCTCACCGTAGCATCCCTACAGCTGCTTTCCTGTTGAGGAAACTCTAAACAAAAGGCAAGGACAGGGCATAGATAGTAGTATCACTACCTCCTTGGTATGTAAGGATTCACTTTTTGACATTCCCCCAGCGGGCTTCCTCATGACACTACCCGCGCTTCTCTTTTACTTCCATAGCATGGACCAGAAAGTGGGGCCCCGAATGGGTCCCATCATCTCGTTATGGCTGTGCCTGTCGGGATATCGACCATTATTGTCAACGTCCCGATACCTTCTTGAACTAGCTTCCTGCACCTTCTCCAGATTCTTCCTGCCCACTCCCCCGTGGGATACTGGCTGCACCAGATTAATATACCTGAAACCCTCTGGCAGGTGTGTCATGGCCACAGGTCCTGGGGGAACACCAACCTCCCTGTTCAAGTCTCCGGCCTGATCCCTTGTCCCATAGGTGCCCTACAATATTGAATGGAGGGAAGAGACTCCCCTCCCCTTGGGGTTTTCTCGCAGTACTGATGACCATCACCACCAGCCCACCAGTTATCGCAGTGTCGGTACCCAGCAATGCCAGCCTGACAACCCTACTGCCTCCTGAATTTCCTTATAGGAGGTACGTTAACACGTGTTACTGCCAGAACTCTAATCTTCTGATTTTATCCCACCTCTGACAATATGCCTTTAGGCCGAGTGGTTAGAGTCGCATTTCTCGACTTTAACCATGATGCATTTATATCTCATTTATGCATAAGGTGACTTCAGACCCTCCATGCTTAAGCACCACAATATGTGCTCGGACAAACTGGGCCTACTTTCTCCACTGGGTTAAGTCCTGCAATCCCTGCTTATCCTTACTGGAGCAATGGTCCATGAGTCGATCTCCTATACCCCACAAGGACCCTGCTCGTTGGACAAATACCCATGTTGGAGTTATGCCGTGCTGAAGGTGGAAGAGCCAGCTCCACCCACCATCCATCAGCATGGCTAGCAGTCACCTATTTCTGAATGTATCCGAGCAGCATTCGAAGAAGAACAGTGGGTTACTTACCAGTAACCATCCTTCTTCGAGATGGGCTGCTCGGATTCATTCATAGCCCTCCCCCTGTCCCTGCACTTGGGAGTTGGTGATTCTTAGGAACTGGGGAGGGCCTGGGCGATGGCCACCTATATAGCCACAGGGTGGCGTGGGGGGCAGTGGCCGCCTGCCCTCTTTTGAGAAGCTAGAGCAAAAAGTTCTGACCAATCTGGTGCTCCGGCATGGAGACACCTATTTCTGAATGAATCCTAGCAGCCCATCTCAAAGGAGGATGGTTACTGGTAAGTAACTCATCGTTATAGACGCCGAGTCTTCAGTCTAAGTCATACTAAACAGCACAGTATAGAAAACAAAGTCGATAGGTGTTACCACACAAGTAGCTGGATGACATCAGAACAAATTGACTTTCACTGACTGTCACTACCAAAGAGATTCTAGGATAACAAAAAAACAGAAATATTGATATGATGCTGTTATTTCAAGAACTCTGGAATAAATCTCAGTCATTTCAAATGTCCATGTTAAAAAAAAAAAAAGAGTTCAGAAACAAAAAATGTCATTAGTGAAATCTTAGAAGAAACGGGAAAAGCTAAGCATTGGCACCAAACGTCAAAATCATCACAGGAGTCTACACCAAGCAATTTACACTGCCATTCCCTAGGGACTTTGACATGAGATTGAAAAAAAATGAAAAGACAGAAACCAGTTTAAGGGAAACATGGTTGCTAGGTCACGAAGTGCAACCTTCTTTTGTTCATTAATTGCCATTCTGGAGACTACCATTATTGCCAAATTAGTGAGTGCTAAAATGGATTTAGAACATTGACTTGCATACAACATAAAGGTGCTTAAAATCACTCAAAACGTGTGCATCAGTAAAAGGCACTGCGGTGCCTGTCTCAGGCGGAGAGTGAGGAACAAGAGACAAGGGAAGCATAATCACTGAAAAAGAAAGGGCGAAGCAGAAACCTCTCTGATCAGTGGAGAAAGAGCTTTTGTCAGAAAACAGCTTTGATTGCTAGGTTTGGACAGGAAGCCACTGCACAGCTCTCAGTAACTCAGACCATGATACTCTGCATCAGCTAAACTAAATAAAACCCTGAAACTGTACAATGTCATGAGGCAGATGTAGGCACAGGATTGCTGTAGGCATAAGACTACTGTCTGGACAAACATAGGCAAGGTTATCACAGAGGTGACACCTTTGACTTCTATGGAGAGCAGGTGCTGCCTGCAATACTAACAGATAATTAATAGAGCATCTTTAACAGCAGATTTGGAAAAGGTCACCCACAGAATTCCCACATCCAAAAGCAAGAAGCAATAAATATATAAAAATACCTCTAAGAGGTTGTCTTAAACAGAAATAAGCCTGCAATTCAGGCTCGCAGACTATCCTTAACTCATCAATGAAGTCCATATCGATCTTCAAATAAGTAGGAAATTTTACAAAGCATTTGCACTTATAGCGACACATTATGAGAGAGGTTAAAGGAAGGCTTTAAATGGAGAATTTAAAGCACAGCTCACTCTAATATAACCATTCAAGGTGAAATAATTTCCCTCACTGTGCACATACCTTATGCTGATTTTTTTTTGGGGGGGGGGGGTCAATTACAATAGTTCAGCTATTTTTAAGAACAATGTTATGGAAACCTATTGTTTGGTCACGTTAAAAATATTCTTAGAACTGTTTGAGATTCTCTTGTGTCTCCATGCTTTGGAGCAAGAGGACTTGCATACTATTGCTTGTCAGAATTGTGTCTTTTACCGTGTCTATGAAAATCTGATATTATTTGGCCAAATTCTGCGAATCTGAAAAATCTCTGTCAGCACACGCTCAGTACAGACTTGTTAAAGTTTGGCAGCTAAATTCTCTGATGATACAAATTGTATTGGTCATGCGCTAGCCCAGGGGTTCTCAAATTTTTATTGCTGAATACCCCTTTGAAAATATTCCAGGCTTTGACATCCCTTCCCAAAAAAGTGATGACTTCCCTGCATCAGGCTACTCTTCTGCACCACTGCTGGGGATGTGTACTACTTTCAGAGCACTGGCTGGCAGCCTTTGCTCTCTGGCCACCCAGCTCTGTAGCACTCTTGACCCCACCTCCTAACAACTTCATGACCCCTGAAGGGGTCCAAACACCCAGTTTGAGAACCCCTGCTCTAGCGTCTTAGAATTGTTACATACTGAGTGGACGATATATGCCGTCTCCATGGAGCAACTGAGCACACTCCATTTCAGATTTTAAGAGACCAAACTATACTTTTTACGCTGAGCTGCTGGTGCTGGAATGGAAAGACTATGTAACCCATGCTGTGACTGCTGCCAGCAGCTGTAGTGTTTCCATGATAAGCAGTCCAGTTTCAAAGTAAACTTTTCCTTATGAAGAGAAAACTACGTACACAAACGATGCAAGAAACTTCCTACTATTCTGTGCAGCTGCCTGCTGCAGCAGGTGATTGCCTCGTGCTGGTCTTCTTTGTTCTGTCCCCAGTCTGGTAATGTGTCTAAGGAAACAAAGACTGTATCCAGCACGTAGAGGAACTTTGCCTAGCACATCTTCCCTTTTGTAGATTCTTTTTTAAAATTTCCTGACTGAACTAATACACTATCAAACTATTACAAAGACAGTAACTGACTTGACTCTTCTGGTCACTTCAATGCAAACCTAACAACCTCCTAGGGCACTTCCACAGTCTTCCCAATCTGCTCTATTGCAAACTCTCTCATCAAGTCCTTGTTTGTAAAACTGATCATCTGCAAGGTCAGTTTGTGAACTGTTTTCATTTAAAGTCAAATGGGAGCAGAAACAGGGCCAAGTTGTACTGTGTCTTTGAGACAATCTAAGCCAATGGACTTAATTAGTCCATTTCCAATGACTTAATTAATCCATATCCAACAATCTCAGCAGGAGAAACTCTTCTGTGGACATAGCACTGTTCATATCAGTGGTTAAATTGGCATAAATTACATCACACAGATGGTGGCTAATTCACATCCTTGTGCAACATAACATGTTGACTCAAGCTCTAATGTAGTCATAGCCTTGACCATCCGTTGTGTATGTCTGATAACTGATCATTTATACATCTGTTGTAGAGGAGTTCTGTACTTCTGACACATTTCACACCTGCTTGTCATTACTTTGACGTCACTCTGCATGTCACTACTTCTCTAGCTCTCCTTGCTGATTTGGCCATTCCTCATGTACTTACGTATTAGTTTCAATGTTTCTTATGCATGTTCACTGCCTGTTCCAGGCTATATATAATCAAATGAAGCCTATGCTCTTGGGAGTGCATCTGCCTTTACTAAGTGGCATCTGTTGGAACTACAGGATCACGGCATACTTCTTCATTTCCAAAAGCAGTCACCGTATCCTTGATGGCGCTTTTCCAAGCCCCTTCTTGTGCAGTGGAGGTTGAGAGAGCTTCTGCTTTGAACTTCCAACTATAACAAAACTCATGACATTCATGTTCAGGTTTTCTTGAATCTTTGATTCATCAGGCAAGATTTCCAGGGAGGTCAATCACATTCACAAGTAAATTTTTTCTCTTGCTTGAAACTGACTTTTGGTGTTATTCAGTTGCTTACTGGCTCTGATAATTATTGCACTCTGCTCATTCCTGATGCTCAATGTCCCACCAGCCCAAATTATTACATCATCAGTGTACACTTTTATGCCTTCCAGACCCTTCAGCAACTGGCTTACTGTACAGTGAAATACTTCTTGAGCCTAACATATTCCAAAAAGCACTCTTAGCAAGCAGTATCTGCCAAGTTCTATTTTCAAAGTGTACATCTTGAAGCTCTCAGGGCTCATGATGATCTGCCAAAATCTAATTGATATATTTAATTTGCTGTAGAATTTGGCTTCTGCCATTTCAGGCAACAGTTCATGTCTTTGTGGGCAACAGAAAATGTTCTCTTGTATGTTTTCCTTCACCTCCTTAGGGTCCATATGCAGCCTCGCCCCCCCCCCAACCCTGAAAATTACAGCACAAACCCAACCTGTTGGCTCTTCTCTTCTCCAAATTATACTATCTGATGTCACATTTTACAAGCTTTTCACATAACATTCACCACAGGTTCTGTGTCTTCTCTTAACCATATCTTATACAGTACTGGGAGACATCCATTTCTTGTGAATAACTTTTACATGATCATAGTAATACACTACCTCAATAGCCAGTCCCATGTTATCTTTCTGACTATGTACATCCACTTAACAAGCATCTCTTGTGCATAGGCACAACACTGGCTGCTTGTGTCTGTGTATCATCACAAACGTGTTCTATGTTTTCCCTTTTTGTATTTAAGTTCCAAAGGGGTAGCCATATTAGCCTAATTCAGCAAAACAAACAAGGAGTATGCAGAATTAGAATTCATATGCAGATTTGACACCATCACCTTGGGTCTGAAAAGAGTCTATGGATTTTTTTCCCCATGACAACTGCTAACTTTGGTTTTCTTCCTTAGCCCCCTGAACACCCCCCTTGTTAATTGCCATACTCCACAGTTTGGATTCAAACAACTGGTTTGATTTGCTTTAATTGTTTGACCTGACCCTATGGCTTTCCTTGCATTTATTCTGCTCCCATTCTGTGAGTTTTCCACCTTCAAGTGCCTGACAAAGTGGGATTTTCTCCCACAAAAGTTCATGCAATAAATAAATTTGTTAGTCCTTAAAAGTGCCACCAGACTCTTTGTTTTCCTTTATATTTAAGCATCAGTGTGCATCATCCCAGCACTGGAACTGGTTCTCCATTGTAGTCTTTCATAGACACTTCTTAAATTCCCATTTTTACATGCCTGTTATATCTCAGTTTTATTTTCTGTTATCACACTTGTGTCCCGTTGTTTATCTTATTTCACTTAAGTGCAGTCTGTACACATTTTAATTAGATAATCTTTTGCATTTTCAGTCTTCCTCAATATTATGCTTAAGAACAGCTTTCTCTCTTCACTTAAGGAATCCCTTTCTGCTCCTGATACATTCAATTTTTACCATAATGGTTGGGTTTATTACAGTTTCTATATATTTGCCTGAACTCTTAGCATTTCCTATACACATGGTGGTTGCCACAACAGAACAGGCACTGCTTCCTAGTTTCTATGTTTCCGTCATTGGCCAATTTATTTTTGAAAACTTTCCCTTGCTGGTTAAATTCTGATCTTCACAGTTATGTCATGTATGCCTTTTTCAAGGCTTTGTTGTTGTGTTTAAGATACTTGGCATACACATATTGCTCTTTCTAATGTCAGATCCATACCATTCAGAGTTGTTTTTATTGTTACACCACAGGACAATCTGGTCTTTAAAGGGAAGTCTTAAAATTCCATTTTCATAAAACTGACATTTTAGTTTTAAGACTGAAACTCCTCTGTTGTTTCCCCTTCATTCTGTGGCCTCATCCTGGACATCTCTTTTGCCAGTAATTTTTTTTCTAGGAAAAAAAAAAATTCTTAACCATTGTCATTCTTTCTGCAAAGTTTTGCTCTCTTTCCTCACCACTATTTGTATGTAACACACTGGAGATATCTAGGTCTTCTGTACCTATAAATGTTAAAAGCAGATTAATTTTTTGCTCATTCTTTAGTTTATTTGCCTCAATGGCTTTCACATACAGCTTAAATTGCTGTTCGAGCTGTTTTTAGGCATATTCAGCGTTTCCTCTGATTCACAGGGCTAATGGGGAAGTCACTTGCAGTTGCACAGGCTATGTTATGGTCATTTCAATGTTACCTCTCACTAGGTTCTCCAGCATGCTGTGCCCCACTCCTGACACCATGCTGTATCTCAGTGATCAGCAGAGTGATGTCAAGATACTCTCTTTTACGAACAAGAGCTATGAACAGCAATAAGGTAACTAAGTCCCTACTGCTCTTATAGCTGTGGCCTATGACTTCTCCAACCTAGGCTGTCTTATTTCTGCACCAGCAGGAAGTACCCCAGGGAACAAAAGACTATATGAAGAGTGTACAGGGAATTAGCATCTCAGCACTCCCTAGACAGAGAACTCATCCTACAGCAGTGGTTCCCAACCTTTTTCCAGGCTGGGGACCCGTTTTTAACCAAAAAAACAACAACTTTGCGGCCCTCCTGGCTGATTGTGTAATCTAGCCTGCACCACTCTGGCAGCACCACTGGGACAGCCATCAAGTAGCACTGCCACCACCATTGCACATGCTGCTGGGAGCAAAGCCACAGCAGCTATGGCCCCCTGCCGGGGAGCTGCCATGGTCCCATTCCCCTGCCAGGATCTGGCCATGGGAGGGAAAACGCACCCCTGGTGGGGAGCATCAGGGCTGTAGCTGGATTCTGGCCCCAGTATGGAGAGGCTCGGTGGACACCCTGCAACATGTACACAGACCCCTGGGGGTCCCAGGACCATAGGCTGGGAACCACTGCCCTATAGCACAGTGCCTAGGAGAAACAGAAAGAAGTCGTCTTACTCAAATGCAGCGACAAGCAGATGGGGGCTGAGATGAAGAAGAAAGAGTGTAGAATGGAATGACTGGCAGGAACTCAGGGAGAAAGATGTTAAAAATAAGGGCAGATAGTGGATAGGAATGAGAAGGGTGATGGTGGCAGGAGCAGGCAGAAGACAAAGTAGGAGCCTGGGAGAAGGTTGGAAGCAAGAACAGAGCAAGGGGGTGGGCAGGGGCCAGGAGGATAGCAGCAGAAACAGGGAAAAAAGATAGGAGGGGGCAGATGGAAGCAGAAGGGGAAATAGGAAGACAGCTCAGTAGCTGCTTTAGAGCAGTCCCCTACAGACAGGGCCGTCCCTAGGTGGGTGCAGGGCCCTGGGCTAATCGCCCTTTGTGGGGCCCCCACTCACCACCCCCGGGCACTGATGAGTTGGGCCAGCCAGCCAAGGGGATGGGCAGGCCCCTGCGCTGGCCATCCCATGCCAGGGACTAGGCGAGCTGGCTGGAGGCAGTGGAACAGGAGTGCTGGGTCTGGTTTCTCAGCCGCCCTTAAGCCACTGGTTGTCAAACTCTTTTCCTTGAGACTTAGCTCTGGACTTCTCTGCCATGTGACAACCCTTCACTGAAAAAAAGCAGATGCTGCCAGAAAATTGAACAGTGACCATGGCTGCTGGGGAGGGGGGCAGTGACAGTTCCTCATGGCTTTCATCCTCTCTCTTGAGGCTTCAATTACATCTCTAAAATCTACACATCTAATGTGAGATCACCTACATGGAACATGCAGAGGGTGATCCCACATGCCATACTCCTGTCTCAAATCAGGCAATATGTCAAGTCTCTAAAATTGCATGTCGTAGCCTGGAGTGTGTGTGTGGGAGCTCCTTGCAAATGGGGGTGGGGGATGATTGGGTGGAGAAATGAGATGGAAGTGCTGAGACAGAGGAAGGAGAAGAAAGCCAGTGCCAGGCTGGAAAGAAAGGTCCTGGAAGATCCTGTCTGCTGCTGAGCCTGTCCAAGTCCCTCTAGGTCCTGCTCCCTTCTCCTTTGCCAAATCCCAGGAACTGAAGCATCCCCTCTGGGTTCCACTTTCACCTCTGCACTTCATCGGCTCCTTGGTCCGCATGAGTCTTCATGAATTGTCCACAATATTGTGATGGGGGGGGTGTGATAGCGCTCTCTGTTTGGTCTGGTCACTCCGGCAGTGTGCATAAGGCAGCAACACAATGGGGCTATCCACTCCCCCCTTCAGATTAGGGCCTTGTTATAACTTCTGCTTCCAGCAGGTTCATCCCTGAGTTGGATTTTATTCTGTTACTTAGGCTTTCTAATTGTAGAAAAAATATCATACTTTCTAACACAGGCTCCTACTCAAACAGTTTGCTTTTCTCTTCTCTTTTTAATTATCAGTCAAAAAAATCTCTGGCATTTTTATTAAAATCTACAAGTTAACTTTTGTTGCAAGTAAGGGAATTCTCAACCCACTGAAAAAAGAGGCAAGTCCTAATTTGCAAAAATAACTCCACAAATGGTGGAATAAGGTTGTGTTCAGTTTTTTCTTTTCTTCATTGGGTCTACTGATAAAAAAAAAACAACACAAAGGTTGCTTGCCAGTGACCTCAGCCCTTTTCATACGAATGACAGAAGCCCAAAGAGATACTGACTGAGAGGAGACATAGAGCTTGTTTGAACAACAATTAGCACTTTATTGTTAATCCTAATGACTCATCTTTGTTGCAATGATCTACTGCCTTAAGCAACTTTCACACCAAGCCACTCCTCTGGCCCCACAGTAGAGTGAACTGGGCTGCCACTTTTGGCCAGCTCCCCCAGTTCTGGTATAGGGGGGCAGTGGTGCAGCTCTGTGGGGCACCCCAAAGCACAGGGCCCTGGGTGGCTGCCCCTCTTGCCCTACCCTAAGGACGGCCCTGCCTACAGACCTCTGTGTACCCACAAATCCTGAGTCTACATTCCTTTGCTGTGTAGCCTACCAATGGGAAAAGTGTGCCTCTCCATCCCCCTCCACACAGAAGCTAGCAGTCTTCTAGTGCTACCAGTTGCTTCATTAGCTCAAGTGTTAGAAAACTGTTCTGTAGATCCAAAGATTCCAGAGCTACAGATAACTCGGGTGAGGGTTAATATAATTCCACATGAAAAAATGATTGCTTTTTATACATTAAGGTGTTGGAGGGTTTCTTTTGTAATGTAGCATCTTACGAAATTGAGAACATCATTTATGTTGCAAAGTCACACGCCTATGAGTCAGGAATGACAGAATTAAGGTTACTTATACTACCTTAATTTGGCTGCTGTCCCCACATTTGTTCATGTTTTTATACCCCACCATACTGAGCTCCTGCCCATCACTCAGCTGTACACCTCTTCCCAATCCTCCTCATACCATTCCCCATTTGAGTCAAATAGTTTTTTAGTACATGTTAAGTCTTTCATTATATGATGGATCACATTTAGTCAGTACAATCTGGATTGTGAGAAAAGGCTCAATCTTCCCCCACTGTATGGGAAACACAAAGTTATTAAGTAAGTATGTTACTTCTTGTATAAGCATTCTTTATTTTGCCAGCTTGTCCTAATGCAAAAGCCCCTTTTGGGAATTAATTTTTGCAAGAGCTTATGAACTTCCTGTGTATTTACTATTTCAAGAAGAACAATTACTTTCATGTAATATTTTAGATTTCTTGTACAAAAGGAAAAAGAAAAACAAAGTACTATTTATTTATCTAGTAAATTCGGCCAAATGCTTTATTAAATAATTGAAATCCTCGATAAAATTAGAGCAAAAGTACAAACAGCTTCTGATCCTTTTATGGCCCAACATAAAATGTTGTGTTACATTCAAAAGAAGTGGTGAAACAGCAAAGATTAAGAACACTTCCCTCTCTCTAGAAATGAAAGTGAAATTTCATCCGGGAGTGCCCTATATTGTCATTTTAAAAGATATCTTTATTTATTAAAAAACTTACCAAGGCCCTTCTCTAATAGATTAATAGTTGAGCATTTAGTTGCCCTTTTCCTCAGGCTATAATCATTTAGTCAGAGATTTCATTGGCAACACTGGAACTTCCCACTCTAGCATTAAAACCTGACAATGAAAAAATATTTGAAACCAGATGAACATTGATTAAATTTTTCATTATTGATGACAGTGCTATCAATTATTAAATTATGCCCTTATTAAAAATGGGAATATTTAGGGAAGGTGTTTACTTTATAACAAGCATGTTAGCTCTAACTCTCAAACAGTTCTACAGTTAACACCTTTTTCCATTTCAGCTTTTATTTCCTTCATTTTTCTTCATGTGGTTGTGACAATCATACTAATCAACCTAACTGTTACGAGATGTAGGAACTGCCACAAATAGGCAGCTCAATGACTCCTCTAGTTTACTGTCCTTTCACATACAGTGGCCATTATCAGAGGCTTTAAGATGCATGAAACTCCACAATTAACAATTATGGAATAGACTTGCTCATTGTGGAATTTTTTCCCTTACCCCTCTCACCACCAGCAATTTATGATTGGTTGATGCCCTGAATATGAGAGTTTATATTCTTTGTACAAAATACATCCTATATAAGTATTCTTACAGTTCATGTAAATGTTTATTCCTTTTCTGATTCCTATTACACTTTGTGCCCAAATGATGAGTTTTGCAGGTTAATTATTTATTATGTATACAAATATTTTTTATCAGTCTTAAATTTGTTGTGTTTTTGTTTTATTGGATGGCCTCCTCTTCTAGTTTTATGAGAAAGGGTAAATTTGAGCAGATAATTTTCTTTCTATAAACGGTTCAATATTTTTTAAACCTTTCATTTCTAAGACATATTCCCAGTTTTTAAAGTCTCTTTTTCTATGGATATATTTCCTTTCTGTTGACAATTTTGGCCTTACTTGGGACCCTTCTGTTGATGCCACAACCATTTTGTGATAGAGGGATTTGAATTTAAATCAGCACACAAAATATGGTTGAACTCACCTTTACTAGTCCTTTATAGATCATCTTCACTCAAAGTACCATGGTCAGATTACCCATATCCCTTGAAAAATCTGTTTTGCTCTTAATACACCAAGTTTAAATAAGGTCTGTTACTTGAGCTACTCAACTATGGCATAAGCAGCATATGTGAAAAATCCCCTGAGTTATAAATTGCCATTTGGTTTAACAATGTCTATACTATTTATACACCTTTTTATAAGCATTTTTTTCCTCACATGGTTGAGTACTGTTTGTTCTTATGAACACCTGTCCTAACAAATAAATCAAGATATCTGTGTTCAAACAAGAAAGTTCTTCATTAATTATTTTTCTAGAAACAGTACTCGGGGATGTAAGTGACCAATTAAGTATCACCAACAGACAGCAAATAATGAAAGAGGTAGTTGAATCATCTGTGTAAAGTTATAGGTTGAAAACTGTTTGTCCAAATGATTCAGTGAATACTTAGGAATAATGAAGACATTAATAAAAATATCTGGAATAGTTCAGAAACAGAAACAAGTTCAATTCAAAATTAATAATTCATCTAGCTTTTATGTGCAATATTCCAAGATTTAAATTCAGCATATGTTATGCACATCTTTCCTTCTCCTTTCCATGATTATTTGAGTAATTATGACCTAGGTTAACTTCCAAAGTACTGGTGATCACTTCTTTGTTAGCTCAGTGATTTCTTTCCTTGGAGGACAACATTCATTCTGGACCACTGTCAATGGTGAGCAATTTCCCTCTTACTGACTCTGGTCGAAGAAGCAGTCTACAAATGATTATATTTAAAAAAGGAAATTTGTGTCATGTGTAGCTCTATCATTCACCTGATTCAATCTTTGACACTGTGATTACTGATTGTATTCTTCTGAGATATGTAAGTAGATGACATAAGTTTGCTTTCTGTTTCTACCTGACCATCTTTGTATGGGTTATATGTTTCCATTCACACCTCATTTCTCTCTCTCACCAACATGAAAACAAGCCAGATAGGGACAGACCAAGTTGAGGCTTGGTGCACCCTGTCCAGACCCATAAAAGACTAGTAAAAAAAATAGATAATGCAGCCATTATGGGGAGAGGTAGCCATCCAGAATGGTGGTGGTAACAGGTGAAAGAGGAGGGGAAACAAGAAGAGGAGTCACCTGGTTTTGGCACTGTTAATAAAAAATCCCCTGGAAGAGCCTAAAACTCATGAAGATCACACGTTTATCTTTCATGTTTTATATAGTGATTATTCATAATAACAAAAATGATATGATCCAGAGAGGTAGCCATGTTAGTCTGTGTACAGCAAAAACAAGAGTCCTGTGGCATCCTGAAGACTAACAAATTTCTTCAGACATAAGCTTCTGCGGGCTGCAACCCACTTCGTCGGATGCATCTGACAAAGTGGGATGCAGTCCACAAAAGCTTATGCTTGAAGATATTTGTTAGTCTTTAAGATGCCACAGTACTCCCATTGGTTTTAAAAATGATATGAACATGTTTGAGGGAGAGTATTTTGATGAATGAATTGTGAGTTGAATTATTTTGTTAAGATTTAAGGCTATAATGTGGTTATGACAATTTTTGAAGGAAAGCTGAAGGGAATAAGGAATGAAATAGTTATTATATACAATGCTGTATTAGATTATGAATGGCCAAGAATTAGATTTACTGAAACCCTGAATACTTATTGCTGCTTTCTGCTTCATGGTGCATACTGCAGGTGTTTCTTTATAACAGAACAAGCAAAAGAATTTTTACCAAAAGCGAGTAGAAATCCTACCATTTATGCCTCTGAGAACCGGGACAATAGGAAGTAAGTTAAACACAGACACTCCCAGCTGACAGACCAATCTACTACAGTCATTTGGCAGACAAGAACCTGCCGAGTCCTGAGTTGCGCATACAGCTTCCATCTTTAGCTTGCATACAAAGGAACTGATGGAATGGGCTGAATTGCTTATGACTGTGCTGATACCTATGTGTGCTGATTTCAAACTGAAAATGTGTTTGGTCAATTTTTTGCTTATTTATTAGTGTAAATTAATATATGGTTATTCTTAACATGCCACAGCACAGGTGAATCTGGCAAAAAAATTGAAACAGAATTACAGAAGCTTTGTAGCTTTTGGTCAAGATAAGAAAGACAGGGTCTTTCTGTACAGAAAACTTAAGATATTGATATGAAACTTATAAAATAGCACCTTCAGTCATCCTAAGAATCATTCAGAGAAATATTCAAATTACAGTAAAGCATACAAGAAGAATTACAGAATTGGTGAACTAAGGTCAGGGGGAGGATTTCCACAGGTAAAAAGAGAGGCAGCCAGTGGAAAGGCCTAATTCTTCTATATGCCCTGAAAAATCTTCTCTAAATAAATTGATGTATAAAAGAAAAAGTGTAAGTTTCTTTTCTAATAAGCACTAGCTCACAAGAGAAAACAGCTTTCATTATTATCCTATGTGGTGTGCTAGGCACCTCAGCAAACAGATAAATAGTCCTAGGCCCTGCCCACAAGGATCACAAGATCATACAATGACCCAAATAATTCATGTTCACCTTTTTGTAAACAATCTTAGTTTAACATGATTTCATATATTTCTGGCAAGCTCCACTATGTACAAGGCTGAAAAAGTTTTCCTCTCTTCTCTCTCCAATTTTTAAACTGCTACCATTTCCAAACCATCAATAGCTCAGATGCTGGGAATGATTTGGAAAGGAGGGATTTCAGAGTCATTGCACCATTCAGTTTACACATTTTAAGTGAAGAACTATCACAGGGTATTTCTGTAGACAGACCTTAAAGATTCTATGGCTCTTTCAACACTAGTTCATTTAGCAAGCATTGGAAAACATTATGAAAGACTTGATAAAAGCAAGGAAAATGTGCTAAATCTCCTGCATTCACAAATAAGAGACAACATGTATCTGCAAGTTGGTTTATACTTCTAGACAAGTATCCTAAATTAGAAGCAGAAATACCAAGTGCTGAATAATGTTACACCTGTCAGAAAAATCTAAGAAAAAAATCAACGCATCGGGGAATTTAACAAGTTCTCTGATTGAAAAAGTTTGCTACAGACTTGAGATTTACCAACATTTCAATCTACTTTATTGTATATGATGATTGCAAATTAGTTCATCATACTTGCATGATCTACAGTTTCCACTATGAATAATGGTCATTTATATCCTGCAGGCCAGGAAAGGATGTTCTGTGTCAGTTAACTGAAGCGGAAATGCATAGACTAATGAATTCACTAGGTACTAGTCAGAGATGCAAGACTAGGCTATCTTGTGAATGAACACTAGTGTAGCCATTTCTGACAATCTACCACTAACAGATATTGCAGTTGTGAAGTGATGTGTTAATATTTCGAGAAGAAAAACTGCCTGTCAATAAACATGAGTTTCTCTATACATCTCTGTGAAATCGTAATGAGTTTTATGACTCACAGAAATAAGAGTATGAATTAAGAAGAAATTTAGATTCAAGCAGACATGTTTAGCTTTGTAATGAACATTTTAGACAAGATACAGTTAAGCTAGTCTCTTCATAAAAGTTGATGCCACCTATTAAAATAATTAGCTTTAATTGATTGCACAGCTTAACCTCTGACATAACCTTTCACTTTATACCGCAGCACAACATGCCACATAATATTTTCATAGGGATTTGAGTCTCTGTACCAGGCTAGTTTGGTCCCCCACCCTCTCAATTTAGTGCAGATGAGGGACCTGCACTTAATGCAACTATAAGAATAAATTAAACTACTCCACTTTCTTCAAAACAGGAGATTTCTCCCGAGACTGATATATGTCTATTAAAGGCATTCTTGTATTTAGCAGTTACAACCTGCTAGTGGAGAATGAATATGGGAAAAGCAGAACAGACTGCAAAATCTCCAGGCTTCATTAAATATGATTCCCAAGGAGTTCCAGCACTTTGCAAAATGATCAGTCCAAAATTGAAAAGTAAGAATTCCAGTACCCTGTGAATTACTTCAGTCCCAGTTTCCCTCTCTTTCTCTGATACAGCCAAAAATCTGTCCCATGCTGAAGGTGACCATGGAATGTGATGCTTTCAATAAACTGATCTAGATTACAGAGACACAGAAATTTTAAAAGTAACCTTTTTGATCTTAATCTAATGCTGCACAACAAATCAGGGGCCCAATACTAATATCCAAGCAACTTCACTTCTGTATATGAGAACATTTGGCAACCCAGAATGTTAAATTTTACTCATGAGCACACTACAATGATTCTCCATAGACTTTAGGAGGAAGGAATGCTATGTGAGAAGATAAGGCAAATCAATTAGATAACACATTTCTTTGAGACAAACATGAAAAATGTGAACATTTATGTGAAGTGCCATTTACTTTGCTGGTTTCAGTTTCCCTTTCTTCAGTTGCAAATGGTTTCATTTGAGACTTCTTGCTCAGTTTTCCTCTTGCTTGATTCTGCACTGAAGTAATAAACTTTTTTATTACATCAGTCTGTTGCTAAGGAAATGACAGATATCTCAAATCCACAATAATCACTTTGTCTCAGAAACAAATTCAGACTCTGATTCCACATTATGCACAGAAGGAACCCTGCGTGTGTATGGGGCTCTGATAGCTTCAACATGGCTCCATGCAGCCCCTAGGAACTTACCCAAGTGCAATATAATAAGAGCTGACAGGCTGAGGAAGAAAACACTTGCTTAAATAATCATAGCTTTGATCCTCACCAAAATAGGCAGGTATTTTTTGTGGAAGGGCTTTTTTTCTTGTTTTTGTTTTAAAACCCAAAAGATACAAAGTGCAGGGATTTGTTTTAAGACAGGCATATTTCTCTACTGTGACAGTTCCTTTTTCCTATCAATGTATGATCTCTCTATACTGGGAAATACTGCCTTTTTTGCCATGATTACAACATAAAAAACTTTTCCTAATTTTCTGCATCAGATGTGGTTTAATGCCAAAGACAAAAACGAAGAACACCTTTTCAAAATGTTAATCCTAGTAGAGAGAGCCTAGTGGTCCACAAATGGGGACACGTATTGACGTTTATGACAAGGTAGAGGCAATCTGGTGTGTGATACAAAGCATTGTTGCCCCAGAGATCAGAAACACAGAGCCTGATGCTATTCCATTAGAGTCAAAGGCAAAAATCCAACTGAATTCAAGCACATGGAAATTATGTCCTGTAGCTTTGATCTGATGAAGTACTCAAGCAAATGCTTAAGTTTGGATACATATTTAAGTCCTAGACAAGTATTTATGGCTGTGCTTTAAATTAAGCCTGTGCTTAAGTCCAGTTGATGCCCAAGGGATTTAAGCATAATGTATTTAAACTATTTACTGAATCAGGGCATTAGAGTAACCACTTAATTATTTTAGGCTCTGATCCTGCAAAGAGATTTTTTAAAAATATACCTTAAAAAACATCTATATTGAAATTAAAAACAAATCTTATTATGAACTTTCAGCTTTCCAGTGTTTTCTAATTGAAGCTGTTTTTGAGTTATTTGCATGTGAATGCAGAATAAATTTTTTTTTAAAAATCGGTCATCTTATTTACAACTGATTAAATTAAGAAGTGCCAAGTCAATTTTTCACAGCAAGTTTCAGTCTGGACTCATTTTTACAAACACCCTACTCCCCCATATGGAGCTGAATGGTAAAAATTGATTCAAGAATCATTTTGGGGATTAATCAAGGGTATTATAACAACATGGGAAGATTATTATTATCATAAAAAAAGATGTGGTTAGGAGTGTGAAGAAAAACATTTAAATTTTCATCGATTTAACCTGCAATTAAAAAAAATCATTGTATAAAATAAACCTTTTATTGTTCTGCAGAAATTAAAAGAGAAAGAGAAAACTAAACTTCTAACAAAATAAACTGGAAAAAAATCCTTTGCTTATAAAGTATTTCTAATGTACACTTGCCTGCTCCCTGATCAGTGAATCCTACCCACTTGAGATGTTTATGAGTTCATTTTATTGCAGCTCCCCCCTTCTCCTGCAACTGCCCAACAGCCAGTCTAATTTAAGAAGCTCTAAATATTGTTGCCATGGGTGACACACGAACATGGAGCAAGGGAAAGCTCTGCTAATAAAAAGCCTTTCACAGCATTTCAGCCTTTGCTCATAAGTAAAGTTAAAATTTATGGCTTTTAAAATACTGGATCTGGGAGAGGTCAGGTTAAACGGTTGCTCGTAATAAAGGAATCAATATGCCACAGCATTTGAGGCAGCCAGCAAACTGAATAAACACTTAATCCAAATCCACTTGGACCTGAATTAAAAGAACATAAAATACTGTATTAGTTTTGTTTGCCCTCTATCAGTCACTAGTTTGCATTGCTGGGTCCCCTTGAATTCTACATAGGGCAAGCAACAAACATTTGTTGGCCAAGTGGCAATTAAACTGTATGTCAAGGCTCTGAGTAATTAACTGGGCATTAACCTTACCAGAGAACCACTTGTAGATTAGCAGACTACAAATACATCTCAGTCTGGGAAGACCCTGGAATGCTTATGTACAAAAGCTCCAGAGGACACAGAGGTTTTCAGGCTCAAGCACTTGCTCTCAGTTGAACCACATACATTTCAACCAAGTAGCTCTTTAACTGTAATCCGAGTGAAAACAAAATCACCTATAGCACTAATTAGTATGTCCAGTAGTACGTAAATCTGGACTGATTATTCTTCATTGAGCTTTAAAACAAAACAGAATCAATGTAATCTTCCCTAAACCTAAACTTGGCTCAATTTGTATCTAGATTTTCAAGAGTAATTATGCAAATCCATTTTATGCAGTTATCTACATATGTTTATGAGTAAATGTGCTAGTCGAATTTCAGTCATGGAAACAGTCACATATTTTGCCAGAAGATACCCTTAAATTACCTACATAAAAAGATACAGATACGTTTGAGGTCCATGTACACAGCCTATTTCACAAAAACACAAATGCGTTTGAAAGTACCTTGTTTACAAACCTAAGGAAACTGTTTTTTAGAAAAGCCAGTGTATCTAAATGTGAGCAAATACAGAATTTTAGCAAACCTAATATTTATTAAGATAAAGAGTTTCTGCATAACTCTCAAAGAGTCCAAAAGAGCCAGGGAAGGATTGTGTGGTGTGACAGGGTCAGTTTGGACAGCTTCCATAAAGTACTATGATTTGAGCCCTGGGTAGTGGGTGGGCGGAAGCCCACCCACTGCTAAAAGCCCTCCCTCAGCCCAAGGAAGGAGTCACTGGTCCCGGGGATCAACTGATTACGGGGGACAAAATAATCAAAACAGGAACAAGTGTGAGGGGGTCAAAGGAATAAAAGCAGGGAACCGGAGGTGGACACTGAGTAGAGAACCCCAGACAGCGTCCACTGCTCCCGGAAGGTATCTAGGGAATCAGTGGATGCTGCCCAAAGGAACTCCACTTGGATATGTGCCCAGACTAAGGAACAGAAATAGGCTCCACAGTTACAGGAAAACCCCCTGGCCAACCTCTCCTCTCTGGTGTACTAGAAGGCCAACATATCAGCCCCAGGCTCAGCAAATCACTTTTCCCCTTGAAGCTGAGCAGTGGTTACTCCAGGTTAATTAGCACACCTGGAGTTAATTAAGGTCCCATCCAGGACTTAATAAAAAGCCTTCCCTTCCACGAAAGAGTGCAGCTGGAGCGTGAGAGGAAATAAGGTGCAGTTGGAAGGCAGATCTGGAGAAGAACACTGGTGAAGAAGAGCCTGGCAGGTACAAAGACAGGGGAAGGAAAAACCCCTGCTGAGGGGGGGAGCAAGACTTTTCCCAGGCCTGGAGGCCTGACGGAAACAAACCAACACTAATGTGAAGTGCAAGACCCACCTGGTAGAGAAGGAACTTTGTCACAACTGATGTCAGGGATGGGATCTGTCAGTGCATCAGATGAAGCACACGCACACACACGTACAGGGGGAGTCAAAAAAAAAAGGGAGTGGGAGATGTTTATGAGATTTGTTGTTGTTGTCACATTCACCATACTGGATGATGTGGTGAGGGCACTAGTTCAGGCCACAGAAGCCCAGCAAAAGGAGACCAGGGCTCCGATGATTGCCTAGCAGGAATCAATGGGCTGCAACAAGAAACAAATCAATTGCTAATGAGCCAGGTACCTTGGGATCAAGCCCTCCTATGAGAGGTCATGGACCAGCTTAAGACCCTTACCACTGCTGTCCATGGGTCTGAGGCAACGTGAGCCTGGAGAGCTGCAAGCTATTTACCAAAGACGACTGAAGACGACGATGTGGATGTTTACCTTCTGACTTTTGAGAGGACTGCACTGTGTGAGGCCTGGCCTGAGGACCAGTGGGCCAGCATTCCTTCCTCTTTTCTGTGCGGGAAGCCCAAAAAGCCTATCATGACATGTCACTAAGGCTGCCACCGATTATCGTCAGCTGAAAGCAAAGATCTTTGCCAGAGCAGGAGTAACAGCGGCTGTGTGAACCCAGAGGTATCATGAGTGGATGTCCCAAGAAAGCAAGACCCTGAGCTCCCTGTTATTCAACCTAGCCCACCTTGCACAAAAGTGGCCAAGCCCCAAGGTCCATAGCCCAGAAGTGATTCTGGAAGTCCTAGTTATTGACCGATACATGAGGGGATTACCACTAGACCTTTGCACATGGATTGGGCAGAATGACCCCTCCTTTTACGATGAGGTCATCACACTGGTAGACAGATGGCAGCCAAGGGGCTCTCCCAACCACATAGGTAGGACTCACTCCAATTCAAGCCACCAGTTTTGTTCCCCAGAGCGTGAGTAACTGAGCACCTGAGAAGGATTATGGGAAAGAAGTTGAGGGCCAGGCAACGGTGGCAAAGCAATGGAGTAACCTAGGGAAGACGAACTGTGTAATCAGAGCCCTTAGCCCAAAGAATATAGAACTGCCTAGGCCCACATACTGGCGTTATGAGTGTGGGGAGTTGAGGCGTATAGCAGCCCAGTACACGAATGCTGGGGAGCCAATGCAATGTAATTTAGGGAGCTGCACAGACCCCTGCACACTGATACACCTGATGGGGGTTGCAATGACCCCACATAAATATACAAGGTCCATAAAGCTGCACGGGGTGGAAACCACAGCACTTGTGGACTCTGGGAGTGCCATTAAACTAGTCTCAGGGAAATTAGTCAAGTGGAGTCAGTTGATGCAGGCAAAATGCACAAGGATAACCTGTGTCCATCGGACTGTAAACTATTATCCCACCAGCCCAGTAGAAACTGAGGTTCAGGGAAATATCACCAAGATTACTGCAGGGGTAGTTCCTAAGCTCCTATATCCTGTCCTCATAGGAAGAGATTTCCTGATATATGGGAGCCTACTTCCACCAGAGGGGTCAGAAGAAAAGGGAGATCCTAACATACATGAATCTTCCTCAGTGGAAATCTCCCCCACTCACTCCCAGTGTTCTCTGAGATAGCTCAGAATCTGTCCCCCCCCAAGTAAAGTCAGAAAAACCAAGCAAGAAAGGAGAGCTGCTAAGGCTTTAGGCACCTGGATTTTGATCCAGGGCCAGAAGACTGCTCTCATAGGCAAGCAGACATTGGCAGCATCTAAGGAGATCGCCCAGAAAGAAGAGGGACCCGAGTCTGGTTCTAGGTCTGACCCCTCTTTGAACGAAGATGGGGAAACTGAGACAAGACCACTTGAGCTCAGAGAGCTCAGTCCTGTAAGGGAGAGTTTTAGGAGAGACCATGCAGAGGACCCAAGGTATGATAATGCTAGGAGGGAGGTTGTGGAAATACATGGGGTGCCTGTGGAAGGGAAATCCCAAGGATCAGGGCCCTACTTTGTAATCAAAAGGGATCTAGTGTACCAGGTCACACTGAGGCAAGGAGAGGAGGTGCAGCATCTCCTGGTGCCCCAAAAGCATTGGAAGTCAATGTTGAACATAGCCTACAGTCACCTCTTTGGGGGTCATCTAGGAGTGGAGAAAACCATGGCACGGATCCTACAAAGACTCTTCTGGCCAGAAGTACACAAGGATGTTCAGTGCTATTGTGCCTCTTGCCATGAGTGCCAGCGACACAGCCCCCATCCACATTTACAGGCACCTTGGCCCTGCCAATTATCAAGGTCTCATTTGAGCGGATGGCCATTGACCTGGTGGGACCTCTGGAGAAGACAGCCCAAGACCACCAACACATATTTGTTGTCCTAGACTATTCTACCCCATACCCAGAAGCAGTCCCTCTATGGAACATTGCTTCTAAGATGATAGCTACAGAGCTCGTAAAGATCTTTGCCAGAGTACAGCTACTCAAAGAGATTCTGATGGATAAAAGGACCCCCTTCATGTCAAACATAATAAAAAAGGACCTACGTGCACTGCTTCATATCCAGGCCCTCTGGACTTTTGTCTACCACTCACAGACTGATGGCTTGGTGGAGAGATTCAATAGGACCCTCAAGACTATGATAAGAAAAGTAGTAAGTCGGGATGGGACAGACTAGTATAGCCTGTTGCCTTACCACATGTTTAACAGTTGAGAGGTTCCTCAGGCCTCGACTGGGCTTTTCCCCTTTGAGTTATCATATGGATGATGCCCATAGGGCACATTAGACGCTGACAGAGAGATTTGGGAGGAAGAACCAAAGCCGGGGAGAAACACAATTGACCATATACTCCAGACGAGAGACCAAATAGCCTGAGTCACTCCCATTGTATGAGAACCCTCAGAGAACCTACAGGAGGCTCAGCAGACCTACTACAACATCAAAGCACAAGTTTGAAAGTTCCAGCCTGGAGATCAAGTAGTGGTACTGGCACCCACAGCTGAGAACATGCTCCTGGCTCAATGGCAGGGGCCTTATGAAGTACTTTGATGTGTAGGAGAGGTGAATTAAAAGGTGCGACAGCAGGGTCGCTGGAAACAAGAGCAGGTCTAGGATGTCAACCTCTTGAAACCCTGGCAGACCAAAGAAGCAGGTGTAGCTGCTGTAGAGACTCTGCCATAGGAAAACAACCCACGTGAGCAGGTAAAGATATCCCCTGGCCTAACACCAAACCAAAAGGCCAAAGTAGCCAAGATGATCAATCAAAATTGAGACGTGTTCTCAACAAAACTGGGCCTGACAATGGAAACTTATCACCACATCATCACAAACATTGGGGCCAAGGTAACAATAAGACCCTACAGAATCCCAGAGACAAAACAAGAGGAAATCAAGGCTGAGGAAAAGAAAATGTTAGAACTGGGAGTCATAGAAGAGTCCCACAGCCACTGGTCCAGTCCAATTGGGCTGGAACCTAAACCAGATGGCACAACAAGGTTCTGTAATGACATCTGCCAACTAAATGTGTTTTCTAAATTTGATGCATACCCCATACCAGATGTGGCCAAACTGTGGCTTACAAGCCACATGCAGCTCTTTAAAGAAAAATTGCGGCTCCCAGGAGAGCGCAGGATGGAAGGGCGGCATGGTGGTAGCCAGGGGCAAGAAATTTGCAATTGTTGGGGACAGCAGAGAGGCGGTAGCAGGGTAAGAGCCGGCAGCGCAGGAGCAGCGTTGTGAGAGCTGCAGGAAAAAGCAGTCTGTTCAGACCCAGGGGAGGGGCAGTGCTGTGAGAGCGGTCAAGGAAAAAGCAGCCTGGTCAGAGCAGGGAAAGGAGGGGAGCGGCAGCATTGAGAGACCCCGCGGGGGTGGGGGGGCACATTGTGAAAACCTCACCGGCAGAAAAAAGCAGCCTGGTAAGAGCCAGGAGGGGAGGGGCAGCATTGTGAGAGCCAGCAGGGAAAGAGAAGCACTCAGAGGAAGTAACTGCCAGATTCTGCAGTCTACCCCCACAATATTAATTCTACCCTCCTTGTCTGTATGCATAATGATATAGTCTTTAATTACATCAGTGCATGATTTTTTAAATCCTTTTTTTTTTATATTGTTTTCTGGGTAAATATTTTTAAAACTGGCAACATAAACTGATCAAGAACAAGTCTACAATGAACTATAGATAAGTGATGATAATTAGCAATTTAAACCTGAAAAGCAATTGTAAATTAATTTTTTTTAAAAAATCACCTGGCATTTCCAGATATCGTAATATAATGCAAAATTTTTTTCTTGTATTTCTATTTTGAGAATTAAATAAGAATAATCAGAAATGACTGAAAATTGACACAAGTGTCACATCCAAAACCATGGACCACTCTCAAAAGGTTATTAAAAAAAAGCCGTCTATTTAAAGAATGATACAAGTGCTTATTATGGATCATGGTTCATTTTCAGCATGCAAAATGATTTAGACTTAGGATAGATGACCACTACAGAAAACTGGCGTTAGGAAAAAAAAAAAAAAATTCCTTAAGTCCATTGAACAAGTATGCCTGAGACATCAGTATGTCATCTGTTTGCAGAAGGAACTGCTAGCACATTTATTTTGTAAGAAAATTTTAATTAATATAACTAAGTCAATTACCAAGATAATTCACATTCACTGCAAAGTTCAACAGCAGCACTATACTTCTGCTGATTAAATAGGATTCAATATGTATTAATTCTTTTTTGTTGTATAGTCAAAATCTATTTATATTTCAGTGCAGTCTTCATGAATGACTCTATGGGTATCTGAGCCCATTAGACAAGAGTAATTGTTGTGAAGGGCTGAGGACAGAAAATTGTGTTGTAAACTTTCTGAAAAAAAACTCTCTTGCCAATAACGATTTTACTTTGTATTATAAAAACCAAATATTGATATTTAGAATTTATACTGGGCCTGACTCCAAACTGAATAAACTCAATGAGATTTTTTCCATAGTATCTTCTGTGAATGGACTCCAAAGCACTTACTGAAACAGGCTCTGATCTTGCATTTTATGTCTCCCTAAATTCTCATTGATCTGTTGTGATTCTGAACAGTTGAAAAGGTGTCCCTGTGTGCATCTCTTCACAGGATTAAGATGAAAGCAGTATTTTCCCTCACTATTACTCTCATTTTAAAATTAATTGTGCCCGAGTCCTCAGACCCTTTGTCTTCACTGTCCATGAGCATTTTAGTGAACAAGTTTACTGGCAGAAATATTGGCAGCGAAGTGGGGGCATGGTAGGTGCCGGGATGGGGTGGGAGGCAGAAGTGTGGCATGGTTGGAGGGAGCAGAGAAGCATCAGCGTGGTAAGAGATGGCAGGGAAGCAGCAACGGGGGCTGGGGGAGAGAAGCGTGACATGGTCAGAGAAGCAATAGCATGTTTAGATTTTCTCATAGGCCCTAATGCAGTTTACTCGTTGTTAAAATAAAATCATGTTTTACAAGTCCTAAACATAATGTGGAATACTAAGAAATGAAAATACAAAGGAGAAAAGCACTAGTGCTGCACTAGTGAGGCCACATCTGGAATACTGTGTCCAGTTTTGGGCTCCCCACTACAAAAAGGACATGGACAAATTAGAGAGAGTCCAGAGGAGGGCAACCAAAATGATCAAAGGGCTGGAGCACAAGCCCTATGAAGAAAGACTGAAGGAACTAGGCTTATTTAGCCTGCAGAAGAGAAGACTGAGGGGGGATTTGATAGCAACCTTCAACTACTTGAAGGGTTGCTCCAAGGAGGAGGGAGCTCGACTGTTCTCGGTAGTAACAGAGGGCAGAACGAGAAGCAATGGCTTCAAGTTACAGCTGGGGCGGTCCAGGCTGGATATTAGGAAAAACTTCCTTACTAGGCGAGTGGTGAAGCATTGGAATAAGCTGCCTAGGGAGGTGGTGGAATCTCCATCTCTGGAGGTGTTCAAGTCCCAGCTGGACAAAACACTGACTGGGATGATCTAATGGGAGTGGTCCTGCTTTTTTTTGGCAGGGGGTTGGACTAGATGACCCCGTGGGGTCCCTTCCAACCCTATGGTTCTATGATTCTATGAAAAGTTTAAAACTGAAGGTAGATTACTTGCAATTTTTGGCACAACTCACTGCTGTGAAGCATCATATTCCACAATGAAATTCAAAACATTGTGCAATACTTAGAGATCAGCATCTCAGAGCTTTTACCTGCTGCATTGACAAGTTACTGCCCAGATTTAAACTTGCCACAAGGCTGTATGTTTTACATCTAGCAACAGCTAAATTTTTACTGTATAGGCCTAGTTTCATGGTAATCGTAAATAATTATTAGAATCTGACATTAGTGGATCAATATTTTCCCTATTTTTACAATAAAATTAAAGTGCACAATGAATTTTAAGCTTAGTAATTTTGGAGCAGGTAAAAATATGTAGTTATGTGTCTCAGTGCGGCTCTCGAAGGTTTAATAATCGACTTGTGCAGCTCTTAAGTTCCATAAGTTTGGCCATCCCTGCCCTATACCATGAATGGATGAGTTAGTTGACCGATGGGCAATATGCTGAATTTGATGAAAGGGTATTGGTAAATTCCTATGACCAAAGAAGAAAAAGAAAAGACTGCCTTCTCCATGCCTGATGACCTACTCCAATACACTGCTCTCCCTTTCAGACTACATGGCACCTCAGCAACCTTTCAGTGCCTTATGGACAAGCTGCTGTGCCCTAGATGATATGATCATCCATACCCCAGAATGGAAAACCATCTAGAAAAGGCAGAGGCAGTACTGAATACCCTGAGATGAGCAGGCCTTACAGTAAATCCAGCCAAGTGTACAATAGGATTATCAAAAGCTAAATACCGTGGATACATCATGGGAAGAGGTGTTGTGAAGCCCCGAGTGAATAAGTTGGAGGCTACCCAAAACTGGCCCCGACTGAATTGGAAGGCACAGGTTCATGCTTTCCTTGGACTACTGGGTTATTACCAGTGCTTCACTTCCCTTTTTGCCACCACAGCAAATCCCTTGATGGACCTGATAAAGGCTCAGGGCCCTGAAATGGTGAAATAGACTGACAAAGCAAAGGAAGCCTTCACAGACCTACAGACAGCCCGCTGTAGTAACCCTGTACTTGTTGCCCCAGACTTTACAAAAAAATTTATTACAGGCAGACACTTTTGAGGTAGGTTTCTGGGCTGTCCTATCACAGATGGATGGGAGATGAACACCCCGTCTTGGACCTCAGTCAGAAACTCCTTCCGAGGGAACAGAAATATGCAGTGGTGGAAAAGGAGTGACCTGCTGTCAAGTGGACCATGGAAACTCTCAGAGATTATCTGCAAGGCTGAAAATTCACCCTCGTGACTGACCATGGCCCCCTTCAGTAAATGTAGAGGAACAAAGAGAGGCACTCAAGGGTGACTTGATGGCTTCCATCTCCTCAACTGTTCCACTTTACCATCCAGAACAGGGCTGGGAGCCACCATGGCAATGCGGATGGCCTGTTTAAGAACCCAAGTTGCACAACCCCATGGTGTTGAGCAGGGGGGAGGGATATGTGACAGGATCAGTCTAGATGGCTTCCATAAAGTACCAGAAGGCCAATATATCAGCCCTAGTCTCAGCAAATCACTTTTCCCCTTGTAACTGAGCAGTGGTTACTCCAGGTTAATTAGCACACCTGGAGTTAATTAAGGCCCCACCCTGGACTTATTAAAAAGCTTTCCCTTCAGAGAAAGGGTGTAACTGGAGTGTGAGAGTGAGGAGAGCTACTGGAGTGTGAGGGAGTAGGCCAGGTGAAGTTGGAAGGCAGCAGATCTGGAGAAGAATGCTTCTGAAGAAGAGCTCCACAGGTACAAAGAACAGGGGATTGAAAAAACCCTACGGGGCGCAGGGGGGGCAAAAGTCCTTTCCCACGCCTGAGGGAAACAAACCACCACTAAAGGAAAGCGAAAGACCCACCAGGTAGAGGAGAAACTTTGTCACAATAGGTTTTCAACAAAAGTGCCCTCATCAGAGGATGGTCCTTTTTATCCCCTTCCATTTTTTAAAACAATTACCTGACTTTTATAAAAAGTTTCATAAAAGCATTTATAATTATAACTTCCTTAATAGCTGAAGACACAGCGGAAGTTACATTAGGACTTTCTTTATAATTCCTAGATTTCTTTACATGTTCCAAACTTCTTTATTTCTCCTGAAACTTTTCAGGTTTGGTCTCATTTCAGAGATGAAAAATTTTTTTTTTTTTGAAAATGGAGACAAAATAAATAAAACTCCCTTTAACTACGTTTGAAGAAGGAAAAAATAACTTTTTCTAGATGTGTACTACTTTACCTCCCTCCCCCATTCATCAGTAACTTAAAAATGACCAAAGAAAGTCTTCCAAACTTCCCATGTAAATAGCCTGGGAACAGGATTCTTTTCTAGGGTTTGGGGATAAGGAAAGTTTCATTTCCATCTGGTTTATTTTCTCTAACTTCATTCATATTTGTGTAATTTTGGGAATAATCTTGCACTTACAGAACATTAAGGTGGGAATGCACAAGCAAGTGAATATGAAGGTATATTTCAGATTCATTTTTAGTAGTACCTAGATAAGCAACTAACAAACAATTATTCATTCATCCACCCACCAACAACTACAAAGAGATACTTTCAAATGTTCCTCAATCCATAACTTCAAAAAAATACAGGAAGTAAACTCTGGAAGGCAAAAGGGATATGCAGGAAAATAAGTAAATTAAGAAAATCTTTAGTACCAAGCAAACTCATCTAATACATCCTTAAAACATGAAAGACATTTTCATGAGAGTAAATCCTTATAAAAACATGTCCAGTCCAGGTGGAAAATGATGAAATTTATTTTTTCTAAACATCTACAACAGAAGACCTTATAAAGTATTATACAACATGCAGAGACACAGACTAAGATGAAGACGTTTGGCAGCCTTTTCAGGATTAGCTGGCACCATCTGCAGATGGTTTACAAACCCAGCCTTGGTTAAAAATATAACAAAAGCACCTCCCCTTAGCTACCTATTTTAATTAAGGTTGAGGCTTAATTATATGATGTATTACATCTGTTTAGGTACCTGGCACTATTCTTCTTGCAAGAGGTCTGCAGCTCCCTTGTGGGATGTGTATGTCATGATGTGTTCCTTCAATAAAAAGGTTATTTTAAAAAAGAAATTGGCAAGACAGAAAGAGAACAAATAAAGCCAGTTTCCTCAAATCTGTATTTTTGGAAAACCCACTCCACACTCAGGCTTTTCCAAATATGCTCTCTCTCTAAATATCATCTTGAAAAATTACACCTTACTAAATCTCTCCTGCTCTGTCTTCAGTACCACCACAACCTTTCCCCAATATTGCCACATGGATTTGCAACTCTGTGTTTTAAAACTCTAAAATAAGCCTTAGCATACTACAAATTACTTAGCTGTATGTTTAAACAGTTGACAAACCCATATGCAGTTCTGTGCTGCTGAGACTTATTTTATTGTGAATTGTAAACAATGGGAAGGACTGCCACTTCGAAACAGTGACCCCCCCACTTTTTTGGGGCATGATTCATACATATGTACAAGATTTAAATACAGTGGGCAAGACTACTTCTTTAAGCTAGAAAAAATGTAATGTAGTCACTCCTTGGCTTTCAGTTTCATTTTACCTGGGCAAAGTTGAGAACATTAAGTCCTGTGTGTGTATATATGAGAGTACGCTATTCCCATCCATCTGCTCAGTTAAACAAACAAGGAGTCTCGTAGCACTTTCAGAGAGTAACAAATTTATTAACCACATGAGCTTTCATGGGAGAAAATTCCACTTCATCAGATGCTTGAAGAGGGGGAACGGTGGGTTACTTACCAGTAACTGTCCTTCTTCGAGATGGGCTGCTCAGATTCATTCAGCATCAGGTGTACAAACTACAGCACACGATTGTCCCGAAACTTTTTAGCCTTAGACTTTCTGGATAGGGCTGGTGACCACCACCCCCGGGGCACCCTGTGGGTATATATATTGCCTCTGCCCTGCTCCTCCCCAGTCCCTTCTAATCACTAACTCCGAGTAGTGGGGATGGTGGGAGGAATCTGAGCAGCCCATCTCGAAGAAGGACAGTTACTGGTAAGTAACCCACCGTTCTTCTTCGAGCACTACTTGGATACATTCAGTATCAGGTGACTGCTAACCGTACTGTGGAAGGTGGGCAGAGTTAGAACCTTATCTGCCTCAGCACGACTACCCACAAACAGCACAGCATCCAAAATTGGGAAAAGAAGCAGTGGGCCACCAGGTGACCACCTATGGACATGCCACCAAGTACAAGATCTTTGAGAGAAGATGTGCATGAGAGTGTCGAGGGGTAATTTGTCAATCTGTCAGAAAACCAGAACTCCAACAGGGACAGTCCTGTCTCATAAAGAGCATCCTTGCCACCAGCAAGACTGTCTAAAATAAGAAGGTTGTCCTTCCCTAGTAGAATCGACTCCTGAGAAAGGCAGTCATGATCCAGAGCAACAAGCTCCTACAGCCACAAGTGATGAGCAAGGATGGAATAATTGCCGCTCTTGCCACCTTAACCCCAAAGGGAGGTCAACTGGGTTAGGTTACTAACTAAGACTGGGGGCAGGGAACACATTGCCCGTTGACCATACAGGGGGCAGGCAAAAGGCCTTTCCCCATTTACATACTGGCAGGAGATGCCAAGGGCAGGATTGATAAGAGGCGCCCTAAACTAAGGTGTTCCGCCTCCATATGGAAGATAACGTAGCAAGAAAAATAACGAGGAAGGAGTAGCTAGGAACCCCCACCCCTCTATCCGCTGACAAATGGGAATGGGGGGGCCTGGAGGGAGGGCCCTGGAATAAGGCCTAGATGCTGGGCAGGTCCTACTGTGGAGCCCAAAGTGTCAGAGATGCTCCATCTAGGACGTCGTCATAAGGAGAGAAGTGGGCATCCCAAAAGGGTCTTTCTTTAGAGGTGACCCTTCAACGGGTTATAGAAGGAGAAAGGGGGACCCTTAGGTAAACCTATCCTACCATCAGGAGAGAAGCCAAATGGCAGAGGTCATGAATGTTGAATGAGTGGGAAGTGAAAACAGAGAAACTGGAGGAAAGATGATTGAATTCCCATGTTAGGTCATCCCTGGCCAAAGGGGCAGGGGAATAACCTGAGACAGGGGTGGTGAGAAACCTTTGCGAGGTTCTAGGAGGGGCTCATGCAACTTCAAGGCTAGGTGCACATTTCTCTCCCTTACTCTACTCTCCCAATATACTGACTCACGTAGGGAGAGGTGTGCTGAATCGAGGAGAGGGGTATCCTACCGTCTCTATAAATGAGTCAGGTACCTCCCCCCAGAGTCGTGCCCTCCCCCCCAAGCTCCAGAATTGGAGTGTTTGGAGGGAGGGGCACTTGGCTCAGCTGATATTCTCACTTCTCCTCTAGCCTGATATTCTCATTCTCACTTCTATGGAGAGGCAGTCAACCTTCATATCACAGCTGGTTGACTCAACTCTAGCGGCGGGTGTAGGTCTTGGGTCCCGGCTGCAACGGGCCAACTATGAGGGATCTTGCATAGTTCCTAATGAGGAGAGAAGACGACAACTTAGCCAAGATGCAAGGCGGATGTGGTCTATAATGCCTGCTCCGAGAGGGGAGGGGTGTTATTGGTGCACCTTTCCATGTATTGGAACGGGTAAGGCTGGGGCAGGTCCCAGGTGGAAGAAGGGAAGAGAGAGACTCCAGGGAGAGCAGAGGAGTTAACAAGGCAACCCCTAGTTAGGGCAAAACAAGGGAAAACCAATGTATCTTCTAAAGAACACGGAGAGCATGAGGGGACATCATGAAAGTGTCACCCATAAGGTGTCAGGTTTTCCAGCTTGCTAAAGGTTTTGCAAATTCCTTCAGGAGCCAAAGTTCTGCAGGGGAACTAACCATGAGCTAAGGACCACAGGTCCTCAAGTGGGTTCATTATTTCCCTTCGTTGTGATTCTAGGGAGGAGGGGAATGCCATAGAAAGATCAAGGCAGCTCCTAAATGGCTGTCTGGGATTTTCAGCAGAAACCGTCCCTTGCCTGGTTGGCGGGAGGCACCAGAGCAGAAGGGCTTCCAGTAGAGAACTAAATGTGAGGTTTGCCCGTGGGCAGACGGACCAATGAGATGTGGTGAATGTCCTTGGGGAGGAGGGATGGGAGCTGGAGAGGCAAAACCCCTACGGTGGAACTCAAGGACGCCTCAAGTGAAAGGCCTAATACTACTGTGAGGGCCATGGCCCTGGGAATAAAAAGTGGACCGCCTGGGGAGGTGAGGAGGGAAAAGGTAAAGGACAAGAGGGTACGAGCTCGCCCTCTTACCTACCACCTATGAGGTGGGGTACACCATCATTCAGTAATCGCCCCCAAGATCCATTGCACGCCAACACGAATAAGAAATATTCTTGGGATCAGCAAAGCAAGAGTGTACCCATCTCAGAATGCCTGACTGGGGAAGGGTTGGACGAGTTGTAGTGGGGAGGGTGGCCTCTGGGTACGAGGATGGGGTGTGGATATCCTCCTCTATGTGTCCCAGTGGGCTGTAGCCCGGGGTAAGGGCCGCAGAGCAGATGTTGTGGTGGTGGGGGCACCATGTGCCCCTTTCTCATACCTCTATCACCCCCAGACTTCCACCAAGGCTCCTAGGGCACATGCGACTAAAACCGAGCACATGTGAGGAGAGTTCTCCGGTTGCCAGGCCCTTACTTGACCAAAAGGTGTGGTAAGAGAAGAGGGAGATGCATCTTTACCGGAGAGGAGAAAGAGGAGAGGCTGACTGCGAGGGGGCATTTAACATAAGTGATTTAGGGTGCTGCCCTGAAGTTCAAGGATTGGGTTTGATGGAGGGAGAGGCGACTGAATTGGAGTTGATCACCTTCAACGGGAGAAAACGGGGCTATCAACCCACAGTTCAAGGGCCCTGAAAAGGAAGCCCTTTTGCTTGTGGGGAAGGGACTACCATGAGGGCCCCCCACCCCAAGCATTCGTGCAGTTGCAGTGGGCTGGGAGAACGTTGAAGCACCTGGGGAGTAAGCATACCCAGGGCTCTGAGGGCTGACCTAGGGTCACAGTTGCCACAGATCAGGGAGTCAGTGGCTGGAGCAAGGAGAGACTGTCCCTCAAAAGTGAAGGGCTAATATGAACTGCTGTAAGTCCTGGAAGAGGCTGCTCAGTGCATAACTATGGCTGTAGCAATGCAGCTGGCCATACCTGAGGCATCCCGTGCCAATGTAAGGGCTTTGCATGAGGCCAAGGCTCCTTTCTCGATGAAAGCATCCTAATCCTCCAAGTGTTCTTGTGAGAGGAAGCTGCTAAAACCCTTCATAGCATTACACAGATCTAAGGAATATCTGTTAAACAAGTCCTGATGGTTAGCAATGCTCAGCTGAAAGGCTGAAGTTGAATAGGCCTTTGACCAAGGAGGTCAAAACTCCTAGACCCCTGGGAGCCCAGGGGTAAATCAAGGCGGCTTGGGCCAGTGTGTCCCAGTGATGTCAAGGACATGAGCATGAAGAGAGATCGTAATGGCAACTGGAGAGAATGCAAACCCCAGGTCGAATAAGGGGTCTTGGTTCCCCTCGAGGGATGTGACCCTGACCCCTAGGTAGACAGTGACCTGCTGAAGGGGGTTGAAGTATTGTAGGGCCTTCTCTGTAAGACCCTGGCCCTGGGTTCACGACTCTAGCTGGGAGAAGACACAAGCCTGGTACCAGGGTGCCCTCGCCCAGGGCCATGGCACTGAGTTGGAACTCCCTTTCCAAGGCCTCGGTGGAAGGTAACCAACTTTGAGTACGGTAGCAGGAAGAACCTGGTGCTGGGGACCCTTCAGAAGGAGGCCAGGCCTGAGGCATGCACTCTTGGACCTCCTTGCGGTGCCGAAGCAAGGTGTTGGCGCCGTAGGGGTTGGAGCCCTCAGTTCTGCAGTGACGCAGGGCCAAGGAGTGAGTGGCTCCCCCCAGTGCTGGGTAAGGTGAAAGTAAGGCGGACTTACCATTTGCTTTGATGGTGCAGCGGTTTCAGGAGCTGAAATGCCTCCACTGCTTCAAAGGCATCTGGTGGATGGCACCATGATAGGCTCTGGGCCCTCACCCCCCAGGGGGAGAGCCAGAACGGCACCGGCACTTCAGTGCTGAAGTTGATGCCGAGCATGCTTGCCTATGCTCTGTGGGGGAGTGGTGCCGAGAGGGCTTTGGTGCCGACTGGCATGAGGCGCTGCTGCCAACACATGGTGCTCAGATGCTCCGGCCATTTTCTTCAGAGAGGAGGTGCCGGGGATAAGGTCACACAACACCAAGATGGTGCCGAGCCAAATGCCAATTGCAGCCGTATTCACAGCCAGAGTGTGGTGCCAAGAGGGCTCTGGTGCCAAGCCAGCACGCAGTGCCGACTGAGAGGCCAATCGTGGCTTTTATTCATAGCTGGAGAGCAGCGATGAGAGAGCTCCAGTGACGACCGAGCATGCGGTGCTGAGCTAGGGGCTGATCATGGCTTTTACTCATAGTCTGAGAGCACAGCTGAGAGGGCTCCGGTGCCAGCCCAGTATGCAGTGCCAGTGAATTCTTGGGTGCAATGCCCATTCTTAGGCAATATTATGCAGCCTTTGCTCCCTGTCTTTCTGAGTCCTTCGCTTAAAAGATCTGCAAATGGAGCATAATCCACCCAGTGAGGCTCACCCAGGCCTTTAAGATATGTCCCATGGGGGTTGTCCCTCAGGTTCAGGTTTCAGTTGGAAGGACTCGGTAGGAGTGCTGGCGATATCCGCAAACAGATCTTCCAGTGAAAAACGCTCATAAAACAGAGCGGACAGACAGGCACTTGCAAAAAGCAAGAAACAGGCTGTTCCCTAACAGTCGCTAAGGGCAGAAAAAAAGGAACTGGGGAGGAGCAGGGCAGTGGCCATACATATACCCACAGGGTGGCCACGGGGCGGTGGCTGCCAGCCCTGTCCTGACAGGCTAAGGCTAAAAAGTTTCCAGCCAATCATGTGTTGCGGCATGTACACGTGATACTGAATGTATCAGAGCATTGCTTGAAGAAGAACTTACATTTGTTCTGATCCCTCTTATAGAGACAGACACCTTCAGGATCTCTATCAAGCATTCCTAAAACTACAGTACCCAGCTAGAGAAGTGAACAAACAGACTGACAGAGCCAGACAGGTACCCAGAAGTCAAGTACTACAGGAGTAGCTCAAGAAAGAAAAACAACAGAACATTGCTGATCACCACCCCCAAGTCAAACCTCTGTGGCACATCATTAAGGACCTACAACCTATTCTACCAGATGACCCCTTGCTTTTTTAGGTCTTGGGTGGCAAACCTCTCCTCACTTAGGGACAGACCCCCAACTTAAACAGATACTCAGTAGCAACCACAGATCTAACAGAAGCAGTAAAGCAGGCAAATATCCCTATAACAAACCAAATTGTCAACTTTGCCCACATATTTGCACAAAAGACACTATCATAGGACCTAATCAAGACAGCCACTCCCCATCAATGGCTCATTCACCCGCTTATCCTCCAATGGGATTTATGCCCTCATGTGCCAGAAATGCCCCCCTTGCCTCATACACTGGACAAACAGGACAGCCTCAATGCAAAAAAAAAAAAAAAAAATGGACACAAATCTGACATCAGAAATAACAATATTAAAAAAAACCAGTAGGGGAACACTTCAGTCTCCCTGTTCACTCCATTAATGAGCTGTTAATAGCCATACTCAGGTACATGGATAACAAATCAAAGCTTCAAAGACAAACCACAGAATTGGAATTCATATGCAGATTTGACCACCTCAATTTACTGTTGAAGAGAGACTATGTGCTTTTCTCCCATCACAACAGGTAATTTTGCTTTCCTCCCTCCCTCCAATATGCTTTTCTTCACTGTTTGAAGCTAAACAACTGCACTGATTTGCTGTTACAGTCTGACCTGATCCTATGACTTACACTTCACTGTATTTATTTTCCACCCATTCTGTAAGCTCCCCATTTTCTAGTGTCTAAGCAAGTCGGATTTTTTCCCCCACAAAAGCTCATACAATAAATCAATCTGTCAGTCTTTAAAAGAGCCACCAGACTCCTTGTTTGTTTTGCTGAACAAGGCTGACATGACTACGCCTTTGAAACTGTTCACTAAATAGGGAATGAGAGGAAAAGTTCTTCCTAACAGTCACACTGGACCAGACTGTGGGAGACAGAATGGGAGGAAGACAAACAATGATTCCTAAAAGTAACTGTTTATAGAGAACCATCAACAAATGGGATATTTCTAAAGAGGCCACATAGGACCTGGTTTTCAGCCCAACATTATTTAATAATTTTATTCATGATCTGGAAGAAAATATAAAATAATTCTTGATGAAGGCCCCAAATTTAGGAAAGCATCCACATTTGGTAAAACTTGAGCTTAAATACTGAAAAGGAATTGACTTAATTTACAGCATTTTCCTGATGTGGGGCCAAAGCTTGCTGGTAACACTAATACTGTGGAGATGGTCCACACTGTGGACAGGTCAGACTCACAGAGCAATTGGGATTGCTTGGTAAACTGAGCACAATCACATAACATATGCTTTAATGCGCCCAAATTCAGGTATCTAAGAACAAATCATGCAAGCCTTAACTACAGCACAGGGAACTTATCAGGAAAGAAATGACTCTGAGAAAGTCTTAGGGGGTTCACTAACCGAACACGAGCCTCAGGTGTAATGCTACAGCAAGCATAAAGAACTAACACAATCCTTGAATGTTTAAAACACCATTAAACCAGAGTAGGAAGGTGATTATTACCCTTTACATATGGGTTTGATGAGACTTTTACTGGAAAACTGTCTTTGTTTCTGGTGCCAGATTTCAAAAACCAAGTTAGGCAAGTTTAAAGCTACATCTACACAGACGGCAATGGTTTCGCTGCCATCAGATTGATTTACCTGAATCGACTGAGTGGATGTGGAAACCCACTCAGCTGACCCAGAAATTAATGCTACTAATCCAATTCTGCCAGATGTAGTAATGCGTTGACAGAAGGGCATTTCCCATCAATGCAACAAACTGAAGACACTGTAGCAAGTAGAAGTTAGAAAGTAGATGGGAGATATGCAAGCTACTTTATGTATTTATACCTAACTTGATGGCAAGAGTACACACAGTCTTAATGCTCACAAGAATCCTTTCTGGTCTTAAAACTTATTTTCATTTAATAGAAAGGTTTGCTCCTCTCATTAGAGTATGCTGATACAGAAGAAAATCCCCAATTAATACTGAAACCTTTGCTTAGTTTGAATGGCAATTCTACAAATATTGTCCTAATATACGTTAACTATACAAATACTGTCCTAATATACTTTCTCACAGGCATCAAGGTCTATATGTAGGTCTGGAGACCAAAGGTCAGCTTCTCAGTTGGTGTAAATCAGGGGAGTCAAACTTATGGGCCATGGACTGCATCCAGTCCGCAAAGCTGCTGTTGGGGCTGGGCCTGGAAGCTCTCTACAGCCATAGCAAACAAGAACGACAGGCTACCCTTGGCAGAGCAGGGCTAACAGTGCTTGTGATTTGGTTCATGTGGGGGAGTCAGAGCACAGGGGAACAAAGGCAGCACTCTAGCCAATCCTGGCTGAGCTCTGCTGTGGTCTGCCAACCAATCAGTTTCAGCTACAGCAAGCTGGGCTGGGCTCCCAGAGAGCCACCACACCACCCTCCACCCTATCTGTTCACTGTCAGTCAGCTGGAATGCTAATTTGATTGACTGCACATTAAACGAATCACAAATAAGAAAAGTAAAAAAGTGATTGGGGGCCCACGTGGAAATGAGCCAATCAAAGGCCACCATGCTGAATGACTGACAATGAGGTGGCAGTGAGGGGCAGGAGTCCAGTCTGCCTGTGACCGTGACAGACTGATTGCCGATGCCTGCCACAATGCAGTAGGGGAAGTGGAATGCGAAGGGGAAGGGGGGACTCTGGGAGAAACCGAGGAAGGGAAGGTGGGTCCTGGACCTGCACAACAGAAGGGGGGTCTGGGAGCCAGCATGGAAAATGGGAGTCCACAGAGCAGGGAAAAGGGAAGGTGTTGCAGAGCCTGCAGGGTTGGGGAGGTGAAAGGGGAGCCCATACCACCCTGAATGTGGCAGGGGAAAGAGTGGGGCAGCCTGTGCAGACACATGGCCCGGGAGAGGCATCCTCCCTCCAGTGTGGGCCCCCCCCGCATGAGTTTGTCACCTCTAGTGTAAATAATCAAATATCAACACACTACCATGGAGCTATACCAATTTACACCTTGGTCTCACTGCTTACACTTGGGAAACAGGCACCAAATTTTAGTCTTACTTCTTCCTAGGAGACACCCACCCACAAGGAGTCAGAAAGAGTATAACCCATTTCGTATAAAATACACACAATGGTCTGATGCTAATAACTGCAGCCTGGGATGGATGTGTACTAGAAACCTAGTTAAAAACTCTTCCTTTCTTTAACAACCCATTAAGCCACCCATGTTAGTTCCCCAGAAAACATATTTTGAATTGAACCATGGTAATCCTCATAACCACGACTGAGAAGAACTGAATCAAGGCTCTTCCTTTTCCAATACCATAAAAATATTTTTAATCGGTTTGTAAATTCTGTTTTCACTTCTTTGAGAAATTCACCCCATGAGGAAAAAAAATAAAAGCAAAGATTTTTTAAGACTGTATACAGCTATCCCTTCTCAGATTATTAGTGTTTCATTAAATGTTATACTATACCTCAAAGCCCATAATCATGTGGAACCTTCATTTGCTAGAACACACCCACAAACTACATCCCATAACAGCAGGCTTGATTCCTCAACCGTTTTGTGGGGCCTTCCTAGACTTTGACAAACTACTCATTTCTTTGAATTTATTTGCAATAAGTTCTTCTCTACATATTCTTTTCTTCTTCCAGTTTCATTTTCTTTTTGCTATGAGGCTATTTCCATTATCTATTAAAAACACTACCGTTCTGAAGGCTTAAAATATGTTTATTTGAGGGGAAATATGTTTTTGATTAGAGCATCTTTTAAACAGTATGTCCTAGTTTTTTCTGTCTTTTAAAAAAAAATTAAATAAGGGGTTCTCTTCTGCTAATGTTCAGATGACTTTTTGGTCTGAGGAATAACATCTTCAGAAGTATTTTGGGTCATCTACTCTCAGTGCACATGCATATTGGACGCACCCTCAGTTTTAGCTTCACTGCAGCCATTACCAGCGACCACTCTCTTGCCAAGGCTGAGGAAGACAGGGGGTTTGATCTCTAGCACAACAGCTTTATGAGAACAAAGTTATTGTTCTAATACAAATGGAAGAAGAATAATTTTTTCTCACATTGCTTTCAGTTCTGATAATTTTAATGTTATTAGCTATAAATGTTGAGAAGAGTGTGATATTTTAATGTACAATGCCTCTTTTAAGATCCTCAAGCACTCTCAGAAATAAATGCTCCTCCTCCAGTAATACCTCTCTGTGCATTACATGCTGATTACTTAGTGCTAGTGTGACAGCAGAACATTCTCTATCAGTTGCCTTCAAGGTCTGACTCTAGCTGCTGTCCAACCACACACAATATACATACACACACACAAACCAATGCACACCCACATGCACACATTTTGTGTATAAACAGAAAAGCTACATTAAAAAAATTAAACCTTAATTCAGTCCACTTGTGCATATGCGTTACAACAGAGTGAATTATATGATTCCCAAGCTTTTATTCCCATGGCACCTCATCTCATTCAGTGCACAGTGCTCAGCTAATGAGAAGGTGGTCAACATTTTGTTTTCTCCTCACTGTTCAATGTATGGCTCCCAGGCCTTAGTTACTGCACACTGCTGAAACCCTCCTTTGAAGACTGACTTATAAATTTCCTCTTGGGCTTTCCTATAGTTATCATCACTATGGTATCCCAGTGCCATGCAAACAGCTAATGTACCTTCACAAAGTCTTTGTAGTATTATCACCATTCTAAAGATAGGAAGTTGGGGCAAAGAGAGATCAAGGTAAAAAATTTCCACTTGCTTTGGGTGTCCAATTTGACACCTAGGACCTGATTTTTCAGAGTACTTACTATTATATGTCACGCTGTATGTTCAAAACACAGTTCCTGTTGACTTCAGTTGCAGATGTGAATGCTCAGTACTTTTGTGAATCAGGCCATGGGGTACCAAGTTGGCACCCAGAACATTAGAGACCCTGCACTGCCCCAGTCTTCAGGCTCCTCAACAAGCTCCTTTCCATGGATAAGCCTTCCCTTTCAAAACTCTCAACAGGCTTTTGCTAAAACTATGTTCTCTCCTTTGTTTATCTGAATTATCTCCATTGTCAAATGCTTTTATTTGCAAGCTAGAAGTATAAACATTCATTTATTGTTGCAATATGCTGCTTTCAGATGCATCAATTTTATTTCTAAATGTTAGAAGTCTGAAATAGACATTAGATAGCATTACTTGTGTTACTAGCTCTTTAATATATTCTTAGGACTAAATAATGACAATATCACTAACATACCGGAGATTATACTTTCTGCTTCCACTAAAGGTAACACCTCCCTCACATAACCATTAAGAACAATGCACATTAGCATTTTGAACAATTGCAAAGATATTAAACAGCTCTGCTACACTACTTTTCCAATGTCAGAACATCTTATTGTACCTTTTGTTACTGTGACTACTGCTACAATTTAAATTACACTTTAAGTTGACCAAATGTGGAGGAAAATAGCTTCTCTAGAGTGTTCCATGATCAGCTTAATCAAACCTTTTTGTAACCTATACAATTATATCAACTCTTTCATATTATGCCATTGTTTCTTCTGTAAGTATTTGAAGACTGAATACTTGAACCTGTATTCAATTATTTGGCATATATACTATTTTTCTTTAACTACTTTTGCTGTCTTCACGGGCAGCTACTCTCTGTCTCTCTCTCTAAACCAATAAAAGATACCATTACCACTAGAAATAAGAGGAACATTTTGTTAATCTAGAAAAATCATTCCATTATAAGTCTTTAGGAAAGTAAGGAATAGCAACCCATACTATGGTTCTGGACTGACTCAAGATCAATTGCTTTAATATTTATAAAATTTCCAAAACTTTATGCATCTCATTGGACAGATAATCAGTGATACCCAATAGCTTTTCCTCCTTACGCTTAACAAGTATTCCAGTAATTCACAACTGATACATATGTATATTATGGAGTTTCTCTCAGACAAAGATGCTATACTCAAACATTTGGAGCATAAAGATTGATTTTATACGTAATCAACATATAACAGCTGTTCTATAGCACCCTGAATCATAATCCTGTCAACAAAGGGTGTGCACATGCGTGGTGGCCAAGAAATTAAAAAGCAGAGCTTTCCTTTCTAAAATAAAATAAAATAAAATAAAAGACAGAGTAAGAACAACAGCAGACACTCCTAGTTACATGTCCACTGATCCATCATGCATGGGATGTGTCCAGAGTGAAAGAAAACTGAGGTAATACTGACACAAGAAGATTACAGAGATATCAAAGGATGAAGTTGCCAAGTGACATGCTAGGAGAATTCTGGAGACTCAGTATATAAATGTATATGAATGTGTGTATAATGGACCAGATTTTACTGTCTAAGAGCGTGGCCTTGCCCTTCTGCAGCCCCAGCTAATTTCAATGCATTGTATTGCTTTTGAGTGGCTAGGCTGTGGTCTCCTTGTCTTTGCAGTGTAATACCTTCCTTACTGTTTCATTGTTCAGCACGGTATGAGCTGCAAAAACATACCAAAAGGCATACACCTACTCCTCCTCCCCTCTGCTTTGGGATTTCTGTTATGACTGTGCAGAAGAGAAGGAACTGAGGACAGTTAGCCCATGTATGCTGACTAGCCTCATGGTACAGCAAGAGGAGAGGCAGTGCACGTCTGTTGTCTGGACGCGCACCACCTCTCCTCTTGCTGTACCATGCGGCTAGTCAACATGCATGGGCTAACTATCAAAGAACCCTGATCAGTAGGGAAAGAGGCAAATCTACAGTGGGAACACTCATCAGGGAACACCTCTTGAAAGAACAGTATTACTGCACAGGCTGAGTAACTTCTTCATCTGAAGTGATTCCATTTACACTCTAATTTGAATTAGTAGGAAAACCCATTTTGTGGGGGTTTTTTTTGGAAAATGGAAACTGTGAGTGAGTTCTTAAGTAAATAGAATCAATAAACAAAGAAATTAACAACCATACTTGAAACACTAATGTTGAGATGGGCTTTAATAATTTTGAATGTGTTCCCCTCGTGTATGTTATCACTGACAGGGAATTATTTTTAATTTTAAAAAGAATTTCTCAATGTCTTTATATAAATCAATAGACAAGTTTTCAAGATAGCTAGTGTAATTTGTAAACTAGACTAAGAAAATTTAGTGATTGAAATGAAGCAGTCATATATTATATGGCAACGTCAATATTAGTTATTAATCAAACTAGCTGTTTTTGATTAAACTGCCGAAATACTATCTTTGCAATTCCTTCCATGTGCTCCACTGAATTTGAACATCATTCAAAACCTACCAAAGTAGGCAAAAATGCTGACATTGAAGAGTTGTATAGTAACTATATAAATGTATTAATGCTGTGCCAAAACATGAGCTACTGATTATTAGGCTGCCAGTGTTGCATAGATTACAGGGTTTTGAATAGAATGTATGATACGAGGAAAATTTACCTATGTTCGTAAAAATGTATTAGCAGTAATGGATAATAAAAGAAGAGCTATTAACACAGACTCAGAATAATCAATTTTCAAAAACAGGATACATAACAGCAGCAGAAAATTTGGTGCTTGACTTCAGGAGCTGAGCTGATTGTATTATTTTTCAGAAGAGATGAACTAGCGCTGCAGTTCCCAAACATGTTCACTAAATGGCCACATTTTCAGATGTGGTCTTTCCCACAGACACCACAGAATTTGCAGTTTTAAAATGGTGTCCTCCTAGTAGTATAACCTCACATGATTTGTACAGGCAAAGCCATACCACAAGAAGGATACCATTTTGCTTTCAAAACTGTACACTCTGAACTGTCTAATCTCATACACATACAGTACATGCGAGGTCATGGTGCACTGACGTTGCTGTTTGGTACAACAAAATAGCATCCTTTTGCAATGTGCCCTCAAGCACACGGTGCATGAGGTCATGCTGTGTGGAGAAGATCATTTTGTAAAATGGTGTCTTGCGTGCTTGGGATTACCATGGTCCCATCTGCTGATGAAGTGATCTCACTTAGGGTCATGACCCACAATTTGGGAACTGCTGCTCTAGTGTCTCCATCTGAAAGATAGTATGAGGAGTTGGCACCGACTGATGTACAGACTGACACTCATCATCAGCATTGGCCCAACTATATAGGTAAATCTAGGTGGTTGCCTAGGGCACCAGCTTTAAGGGGCGCCAAATTAAAGGGAAATTATTTTTTCCTCTATTTAAATATATATTAATATATTCTCTAATAACATGTTGGGGGGGGGCAACAAAGTCATATTTCGCCTAGGGTGCCATAAACCCTTGGGCCAGTCCTGCTCATCATTCATCTGAAATATACTTTTCTCAACTATAATTCAGATTCACTCAACATAAATCTGAGAGACTTAATTTTACATCAGAACAATTACTTTAAGTAGTGCCCTAAGGGTGCTACACTGTAGGTGATTACAGAAAAGTAGCTCTAAGAAACTAGTGCAGTCAGGGACCAAATTAGTCTGAATTATGCCTCCTTAATCCTGACTAATTTGCTAGTGTAGACATAGCCTTTGCAAGTAACAATTTTCCATGTATTTTCAGGTCATTTAGATGCATCTTGTCCATCCTACAAGGGATGCACTGGTTGTGAGGTGTGTCACTAGTGGTGTTTGGAATAAGGGAAGCTGTTTGCCATCAGGGCTGTCACTATTGCGGGGCAAAAGGGGCAAGGCCCTGGGTGAAAAATTTCACAGAGCAACAGACAACCCTGCTTAGCCCCGAAGAGCAATGTGCCTTGGGGAAGGTACGTTCCTCCAGGAGCCAGACTGTGGCTGGAGGATGTCATCTCCCACCCCACCCCAAGCATGCAAGCTCTGGTCAGGTGCATGCTGGGGGGGGGGGTGGGGGGGAGAGAAGTCTGGCCACCAGCCTTGCGGCCAGCAGCACAGCTGTTTTGGCCTCTGCTGGACCCACAGCCAGGTAGAAGAAGGTGGTGGTGCGCTGGGAGCTGGTTACCAGCAGTACCTGGATGGTTGTGGGGGGCAGAGGAGGCACCTTCCCGGCCCTGGGTGACTGGCTGGTTGGCGGGGGAGAGAGCCAGGGAGGCACCTCCTGACCCTGTGTTGCTGAGTGGCCAAGCTTTGCTAGCCATGGGGGCAGGTGCCTCCTCTGCCCAGCTGGGCTGGCTGGCTTGTGGGTGATGGAGCCAAGGAGGCACCCCCTCTCCCGAAATCCATGTTGCTGACCGGCCAGGCTTTGCTGGCCCGGGGCAGGGGAAGCACCAGCCCAGCTGGGCTGGCTGGTTGGTGGTCAAGGGAGGCATTCCCCCAGCTCAGCCCAACCCTGTACTGCTGGCTGGCCAGGTTTGCTGGCCAGCTGGTGGGGAGCACCCACCCAGCTCAGGGGCTCGGTGCTGCCTGGGACTTGGGTCAGCCAACCAATGGAAACAAAGAGTCCTGTGGCAGTTTACTAATGCATTATGCATCGTACGGGTTTGAGGGAGAAAATCCTACTTGGTCAGACTCCTTAATTTTCTTTTACAGTCTGCCCTGATTCAATGACTTACCCTTTCCTGCAATTATTTTCCTCCAAGTCTGAGTTCCCCATCTTCAAAGCATCTGAGGAAGTGGGATTTTCCCACAAAAGCTCATATGATAAATAAATGTGTTAGTCTTTAAGTCTCACAGGATTCCTTGGTTGTTTTACTGAACTAGACTGAAATGAGTGCCCCTTTGGAGCTACACAATATTCCATGTAGGTACTTATGTTCTGTTTGCTTGAAAAGGTATTAGAGTCATTTCTTTGGCTTATTGTGAAATGTATTTTTTAATACAATTTCTAATCGTGTGATTTCCCTGGATTATGATGAGTACATGGAATATTGTGAACAATTTGTTCTGTGCCACTTAAAGACTAACAAATTTATTTACTGCATGAGCTTTTGTGGGGGAAAATCCCACCTTGTCAGATGCTCCCATGAAACCTCATGCAATAAATAAAATTTTTAGTCTTTCAGTGCTACAGAACTCCTTGTTTGTTTTTACCGAACTAGACTAACACAGCTAACCCTTTGGATCTTGGAATATTATGAAGTTTCAAAGGGGCAGCCATGTTAGTGTGCTGCCGCAAAATAAACATGGAGTCCTGTGGCACTTTTAAAGAGTGAAAGGAATGATTCTTACAAGGATAAATGGATATGAACGCAGTAAAACTGACAAAGTGCTCTTCTTGATTCAGCACACAGTACTTTCTCTGCAAGGTGGTCCCCAGCCCTTGCACAAGGTTTGCAAAAAATTATGCTCACTGAAGCCCCATCTAACTTATAGGCAACCTGATGCACTTTTAGCATGCTTATGAGAATGGTTGTAATTTTTATGTTGTCTCTTTAATGCTGTGCTGTGTTAAAACTCTTAGTTAAGAGGAAGTGAGACACAGATCTCTGCTCAGGGGACATAATGGCTGGGAGTTGGACCCCTTTCAGTGCATGCCCTTAAGGGATGGGGAGAGGGGGAGGCAGAATAGAGGTGCAATAAGCCTGAAACTGTGATACCTGTATCAATGTTTTCACAACTACCTGACTGTTACAATCTGGATTTGTGGAAGCCGCATATAGTTAGAATAGAGATTACGTTTGTTTAACAAATCGTCAAGAAAAAGAAATAAGGTTCTCTCTAACTTTCCCTGAAGTCTAAAGTACCTGTCTTCAGGTGAGATCAGTCTGTGATGAAAAACCACTCTAAATTTAACAAACGCAGTGTTTGGAAGCAGATGAAAAATGCTAACATTAATGATCTTCAAATTTCAAAGGAAGGGCAGGGGGAAAAAGGGTCCATGAATTGCAAACAGTAACAATGACTTTAAACAAGGTAACTGACATGAACATTTTAACAAGGTAACATTTCACTCTGAATTACTGCTTCTTCAAAAGTTAAAATTTGCACTCCTTTCCCAGGTTGTGCTTTTTTGCTCTGGGTGATGGGAATGGTGGTTTATTTTGCTAGTGGTTCTCATTTTTTTAAAAACAGATTGCCTTTTGTGTGAAAACGGTGCACAGAAAAAAAAATCTAGTTTTACAGTTCAAATTACTGATATCATCAGATTTAAATCCCAGCAACAGTGGGAGATGAGTTAGTTACATACGTGTACAGAAATTATGGTGAAGTGAGCTGGTGCATTTTGCAGTAACTATGCAGTTGGTCTGATCTGCCTGAAATATCATGTAACTCTACTGATTGATTTGAGGGGGCACATTTCATGCTCCTCGCCCCAGGTACCAAAATTCCAAGTTATGGCCCTGTTTGCCAACACTGGCTGGTTCCTCCATCTGTTCAAGGAGTCTCTGATCTTGGACTCTGACAAGTGGCTTTTGTAGATGTTCTCTATTCACCTTCCATATTGAGCCAAACCACACCTGGAGGCATTGCATGAGAAGCTTGGCATGCAGGGTTACCACAGTATTGGCTGCCACATTCCATCCCAAATATTTGCAGACAAACTATGACCAACACTTGCAGTCAGTATGTATCTATAAGCACTACCAACAACAGGAACCTCATAAACGCTAAGGTCAGAAGGGACCAATATGATCATCTAGTCTGACCTCCCGCACACTGCAGGCCATAAAACCTCACTGACCCACTCCTACAATGAACCTCAAACCCATAACTGAGCTATTAAAGTCTGCAAATCCTGCTTTAAAGACTTCAATACAGAGAATCAACCAGCAAGTGAGCCATGCCCAATGCTACAGAGGAAGGCAAAAAAAACCCAGCGCCCAAGCCAATCTGCCCTGAGGGAAAATTCCTTCCTGACCCCAAATCTGGCAATCAGTTAAACCCTGAGCATGAGGGCAAGTCCACAACAGCCGGGTCAAGAAGAACTTCTCTATAATAACTCAGAACCCACTTCATCTAATGCCCCTTCCCAGGTCACTATCATACCAAACTACATTGTACATATCATTCCCTCCAAAAACTTATCAAGCTCAGTCTTGAAGGCAGCTAAGGTTTTTGCCCCCACCACTTCCCTTGGTAGACTATTCCAGAACTTTACTCCTCTGATGGTTAAGAATCTGCATCTAATTTCAAGCCTAAATTTTCTGAAGGACAGCTTGTATCTGTTTGTTCTTGTGTCCATATTGGCGCTGTATTCAAATAATTCCTCTCCGTCTCTTGTATTTATTCCTCTAATATATTTATAAAGAGCTATCGTATCTCCTCTCAGCCTTTTTTTGGTCAGACTAAACAAACCAAGCTCTTTAAGTCATCTCTCAGAGGAAAGATTTTCCACTCCACGAATCATTCTTGTAGCCCTTCTTTGCACCTGTTCCAGTTTGACTTCATCTTTCTTAAACATGGGTGATCAGAACTGTACACAATACTGCAAGTGAGATCACACCAGCGTCTTGTATAACAGTACTAACACCTCCCTATCTCTACTGGAAATACCTCTTCTGATGCACCCCAGGACCACATTAGCTTTTTTCACTGCCACATTGCATTGGCTACTCACTGTCATTCTGTGACCAACAAGTACACCCAGGTTCTTCTCCTCCCCCATCACTTCCAGATGAAGCATTCCCAATATATAAGAAAAATTACTGTTATTCGTCCCTAAGTGCATGACCTTGCACTTTCCATTGTTGAATTTCATCCTATTTCTAATGCTCCACTTTACAAGGTCATTCAAATAATTTTGTATGCTATCCCGATCCTCCTCTGTATTGGCAATACCTCTCAGCTTGGTGTCATCTGCAAACTTAATTAGCACATTCCCACTTTTTGTGCCAAGGTCAGAAACAAAAAGGTTGAATAAGATGGGTCCCAGGACCAATTCTTGGGGAACTTCACTAGTAACCTTCTTCCAGCTAGACAGTTCCCCTTTCACTATGACTCTCTGTAATCTCCCCTGTAACTAGTTCTTTATCCACCTTTCTATTTTCATATTAATCCCCATCTTTCCTAATTTAACTAATAATTCCCTGTGTGGAACTGTATCAAATGCCTTGCTGAAATCTAAGTAAATTAGGTCCACCGCATTCCCTTTATCCAAGAAAATCTATTATCTTTTCAACAAAGGCGATCAGGTTGGTCTGGCATGATCTACCTTTTGTAAAGCCGTGTTGCATTTTATCGCAGTTACCATTCTCCTCAATATCCTTAAGTACCTTCTCCTTCAAAATTTTCTCCAAGACCTTGCATACAGCTGAGGTCAAACTAACAGGCCTGTAGTTACCTGGATCCCTTTTACTCCCTTTCTTGAAAATAGGGACTACATTAGCAATTCTCCAGTCATAAGGCACAACCCCTGTGTTCACCAATACTTTAAAAATCCTTGCTAAAGGGCTGGCAATTTCATGTGCAAGTTCCTTCAATATTCTCGGATGGAGATTATCTGGACCCCCTGATTTAGTTCCATTAAGCAGATGAAGCTTGGCTTCCACCTCAGATATGGTAATTTCCACTTCTACATCCTCATTCCCATTAGCTGCCCTACCTCTGTCCCCAATCTCACCATCACTCTCATTAAAGACAAAGTACTTATTTAGATGTTCAGCCATGCCTAGATTATCCCTGATCTCTACCCCATCCTCAGTGTATAGTGGTTCAACTTCATCCTTCTGTGTTTTCTTTCTATTTATATGGCTGAAGAACCTTTTACTATTGGTTTTGATTCCCTTTGCAAGGTCTAACTCTGCTTGGTTTTTGGCCTTCCTCACTTGATCTCTACATGCTCTGGCCTCTAAAAGGTAGCCCTTGTTTCCTATCACTCCTATCTTCCACTCCCTGTAGGCCTTGTGTTTCCTCCTAATTGCCTGTCTTAGATGTACATTGATCCAGCTTGGTTTAGAACCCATACCTGAAAATTTTTTCCTTTTCTTTGGAATGCAGGCTTCAGATAGTTCCTGCAGCTTTGTCCTGAAGCAGTTCCAAGCATCCTCAATGTTCATATCCATGAATTCTTTGGTCCAGTTCACTTTCCTAGCTAATTCCCTTATTTTTTTTTTTGAAGTTAGCCCTTTTGAAGTCAAAGACTCTGGTCCCAGATTTATTTTTGTTTACCCTTCCATTCAGTTTAAATTGGATTAGCTCATGGTCACTAGAGCCTAGGTTGTCCCCTACAACTAATTCCTCTATGAGGTGCTCATTACTGACTAACACCGAATCTAAGATCGCATCTCTTCTTGTTGATTTGGAAACTACTTGATGGAAAAATTCGTCTGCTACCACCTCCAAGAAAGTCTGGGCCCTTTTATTGCTGCTAGCGCATATCCTCCAGTCTATATCTGGGAAATTAAAGTCTCCCATAATCACACAGTCCCCAGTAGTGTTTACTTCCTTAAAGAGTTTTCTATCCATGTCCAAATCAGATCCCGGAGATCTGTAACAAACCCCAAGCACTAATCCAGGAGAAACACTAGAAGATTTCTTCTCCGATATGATTTTGAGCCAGATAGACTCTGTCCTGCTAATTCTATCACTCTGAATTTCTTTGCAATCTATTGCATCATTGATATACAATGCCACACTGCCACCTTTGCCATTACATCTATCTTTCCTAAAGAGTACATAGCCTTCAATGCCCGTACACCAGTTGTGACTACTATTCCACCACGTTTCTGCTATTCCTATAATACCCGGTTTCAATTCCTCTACCAGTAGTTCCAGTTCCTCCATTTTAATACCTAGGCTTACCCGTTCTGGGGAAGTAAGACTCTGGACTGCAAAGTATCCCAGTAAGTTCCTCTGAACACCAGCTGTTGAATTGGTATGAGGGTCAACTTCTGCAAACTGCGTTTTAGGGCTACCGCCACAAACAAGGTAGTGTGCTCAGAGTCTCAAGAAGCCTCCTGCACAAATTGGACCCTGAGGAAGCAATTCTCCAGACAGGGGTAGATCATGATCCACTGAGAGGCTACATGAATGGCTACACCAAGGGGACCATTGTGGGGAAGACTTAGGCCCACCTGAAGGCTGTGACTGGAACGCCACCCTCCATAAAGATTAAGTTCTGGTGGAGCTGCCTCTTTCTGGAATCTCAGACAAAAACTGATGGCAGAGGGAGTACTTGCTTTTTGGTTGTGACCCTCACCCACACAATGAATATTCTGAGAGTGCTTGTCTGCAACCAGCACTGCCTCATTCCAAGTACAAGTTGCACATCCTACTTGAAGCCTGGATAGCTTTGTCCAGGGGGGGTCCCCACACTAGGAACACCACAAAACAAAGTGATTTCTTTTCTTTTTTTTAATAAGAAGATTAAAAAAGATAACTGTAGGTTTGCAAAGTAAATAATTTACAGGTGAAAGGGAATTTAGTTTGTTAATGGTCTGCTAAATGCTCCAGCTATAGGCAGAAGCTGTTAAGAAGGAACTGAGAATGAGTAGTTCATGCATACTGAGTAGCCTTTTAGTGCAGCAAGATGAGACAGCACATGTGTGGGCATGATGGACATTGCCAAAGCTCTTGGGTCAGCAGCACAGGGGCATAGACACACCTATATTGGAGCACCCACAGGGATAGTAATAAAAAAAAATCGGAATTGTAACTCATTAAAGCTGAAAGGGACACCTCGTCTCTACTCTTACCACAAACAATTTCTTTAGGAATGTTCAAGCTCTCATCTTTTATCCCGAGTTGCAGAAAATTTACTCTAAGAAAAGAAAAGAAAAGGAAAGAAAAGGAAAGAAAAAGAAAGAAAGAGTGTAGTTTTTATTTCAAATCAGATAAAATTATATAGCATAACAAATATTTACTATATTCACCCATTTACTACACTAGACATCTGAAAAGTTATAGTGAAATGAGTGAGATTATTTTCAGGGTAATTACCAAATCAATATGAGCATGGGGAGCACGCTTAGCTCCGTATCTGGTACTTTTACCACTCATCTTAGTTATGCCCCTAGTGAAAATAGCGTACCAAAACATGAAGAAGTCAGAAGTCAGCCTTATCCAGAAATTCCAGTGAGAAGGAAGATATTAATTTTCAAGGGGTCTGTACCCATGCTACTAGCAAAGTTGTTTTATGACTCTGTGGCAAACTGCTGGTTTTTTGGCACTGGGTCTCACACTTTTCTTTAGTGGAAGTGGGTCAGAGCAGACTCCAAAACGCCTGAGTCCTGCCTCTATGGGGCGCTTGTACCGGTGGAACCCCAGGGAGGGGAGAGGTGTTTTGGGACCTGGGCCCACCCCCTACTCCGGGTCCCAGCCCAGGGGCCCTATGAAGTGCAGCTATGTGTGGCTGACAATGTCCTAGCCAACACTTCTTTCTCCTGGGCTGTCTTCCCCCTCTGTCCTTACAGTTCCTTGTGCCTGCTCTCCCTTTAGGCCAGGTTTCTTTTCTCAACCAGAGTGTCTGAGACACTTCCTTTTTCTTCTCAAGTCCAGTTACTTTCTACAAACTCTTCTGCTCCTTTGGTTCAAAACTCCTCTGCTCCATTGCTCTGCACAGCACCACCCTCCTGCTCCTCTTCCAGCTTGTGGAACTTCTGTTTGGGTCAGGGCAGCTTTTATCAGGCACCTGACTAGGCCTTAATTGATCTCAGGTGCCTCTAATCAACCTGCAATAACCCTGGTTAGCCACTGGGGAACAAAGCCTTCAGCATTCTGAGGCTCACATATTTCCCATCTCCTACTCTCAGACTGCCTGCTGGCTTTGATCTCTCACACTCTGAAAAACAGAAGTTAATTAAGTGGGGTTTTTTTTTTTTTTATTTTTTTTATACTAATCTCCCAAATGTGCATCTAAATTGGCTATCTTTGAGTAAACGCATTGGGCTTACTTAAATTTCCTCCATTCCACAGTTGCCTTTGCAAAAAAAACCAGAGGTTTTAAACAGCAGTATTCTCCTATGGTATGTTTGACTCCTTTAGCAGATAAATGCTCAGGTCAGGATAGTCAAAAATGGCTAGTGAGTTTGGGTGCTTTAATTTGCCGCATGTCCAATCTGACACACTTTTAATGAACTGGATTTCCAGAGTGCTGAACTGAGCTGTATGGAGGACGGAAGCTCTGTTTCACAGAAGATTTAGATATTCCGAAATTGTTTCATTCCAAAATGGAATAAAACTGAAAAATACTCTAAGACTGTAAATTCTCCTTACTGTTTTATTCAGGTGGATTCATAAGTTCCATTCAGATTTTGGGAACTTTGTATTATAATTAACCATTAGCATTTTAACAAATTCCAAACAAAATGTTGTTATTTTAAAATAAAAATAAAAACATTTTATTCCAAAAATTTCTGAATAGGATGCTTCAAAATTGCTGGAACTTTTTCTACCATTTTCTTCCAAAACAAAATTCTACGAAAATCAACCCACATTACAGTGGAAACATACAGCCCGATAGACTAGGATTCTGTTGAAAGTTCTACAATCTTTGTTTTGACAAAAAAAACTGACGCGAGACTGTAACCTAGAGGACAAAACCCAGCTGAAAGTGTTTGAAAGGCTGGAAACCTAGTAGCATCTCCATTTGGAAGATGGGTGAGATGCCTTAGTAAGTGCAGGATGCATGCAGACTGATTTTTTTTTCTTTTGTTTTTTCCTAAAATCAATATACAATACTTTGTGAAAGGTTTACCGGTAAGCCTGTCAGCACGCCTGGCTGAGTTCTGGACTAAGCTCAAACCTACTGGAATATTCACAGTTAATTGCAGGGAGAATGGAAAACAAACAAGGAATCCTGTGGCACTTTTAGGTTTATGTCTACGCTTGCAAGTTAGTTTGAAGTAAGGAGGATTAATTTGAACTAACTTTGTAGCTGACTACCCTAGGCTTTCATTAGCTCGAATTAATACACTCCTTAATTCTAACTAATGAAAGCTTACTTCGAACTAGTAAGACCTGCTGGTTAGTTTGAACTAAGCCCTTAATTTAATCATTAGTTCAAACTAATGTTAGTTCGAATTAGTCCATGTTGTTAATTCAAACTAACAAGTTTGAGTTTAGTTAGAACTGACTTTGAATTTACTAGTTCAAATTAACAAATCTGAACCAACATTTCCTAGTGCAGGCATACCCTTAAAGACTAACAAATGTATTTATCACATTAGTTTTCATAGAAGAAAATCCCACTTTGTTAGATTCTTGGAAATGGAAAACTTACAGTCTAGGAGGGAAAAATATGGTAAAATGTGAGTGAAGTAGTCTGACATGACCCTGCCACTCACTCACACTTCACGGGATTTATTTTTTCCTCCCACACTGTGAATTTTCTATTTTCAGATGTCTGACAAAGTGGGATGCCTCCCACAAGAGGTATTGCAACAAATAAATTTATTTGTCTTTAAAAGTGCTGCAGGACTCCTTGTTTGTTTTACTGAACAGACTAACAAGGAAGGCCCACGGAAACTTGCAAGGAGACTGCAAACCTAAAATACTTGGTCTGGAGGGAGATGGATGTGGGACCTCACTTATGGACAGGTGACAGTTAGAGATCTAACACCAAAGAGTACCCTTGAGGAGACCACAGAGGAGCAGAGTTGGAATTCACACCAGAACAGCAATAATACCACCCTGAAAATCGTGTACTTTAATGTGTGAAGTTGTACACCAAAAATCACAGCCCTGATTTTATAATGATCTCCTGAATTTAGCCATATAAGGTACTCTACGTTTTGTTACTTTATACTATTCAAAAGGCGATAGATACATTTAACTCCATGGTTAGTTACAGCTCATTTCAGCAGTGGTAAACTTTTTTTTTAAAACTAGATATTGTATGACAGACTGCACTGAAATCTTTCTACACATTATTACAATGCATTCTCATGTATTTACCAAAGCCATAATACTGTACCTACCACATGAAAAACAAAACAATATATTAGCACTTTTCTCACATTTTCTAAAAGAGCTCACAGAATATTACTGGATAGTTAAAAAAGAACAGACAAATCTGTATATTAGACACCCTGTGCTAATACTTTTTTTTTTTTTTTTTTTAGTTATGATAGGCTTGAGAGTAGTGATTAACTGATATTTAACAGCTTGAATTGTTTGTCTTTACTGCCTAATGGGTAGACAGACAGACAAGAAATATGCTAATGAACAGCCTTATGCATGATCTCTTCTTGCTATAGTCGATATTTAATATACTTTGGATAGAGTGTCTAGTGAAGAATTCAAATGATATTTTGCTTACTCTTTGCAGTTATTTTTATTGTGCTGTTAGATTAAAAATAAGCTATAATTCGTTTGATGTAATAATTGAAAACACTTAGCTCTACAGGCATAACTTTTTCTATTTTCTGTATCTGTAAAATAGAAAGTGGTTTTTAAAAATAATACATCAATTCCAGAGAGGTTCACATGATTTTGCCATTTTGTTTTAAGAACTAAACATCTGAACAATGAAAACAGAGGCATCTGAATAACCACATTTTATTTATTATCCCGTTTAGGGTGTCTCAGTTTATTGTAACTATAATAAACCTGGCAAATTAACAAAAAACCTTTGTGAACATAGGAAATTATGCCAACTGAAGATCAGCATCAAATATCTTTTTTCTTTATACTTTTGCACCTATTCAGCATCAACCATTTTCCACCATTTATTTCAAACTTATTCTAGTCTGTTCAGGCTTCTGAGTGACATGTTAATAGGTATGGCTTCTTTCTCTATTGCTCTGAGTAATCTTTCTCTAGGTCATCCTCCTCTTCTTTTTTCAGGTGGTGCCAATACCTTTGCCATAGAAGTTGTGTTGGTGGCATCCTTAATAGGATGTGCTAATGTACATCATTGTGTTCTTTAACCCTATTTCATGCTTTAGATTGGTTTGTTTTACTTAGAATGATGCAAGAAATTCTTTCCAGTGAACTCTGAAGATCTTCTGCAAGCATTTATCTTGGAATAAGTTGATCTCATAAATTTCTCGTGTAGGTTTCCTGACTGCTCCATAACAGAGGACAGAGATGATGCTGGTGTTAAGGATTCACATGTTTTTTCTGTCAGTTCTAGCCATGCTATTTTTCCAAATCTTTTCAAGGTTTTGAAAGTTGTATGGTTTTTTTGGATATCTGTTGCTTGAAATTTAACATGTAATCACTTCAAAGTTCCAAATCAATCAGCCCTAGATGTTCAGCTGCTCTTCTGGCCCCTATGCACTACTTTCACATACAAAGGAGTAGGAAAACTGCCTTACTAGATTAGCTGTGGATTTCTTTTGCAATTCCCACTAATGTAATGGTTCATAAAGGGCTAATATAAGCTAGTATCAGAATAACAGCCTTGTATCTAACTAGACACTGAGCAACCTCAACCTCCTTGAAGTCAGTGGGTAAGGAGAAAATTTAGTATGTTGCAGGATTAGTCTCTAACTATGATCAGGTCTACAATGGCAGTGAAATTCAGCAGCAGTTGATGGGAATTACACAAGCTATGCAGAGCAGCTTGTGTAACTCCAGTTGACTTGCTGACTCCTCTTCAGCATGGTGTCATCACTGTGCTGCACTGATGGGAAGTGTTCCCACAGATGCAGTGCTACTTCACTTGAGAGGGTTGTTTTATTAAATCAATCTCCAGATTGACTGAGAGGGGCTTTGCTGACCAGTGAGTCAATCTGGAAAGAATTTGCTGCAGTCAGGGTAGATGTGATAGCTTCTCCTCTTGAGATGCTCTATCCCAAAGGAGCCTTCCAAAAACTAGCAGAATTATAGCTCCTTCATATTCTTTCTGGAGTTTCAAAATTAAAACAACAGCCATTATTTGTTTAGTATAAATGAGAATATTAATAGTCTCAGTAAAAACTCTGGCAAGCATCAGATTATAATCAACAATCCCTGGGCCCGCTGACACTTAAGGCTGTTGGTGGCTATACAGGAAGGAACAGCACTGAAGTAAACTGCAATGTGCATCAGGAAGTGGACTAGTACTGGAACAGCTATAGGATAAGTTCAAATCAAAGCAAGGAGTCTTTTCTTTACTAGACTAACACAGTTGCCCCTTTGGAACTTCAAATCAAAGGCGCCTTAAAGCCATCTCTGTAGCCCTTGACCTCAGACTTTGGGCTGAATTTGGGTCCAGCCAAAGAATCTGGCTCCAATGATCTAATTTACTATATGCATGCAGAACTTACGATGTTTTTATCTGTATACACACAAACATATGAACACAGGCACATTATAACAGGGCACTGGGCCTTGGATGCAGACTGCATCTCAATACACCTTGCGAACAGCCCTTGAAAACTGGGAGCTGTAATTACAGATCACCTGTTGCTCCTAGTAAAGTGCCCTATAAGAAGGCTTCCCACCTTTGAGGCACAAGACTAGGTAAGGGATACCCCAGTCAAAGAAAACTATAAAGGTAAACCCCACACCTGTAGGCAGAGAGCATGAAAAGTAGCTGCTTGTAGGGAGCAGGAGCTGCTTATTGGGAAGTCTCAGACGGGAAGGGCTGGGAAGCCCTAGAGACAAGAGCAAAGGGAACACCCTGCAGGGTTGTGAAACTGTTTTCAGATTCATGGGGTTGTTTTGGACCTTTTGTTCATAATGTAAAACCCTGAAGACAACTGGAGCTGTGCCTGAACAGTGTGATTTCACCTGCCCTGATAGGTGTTTTTTAACTTGTTTCAAGTCTCTTTCCTGGTCCAACAGAATCAAACGTCATCAAAACAACCTGCCTTAACAGCTTATTGCATGAACACACAGACTGTTCAATATTACAGCAAAACCAGAATGAGTTGTTAACTGTAGTAACTATACTGGCCTCATCTTCAATTCTGCTGGCTAACTAACAACTGAACTGCTGGCGATAACTAATTTTAAGGGGTTATTGCTTAATTCAGTCAGTGCCACCCTGCATAATTAATAGTTAAGGTCATACAAATGCAAAGCAGAAACAGGAAAACAATTTATTAAGGCTGGCTGTCCTTAGCATGCTGTCTGTGTACAGTAAAAAGTCTTTTAGTAACCTTTATGAAGCAATTTGTATGAAAAATGCTAGGTGGTATTATTATGGTAAGAACTGCTAAAAATGATTGATGCTTTTCCAACAGACAAACTAGCAACTACACAATTCTTTCTTCAATTTTTTCCCCCACACAATATTACTGTGCACAGCTTTTACTATGCAAAGGCGTATATTAATAAGTGCTGGCAACCTATTTCTTACAATAAAACCTTATTTAAAATGTTATGAAAAGCAAATACTATATAAGACAATGTTTGAGAAATGAGCTGGGGTTGGAATATCAATTACCTGCTGCTACCCTTAAAAACCTACCTCTTAGCAAAGAAAGATGAGAGGATTTAAATAATAATAATAAATTCTCAACTCTGCTGAGGATTACACATTCCTCACCCCCCCCCCCCCAGAACATCGGAAAGTAGAGCAAGCAGCACATGGTAGGGAGTGGAGTTAGAGTAGAGAAAAACAGATAATTCTCTGAGTTATTTCATTTTGTATTTCCCAGCAAGTCAGCAATGACCCATTCTTGTTTCTCCCTAAGCCGGTTGCAATGCTAGTAAAAGGGGATATACAGTAGTTCACTAGTCCTCCTTTACTGCTTCACCTTCTGAATTTAAGTTAAAGGGGCAGATGTATTATCTGGGAAGTCTTCCAAATTAATTAACTCCTTGGCGCCAATGACTTCAGTGTGCCCACTGCCAGCACTAGCTGTCTTGCCCATAAAAACCTAGCTGCTGGAAGAAAGGATTAAGGAATGAGGCACTTAACAGTGGCTGCAGGTTTCCTCTGTCATGAAGAACAACTAAAAGAACCACAGTAAGTGCCAATGCTGACCACAGCCAACTTTTCGGTCCTTAATGCACTCAAGGGTTTACTCAAACATCAGCAGACTTTTGTCATGAACAGTGTTTGAGAAATGTACACGTACTAGCTGGGTGGCTAAACACAGTAGTGAGAGGCAGATAAGAAAGATTGGTGAGGAGGATACACCAGTAAGATATAAATTTGTAAATCTGTATCCCTATGGTTTCAGAATCGCTTGGGCAGTTTCCTTTCACTAGTGGCTGACACAGACTCTTAAGCCACTCTCTTTGCTTTCTGCAATGGACTCAATCCGCCTGCTGCAATTACAGTAGCCCCATATCTGATCATTATTGCCTAATGAGACTCTGGAAGGCCCTGTAACCGCATGGAAACTGCCTAACCCATTTTTAGGATACAAGTCTTCTACAGATCAGAAGATCTCTGTATAGAAAATTTTTATCAGCCAAACGCAGATCATTTGGGTGACATACTTTATGCTTAGACACAAAGATGCAACCAGCAATTACATTATCCTTGATTTAAAGATTAATATGTCAAAAATCCTCAAGATTCAAAAATATTAAATTCATCTTACTGACTGCTCCCAAGGTGAAGTTTACCTTTAAAGGGTGCTGAGCATCCTCAGTTTCAACAGAGCCAATGGGAACTGAAGGAGCTCACTACTTCTAAATATCATACTAGTTCTGGCTACAACAAATGTAGGCTCAGTCATATTTACCATCACTACCCATTTAGAATCTGGGAAAAACACTAGATGCTCTTTCTTACTCTTGCATGATGCCAAGTTCAGGGTAGCCCTGTTAGTCTAGTCCAGCAAAGCAAACAAGGAGTCTGGTAGCACTTTTAAGGACTTCAAACATCTGATGAAGCATGATCTCTCCCATGAAAGCTCATGTGATAAATAAGTGCTACATGACTCATTGTTTTTTCTTAATCTTATTCACTTACAGCATCCCTGCTAGAAGCAGAGATAAAGTGGTTTGGAGTATCAGATTCAAAGGCACAGCCGTGTTAATCTAGTCCAGCAAAAAAACAAACAAACAAGAAAAACCCAACAAGGAGTCCTGTTGCACTTAAAGACTAACATTTATTTTTTGCAAAAAATAAATCTGTTAGTCTTTAAGTGCCACAGGACTCCCTGGAACACCAGAGCAGCCTTAAATACTTATGTATTCTGTGCTGGCTTACATCCTACTACATTGCCCTTCCAGTGTGATACTGTTCTAGATGTAAACTATTTTAGAATTTGATTGTGTGTTTGAATGTGTGTATTCCTGAAAATGTACATGTAGCGCTCTCCTTGCCTTAGTTGCACAATCTAGACCAGTATTTCCCAACCAGTGTGCCGTGGCACATAGGTGCGCCCTCAGGCCTGAGTAGGTGTGCCACAGACGTTTTTAAAAAACTACTCAGACTTCTAGATTGGCTCATGAATATTCATGAGTTCATTTGAAGACTATATGGTAGTGTGCCTCAAAATACTTAAAGGTATCAAGGTGTACCACAGCACAGAAAAGGGTGGGAACCACTTCACTAGACACATGAAAACAATTCAGTTTATGACCTATATTCAACAAACAGAGCCCTGAGTGCACCCAAAACCTAATTTACAGCACATGGGACACTTTCTCTGGCAAGTGACAGTGCCAAAGTATTAAATCTTCAGAAACTTAAAAGTTTCATTTAAAAATAAGTTTTTCTAGTCTTGATAGTGGGCCTGTACATGGAGGCTGTCTTTGAAAAGGAAGACCCCAAAACTGAGTTCCAAAGGAGCAGCCATGTTAGCCTTGTTCAGCAAAAGAAGCAAGGGGTCCTGTGGCACTTAAAAACTAACGGGTTTATTTATTGCATGAAGTTTTGTGGGAGAAAATCCCACTTCGTCAGATGCTTTGAAGATGGGTGACCTGATCCCATGACTTATACTTCCCTGCATTTATTTTCTCCCATTCTGTAAGTTCCCCCATCTTCAAAGCGTCTGACGAAGTGGAATTTTCTCCTTGAAAGCTCATGCAATAAATAAAATTTGTTAATCTTTAAGTCCCAAAATGAGGTGTTTTCACTCTCTCTCTTCATGAGACAGTAAGCTCTGTATGGGTGTGCCATAAAAGCACAGACCTCCCTATAGACTTCCTAGCACTCAGGAGCTTTGAAGGCCAATCAAAAAGCTCTTTTCAGGCCCGTAACGAGTGATATCAGTGCCTGGGGCAAACAGCCCCAAAGGCACCCACTACACACACCTGGGCCCTGATCCAAGGCCCATCAATCCTGCTCCCCCAGCAGCCACAGCTGGGCAGGGAACCCCTTTCCCGGCCATGGCTGAAGCCAGGCTGGGAGTCCCTTCCCCCACCACAGCTGGAGCTGGGCCAGGTTTCCCTTTCTCTGCCACGGCCATAGAGCTGAGCAAGGGTTCCCTACCCCACCACGGCTGGAGCTGGGCTGAGAGTGCCTTCCCCGGCTCCCCGTGCCTTTAAGGCACATTCCTCTTGGGGCCGGGAAAGGGTCTGGTGCCCTTTCAAATTGGTGCCCGCAGCCTTGCCCCTTTTGCCCTGCCATAGTTATGGCCCTGGCTCTTTTTCTCTTTCACTTCCCAGAGATGGGTGGTGTATTATACCCCCAAGCCAGTTCAAATGGAAAGCTCCCTTTGAGAGACCTCTGACTCCTTCACATTGCCAACAGATAGAGTGGCAGGTCACAGTTGGTTTCTTATTTACATCAGTAGGTGCAAATGCTACCAAATCAGAACTGCAGCATTTTGCACCCACACAGAACAAGTATAAATTGCAATAACAAGGTACAAGACAAATAAGAGTGAATCAGACACTCAATCTTTAAGATTTTTCCTGCAAGCCTGACAATGAGCACTTGCAGCAGAAAGCTCTGACTTAAAGCAGGACTCTCCATGGGGACATGAAATATGGTGGTTAGGAACAAGAGCAGAAAGGCATAAGGAAAGGTCAGTGATTTTCAGCTGGAACATACAAGTGGTGAGAACACCTTACAATCCCTCATGCTGACACTATGCCTTTGTCCAGAGTATTTCAGCCTGCGAGAGACAGACCACTGCACATGTGCCTCCTTTTAGTCCATTGTCATCTGACAACCAAAATATTTAGTCTAAGAAGAGGGGTGTTCTTAAACACTAGCAGACCTTGTGTGAAACAGTAGCATTAATTACAACTATTAAAAATCTGCATTGTTTTACTGAATGTTACATTGGTAGAACACTTTCCTGCTTTTAATACTCTTGTGGTATTTTTCCCCACCCTAATTGTTCTGGCTTCACTGAATCACAAACAGAGCAACAATCAATAAAGCATAGCAACAGGAGGAAATTCCAGCAACATAAAATTATGGTTAGCAAAGTTTATGTAATGGGAAGATTAAAGAGGAACCCTGTGATGAACTGTGGTTATGTCTATGCAACTTGTGAACTGTGACATATTCTGAAATGGTATTATGAAACACTGCTGTATTATGAATGATTATATGCACGTGGAGCCACCATCCCCAAGAAGGACTCTCTCTAGAAGGTACGTGACAGAGATACAATCAAAGATGTTAAAGGCTAGAAGACCCTATTCAGGTGCAAACATCTGGAACAGTGGGTAAGCTGCCTCCTTCGAACGCTCAGGAATGATGTTAACTGGGCAGGTGGATCACCTTGTAGGCTGCTTCCAGTTTCTGGCAGCCAACATCATTGGGGAGGAATGCTGTCAACCACATACTCAGAGAAATTTTGAAAAAGAAGTTGCTATTTACTTAAATTAAATGAAGTAGCAGATTCTGTTCTCAACAGTTTGAGGCGCAAGAACTAATACGTGTCTATTCATAGGGGAAAAGATTACTATATCAGTCCCACTTTTTGTATAGCACAACAACAACATTTAGAATACTTAGCCTGAGTTTCCCTATGTCCATCAGGAAGGATAAGAGTTTGGTAAGTGTGCTCATTTTATTTCTTAGCTTGTTTCTATAATCTGTCCCAGACTTTAACAGAACTGAATACCATATAATCTGTTTAACATCTTATTGCATCAATAAAGTTTGAGCAGGCAAACTTGTTTTTTCCTATAACAAAAGTTTCAAACTTCTCTGTAAGCAAAGTAAAAGATCATCCCTATATTCTTTCCCAAGATCCAGAGAAAGGTAAAGGCCCAGGATTTATTTTTTCAAGCCTCCAACACATGAGGAAATGTAACATTACCGTGAATTAAGGCACCATAAAGATTCTTAGCATTCTGCAGTTCGGCATTGTTCTGTTCCGGTTTCTTAAACCTGGTCTACACACAATTTTTGTACTAGTATAACTATATGGGGTAGAGGTATGATTTTTGGGGGTATCAGTATAGTTATACTGTGACTGGCAGAACAGGTGCCAGCGAATGCCTAGGCTCCTAGGCCTCACTGAACACTGAAATGCAAAGCTGGAAAGCAATCTGGCTTCCTCTGTGGCAGTGTTTTAAACACAGCTATTATATTTATAAAACAGATTTAATATTTAGATTTTACAAAATGCTTGTGAGGTGCTGCATGTGTTAATCTTAGTTATGCACCTGTATCATGTTAAAAGGTAATATTTAAATGTTTGATTTGTGACTATAAAAAATTGTTCTAAAATGGTAAACCCCATAGTCAGAAGAGAACATAAGAATGGAAATACTGGATCAAACTAACGGCCCATCTAGCACAGGATCTTGCCTTTCAACAGTAGCCATTGCCAGATGCTTCAGAAGGAATGAACAGAACAGTTAAATTGTTAAGTGATCATCCCCTTTCATCCATTCCTAGCTTCTAGCCAACACGGGCTAAGGACACTTCAGAGAACAGTTTTACATCCTTCTCATCCTCGCAATTGATGGATGAACTTTAGTTCTTTTTTGAACTACTTTGTAACCTTCACAACATCTTCTGGCAAGGTGTTGCATGGGTTGACTGGGTGTTGGCTGAAAAGATACTTCCTTCTGTTTATTTTAAACTTGCTGCCTATTAATTTCATTTGGTGATCCGTAGTTCTTATGTTATGAGGTGTAAATAATATTTCTTGATTTACTTTCTCCATCAAAAAAAACAAACAAACAAGGAGTCGTGTGGCACTTTAAGACTAACAGATTTACTTTTTGCATGAGCTTTCGTGGGAGAAAATCCCACTTCGTCAGATGCTTCAAAGACGGGTGAACTTACAGAATGGAATAAAAATAAATGCAAGTGGGTGTAAAACATAGGATCAGGTCATACAGTAACAGCAAATCAGAGCAGTTGTTAGGTTCAAACCATGGGAAGCCTGAAGTCAAATTACCTTTTGAAATGGGAAAAGAACCAATAGTCTCGATTCAGTCCTGCTTTCACAGAATTTAGCTTGCATATTAATTCGAGTTCAGCTGTTTCTCTTTGAAGTCTTGATGTCCAAGTCACATCTCTGACGACGGTCATTAAAAAATCATTTATTGGGTGATTAGAAAAATGGAAGTGCTCAACAACTGGTTTCTTTGTTTTGTGATTTCTGATATCAGCTCTATGTTCATTTATTCTTTTGTGCAGCAATCGTCCTGTTTGTCCAATGTATGAGGTGTTCGGATATTTCTGGCACATGATGGCATAGATCACATTAGTAGATGAGCAGGTAAATGAGCCTTTGATGGAGTAGCAGGCTTGATTAGGACCTATGATGGTATCTGTTGTGCAGATATGTGGGCAGACTTGGCAGCGTTTTTATAGATTTCTATCACATCTACCCTTAGCCGATATCTACCCTTAGCTCACTCTTTTCCAGGCTGAAAAATTCCAGTTTTATTAATCTTTTCTCATACAGAGGCTGTTCCATGTCTAATAATTTTTCTTACCCTTTCCTGCACCTTTTCCAATTCCAATCTTTATTTTTTGAGATCAGGTGAACAGTTCTATACACAGTATTCAAGATGTGGGTGTAACATGGATTTATAAAGAGGCTACATGATAGATAAGAAAACAGAAAATCTCTTTCCTACTGATCCCAACATTCTGTTAGCTTTTTTGACTGCCACTTCACATTGAGCAGATGTTTTCAGACAACTATTCAGAATCACACAAAGAACTTTCTTGAGTGGTAGCAGATAATTTAGACTCATTATTTTACATGACCCCTGAAGGACACTGCTATTTACCTCTACTCCATTCTGAAAATGACTATTTATTCACACCCTTTGCTTCCTACTTTTTAAACTAGTTACTGAACCAGGAGACAACCTTTCATTTTATCCCATGAGAGCATATTTTGCATAAGGACCTTTTCTGAGGTACTTTGCCAAAGGCTTTCTGAAAATCTGACATAATTCCAGCTGAGGCTTAATCAGAGCAGAGTGGAAGAATTACATCTGTTTCTTGCTTACAAGACTCCTAGTAATACATCCCAAAAGGAAGGGTTACCCACTTTGTGCAGTAACTGGAGCTCTTCAAGATGCTTGTCCCTGTGGGTGGCTCCACCTTGGGTGCTGTAGTGACACATGACACAGATGGGAAAACCTTCTAGTAGCATTCATCTGGGTCACACGGATGCCAAAGAGGCTGTCTCGCATCACTTTTGGCGCCTTCTCAGCACGTGCAATCTGACCCCCTCAGTTCCTTCTCAACCAGGGAGCAAAGGGAAATTACTCCGAAGTAGAGCAGAGAGAAGGGTGGGTGGTGGTGCACCCACTGGAACACACATCTCTATGAACTCTAGTTACCACACAAAGTGGTTAACCCTTCTTTCTCCTTCGAGTTATGTCCCAGTGGATGCTCCACCTTGGTTGACTCCAAAGTGGTGTCCTTAAGTGTAAGGAGGGACTTTAGAGTGATTAATTCATATGGAAAAGAGAACTGACAGTCTTATAGCAACATCAGCTTTAGATGCTTTATCTATACCACAGTGTTTTGCAAAAGTGTGAATGGATGTCCACGTGGTGGATCTGCAAATATCAATGAAGAGTATGTTATGGAGGAAAGTGGTCAGAGTTGAGACTGCCTTTGTAAATTGGGCTCGTATGTGGTCTGGTGGAGACACATTCGATACATCATAACAAGTGTGGATACAGTCCAAGATCCGCTTTGAGAGTCTCTGTTTGGAAATTAGGTTCTCTTTATTTCTCTCGGCTGTAGAGACAAATAATCCATTTTCTTGTCCTCTTTGTCCTGTGGCATTGATCTGTTAAATTGCTGCTTGGGACATTGATTGGCAGCTTCCACAACCAAGGAGTTAGGTGGAAGGTGGTTAAACAGATGTTCTGAATCTTTACCGCAGACACAATATTTTTGGCAGACACAATATTTTTGACCTTTTGGAAGTGGGTGGGATTGTGACTGGGGTCTGCCAGATATCTTTTGTAGGATCCATGAGTACAGAATTCATAGGTAAGACTGTTCTGGTAGATGATTTGATCTGAAGGATCTTGAAGAGCTTATGCTGATTTTTCAGTGTATCCTGCATAGGTATCTCCAATCAGTCTGCTACTTTGCGAAAGAGGTCTTGAAACTGCCTGAAATAATCTGCTACAGTTGGTGGAGAAGGCACCATGGCTTCATCTGGGGATGAGGAAGAATTATGAGGTGGGGATGTTGGTTCCGGTTTCTCTAGTTCTTCTTCTGACTATTGCGGGTTTAGTGTTGGTGGAGGTAATGATTTAGAGAGAGGTCTAAGCCCCTGAGACATAGATGGTATTGAGTAAGGTACAGAATAGTGGGACCAAGTGTCCCAGTCAAGCCAGTGATGTTGATATGTAGGAAGAGGAGCATACCAAGGAGGAGGATTCCAGGGATATAATGGTATGGTAGGTGGTAGTTGCGCCCTATGTCCTCTTGGCTGTGGCATAGTGGTTGAGGAGAAAAAGCAGGTCTGGGATAGTCATCCTTGTTATTGTTGCTGCAAAATGGTAACGGGGATAAAGTGCCAGTTAGAGACAGTGGAGCTGGGGAAGCAGCAGCACAATACATTGAGGCAGATGAGGGATGTTCTTTCTGTTGATGCTCTTCAGTGTTGTGGTGTTTACGCTTCTTGGGGCCATTTGTTCTGCAGATTGTGTCGTTGCCGGAGGTGTTGATGATTGAATGGAGTTGTGTGCTGCCGTCTGTTGATCAGATGGTGGCGAAATCAATGTCAATTTTGAAGATGAGGTTGTCGGCACCAAGGCAGTAGGTGCCAATGGGTAGTCCGGATGCATTGCTTCTGATATTGATGCTAGTCTCAGCATCAGTGCCACAGTCACTGTCATAGCCACTGAAGAAGTTGACGGTGCCATTGAAGTGGTAGTTGAAGTATAATTAATTAGTACTGGCACTGACTGTTTTTGCAGCTTAGATTTGTCCCTGTGGTCCAAGATGGAGGAGAAGCTTTTTAGGGATGTTGTCGTAGGCGTACTTGAGGAAGGATGAGCCTCTTTGATACTTGGTTTTTTAGCAAAGAATGGTGGATCTCTCCTCTTTGAGCCCAAATGAGGAAGAGTTAGAGGTCTCTCCCAGGTACAAGTCTTCTGAAGGATAGACTCTGACTGGCCGGGGTCCAACACTGGTCATACAGACCATTCCATCATTAAGAGTTTCAGATGGTGATTCCTGCCTCATCTGGCTCTTGAGCTTAGGTTTTGGCAATGGGTACATTTCTGTAAGATATGTCCTTTACCTAAGCACTTTATTTAGGCTGCATGTCCATCTGACGCTGGCATGGCATCATGGCAGCTCTCATAGCACTTGGAACCTGGTGAGCCAGGCATTTAGTAACAGGAGAGAATTTTTTTTTTTTTTTTAATTGGAAAGAAAAATTGGGAAAGTGTTAGAAGGTGAAAAACTAGGAAGGCAGGGTCTAACGGGAAAGAAATTTGATGAGCTGAAGTGAAGGTCAAACTCTATCCATAACCAAGGATAGTTGAGATGAAACTAGGGTGGAGGGGATGGGTTGCTCGCATGCCAACAGAGCGCCAAAAGCGGCACAAGACAGCCTCTTGGCGACCATGTGACTCAGACGAGCACTACTAGAAGGTTCTCTGATCCGTGTTGCATGGACGCTCCAGCACTGAAGGTGGAGCACCCAAGGTGACATGACTCAAAAGAGAATGTTTGGTTTTTTATTTTCCCCCCCCGAACATTTTATACTCTTGACTCATACTAAGCTTGTGATTTGGTATGATCCCCAGATCTCTTTCCACACTACTCCTTCCTTGGGAATCATTTCCCATTTTCAAAGCATCTGACAAAGTAGGATTTTCTTCCACAAAAGCTCACACAATAAATAAATCTGTTGGTCTTAAGTGCCACAGGACTCCTTGCTTCATTTCCCATTTTATATTCACGCAAGTGATGGTTCCTTCCTAAGGGGAGTACTTTACATGTGTCCTTATTAAATTTCATCCTATTTACTTTAGACCATTTTTCTAGTTTGTCCAGATCATTTTGGATTTTAATCCTATCCTCCAAAGCATTTGTAACCACACAAGACTAGTATAATTCATAAGTGTACTCTCGACATACAAGTATACTCTCAATGCCTTTATTTAAATCACTATTATACGGAACAAAATTAGACTCAGAACTGATCCCTGTGGGTCCTTACTAGATAGATTCTTTCAGCTTGACTGTGCACCACTGATAACTATTCTCTGGGAATTGTTTTTCCACCATTTTTGCGCCCATCTTATAGTAGGTCCATCTAGGTTGTATTTCCCTAGTTTATGAGCAGATCATGTTAGACAGCATGAAAAGTCTTACTAACATCAGGCAAAGGGCAAAAGACTTTGGACAAAAGATTAGTGGACAAAACTTTGTTGGTTGCTTTCCTCACAACTATGATGAGGAAACTTGCACAAACACTCATCCCATCACTGTCTGAGCTCTAGAGGAAGGAAATAAAAATCCCGGTCAAGAAGAAATTACCCTTAAACTACCTAATCTTCAAGAACAAGACTTTGAAACGTAAGGAAAAGATCTCTGGCTGTTTAGCATGAAGGACATACACAACTTCCACATACCTCAACTTCCATTACTTTTTGAAACTTACGACTAACTCATTTGTGTGTGTATGTTTACTCACTTAAACTAATAAATCCTATTTCTTTGTCCTATTCAATAAATTTTCACTTAGTACATTGTAAGATTGGCTACAAGTGTTGTCCTGCATTTAAGATCTGAGGTGCAATTCGCCAGAGGTAAGTGACTGGTCCTTTGGGACTGGGAGTAACCTGAATACTGTTGCAAAGGGACAGCCGTGTTACTCTAGTTCAGTAAAACAAACAAGGAGTCTTGTGGCGCTTAAAGACTAATGAATTTATTTATTGCCTAAGCTTTTGTGGGAGAAAAATCTCACTTTGTCAGACACTTTGAAGATGGGGAACTTACAGAATGGGAGGAAATAAATGCAGGAGAATGTAAGTCATGGGAATAGGTCACACTGTAACAGCAAATCAAAACAGTTGTAAAGGTGCAAACACTGGGGAACAGCAGATAGAGGAAGATGAGGTCAAATCACCTGTTGTAATAAGAGAAAAAATCCAAAGTCCCTATTAAACCCTGAAGCAATGCAATTAAATTGGCAAATAAGATAAGTTATATTGGTACAGTTGAAGTGATACATCTTTTGCCAAGAGACAAGGTGTTAAAAAATGAACGTGCAGCTTTTCAATTCAGCAAAATCTTTGCATTTCTAACCTTCAGTAGAATGGCATCAAACTTCTGATCCATAGTTACAGTTCAACAGTAATGAAGGTTACTCACCTTTGTGCAGTAGCCAAGGTTCTTTGAGATGCATGTCTCCGCACTGCTCCACTATAGGTGTGTGTGTCTGCACTACACCTCGCATCGGAGATCTTCCTAGCAGAGCCCAGTGGGAGGGCGCATGCGACTTTGGAGCTCGCACTCAAATTTGCTGCCGTTTGGAACGTGCACGCCCCCCCCCCCCCCGGCCCTTTGTTCCTTCTCTACTGCAGAGCATATGTTAGGACATTACTCCGAAGCAGAGGCGAGGAGGGTGGGAAGTGGAGCAATGCAGGGACATGCATCTCGAAGAACCTTGGCTACTGCACAAAGGTGAGTAACTTTCATTTCTTCTTTGAGCAGTGTCCCCGCTGCTCCACTACAGATGACTAGCAAGCAGAAAACTAGTTGGTGGAGAGACATTCAGAGTTCTCCTTGTGTACTGTGTTGAGCACTGCCAGCCCCAAGGATGTGGCAGCAGAGGCATTCCTATCAATGGCACAATGCTTTATAAATGTATCTGCTGACACCCAGGTAGCTGCTTTGCAGATGTCCGATATTGGGACATTCTGAAGAAAAGCTGTAGAGGTGAAGACAGCTCTTGTAGAGTGCGCTCTTGTGCTTTGCAGTGGTTGATAACCTCACTGCTTATACGCTATGCAAAAACGTGTCAAAATCCATTTAGAAAGTCTTTGTTTAGAGACTGGGTTTCCTTTAGAGTGCTCAGAAATAGAGACAAATAGTTTAGGTGTCTTCCGAAAGTCCTTCGTCCTACCTATATAGAAAGCTAGAGCACGCCGGAGATCCAGGGGCTGCAAGGCTGCTTGCACAGGGGTCGAGTGTGGCTTTGAGTAGAAGACTGGTAGATGTAGGGTCTGATTGACATGGAAGGATGAGGATATCTTGGGTAGGAACTCTGGATGAGGCCTAAGTCCTTCAGGAAAACAGTAAATGGAGGGTAGGCCATTAAAGCTGTGATTTTGCTAACACGGCTGGCTGAAGTTATGAGTAAGAACAAGACCTTGAGGGATAAATGGAGCAGAGAGCAAGTAGCCAGGGGCTCAAATGGTGGTCTGGTAAGTGATTTCAGGATCAGAGACAAATTCCAAGGTGGTACTGGAGATCTCACGTCTGGGTATGTATTCTGAATTCCTTCCATGAAACGTTTCATGGTTGGATGAGAAAATAAGGAGGAATTGCCTATCGGATCATGGAAGGTCGAGAGTGCCGCTAAATGAACCCTAACGGTACTTATTGCTAATCCTGCCTCTTAATTCCAAAAGATAATCAAGGATATCTGGTATTGGAATCAATCATGGATCGGAATTTCGTTGGCGGCACCATATGGAGAATCTTTTCCATTTCTGAAGGTAAGTGGTTCTCATTGCTGGTTCCCTACTGTTGAGCAAAACTTGTTTCACTCATTCTGAACATTGTCCTTCTACGTCATCAAACCATCGAGGAGCCATGCTGTGAGGTTGAGTCTGTCAAGGTAAATGTGTTGTACCTTCCCCTTGTGTTGTGGGAGGAGATCTGGGATCAATGGGAGAGTTATCGGCATCTGCGTGGATAAGCGGAGGAGACAAGGATACTAAGTTTGTCTTGGCCAAGCTGGTGCAATGAGTATTTTCTTGACTCTGTCCTGTTTTAGCTTCTGTAATATCTTGGGTATCATGGGAAATGGGGAAAAGTGTATAAAAGAGGATAGTCCCAGCTGACTAGAAACATATCTACTATGGATCCCCGACCCTTTCCCACCTGTGAACAAAATAGTTTGCACTTCTTGTTCACAGGTGTGGCGAAGAGATCCATCATCGGATGACCCCAGTGTTGGAAGATGTCGCTCAGGACTGCTGTGTTCAGCTCTCATTCATGTGGATTTATGAAGTTTCTGCTCAGTCCGTCTGCTCGTATGTTGGATTTGCCAGGTAATTATATTGCTGATATTTGGATATTGTAACATGTGCACCAGTTCCATAACTTCAAGGCCTCTGCACATAGGGATGGAGAGCGGACACCGCCCTGTCAGTTTATATAGTACATTGGTATGATGTTGTTTCTCTGTACCTTTAGGTATTTCCCCGTTACGTGTGGTAAGAGAAGGCGGCAGGTATTTTGCACTGCCTGAAGCTCTAGCAGGTTTAAGTTCAATGACCTTTCCTGATGGGACCATCTGCCCTGTACAGGTGTGCTCCCCAGCCTATTAGTGAAGCATCAGTGGTCAGTAAAAGAGAAGGACCCTGATCGAGGAATGGGACTCCTTGTAGAAGTTTCTCCGGGTATGTTCAACAAAGTAGAGTGCCCTTTACAGGCTGTGGTACAGTCAGTTGTCGGCATAGTGAATGCTTGTGTGGTTTGAAATGTTTCAGGAACCACAGCTGCAGTGATCTCATGTGCAGCCTGGCCTTGCACACCAAAGAGTTTGCTGCAGCCACATGTCCCAAAAGTTTCATACATGTGTGGGCAGTAACCATAGGGGAGGAACAAATGACTTGCATTAGACCTTTTATGGCATCGAAGCGTTCTCTGGTGAGGCTGGCTCTGCAAGACAAAGTATGAATCCAAGCCCCCTATAAACTGTATTTCCTGTGATAAGAGAGATTTTTTGTAGTTTATGGTGAGGCCCAGAGAAAGGAATTAGTTCTGTGCACTGTACTGCTATTTGGACTGCTGAGAATGTTCGATCCCTTAGCAGGAAATCGTCTAGGTATGGGAATATGGTAATTCCTTGCTTGTGAAGATGGGCAATGACTGCTGCCATCAGTTTTGGAAAAACTCTGGGGGCTGTACACAGCCCAAAGGGGAGCACTGTGTATTGGTAGTGTCTGCCATTGAAGAGAAAACACAGAAACTTCCTGTGTGCAGGATGTATAGTGATATGGAAGTATGCATCCTTGAGACTGAGGGATGCCAACCAGTCCTCGCATTCCAGAGACGGCAGTATTGTTGACAGCGTCACCATTTTGAATTTCTGTGTGTGAATGAAATTGTTGAGGCCTCTCAGGTCCAGGATGGGCCTCCAGCCGCCCCTCTTCTTCTGAGTTATAAAAGTACCAGGAGTAGAATCTCCTTCCCCAGAACCATGGAGGGACCTCCTCTATTGCTCCCATGTGCAAGAGATTGTGTACTGTCTCTTGTAGGAACTGTACGTGAGGGGGTCCCTGAAAAGGGATGGGGAGGAAGGATGGGGAATGGGCTTGGAGGTGAATGGGATTAAATACCCACTGTTGACAATTTCCAAGACCCATTTGTCTGATGTGATGGAAGTCCATCAGGAAAAATATGGGAATAGCCTGTGGTGGAAAAGGCCAGTGAAATTGGTGATAATGCTGTGTGATGGAAGGAGGTGGTCAGACAAACCCTCAACCGAACCTTCAAAATTGTTGCCTCGAAACTGACTGTTGAATGTTGGAAGGAGCCTGGTTCGTCTGTCTCCTCCTCGAATGTGATTGTCTGGTTCGAGCACAAGGGTTATGAGATCTTCTGCGATGTTGTGAGAAGGGGTATCTGTTACTGTTGTATTGATACCTACTACTTCTACCTCTAGGAATAGGGGCGGAGATGCCCAAAGTGCAGAGGGTAGCCCTGGAGTCTTTCAGAGAGTACATTATCTCATTTGTTTTCTCTCTGAATAGTTTCTTTTTATCAAAGGGTAGGTCTTCGATGACGGTTTGAAGCTGTCTTGGTAGCGCCGCTGCATGAAGCCACAAGGATCTGCGCGTGACAACTGCTGTTCCAATTGTCCTGGCTGCTGCCTCAGCGATAACCACCTTGCAGGCAGCATTGGACCTTGATATGATGAGACCCTTCTGTATTATGGAGTTGAATTGTTCTTTCCAGTCCAAAGGAATAATGTCAATAAAATCTGTAAATTTGGAATAATTGTTGTGGTCATAATTTGATAAGAGCATGGTGTAGTTAGCTATTCTCAACAGCAACGTAGCAGACGTGCAGACTTTCCTACCCAGAATATCCATTTTTTTGTCTTCGTCAGCGGCTGTCGACTTGTTGTAGGCTTGCTTGGTTCACTGATTCTCTGCCTCTATTACAAAGGAGTTTGCTTGAGGATGGGTGAAGAGAAATTCATTGTCTTTAGGGGCCATGAAGTACCTTTTATCAGTTTTCCTATTAGTAGGAGTTGCAGATGCCAGGGTCTGCCAGATGGTGTCAGCTGGCTCCATAATCCCATCGTCTATGGATAGCAAGACTTTCGATGATGTGCCGGATTGTAGAATTCTATATTGTTTGTGTTGGGATGTGGGGGCACTCTGCAGTGACCCCTCCTTGGTACCTGCAACCCTCTTAAAGAGCTCTTGGAAATATTTATCATTACCCTTGGTGGATGATTCCTCCCCTGCAGTGACAGCTGGTGCTGTCACAGCCAACTGCATGCTAGGCTGATAAGCCATGCAGGGGCCCATGAGCAGAGAATGTTGGGGAAATTTCATCGGAGTCAGTAGCACTTGTACTTGCAATGGTTCATAATTCATCCAATTTCCCCAGGCCGACCATAAGATCCTGTAACGGGTAACCGGGCACCAGGGGATGTTTGGCCATGTCCAAGGCACATTCTGTTGTAGAGCTGGAGTGGATTGTCCCTGGGGCTCTGTATCTGATGGCACCGCGGGGAGCATGTCTGAACCAGATTTGGGCTCTGATTCAGAAATAGAAGACGAGGTATCCTGCTCTGATGAAGACTGAATTCCATACAGGGGTGAAATAGGAGAAAAGGAACAAGAGGAAATTTCTTCCTTGTAACAGTGCTTAGTCTTTCTCTGCTGTTTTTTAGGAGGGGAGCTTGCATCTTGTGGGATTTGAGGAATTGCACTGCCAGCCTGTGGCCCCAAGTCTGTAGGTGCTGGGGAGGAGGCTGTAGAAGTTGTGGTGCCAAAAACTGAGGCAGTGCTAAAGGAGTATGGAGCGGCATTTGGTTTGCAAACGTCGGTGCCGGCACAGAGGCAGCCATTAAAGGAATTGCTGGTGCTGTCGCTGATGGACTCGGGGGTGGAGTCACAGGCTGTAAGTTTAGCACCAGGGCAGAGATGATCGGTGCCAGACTGGATCCGGATGGTGCCGGCAGAGGAAGTACCCCTGGCGGTGGTGGTACGCCCATTGTGGCTGTTTGTAATGCTGGCTCCTTAAGCAGCTTTGCAAGGGAGCCCATCGATGTGGTTGTCAACTCCCACTCTGAATGTGAGCTATTGGGGTGCACTCTCTTTTTTGACAGAGGGGTTATGGAGGAACCAGGAGCCTCCTTAGAACACAAATGCCCCTTCCTCTGTTTAGAGATCTCTGAAGAGAGAGAGGAGGGCGAGGAGGAGCTTCGCTTTAAAGTTGAGTCCCAAGTGGGAGATTTGCCGGGTTCAGGAGCTGGTCTGAGGGCTCCCTCCATTAACAGTAGTTTCAGCTTCATGCTCCGGTCTTTTCATGCATGGGTCTTTAGGCTGGCACAGTGAGGGCAGTCATGTGGTAAGTGTGCCTCACCCAGGCACTTTATACAGGTATCGTGGCTGTCAGAGGCCTGCACTGGATCGTTACAAGCACCACAGTGCTTGAAACCCAAGGCATTCAGCATTTTGCCGACTGTTTCCGATGTTTTCTTCTTTTGCTCTTTTTTTTTTCTTTTTGGTGGTGGTTGTTGTTGTTGTTAAAGAAAACTAGGGGGAAAACTATAACTGTGGTAAGGGAAGGGGAAAAGCAGGGGCAAGCTAGAAGGGGCAGAAATTGCCTGGAGCTACTAATTCTCTGTGCGAAACTGGAGGCGGCTGAGAAGGAACTGAGGGCTGTGGGGAGGAGGGGGAGCACATACCAAACAGTGGCAAATTTGAGTGCGAGCTTCAAAGTCGCACACACACCCCCACTGGGCTCTGCTAGGAAGATCTCTGATGTGAGGTGCGGTGCGGACACACACACCTATAGTGGAGCAGCGGGGATACTGCTCAATGAAGAATGATGTTTTTAATCCAGTTCTTCTCATTCAAGACTTTATTCAGAGAACCATAAAACTGCAAGGCTAGAGGGACCATGAAAGGTCATCCAATGCTCTATGCTGAAGCAACACCAAGCATATCTAATCATTCCCCACAGCTGTTTGTCTAATCCGTTCTCATAACTCTCCAATTACAGCTATTCTACGAGTTCCAAAGTGGCAGCCACATTAGTCTAGTCCAGAAAAAAAAAAAAAAAAAAAAAAAAAAAAAAACCACCAAGGAGTCCTGTGGCCCTTAAAGACTAACAGATTTATTTTTCACATGAACTTTTGTGGGAGAAAATCCCACTTCGTCAGATGTTTTGGAGATGTGAAAACTTACAGAATCCTTTGGAAGCCTGTTCCTTCCAGAGGTTAACTATCCTAGTTAGAAATATCTAACATCTAAACTAAATCTCCCTCATTGCAGACTGACCCACTTACTTCTCAATCTGCTTATTTACTCTAATCCTACATCAGGGGTTCTCAACCTTTCTTTCTCTGGGACACTGTTGGTGTCAAGACCAACCATGCCTGACAAAGGAAGAAAGGGAGCCCCCTGCTGCCAAAAGCAACCACTGTGGATTACAGTTTCGATGGTGGCTTACACTCTGTAGCCAGCCCCTCACTGTTTCAGCAGCAACATGTAGACACAAGCAAAGAAAAATGAGCGCTGACCACCCCCACCACCAGAAAAGCTCTGGCCTTTGAGGCTTCCCACCACCACAGGGTTGTTCAGCAGCAGCACTGACCCCTGCTCCACCACAGCCACAGCTCCCAGGGGCAGCACAAGCACCAAATACTCCCCCATTGCCTGAAGAAAGCCCCCTCCACCAGCACTGTTTTGGTGGAAGGTGGGTTTCTTTTGGCAGCAGGGGCACTTGTGCTCACACATTCAGCCACACACTATGACATGCTTCTGTGTCACAACAGCAGTTGAGAACCACTGATCTACTTAACTGTAAAAGAGAAAACCATGAAGGAAACTTCTATCATTCTATCCTTATTTTAGTTTCCCAGTTTCATATGATGGTGTGAATTTTCAGGTGGCAACTTCTTTAAACCAGTATCTCCAGAGAAACCAAAACAAGGTTTAACAGAACTTAAAAAGAGATCAGTCAAGAGGCACATAATAATTAAAAAAGATATCAAGATTACCAGCCAAAATGTGCATAATAATAAGTGATCCAATATCACCTCAAAATACAAAGATTCAAACCTTGAGAGACCCAATCAAATTAAAAAAAATGAGAGGCCCGTCCAGGTAACGTCTTTAAAAAATATAAAATCAAAACAAAGCTTCCACAATTTGAATGAAAAGGCAAAACCTTATATATCACTCCTCTTTAGTCATATGCCAGTGAGGTCCTTTTTAGAGCAGGGCTTCCAGCTGTAAGGGTGAAAGCGGGTCAGCAGTGGTCTAAATTATTCTTTTTGGGTGACATTTTGGTATCCAGCTCCAATTGAAATTTTATGGGAGTAAGTGTCTAGTTCCCTTAGGTCCCTTTGAAAATCCTAGCCAAAGTGATGTTTGCGTCTCTTGGAATATTTGCTTTGTAAAACAACGAGACACTTTCTGAGAAGAAGCAAGGAGTCCTGTGGCACTGAAAGACTAACAGATTTATTTATCACACAAACTTTCACAGGAGAAAATCCCACTTTGAATGTGATAAATAAATCTGTTAGTCTTTCAGTGCCACAGGACTCCTTGCTTCTTTTGTTGAACAAGACTAACACAGCTGCCCCTTTGGAACTTTTCTGAGAAGAGGAGACTGCAGCTTCCCCATTCAACATGATCTTGTGACCTGGACTATCAAAAGTAAAACATATCATAAACTTGCTATCAAGTGGCTTTACCCTTTCACTCACTGGTACTTTTATGTCCCTGTTTTACATCTATGTAGACAGGTGTTTTGGAAAATTAGACATTAAAACAGAAATAGGAAAGCTTTCTTAGCCCATTTTGCTAATTAATATGTCAAAGCTCATAAAGAAGAGCTCATCAGCTTTTCTCCAGTACTGCATCATCTTAAAAAGCTGTGTCAGCAAGGACCTCTGCAGACAGTCAATACATATTAAAAGAGCTTCAAGCAGTAAATCACAATAGAAAAGGAAAGTAGGAAAAAAAGGAAAATAAAATAAATAGCTGTAGGTACCAGTACATGATTTGGGTCTTTCTATAAAATCAAGAAAGGGCAGTATTTTTTCTGCATCAACGGGATCTTGTAAATATCATCTTCCTACTCCTCCTGCAACTGTTCTTCTAGTGACGGAAAATGAAAAACATAAATTTAAGGAACAACTCATAGAAAACTAAACTAAACTAATATTCTCTGGATTTTGACCTTGGAGTTTTTGAGTCTCTCATATCTTTAAAGAAGCACTGATTGTCTGTCCCCTAGCTTTATCACCACTCATGTTAAGCACAATGGGATGGGGAGCTAGGGAAACACTACCACCTTCTTGAAGCAATTCGGAGGACACCCATTGCACACCCTTTGCAGACCCATATTCGTTACAGGGAAGATTAAGCGGGTGATGCCAACACACTAATTCAGGGATTCTTCCATTTCCCTGCAATGAGCAGAAGTTTCTACAGAAAGCATCTGCAATTTTAAGCTCTTCAGACAAGGAATGGATGCATCTGCAATTTTAAGCTGCTCAGACAAGGCATGAGCACAGTGAAGACACAAAGTCACACTAACCAGAATTTACAGAAATACTCTTGGTGTTTGTGATGCATGTATGTGAGTGGGTGAAATACAGGCACCTCCAAAGACATTGGTATCTTCCAGTAGAAATGCCTCAATCCTGAAGAAATTTAGGAATGTTTGTAAAAGCATATATTTTCATTAGAGAATTTGGGGGGGGGGGGAAGACTACTTGCCATGAGTGCAATATATCAGGGGATAGAAAGAAGGGGCTACAACTACACATGCTTCTAATGTCTTCTCTTTGAGCACAGCTCTGATAGAACAGTTCCCTAGACAAAGGCAGACTCAGGAAACAAAAACGTGTGATTGCTTCTGCAGAGCCGTAACTAAAGAATGTGGTGCCCCTTACAGTGATAGGCACCTCAAGCGAGCAGCGAGGAACATGCCCTTTAATGGAGTAGCTCAATGGAGCCTCTCTGGTGTACCCAGGGCAAAGCCCCACTCACTCTGCCATAGTTATGGCCCTGCTCTTCTGCCCAGTGACTAATAAATACCCTCTGTGCTGTAACCAGACCAGAGGGTGAACTAAATGAAGGATATTCACTAGATACCAGGAATTTTCTGTTGAGAAAGTTTCTGAACCACACACATTATAGATCTAGTCATGCTGAAGGAGAGAAAGGATAATTGCATTGATTGTTAGTATGTGATAATTAATTCACTGGAGAAATATGCTTAATTTCCTGAAGTCTAAGTTGGGGTGGAATCTCTCCTTTTTGTATGAGAAAATAACAGGATGTTTTGCTCCCAGCACAGAAACAGCTTAACATATTCTGATAGAAGAGAAAGAGAAGGGAAGGTAATAGAAGAAGATGAAAGAGAAAAGCTAGCTCAAGAGTCTGAAGTGACAGACTAAGTCAGGTAAACAGGAACCGGACGACACTACCGCCACGCTCTTGTGCAAATTCTAAATATCATTATTTGCCTAGGACAATGCAGGAAGGTGCATAGGGACCTGAAAAGAGGAGTCTGGTGCTTTTTAAAAACTTGTTTGCCTTTTTGTTTTTTTTAAAAGAGTGGTTTAGATAATAATATTAGATGCTGGTATCCGTGTGGGAGAATGTTTATCAGTTTTGTGCTGACAGAGTTGCCTTCCACGTTGAACTCAGGTAAAGTCCAATGACAGCAGTTGCTCTAGTTTCCATAAAAATCTCTTAAAAAAACCCCTGAAAACAAGAGAAGGTTTGGGACTGCTGCATCTTTAATTAGGTCACCTCTACAGAATTTGGAGAAGGATGTGTAAAGTAAATCAGAAGTGCTGTTAAGGACCCTGATATTCTAGCTTATTAGACCTTTTGGCAACTGACTACCAGGACATTATGATTTCAAGAAGCTCTGTTCCAGTATTGACTGGTAGGAAGACCCTCCATTTCTCTTTTGGAAACTGAATGGTGCTGCGATATTTGTGAATCTTCTCCCACATGATGAAAATGGGCATATCCAGAGACCTTTCTATCTGATAAATCATTTTTGAAGGTTTCTCATATTGAAAGGAAAGGCAGCTGAAACAAAATGTCCTTCCTCAGAAATTATAGAAACAGGACATATGAGCTGATTCTCCAGTTTCAGAAAGAGAATATTTGAGGAACATAATTTCAGTAGGGAAGTCAAAGGGGGAATTTGAAAGGAGCTGTTTGACTCTAAATGTAGGAAAGAGTCTGCAAATATGGAATACCTAAATCAGAGAACTGTATGAAAACAAAGTTACAGCAGACATGTAAGGTTGCATAGGCCAGGTACATGATGAACAGGTAGGAATACTGCCATTAGTTGAACTTTAAAGTCTAGTTAATGAGGCAAAAGTGGCTGTAAGGAAAGCTGTGCAATAAACACCATGAAAAAAAGATGATTCTGAATCAGGGCCATAAATGGAAGGATGTTCCATACATAAAAGGGCTTGTCATGAGAAAACAGAAGAACTGAACAGAGAGGACAGGAGAATCATCGGAACACAAAGCTGGAGCTGTCTTACATATGAGAGACAATATGGAACACAGGCACTCTGTTGTAATAGTCTGACACACATTTCTCGTGCCAGATAATAGACAGACCAATCAGGTTCATGACGTCACAGGGATTGTCACTGAACTTAACTAGAGCAAATGCTGGTCTGCAATGGTCATTTCATAAAAAATATTTCTCTTCAGAATCTTAAATTTTCCATTTGCTACTTTTTGGGGGGGTTAGACATTGAAGGTGTTTTATCAGCACTAAAGAAATTCTAATAAAAATTGTTGTTTTACTATAATCACTGTTCTAATGGTCAAAATAATCAGATATTCACTTAGATTAAGAAAACAGACATGAAAATTTAACTTTGTAGCTTTAAGTAGAAAGGTGAACTCTTCAAATCTGACAGACTAATAGAAAAATACAGCATCAAAACATATAATAAGAAACAATACAATCTCATGGCTGTCTATCACAGGTAAAAGTTCATCAGTGAATAACCTGAATTTTCTAGAAACCCTGTTTCCATGTGTCATATATCACATGAGCAAATACAGACCTAACAACAGAGCCATTAAAGCAGGCACATATCCCTGCAACAAACCACGCTGTCAGCTTTGCCCACATATCTGCACAAAAGACACTATTACAGGACCTAATTAAACCAACTACCCCATCAAAGTCTCATTCACCTGCTCTACCACCAATGAGATTTATGCCATCATGTGCCAGAAATGCCCCTCTGCCTTACACACTGGGAAAACAGGACAGTCTCTGTGCAAAAGAATAAATGGGCACAAATCTGACATCTGAAATCACAACATTTTAAAACTAGTGGTCAGCATTTCAATCTTCCTGATGCCTCCATTGATGATTTACTAATTGCATTGCTCAGACAGATGAATACCAGATCAAGGCTTCAAAGAGAAGCTGTTGAGATTGAATTTATTTGCAAATTTGATTGCATTGCTTCAGAGCTTAAAAGGGACTTTGAATTTTTCTCTCATTACAACAGGTGATTTGACCTCATCTTCTTCTGTATGCTGTTCCCAATCTTTATTATAGAATGAGAGGGTTGGAAGGGACCTCATGAGGTCATCTAGTCCAACTGCTTTGATTTGCTGTTACAGTGTGACCAGATCACATGACTTTCACTTCCCTGCATTTATTTCCTCCCATTCTGTAAGTTCCCTCATTTTCAAAGCATCTGACGAAGTGGGATTTTCTCCCATGAAAGCTCATGCAATAAAAATATTTGTTAGTCTTTAAGAGTCACAGGACTCCTTGTTTGTTGTACAGTACTATAACTTGTTTTTCAGAATTGTTATCGTAAGGCATACAAGACTTTATTGTAATACCACTGAATATAAACCTTCATTACTAAGGGCAGGTCTGCACTAGTGCTTAAGTCAATCTAGCTTAAATCACTCAAGGGCCCCTGAGCAACACAAGTTATAATGTCCTAACTGCTGTGTATGTGGCATTATATTGGAGGGAGACACTTTCCCACTGACATAGGTTCCACTCTGCAAGGAGACGGAGTAATTTTGCTGACAGGAAAGCACTCTCCCTTTGGCATACAGTGTCTTCACTAGACATGTTTCAGCTGCGTATCATTTCTAGTGCAGAGTAGCCCTAAGAAATGTAGATCTCAGGCTGTTCAAGAAAAAGTGAAGTCTTTTGATAGTACAGTCATACTGAAATAACTTCTGCAGATGCATAAATTGGAATGAAAAAAATAGTCAAAGCTTTAGTAGGGCTGTCTATTTTCAGTATTTCAGATTGTGGGAGTAGAAAATTGAGTCTTCCAGGAGGACAAACAGAAAGACATTTATATTGTTCAAAATTTACACTGTTTAAGTGCTTACACTGGCACTAGAAACGGTTACATGTTTTGTCCTTTCCTTATTTTAACTCACATTCTGCTCAGTTTTCAACAGATACATTTAAGAAACGTATTTTTCCCTGCAAATGATTCCAGTCTATGCATTCAGCTACATACACTGCCAAGCAATAAGCCAGCCCTAATTTGGAAGAGGAGTTATGCATTAATTTGCAAACCTTTCAGTCACCACAGCTGCTATGAGATTGATGCAGCTGTTGCTCACACATAGTTGTTTTTTGAGGAAAGGGCAGGTGAATTAAGGTATAAGGAAGTTCTTACCTTGTTTGTGTCCAGCCAATGAACGAACCTGGCTTTCATCTGCCACTGGAAGAGACAAAAAGAGATGGGGCGGGGGGAGAAATTCTTTTAAAACCAATAATCTTTGAAATCATTTCAGACATACTATATATTTTAGTTTGCAATGGTTTGCCTAAAGGTTTTCTTCCCCTCTTTGATCCACCTGGAATATCGCAAAGACCTAACACCTGATCTAAACCCTGCTAAATTCATTGAAATAAATGTTTCATGGTTTAATGGGCCATGGATCAGGCCCACAGCATTTTTACATTAGCAGCTGAATTGTGGAAAGGGCAACTGAAGTCAATTGACTCTGTGCAGGCAACACATTTCCTGGAAGCAGATTCTTCTTAGGATCTGAGATTTTTTATTGTTGGGGGGGAAGGGTTTAAAGGTTACATTTTTACAGTCTACAAACATCTTGCAAAGAATGGATCTAGTTATATCAGTCTGTATACAAAATCAATAGTGGAGAACTATTTCTAAATGCAACAAAAACTGGAATTTTTCATAGTACATATGCCTCAGTTTATTATCATATATCTCATGAAACTAATTTAAACATTCTCCCAGAAGCCTGTGTGGAAAAACCCATCGCCTTTTCTTAGAAATCAATTATATGCAAACGAACAAGTGCTAATGTAATGTTAAGGCTCTTAAATCAAGCAGAGAAAATGAGCATTAAGGCCAATAACTTATCCTTAAATTCAGTGGTTTTCAAACTTTTTCATCAGGACCCAGTTGAAAAAAAAAAAAACCACTTATATCTCAACTCAGTGATTACATCTTTCAGCCATGCATTCCAGTCTTCTGGTGGCAATAGCAGGAAGTGCTGCGACGCAGTACCTGTGGGTCTGTGACCCAACACTGGGCCCCGACCCTTGGTTTGAAAGCCATGTTAACCCTACCTCCCTAGCCACCTCTTTGGGCTTACACCTGGCCTTCCTTTGTAGCATAAGAGATTGACATGTCATGCAATATATAACACAAAGTCGACTTTACTATACAAACTTCCCTGTAGTGACCACCATTAAAAGAATAATGTTTACCCACAATTGCAAGAAAGAGTACAATAATACGTGTGATACAGGAGAAACTCCCTATCTCTCTATGTGGGAAAACTGTAGAATCTTAGAAGCCACCGTGTGGTAAATGATGAAATCTAACAGCAGCTACTGTAAAATACAGTCTCATATGTAGCCATCAGACCTGACCTGATATTTAAATCTCAGTGGAGATCTAAAAGATATGTAAATATCATCATAGTTTTATTGAGGGTAAACAGAGGACCAGACTGATAAACTGCCTTGTCCTTAGTCAGCCTGGAAGTCGGCATCAGATTTAGTATTAAAATACAAATGGCCTGATGCACAAGCCCACAAACAAGTCACTAGACCATGTCCCATGCTCTCTTAACACACATCATCCCTATTCATCATCAGTAGAACACATACAACTTAATTTGCTCTACTGTATAGGGGAAGCGTCTTGTGCAAAATGACTAAGTAGGATTTGCAAATTGCTATACAAGTACAAATTGTTGGTGAGGCCAATCAGAAGTGGGAATGAAACACAAAAGAAGTCTGGGCTCCAGAGCCTATGCTCATTGTTCTAGAGCAATGGTTCCCAACCTGGGGTCTCAGGACCCCCTGGGGGCCATGGACATCCTGCAGAGGGTCCACAGAGCCTCTCCCTGCGAAGGCCGGAATCCAGCTGCAGCCCCAATGCTCCCTGCCAGGGCTGCCTCTCCCCACCCATCGCTGGATCCCAACAGGGGATGGGGCTGCAGCAGCTCCCCAGCAGGGGCAAGTGCAAGGGGCATATCCGCCACTGCGGTGCTGCTTACCAGCTGTCCCAGCGGCACCTCCAGAGTGGTGTGGGCCAGATTACATAATCAGACAGGGGGGCTGCAAAGATTTTTTTTTTGTTGTTAAAAAGGGGTCCCCAGCCTGAAAAAGGTTGGGAACCATTGTTCTAGAGCATGTACTCTCCAGAAGAGATGAAAAACAGACAGGTTTCACAACCCAAAAAATATTGAAAACATGAGTTTCCTGCACAATAGTTCAAAATTTGCCCCCCAAAAAATCCACCTTTAAGATGAAAGTAAGCATAGAAAACTTTGGTACCAAAGGTTAATGTTTTGACAAGTTATGATTGTGTGAAAACAAGGGATTATAATGGAAACTGATTTGCAACCTTAATTATAGCAGTCACTAATGGCAACCGCTATAATATATGGTAATTACCTGAAGCAGGTTGTTACAGTACAAGGTAACTATAAAAAACCCCCAAGATTCATAATTTTTTTTTTTAACTATGTTGATGATTGGGTTTGCCTGAGACAGAATTTTATATTATTAACAGGGATAAATCCATTTGCCTCAAAGCATACCTTCCATAGTGACTTCACACATGAAATCAGATTTTAATACTGGAGGGAAAGAGGAAGAGTAAAATGATTACAAACCAAAATCTTACTAAAATGTATGGTCATCTTGCTTTTTTGTCTTTGAAAAATTGCTGTAACCATTCTCTAGACTTACTTGAATACACAGTTCAGCCACACTTTCAGCTTATGTTCTTAACTTTACACATAATGCAGTCACAGGCACTTTACCATGATATCACTGATCAGCAAGTTATGTGTTTTCAAATGATACCTCACGAAATGTACATTTACAAGGATTATTGCAAAAGAGCTAAGGTGGGAATAAAGGAGGAATTCCATCACAAGACCCCACATCTAGGCAATAGCAAACAACATTAATAAGCTGAGTACTGCACAACAACAAATTAATCTTTTACTTAATTTTTTTCTCAACATCACTTAGCCACATTGAAAGTTTTATTTTTGAAGTTTAGCCGCTGTTGAATTTTCTGTGCAGAAAGGCATCTAGATTATTTATTTATTTACTTACTATACGTGGGGGAGAAAATCCTCTCTCCAAACACTAGTAAGTCAATAATGGCTGAATTATTTTTGAAGAAACTTTCAGAGAAGAAAATGCCTGTGAAATCACCACATTCAGATTAACCTTGGAAAGTTTCAGCCCATGAAGAAAATGCCTGAGGATTTTTAAAGCATCTCGAAGTAGCAGTGTATATACAAAAAATTCTCAGTATAAAACCGCATCTATAACTTTCCCTAATGAGAATTAATTTCTATACAACATTTTTAAAGTAAGACAATTACATATGATAAACTACAAAAAGTATCTCTATTTCTTGGACCAGGAATAGGAACGCGACACAAGCAAACAAATGGAAATGAGTAGTGTAAAGATATATGCACATTAAAGTATATATGTATTATAGGATAATATGTATGCATATACTTGCTGTGTTGAGGTTATAAAAACCAAATACGAGACATACATTTGGATCACAGTAGGGTATATTTACATAATGTAAGGATTATTTTCATAATATGCATTATTCTTTGGAATATTATTTGCACATCTCTAGAAGTGAATTACAACTGTGGACACAACCCACTTGGTCTGTGGCCAGAACCTGAAATACTCACTGAAATTTAAGAGACTACAAAGGATTACAAACACTTAGATTTAGAGAGTTAACAGGAGCCACATGATCATCCACTTATGACAGAAGAAGGCATACTGCTAATAAGCAGAGTTTTCTCCAGTTAAACACTCAAAGCTTGAATTACTCTTTTTACAAACCAACACTTTGTCAAGAGGGGGGGAAAAAACAACTCTACAACATGAATGCAAACGTTTTAAGATTTCCTCTATTTCATGTTGAAATGCATGAGGTAAAACAGCACTCTAGAATATGACGACATGCTTTGTATCAGCAGACGTAGCCATGATGGTAAAGATACTTGTCTACTCTTTTTACTCAATCTCTTTGGCATCTCCATGCCATGCTCAAAATAACCATGTCATTTTTACAACAACTCTACTCTTTGCAATGCTGCACCATGCAGTGTGTATTCTAAATACGGTCATCAGTGTTTTGCTTCTCTGGATGAAATACCACTTTTATTAATGGTCAGTAAATTAGTTTCCAACAGTTGTTTAGAAAACCAAAATCAATGCATCTACCAATAGTGATATCAAGGTTTCTTCCACAGCACACACAAAAGTTGGCCTTCTTTGCCAAAGGCAGGGTACTGCTATTTCAACTTACAGTGCCTCTTAAATTTATATTACTATTTTTGCATATTGACCAATATTTAATCAAATAACCTTTAACACATGTGAAGGTTACAGTAATATACTTGTAAACAAAATGACATTTTTCTAAGAACAGATTTGCATTTCTGATTACAAAATAAAAAGTGAACCTAAAACAATAAACCATAAAGGAACATTTTGGAAAACTAATTCCTCAAACAACATTCTCTATTTGAGAAAGTCCACCATAAAACTTTTTGTAACAAGCAAATTTATTAGAAAGGATTCTGTTCCTTACCCCATGCACAAATGCTGCTTACATGCTTTTTAGAATCTCAACAAATTACTTTTTCTGATCTAAACATATTACAGTAAAACAAGGCAACAAATCGGCCACAAGCCTTCCAGATGGATGTTATCTTTATACACACTTTCAGCATAATAAAGACATAGCACTATCAATTAATTTTAGTCAACGACAGTGCCAATGACATGCCACTCTTACAGCTTTTATTTTCCTGGTGCAGTGGCTCCCAATCAAGATATGGGAGTAAATTACTCAGGGATTGTGTCAAATTCTGGCTCTCAACCACCTCTTTGAATATTTTGCTAGCTATTTCATTTATTTTTTGGACTCTCCTATTACACTTCGTTAATGCAGTGAGTTTTTATTTCCTCCGTACCAGGGGAAATTGTTTACTGTTACGTGGTAGAATACAAGCTGAAAGCTCTCATATCAGGTCTCTAAGCAGTTGTATGTCATATGTCTTTTCCTCTAGAATTTACTATTTCTAGTGATGCTCTAAAGCAGGGGTGGCCAAACTTATGGAACTCAAGAGCCACACAAGTCGATTATTAAACCTTTGAGAGCTGCACTGAGGCATAACCACATATTTTTATCTATTCCAAAATTACTAAGCTTAAAATGTATTGCACACTTTAATTTTATCTTAAAAACAGGGCAAATATTGATCCTACTAATGTCAGATTCTAATAATTACATAAGGTTAGCATGAAAATTAGGCCTATACAGTAAAAACTTGGCTGTTGCTGGATGTAGAACACTGCAGGCTAGTGGCAAGTTTTTTTTCTTAAATCTGGGCAGTAATTTGTCAATGCAATATGTAAAAGCTCTCACAGGTGCTGATCTCTAAGTTTTTGCACAATGCTTTGGAATACAATGCTTCACAGCAGTAAGTTGTGCTAAAAATTGAAAGTAATCTATATTCAGTTTTAAACTTTTCTCTGACCATGCCGCGCTTCCCCTCCCACACACCAGTGCCGCCTCTTACCATGCCACTGCTTCTCTGCTGTCCCCGACCACTGCTCACTTCTCCCGCTGTCTCCGACCATGCTGCCCTTCCCTGCAACGTTCCCTCAAAGCTGATGATGCAGCTGAGCAAGTTCTCTCCTGGTTCCCCAAACCGGTGCCAGGCCCCTGCTCATCAGCTCCCCAAGTGCATCGATAACTTGCTCAGCTGCATCACCACCTTAGAAGGAACACTGCTTCTGTCTCCCATGATAAGTCAACTGTCCTGGGAAACACTTTCCTACTCCATACATGGCCCAACACATGTCTTTCAAGACAGGCTTGGTTTTGTGGAATAGGATTCTGCATAAAATAATTCTGAAGGGGGAGGATGCTATGGAAAACAGCTCACCCCTAGTCCCAATTCCTAAGAGTCTCTGAAAAGCCTCAACTGTCTAGAACTCCAAAGTAGCAGCCGTGCTAGTCTAGTTCAGCACAACAAACACAGAGTCCTGCAGCACTTTTAAAGACTAACCCATTTATTTATCACATAAGCTTTCACGAGAGAAATGTGATAAATAAATGGGTTAATCTTTAAAAGTTCCACAAAACTCCTTGTTTAACTGTCCAGAGCTCAATCGACGGTTTTCTGCAGAGTTGGCAAGAAGGAGTAGAATTCATTGGCTTATTCCTTCTCCCTCTGCTACAATGGAAGACCTTTAAATCTGTTTCCTGACTACCATACTTGTCAAGGGAGTGCATGAGGTACCCCTAAGTTTGTAAAGTGCTGTGGACAGGACTGAGGGTGCTTTAGCATGTGGTATAAGGTAAATACAAAATAAACAAATAAACCCACCCAAACCAACCAGAGAAAAAGAAAATAAAAAAAATACAAAGTACACCAAAATAAATAAAGCAATGCAAAATAAACTCCACACTGAAATCTATGAAACAGGAAATAACTAACCATAATATTAGTCTTTAAGTCCTTTAAAGCTTGTCTCCTCCCTGATCCCCTCAGTCCCTTCCTTCACTGCCTGTGGTCCCTGAAGGGCATTTCTGTTCTGAGACCCCCCTAACTCCCATCACTTCCCTGAGCTGCCAGCTGCTCCACCCCCCCTCCCTGTCCCTCCTCTGAGCTGTCCCTTGCCGCTTGCTGCTCCCTCCTCCCCAGCCCCTGCCCCTCCTCTGAGCTCTCCCCTGCCGCCTCTGCTCCTCTGCGGAGCTGCCTGAAAGGCCAGAGATTTCAATTTCCCAAGGGATAGCCATGTTAGTTGAGTCCAGCAAAAAAAAAAAAAAAAAAAAAAAAACACAACCACAAGGAGTCGTGTGGCACTATAAGACTAATAGATTACTCCCCCAGTCTGAAGCAGCTCCCTGCTGGGGAGCCACATTTTTTTCTTTGAAGAGCTGCATGCAGCTCGCGAGCCACAGTTTGCCACGCCTGCTCTAAAGCAAGCAAGAGCCACAGTAAATTTTAAATTATGATCACAGGGCAGGTCTACAAAATTAGAAACACAAACTAGCCATAATCCCTAGCTACTCTCCTATACTGATAATGGAAGCAATCCTGAGAGATGCTGAGCAGTGCCAAACTCCCCTCAGCATGAAGACTGACAGGAGGCTTGTACAAGGATTGAGGATACAGTATGGCCTTCAAGTAGTAATATGGGGCAACATTTGCCAAAGTGGCTTAATTTTTGGGTGCCCAACCTGAGCTACCTAGAGCCTAACGCACCAAGGAGCTGAAAGACTTCTCAGATTAATTTTCTCATCTGCATTTGTCTGCTCTAGTCTAAACTGTTCTTTTAAGAAAAAACTAAGCCATTTGACAGCTTAATTTAGTTACGTTGCAAAAGCTTCCTCAACATTATCAATTCAATGCATCCCATACTCTAACACAAGCCTCCACTTGTACCAACTACTACTCCTACTAAAGAAACAACTATCTACAATCAGTGCTGTGCACTGTAGATCACATTTCTATCATAAAATGAAAGCTTTTTATTTGCCAGCACACAGCTTCACTGTATCATTTCATAGTTGCCAAATTCTTCCCTTACTTTTTGTGTTAGATCAATCCTTCAGTCATCAGTATTATTCTATCAACTGAGGCCATAAGCCTTTGTTTTTTGCATCTTTGTTATCCAGCTAAATGACTTTACACAATTGATTACATGTGAATTAACACCAACAGCAGAAAATGTGTGATGAATAAGTTGTAGGTAAAAGTGTAAGAATACACAGGATAATATTACAGGGTTGATAAACATATACTATTGGTAAGAGTGTGTTAGGTATACAAGCAAGTTAAGACTGCAAAGTTAGGACTGAAATTTCAGCTTAACCAAATCAGTCCGTAGGCCTCAAAGAAGATGACTTAAGGGTAACCCTCTAGTAGTAAAGTTGTAAGATTACCGTAATAGATTTGTTAACGGATGATGTTTGGGCAAATATGCCACAATAGGTCCATCAATACCTCAATATAACAATTGTAAAATCATGGGAAATTTTGCAATGCTTGCAAGTCACCATGGGGACTCATTGATGTTAATGATGATAAGGGGAACTAAGAAAATAAAGCTATGATAATAAGAGGATAGTGGGGTACCTCAACATGGGGCTTATATACAATGATATAAGAGGATAAAAAGTGGGGTGCCTCAACATTTTTGTGATGGAGAAGTCCAGAAAAGGGAAAAGGAGTGGGAACCATCATGCAAATGCCTATGGGTTATGAGTGTGAGTGTTAAAGAATAAAAGTGTTTCCTCTGTATGAATAGGGAGGAAGAGTCCATCAGGAGACCCTCCATAGATGACCACCTGAAGAGAGTTCCACCCATCCCAGTGGTACCCTTGGGGATAAGTCTGAAAATGCTGATGTTGGACATTTTATGTTAATCTTCCCTTTTCATTTATGCATCTAAACCATTGATTATCTGTGTTGTAAGGTTTTTAATACAGGGAAGATTGACAACTTGTGAATGTCCTTGTGGTAACTGCTATCATTCCTCATGTGCTCCTACAGTCTCCAGACCTAATGATATTTCTATCAGGGAGCACAAACCTTTGGCACAGGCTATTGTGGTTTGAGATACCATTGGTAATATCAACTCGTCAATATTATAAAAGCAACAGTTGCCTTTCTAATTCTCTCCAAACTCTAACAAGCAGACGAATCTCTTTCTAATGAAACACAGTGTAGCATTAACAACTGATCTATCTTGACTATACACCTACACTATGCCATTATCACTTCTAGGCTCCCATAGTTAATCCAGAAGTTCATAATCAAATCTGTCATTTGTAAGTTAGAGAAGCTGGGTGGGGAATAAAGTTTAAAAATGCAATTATCTTCTAGGTGATCTAAAACTTAAACTTCATTATCATCAATCCCTTCTTGTTTGTAACATCAATACATAGATACAGTTGATGTTTCCTAACTTTCAATTATCTAAATCAAGCAACTCCAACATTTAATAAAACAGTTTGGGGTTCACTTTCCAAATAGACATCTATTAAAGACTTCAAATGTTTCTCTAAGTTTTGTGAACACAGTGGCATACATTCCTAGCAATTTACCCTATAGTCTGCCTTCAGAAAATTCTGGTTTAATTTGACATTATTAGAAAGTTACTTGTGATACGAGTTTGAGATGCTGGTTGATACTTGTCCCCCAGACAGCCAAGGGCTTAGATATTATAATTTTGCTTAGCCTGGTATTAGCTGAAAGGAGACTGTGATATTTTGATTTTTCAAAAGTCCTGCCAGTCAACTGAGGATTTCACAAATTAACATTGTATCCAAATTCCAGCTAAGAAAGTACATTAGAAAGTGGTGACCCTACAGCATCTCATCAATTTCTACATTCATCCTCTAAGGAATCTGACTGGATTTTAAGCTTGTTCACAATCCAAGCACAACTGATTTATATTCTGCAATGATCTACTCACCAACACAGACAGAGTCACCCTCTTCTCATCTGGTCTTACTGATTGCCAGTGGGTTAAATCTCCATTCTAACAGAACTAGCCTTATACTGTGTGACATAAAACAGCTTGTTGACCACTAAAGCCATAATAGTAAGCACAGATTTACCCCTAAGTATTTATTTAGTCATATTTCAATCAAGACATCCCTCCTTTTGAAAACTAATTACTAACATTACCAGTCTGATGTCTCTGGCTTGGTTACTTCCCAGGATCTCGGACTTCTGTTTCCCAAAACAACATCTCATTCAGAGCAAGCCAATAAAATAACTGTTAAAGCATTAGCTTCTCAATTCGTAAATGACTTGAGAATTCTACTGTGCAACCCACAAAATCCCTTATTGTAAAAGAAATGCTTATTTAGCTAAATGTATGCCTCCTTGCAGAAGTTCCCATACCCTGCATCTTAGCATACCCATTAAATAATTACAACTAAATACATAAATGGAGTTAGTTGGTATCTACACTGATCATGCCCCCAAGGTTAAGGAATTCTATGAATATGTGTTATAATATTATAAAAGTTAATTCTTCACCCACATTTAAAAAACAGGTTTAAAAACAAACACACACCTGTTTCTTCAGGCCCTGCACCCTAATCAACTGAGGTCTCTGGATTGCTGTTTCTTGTAGAAGGGTGTTCTCAGCAATACGACAGGCAACTGGTCATGGGTGTTGCATTGCGTTGCACATAAATTGCAATACACTAAATACTCTTCAATTTCCTGTTGCTGCAGGTTTTGTTTTGCATACAATTCCAAAGGATGTAATTTTTGCAGTATATTTATGCAAAGCCTAAATTATTCCTGTGCATAACAATTTATGGAAATCAAAGGGGTTTTAAAGCAAATAACAGAAGACCCCTTTCTGACTTTTAAAGGACACTAATTTTCACCCTCCAGTTCAACAACAGCAACCAAAAATAAAGTAGCTTTTGATAATAATCTCTCTTCCCCTTCGTATAGGCAGCTAACACGAACGGCGCAGAATAGATTAAAAATGACAATGTGATGCCATATTTTAAGTCCTCTACCTTATTTTATCACTCCCTCTTATTTGCTGGTATTAAGTGTCAGTCATTAAAATATTAATAATGATTTAACTTAAGTTTCAGCAATACAACTGGAAAACAGAATAGTTTCCCACAAACAGACCTTAACAAAAGCATAGATGTGAAGGAAACAAATGATCATTTTAATTGCAATTCTACTCTGAAAAGTAAGTATTTAACAAAAAGCACAGTCTTACTCAACAGAACAGCTCCTTGGAGTATATCAGCTCATTTTAGAGGGGAAAAAAAGGGGGGGGCTTGGTTTTTGTTTTACTATTTCATAAACTTGTTAGCTTCACAGTGCAAACCAGATAAGAGGAAGTGAGCTTGGCTCTGCTTTCTTGAGTCATCAATAGAATTGTCTAATTTCTGATTACAGGGCTAATCAGGGACACCTGGGCAATTGCAGTGACAAATATGTGGATGGAATAGGTAAGTGAACTAACAAGAACAGCTGAAGTAGACTATTGTTGATATCTGGAAGGTATCTCCCTTCTGCAAGAAAGATGCTGTTTCCAACTCACATTCTACTCTTGCAAAGATACTTGTTGCCAAGTTCCAAAGGGGTAGCTAGTTCAGCAAAAGAAACAAGGAATCCTGTGGCACTTAAAGACTAACAAATTTATTTATTGCATGAGCTTTTATGTGAGAAAATCCTACTTTGTCAGATACTTTGAAGATGGGGGAACTTACAGAATGGGAGGAAAATAAATGCAAGGAAGTGTAAGTCATGGGATCAGGTCATCCTGAAACAGCAAATCAAAGCAGTTGTTAATATTCAAACACTGGAAAACAGCACATAGAGGAAGGTGAAGTCAAATCACCTGTTGTAATGGGAAAAGAATCCATAGTCATGATTTAATCCTGCTGTCATCCAACTGAATGAATCTGCATGTCAGTTCCAAATCTGCTAATTCTCCTTGAAATCTTGATGTCCTACTGACTTGCTTGAGCACAGTTGTTAAACAATCAACAGAGTGATTAGGAAGCTTGAAATGCTCTGCAACTGGTCCTCAAGAAAATCAATGGGACATCAAGACTTCAAAGAGAAACAGCCCAAATCCAACTAATATGCAAATTGGATTGGGGGAAACAAGGCTTAATCATGACTATGGATTCTTTTCACATTATATCATGTAATTTGACATCACCCTCCCTCTATGTGCTGTTTCCTTGAGTTTGAATCCTTATAAATGCTCTGATTTGCTGTTACAGTATGACCTGATCCTATGTCTTACACTCCCCTGCATTTATTTTCATCCCATTCGGTAAATTCCCCCTCTTCAGAGCATCTGATGAAATGGGATTTTCTCCCATGAAAGCTCATGCAATAAATAAATCCGTTAGTCTTAAGTGCCACAAGACTCCTTGGTTTTTGGTTTTTGAATGTTGTAAGATACTTGTGTGTGTGAAATAAAAGCTAGTGATAGGTACACAACATATTTCAATAGAATGACTACATAGAAATCCAACTTATTATTACTGATTTTCTCATTTTAGTGTGTCTGCAACTTTCTGTGGATAACTAATGTTAGCATCCCAATGTCTCTATGATTTCAATTAAGTAGTATCTGGCTTTAGCTATAAATAAATTGCATGAATGGAACATAGTTAACAAAACAAGGATATGATACAGCAACATTCAAAATCATGAAGTAAACTTCTGAAAGCATCAGAAAATTTGCACCTAAAATCTCCAGCCTTAATGACTGGGAAGGTGTAAACTCTCAAAGGTCAGAGGAATAAATTTAATCATAATTCCACAAGGAAGCATTTGTCCTAGACTCTGCAGCTAAATAGCAATGACACATAGAACTGTGCAAAACTCCCAGCAGCTGTATCATCATAACACTGCAAAATGGAAGTTCAGAATGTTTGATGTTGTAAGATGGGTCTCTGCACAGAAGGTGACAGCTTAGCCCACTTCAGGATAGAAACTGATTTCACTTTGGTTTGCGCCCTGTATGCAGAACAGAGACTGTGATTTACCAAAGCTTGACTTTCTTGGGACATAAAAATGGAGTATCCAACTTCACCTTCAACTTGTACGAAAGGCTACTCTGTGGAGATCATGATTTAGTAAAGGGCTCTTTATCATGGTGACGGACCTGAGCATTTCTCCTTCTAGATTGATGGAGCATATCATATTCCAGATGACTTTGAAGGAAAATACTCTTTTGCCAACAGAACACACTAACCACTAGTAGATTTGTATATGCTTGACTTTTGATATGGTGCCCCCTAAATGTCCATTCCTTGGCTCCGCATCCATAGGCCATGGTTCACAAATGATCCAGAACATGACATGAGTAAGAAGATGGCTAGAATGTCAATGATGAGTCTGACTGACAATGACAAAGTATTTTTTTTTTTTTTAAGTCTTCATGACTGCTATACAGGAAGAAAAGAAGATCATCTTTGTGTCTATGCCCATAGCTCTGCAAACTCTCAGACAACAGATCCATTTTGAATAGTGATTAGCTTACTTGAACTGCACAGTATTAGTTCAGAACTAAGTAATTTGCACAGAAGAATTTTCATGATGCTTTGTAAATAAAATTATCAGATCACCCTGAGCTGCCTGCCTCTCTGGAGATAAGGCATAGCAGTGGCATTGGGCCTACTTGTCGGGAACCCCTCCCAGACTCCACCTGTGATTTGGACCCTCACCCCTTCTGGTGGTGAAGGAAAGCAAGTAGAGAAGTACCGGGCACAGTACTGGTTTAAGATTGTTCCCTGTGGGATGAGGGAACATGGAACAGGGCTTATGGTGTGACTTTATTTTTGAGAGAGATGTCCCAGTGGGTATATATGGGCAACTGCTCATGCGCTCTAAAGGCTCTGCCATACAACATAACTTAAAAATATATTTTGTCAGCCTCTCCAGTCAATACACATGTAAGAGTTAGTGGAGAGTGATGGTGTATGGACATGGGCTGCGTGTACTCAAATGATGATGACATCCAACTCACTATCTTCTATGCTTGACCTGGCTTGTGCAGTCTCTTAAGAGATGGGGGAATGGACAAGGGTTTAATCTAGAAAGAATGCAGTGCAATGTTGGAGGGCCGGGGGAATGAACTAAAAGGGAGGTCGGGTGAGGAGTGTATTGGATTTAGGGACCATGTCAGACTATTTCACTGTTTGGGCTGGTCCTGGATGCCAGATAGCAGATGTGCCAAATTAAGTGATGGCCTAAGTGCCAGATGATCTTTCCAATGCAAACCTTGCTAGAGTTTTCTGCACCTTTGTCATTTTGAGATTAGGCTATTGTAATGCATTGTACATTTGACTACAAATAGGGACTGCCCAGAAACTGTTTCACTGTTGCTCCATGTCCTCCACTGCTGGTATATGGAGTTCAAAATGCTAACACTGAGAGCTGTAAATGGTTTTGGATCTTGAAATCTTAGAGACTGGCTCTGTCTTTTATGTGCTACTGCAACAATAGGAGTCCCTTGTTTTAAAAGGGAAAAACATTGCACCCTAGGCATGTTTTGTAAGGGAGCCTCACAGACCTCAGTATGTCTGATTTCTCTCTAAAATTCTGTATCTGTAGTATTGCCATAAAAATAAGTTCAGACAATTCTTCCTTATTAGGGAGAAATCAAAGTTGAAGATTTAGTTTTAGATCATATGGCCAGGCTTCTTAAATTTTTTTTTTTAAAAACTGCCTCCTCTGAAATGTTCTAGATTTCTTTTCCTTTTTTTTTTTTTCTTTTTTTTTTGAATATACACAATTAAGGATGACAGGAATCTAAAGAGATCAAGTCCAGCCCCTGCACTACGCTGGTGTCTTGGAATGCACATCTGAGCACCCTGGGTTATGGTCTCTACAATTTTCCTGTTCACTTGTACAACGTGATTGTATAATTTTTTGCCAGTTACACTACGCAATGTTTCCTTATGGATGCTCATAACCCAGTCTACATGATTAGTATAATATCATGTTTCCTACCACTTCATGCATTTGCACAGATGTGTAACATGTTTTCCATTGCTAAAGGGGGAGGCAGACAGACTGAACTCTTTCAGCAGCAGTGAGCATGCAAATACCTGGAAAAGGTAGCAAAGACATGCTAATTGAGGGGGCTCACCTAGGGATCACCTCTGACCAGAAGGTGGGTGAGGTGCAGTTTTGGAACAAAAGAAAAATACTTGGAAAGATTTGGAGGCTTTTAGCTTTGGACTTTCCATCTTGACATAACTTCAAGCAAGATCTGGGCCCTGCCTCGCCTCAGGCAGAGAATGGCTGTACAAACACTTGACAGCCGAACGCCTTGAGCATGAGCTTGGACTATGAGGTCAGTTTAAGCAGAGATATTAGGGTAGTATGCATGTTTTACTTGTTATTTTCTTGTGGTCTCTTCTGACTCATTTATATTGTGATTTTGCCACGATTGGCCACATTTTTACTTAGAATTATAATCCAATCAATAAACTAGTAGTAGTTTTAACTAAAGCAGTGTGATCTTTAGGGGGTGTGAGTTAAGGCGGCTGGGCACAATGCATTCTTTGTTAAACGGATGGACTCAGGTGTATTGTGATTGGGAGTGGGCCCCAATCTCTGTAGGCAGTGGCTCCTGGTATGGTAACAAGGACTGGGGATGTTTGCTCGGGGGACCATCCTTGAGTAGGCAGAGGGCATACACCCACTGGTTGGGACTGTATGCCAGAGGCTGGAGTGGACTGACTCAGGAGTGACTGGTCACTTGGCAAAGCAGGGCAAATAGGGGTTCAGGAGTGGGAATCGGGGGGTGGGAGTCACAGTGGCACACAGGACCAGATCTGGGGAGCAGCCTGTCACAGGTGGTCCAAACAAACCTAGACCATTCCCGACAAGAGTTTGTCTAACCTGTTCTTAAAAACCTCCAACGGTGAGGATTTCACAGCCTCCCTTGGAAGTCTATTCCAGTACTTAACTATCCCTACAGATTATTTTTTTCCTATGATCCAACCAAACCACTCTTGCTGCAGATTATGTCCATTACTTTTCATCCTACCTTCAGTGGTCATGGGAAAACCAACTGATCGCAGTCCTCTTTATAAAAGCTGTTAATATATTTGAAGACACATCAGGTCCTCTTCAGTCTTCTCATGACTAAACTCAAATTCTCTTCCTAAAGGAAAGCTGATCTAATTTCATCTACCTTACCATGCATTAATGGCCTAATTTACTTTTTGTTATGCCTACTATGAAAATGGACTTATGTTCTGGATTAAATAAAAAAAATCAGAACATAAGCTACTAAGAAATCTGCACTACGTCAAAAGGAAATACAGAGTGATCACCATTTAAGAAGCTTTAAAGTGTTCACTGTAAAAGAATGGCACTGTCCTTTGGCTTGCACACAAGGGACTGCAAACAGACGAATATGAAGGAAGGTGAATGAGAAGCCTTGAGAAGGAGGTGAAGGAGATCCCTCTGCTGAAGAAGCAGGGGAGAGCGCGAACCTCAGGTGATTTCTGTTCCTTGTCAGTTGCAGTGTGAACTGGGAATGATGGATTGTGTGCCTGGGGGCTGTTTGTACTATTGTTTCCTGCTCACCCTTGATCAGCCTCTATCAGCCTTGTGATCACCCTTCCCTGTATGCTTAACAAGGGGGCAAGGGCTGACCAAGGCAAAGAAGGGCTTAAAAGCCAGTGGCTGAGCAACCAGGGGGAAGCTTGCAACCAGGGAACTGCAAACAGGGGAATTTGAGAGGGAGTTTGCTATAAGGGGTTTGTGAGGTCACTATGGCAAAGAGGAGCTGCATCACTTGTGCTAGCACCCCTTCTGTCTCCTCTGCCAGTGCTTGTATCCAGACAGACATTCTGACCACAGGTGTCTCTACCCAGGTCCTGGTATGGACTTCCAGTGGCTGTGGCCTGCATTTCCCATTCACAGATTGTTAGGCTGGGAAGGTCATTCAATGTGAAAGATGCCTTCTGGTAGAATCGCTCAGGAAGCAGGTGGGAAAGTTACAGGAGGAGGTGGCTATGCTCAAGAGTATCCATGCCCTGGAGAAATTCCTCGACATCATCCATGAGGAGATGTCCAAGGCTGAGGAAACTATCCAGAGGGCTGATGCCACACCATTGGAGAAGGATGAAGTGGATCTGGCACAGGGAGGACAGTCAGCTGGTTACTTCTGGCAGCAGACAGTGCTCCAACCCTGCTCCTACCCCAGTGCTGAGGAACCATATTCAGCACTAGAGACGAGGGATTAGGTGGAACAGGAGATGCCATGCACCCCCAAGGCTGGGAGGATCACAACCACCATACCTAGGAAGAAACGTAGGGCTGTGGTGGTCAGGGACTCTCTTCTGAGGGGGACGGAGGCACCCATCTGTGGCCCTGACATGGCTTCTCAGGATGTTAAGGACAGATTGTTGAGAATCATCCACCTCTTTGACTACTACCCCATGCTACTCATCCATGTGGGAACTAACAATACTGCGAGAAGTGACGCTCAGCAGATCAAAGGTTACTACAGCATTGGGAGCACGGGTGAAGGAGTTCAAGTGCATGGGTGGTGTTCTCCTAGATCTTTTCAGTCAAGGGAAGGAGCCTCCACAGAAACAGATGCATCCTGGAGGTGAACGCCTGGCTGCAGAGATGGTGTCATCAGGAGGCTTTGTCCTTCTCGACCATGGGATGCTGTTCCAAGAGGACAGACTGCTAGGCAGAGGTGGAATCTGCCTATTGAGGGAAGCGAAAAGTGTATTTGGATGTAGGCTGGCTAACCTAGTGAGGAGGGCTTTAAACTAGGTTTAAGGAGAATCGGTGACCTAAGCCCACAGATAACTGAAAACCAGGATGACCTTGGGGAAGGGATGAAACTTGAGTGGGGGCTGGATGTTAATGGCAGAGACAAATCAGAAAGGGGAGAGGGAGGAAAAGCAGATCAGTCTCTTAAACGTCTGTGTACAAATGCAAGGCGTATGGGGATAAGCAGGAAGAACTTGAAAAGCTTATAGCCAGACACAACTATGACAATAGTTGGTATCACAGAGACTTGGTGGAATAATATGCATGACTGGAACATTAATACAGTAGAGTACAGCTTGCTTAGAAAGGACAGGAGGGGAAAAGAGGGAGGTGAAGTCGCCTTGTTTATCAAAAACACATATTCTTGGATTGAGATTGGGATGGAAATAGGAGACAGACAATTTGAAATTCTCTAGGTAAAAATAAAAGGAGCAAAAAACATGGATGATCTCATGGTAGGCATCTACTATAGACCACCCAACCAGGAAGAAGAGGTTAATGAGGCTTTTTTTCCAGCAATTAACAAAATCGTCCAAGGCATAGAACTTGGTGGTGATGGGGAACTTCAGTTATCCAGACATCTAATGGGAAAACACCACAACAAGGCACAGATTATCCAATAAATTCTTCGAATGCACTGAAAAATTTTTATTTCAAAAAGTAGAGAAAGCGACTAGGGGAGAGGCTATTCTTGATTTGATTTTGACAAACAGAGAGGAAGTTGTCAAAAATGTGAAAGTGCAAGGTAACTTACATGGAAGCGATCATAAAATGATAAAGTTCATGATTCTTAGAAATGTTAGGAGAGAGACTAGCAAAAGAAAAACAATGGATGTTAGGAAGGCAGAATTTAGCACACTCGAGGAGTTGATGGGAAGGAAACCATGGAAACAATGTCTAAGAGGAAAAATGACTAAAGATGGCAGTTTTTCTAAAAGATGTTATTAAGAGCACAATCGCTAACCAGTACACTGCATAGGAAGGATGGCAAAAGACCAACTTGGCTTAACCAGGAGACCTTCAATAATTTAAAAATGAAGAGAGAGTCCTATAAAAAGTAGAAACTAGATCAAATTGCAAAGGAGAACTATAAACAAATAACACAATTACGTAGAGGAGGAGTCCAAAAGGCCAACACACAAACAGAGATAAAACTAGCTGAAGGCATAAAGGCTATGTCCACACGTTAACTCTTATTTCAAAACGAGTTATTTTGAAATGAAACCCTTATTTTGAAATAACTTAAATCGAAATAAGACAATGTTAATTTGAAATAAGGAAAGCCCTCAAATCGAAATAGCATGCCCTGCATGTGCACATGCTATTTCGATTCAGCAGAGGGGCAGCATGGGAGGTGTGGAAACAGGGCCCCTTGGCATGGCCATGTTGCCACCCATCTCCTGCCTGGCTCTCACCTGGAGAGCCGGGCAGGGGAAAACAGCTCCCAGGGCAGGGAGCCCCCTGCCCTGCCTCCCCCACTGCTGGTGGTGCAGCAGGGGAAGGACCCTGGGGTACCCCCACTGCTGGCGGGGTGGCGGGTGGGGGAACCTGCTTGCACCGCTGCCCAGTCTCCAAGGCTGTGAGCAGGCGGCGGGACCAGAGCTCTCCAGCGCCCCAGTCCCCAGCCCCTGGCTGCCTGCAAGTGGCCAGAGGAGATGCTGGGTCACCCAGCCCCTGGCTGCTTGCAAGCGGCCGGGGTGACGTCCGGTTCTGCGCCCCTGGCTGGCCTTGCAAGCTGGTCAATTTCACCTCTGCGAAACTGACCAACTTGTGGGGCCAGTCAGGGGCTGAGGGAGCTGGCATCTCCCTGGCCACTTGCAGGCAGCCAGGGGCTAGGGGACCAGGGCACCCTGACAGCTCAGCCGCTGTCGTCCCGCCAGTGACAGGGGTGCAGGCGCCCCTGACCTTTGCTCGGCGGCACGGACCGGCTGGCCCTGCTGCTGGTCTGCAGATCCCGGGGGGGGGGGGGGGGGGGGGGGGGGGCGTGACCCCCCCCCCGTTTTGGGGGGGGGGCGCCCGGCCCCAGCTGCGGGGCAGGTGGGCCAGCCCCCCCCCCCCGGGAGCTGCACACCAGCAGCAAGGCCAGCCGGTCCACGCCTGGCACCCTGGGAGGAAGGTCCAATGTTATATCGGTGTGTGTGACATATCAACATAACACAGCCAGACAGAGTTATTTCAAAACCACAGTTTTGAAATACTCCTCATTTCGATACAAAACTAGGTTTTATTGTATTGAAATGATTTTCCTTATTTTGAAATAAGGGAGCTCCTTATTTTGAAATGAGGCAACGTCATCTGGACCTGTCAAGTTTTATTTCGAAACAACAAGACATTCTTCAAATACATCAGAAACAAGAGGAAAACCAAGGATAGTGTAGGACGCTTACTCAACAAAGAGGATAAAACAATAAATGAAAATGTGGAAATGGCAGAGTAACTAAATAATTTCTTTGTTTCAATCCTCACTGAGAAGGTTGGTGGAGATTGGACGTCTGATGGAGAGGAGGGCAATAGGAATGAGATAGGGTCAGAAGCTAAAATAGGGGAAGAGCAAGTTACAAATTACTTGGACAACTTAGACATCTTCAAGACACTGAGACCTGATGATATGCACCCTAGAGTACTCGAGCAGCTGACTCAGGAGATATCTGAGCCATTAGCTATTACCTTTTGAAAAATCATGAAAGACAGGTGAGGTCCCAAAAGACTGGAAAAGGGCAACTATACTGCCCATCTACAAAAAAAGAAATAAACGCAATCCAACGAGTTATAGACAACTCAGTTTAACCTCTGTACTTGGAAAAATAATGGAACAGATAATTAAGGAGTTGATTTGCAAACATCTCGAAGAGAATAAGGTGCTTAGGGTTAGTCAGCACAGATTTGTCAAAAACAACTCATGTCAAATCAACCTGATAGCTTTCTATGATGTGGTAACGAGCCTTGTGGATAGAGGGGAAGCGATAAATGTGGTGTATCTAGACTTTAGTAAAGCAGTCAATATGGTCTCACATCACATTCTTATTAATAAACGGGGGAGGTACAAACTAGATGGAGCTACTGTAAGATGGGTGAAAAATTGGTGGGCTAACTGCTCCCAGACAGTAGTTATCAATGGTTCACGCTCAATCTGGACATAACGAGTGGGATGCTGCAGGGATCTGTCCTGGGTCCAGTTTTGTTCATTATTATCATCAATGACTTGGATGATGGCATAGAGCAGTGGTTCCCAACCTTTTCCTTTATGTGGACCACTACATCATCCTCGAAAGCTTTTGAGGATCACCACGTGAGCAAGCCATTTTAAACATTTTCAACATAGCCTATGGCTTATGGAAGTCAAACTTGTACATCAAGCAATATTAAAAGTACAGCTATTTCTAATAATTTATTATGCTCACTCACAAACATATTGCACGCATCACAGTACATTTATCTGCAACGTATTTACCTGCAACAATTATCTTCTCCCCCCCCCCCGACCACATCTGGTACACTCGTGGACCACACAAATTGGGAACCACTTGCACAGACAGCAAACTTATACAGTTTGCAGATGATACCAAGTTGGGAGGGTTGTGAATCCTTTGAAGGATACGATCACAATTCAAAATGATTTGGATAACTGAATGAAACTCAATAAAGTTAAGTGCCACGTACTCCACTTAGGATTGGACAACACATACAGAATGGGCAATGCCTGCCTAGGAAGGATTACTGCAGAAAGAGATCTGGGTGTAACAGTTGATCACAAGCTAAATAGGAGTCAGCAGTGTAATACTGTTGCAAAACAAAACAAAACAAAAAAAGAAGCAAACACCATTCTGGGGTGTATTAACAGGAGTATTGTAAGACATGAGAAGCATAAAAAGAAAGCTTACAGGAAGTGGAAGTTTGGACAGGCGACTAAGGAGGCATATAAAAGATATTGCTTAGGACTGCAGAGATAAAATCAGAAAGGCCAAAGGACAATTGGAGTTGCAGCTAGCAAGGGATGTGAAGGATAACAGGAAGGGGTTCTACAAGTATGTCAATAACAATAAGAGGATCAGGGCTGGTGTAGGTCCCTTACTGAATAGCGCAGGTATCCTCGTGATGAAGGATGAGGAAAAGGCTGAAGTGCTCAATGCTTTTTTTACTTCAGTTTTCACAGAGAGGGCCAGCTCCCAGCCCACCACACTGGGCATGGCAGATTGGAGAGAAAAAGAGAGGCCCTTGGTGACAGAAGGTCAGGTTAGGGACTACCTAAAGAAGCTGGATGTGCATAAGTCCATAGGGCTGGACGACCTGCATCCGAGGGTGCTGAGGGAGTTGGCCGATGAGGTAGCAGTGCTACTGGCCATTATCTTTGAAAACTCATGGCGAAGAGGGAAGGTGCCGGAGGACTGGAAAAAAGCAAACACAACACCTATCTTCAAGAAAGGCAAAAAGGAGGATCCAGGGAATTACAGACCTGTCAGCCTCACCTCAATCGCTGGAAAAATCATGGAACAGATTCTTAAAGAATCCATCCTGAAACACTTGGAGGAAAACAGAGTTATCAGGAACAGTCAGCATGGATTCACCAAGCGTAAATTGTGCCTGACCAACCTCATCGCCTTCTATGATGAGATGACTGGACTTGTGGATGCAGGAAGAGCTGTTGATGTGATATACCTCGACTTTAGCAAGGCTTTTGATACGGTTTCCCAGAGCATTCTCATCAGCAAGTTAAGGAAGTATGGATTGGATTTGTGGACCGTAAGGTGGATAGAGAACTGGCTAGATCAACGTTTTCAGCATTTAGGAATCAATGGCTCCGTGTCTAGCTGGCAACCAGTAACGAGTGGTGTGCCCCAGGGGTTGGTCCTGGGGCCAGGTCTGTTCAATATTTTCATTAATGATCTGGATAATGGGATTTATTGCACACTCAGTAAGTTTGCAGATGACACGAAGCTGGGATGAAAGGTAGACACGCTGGAGGGCAGGGAGAAGATTCAGGAAAACCTTGACAAACTGGAGCAGTGGGCCAATAGAAAACTCATGAGGTTCAACAAGGACAACTCCGAAGTCCTGCACTTGGGATGGAAAAATCCCATGCACTGCTACAGGCTGGGGAGTGATCAGCTAAGTAGCAGCACTGTTCAAAAGGACCTGGGGGTCCTGGTGGATGGGAAGCTGAATATATGAGTCAGCAGTGTGCTCTTGCTGCCAAAAAGGCCAATGGCATACTGGACTGCATCAGAAGAAGCATTGCCAGCAAATCAAGAGATGTGATCATTCCCATCTATTCAGCACTGGTGAGGCTGCATCTGGAATACTGTGTCCAGTTTTGGGCTCCCCACTACAAAAACGATGTGGACAAATTAGAAAGAGTTCAGCAGAGGGCAACAAAAATGATCACGGGGCTGGAAGACAAGAGCTATGAAGAAAGACTGAAGGAACTAGGGCTTATTTAGCCTCCAGAAGAGAAGACTGAGGGGGGATTTGATAGCAACCTTCAATTGCCTAAAGGGATGTTCTAAGGAGGATGGAGCTCAGCTGTTCTCAGTAATAACAGAGGATAGAACAAGGAGCAATGGTTTCAAGTTGCAGCTGGGGATGTTGAGGCTGGATATTAGGAAAAACTTTTTTTACTAGGAGGGTGGTAAAGCATTGGAATGGGCTACCTAGGGAGGTGGTAGAATCTCCGTCTTTGGAGGTATTTAAGGCCTGGCTGGATAAAACTCTAGCTGGAATAATTTAGTCGGAGTGGTCCTGCTTTTTTTGGCAGGGGGTTGGACTAGATGACCTCATGAGGTCCCTTCCAACCCTATGATTCTAAGTGATTCTTCCACTTGAGTCTGCATTGATTAGGACCCAGCTTGAGTACTGTGTCCAGTGTTGGGTGCCTCATTTCAAAAAGGACGTTGAAAATGGAGAAAGTCCAGAGAAGGGCAATAAACATGATTAGAGATCTGGAGCATTTGAGTTATGAGTGAAGATTGAAAGAGCTGGGTTTAGTCTAGAAAAAGGAAACAGAGGGGATATGATAACAGTTTTCAAACACCTAAAAGGTTGTTATGAGGAAGGAGAAAAATGATTCTCCTTAATCACAGATGATGGGACAAGAAGCAATGGGCTTAAATTACAGCAAGGCAGGTTCAGCCTAGACATGAGGAAAAAATTCCTGTCTGGGTGATTAAACACTGGAATAAAGTTGCCTTGGCAGTTTGAGGAACCTCCTACATTGGAGATATTTAAGAGCAGGTTAGACAAACAGCTGTCAGGGATGGTTTAATAAGGGTACTTGGTCCTGCTATGAGTGCAAGGAACTAGACTTGATGACCTGTCATGGTCCCTTCCAGTTTCTATGATTCAGCCACAGGAGCAATAATGTTTGGAGAAATTCATAATTTGCCATTCATGATATATTTAAGGCACTCATCTAGAATACCTAAGCAAATGATTCGTACCAGTTCAGTCAAACTACTCAAATTTACTGGATCAGAATCTAAATATAATACCCAAAAAAAAGAGTGAGATTTTATTTGGTTCATGATTCTCGGTGGGTTAAAAGACTTGGGAGTCTTTTCTTTTTGCTAAAATACAACTTGGTTTTCACCTGCAATGAAGTATTGGGACTTTTCCTCACAGAAAAGTATTTGGGTAAAAACAAGACAAACCCCTCACAAATGGTTTGTCAATATTGTGAAAACAGTTTTCTCTCAGTTTCGCCCACACTGCAAAATTTTTCTGCACAGCTGTACTACATAGTGGACCATATCCTTATTCCTGGTCAAGCATCTATAAAAATCTATTGCAATGTTCTGATTGTTCGACTTTGTTATTGTCAATGATGTAACTTGTCTCAGGAAAGTTGTTTAAGTTTTGCAATCATCTAAATTCTATCAGAAAAATAACATGTTTATTGTTTTGCTATAAACTTAGACATGTATGGATTCTTTAAAGATGTAATTCTGGCAATTCTTCTGCCTCATCTTCATAAAAGCTCTCTTCCCCTCAGTTGAGATTTCAATACAATGCATGACAACAAAATGACATTTGGGGAAAAGTATCCTTTATTCAACTTTAATAAAAAATGGTAATTGTAATTAGACGTTAAAGGAGGCAGACATTATCTCCACCACACCAGCTCTTCACGGAGCATGCTCCCTGATGAATGTGTTTAAGAAACAAAAGCAGGAAAGAAGACGATACTGCAGATGTGCAAGGAGAAAACAATGACCTGTTCCCTCCCCCACACCCCCACCTTACCAAGATCCATGCTTTTGGAAGCTTTCAGATTAATTGATTCAGGCTGCTTGGCTGTTGTCAAAGATCTGAAGTTGAGATTCTGATCTGCCAAATATGCTGCTGAATCCGCTATAGAACTGTGGAAAAAGCCATGCAAAATATTTAGGCACTGGTACAAAACCAGTGAAATAATTAAAACTTTCCTAATACAATGTATTTTCCTTTCAGTTGTTTGCAGTCATGCATCTTAACTCTATCTCTGATTGTCAAGTTTCTTTTGTGAGATTTAGCACCTCTACTCACATGCATTTAATTATATATATTTAAATACAGATTATTCATGAAGATAACTGCTGTTTTTACACGCTTAATATTTAAATATGATTCTATTTAACAGAACAGAAGGGGAAACATCCAGTGCCAACAGTCTTGTTTTCCCTTCCGCTGAGCTCTATTTAACCACCTCCTGTCTGAACTGTTTACCAAATAGGTTGGGCAAAACACAGCCACCACACCTGGTTCACTCTCTGACATGTCAACAGTCTATTTGAACAAAGCTTTTTAAAAAGAACACCACCGCCAATCACTCAGAAGATCCTCATAAATAGAGCTACATGGAGGATTGAAATTTGGTTTCGCAAAGGACTGAGATCTTTTAAATTCTGGTTTATTTTAGAATAGGAATGAAACCTGAAAATTCCAAAACCCTCTATAAAGGAAATCCCAGACCCCACTCAAAATTAATTTCAGACCAAACAAAACTCTTCAGTTCTGTTTTGCTCTGATATTACAACATTTAATTCAAATTTATGTAATAATTTCAAACAAAAGTAATTTCAAAATGAAAGACTGATCTATTTTGTTCAAAAAATATTGATAAAGAATATTTCAATAATTTGATCCCTCCCTCCTCTTTTTTCCCAAAAGGGAATTTCAGCAAAACAGACACAATTTTGCAAAATATTTCAATTTAATTGTAACTGCATTTTCTGATAGAAAATGATCCCAACATTTTCCAACCAGCTCTACTTACAAGTACCTACCACTATGTCATATCAGCCTATCCCACATATCCAAAAACAGAAATAAGAGTAAATCTCTCTCTTCTTCCCTTCCTTCCCAGTTTGTAGTAGATACATGACCAGATTCTCACTGGTTGTAAAGCAGCTAACATTTTGACCTATAATTTGATTACCTGACAAAGGATTTTCATTTGCTTGTTTATGTTAGTTTGTATGTGAGAGCATTTAATACACCTTAGGGACAAGAGAATATCACATTGAAAAGATAAAATAGATTCCAGTGAAATTCCCAAAACATTAACTAAAACAATGAAAAAATTTTATGAATCTACCTATGTATGATGTATTTAAGGTTACAGAGAAAAAAAATGTATGATATATTGTATTCTTTGAAAAAGAGGGTATGATTATATAGTTAATTTTTTTAGAATCTCTGTACCAATGAGGAAAGCTCACATACTACCAGTGATGGATGTACCATCATTTGAAAACTAGAGAAATAAATAACATATTAAACTCCAAAATAACCAATAATGATTCATATTACAAAAATATCAACTTGACTGTAACTGTTACGATGCAGTTTCCACATCTACTTACACTATAACAGTGTTTATAATCAATGAGAAATAACATCACAATTATCAGTGAGAACAGCTGAGCCGTTTTAGCCATATGATAAAAATAACTGCAAAAGAAAGTACATCCAAACCTATGATTATAATCTTCAGAAAGCAGCTCTTCACTGGGATGCGGGGGCAGGGGAGGTGGAACTTCATTCTCAGCATTACCACGATCAGACATAGTCGGCTCTGTAACTAAAAGGAGTTAAACTAGTAGCAGAAATTCTGTTATACCAGTTCACTGATCTATAACTGAAGAAGAGGTAGGTGGCTGCTGGCAGGATCCCAGCTGCCCACCAGGACCATGCAGGAAGTGGCTTTACATTTTGCCACCCTGGACAATCGCCAATGTTGTCCATCACTAAAGCTGAGTCTTCCTACCACAAGTTAATCTACAACTTCTAATGCCACGTGAAAGACTCTGAGCTTGTGAGCTACTGAATGCATTTTGCAATGTAGTGAGTACCCTTACATTCCCACTGATTTTATTCCAGTTGAATTCAGTGGGAACTGTGGCTACTTGGTCCCTATACAGGTTGATGAGGTGGATGTCAAGCTGTCATATAACAAATTACAAATACTGATATAGTACTCAATGTTATTATACATGTGAACTGGTCAGTGAGGTGAAGCTATTGCATATGGGACTATTAGACTTTCTTACATGTGTCCTATTCATACTCAGCTAATTTAGTAGGGGCTGTTGTTAAAAACAAGTAGTAAGGTAACACCACAGTTTACAGATAAGAGCATTAGAGCACATTTCTGAAAGAATGGGGACAGCTATTAGCTGCAAAGATTCTATATTCTGTGTCTCATGAAAATTGTCAGCTTGTTTTGCTAGGCTGGGAGCTCAAGAAGGCACCAAACAGTTAAAAACGCCCTGCTCAAGAGAGAAGTAGGGGTCAGCTGCCAGGGGCTGACCCAAGGAACTGGTGGCACAGTCAGAGGCTCTGCACAGGGAATCTGAAGAAGCTGGGTCTACTGGAGTAACATCAGGAAGGTAATAAGCTCTAAGGAAGTAGTCCTCCATACATACTGCTTATTATTTTAAAATGTGTTCTCTTAAATATTTTGTTTCTTAATAAAGAATGTTTCAGTTTAAGATGGCTGTCTGGCCACTGTTCACCACATAGTCCCTGGAGGGAACAAAACTGCAAGTAATGAAGATTAACCATGATTATCTTAGCAGATCTGATTTAAGATTGTGGAATCTCCATCCTTAATGGTTAAGGCCCAGCTTGACAAAGCCCTGGCTGGGATGATTTGGTTGTGGCTAGTCCTGGTCTGAGCAGTGAACTGGACCAGATGACCTCCTGAGGTCTCTTCTAAACCCAGTCCTCTGTGATTCTATGAGAGTACATGGGCTGTGGTCCAAGGCCTGGTTTGAATCATAGAATTTCATGACTCCAATCCAAGAAAGAAGAGATGCCTGAGGCCACAAACATGAGGGAACTGTAGTCTAAGAGACCAAAGGGGGTCATTTATGCAGTTAGACCAGTAACTGTGACAGTTGGGCTTTAGGATTTATTTTGATTGGAGCAGAGATTATTTGTGGTATTGTTCTGCAGCATGCAAATTTTTAAAAACAATAACAGTAACTTTTTATATCAATTAATCTTTACATGTCTGTCACACTTCCACATATAGATACTTGTGCATCTATGAACATTCAGCACGCCAAGAAATTTTAGAGTAGATGCTTTATCACTACAGTATTTCTTAACCAGAGAGATGACAGCAATTGTCTTGTAACCCTGATCATTTTTTGGATGTAAAAGAGACTGTGATGAGGCTGATTCCAGTAATCTTTCAGCACCAGAAATGTGAAGTTGCTGGCACTGATGTATTGCTTCTCGAAGAGGTTGTTCTAAAAATGCTATTTCTGCACAACAACTTGGCAAGAAAAAAAAGAGTAGAGACCTGAGGGTGTCAAGTATTATTCATGCAAAAATAGACTCAACATTGGCATTTCAATATTGGATTAAAAAAATCCTCCTTTACTGAAATATCCACAGGCAAGACAAAATGTAATGTTTTGGCTACAACAGCTTTTCCCCAGACATTACATTTGGTCTTGCTTATGTATAATAAAAGAGATTTGGGGGGGAAAAAAAAAAGCCTAGTATAAGTAAGCCAAGTTCCAATCTAATTTTGTTGGCCTTCTAGAACAGTCTTACATGTAGAGCCGCAACTGGTATTAGAATTAACTTATTGAAAACATTAACTGAGAATGTGCCACTTTAGTAAACATAATTCAACTTCTGCCACTAATTTTTGGCACCAACTACAGTATTGGATTGACATCTTTGTGGTCTTTTATTACTATTTACATTATGGTAGCACCCAGAGCAGATGAGAACTCCACTGGGAAAGGCACTACGCAAACATATAGTAAGAAACAATCCCTGTTTCCAATGTAAGAATGCAATTCAGCAACTTTAGTGTGGAAAGACACAAACACACTGAGGTTTATAACTGAATTCATGGGGGACCTGTGGAGGTACATGGTTTCCCATGTACAGATACCATTGTAGGAAAATGCAATAAGTGTTTGTAACAAATCATGCTGGGGTGGGGAGTGGAAAAAAGGGTAACACTCATAGGAGTGTGGATTTAAAGAGTTTAAACATTCAAAATTAAACAAATATTTTTTTACAGTAAAATGCATGTTACGTGCACTGTACTATTTTAGGGCCACATTCTCTGTCTACATTAATCCAAATGTTTTCAGCTCTGATATTCTGGACCCTCTACTAGCTATTTTACTGTTCTAGGCAAATGTGTGCATCACCACCCACCCCCGCCCCTTCTCCCCAAAATCTGGCACTCTATCTGATCTCACTAATTAAGTTTTTGTAAAACGTAAGGCACAACACAAGGATACTTCACTTAGTTTCTCAGTAATATTTAAAAATCTCTTCTCCACCCCACCCAGTCCATACCCCCCCCCATATTTTCCCATGTTATGGTCTCACTCTTTTTCCTCCCACCCTCATACAGAGGTCTCTCTTTCTTTCCTCTCATTGCCCCTCACTTTTGTGGAATCTTCTCAGCACCTCAAATTCACTTTCCTCCCACACTGTGGTGGTTTCTTTCCTTCCTTTATCCCCTCAAGTTTTTACCTTAAAAATGTAAAATAAAGAACCAGCAAAACAAAAAGATGCATGCACTAACAACATTGACAGTTAGGATCCCTCAGCAGTACTGTTCTTCCACAGAGGCTTTATTCTGATGCTTATCTAAGTATTTAAGAATGTACCTGATTAGGAACACGAGGCATCCCAATGAGTATCTAGTAATGAGTCTTCTCAATTGCGTAAATGCACACGCTTAAATACCTCATTGATTTAGGATAACATATAGCAGCCAGTAAGATTTTTCCACTGGCAAGGGGAGGACATAGGAAGACAAAGTGCCAGTGTTAACCTGGGTATTGGACACAGCTATTTACAGATGAAGAATATTAGAGCTACTAAAAAAATATAAAAGATTGAAATTCTGGCACGTTTAACACAACTATGATATTTTAATTCTGTTTTTGTAAATAAAAGGTTTGTTTCTAACCTTAAAATATCTTAAGTCTTAATAAACTAAAATAGCAAATTTTGTTCATGTTATATTATAGTATAATTTCCAATCAGATTACAAAATGAGATACAAAGAGGCAATTTGATTTTTAAAATTACCAAATCCATCCAGAACGTATAGAAAATAAACATTTTGACAATATATATTTAGCAGTCGTCATTTGTTTTTTTTAATGCATCCTTACATGTTGGGCAGTGAGCTAGAAACTGTTACTTAAACTGGAATGCGTGCCAGGAATTTAATTCACAACTTCTAAGTCAGCTCTCCCACCCTCCCTGGATCGCCAAGCCTCAAAGTAACAGAGCCTGCACTTACTCTAATTAACTGTTTTTCTAACTGATGTGGATTTCTGAAAACAAAATGCACTTTTTTATTTTTTTTTGGCATGAAGAAGGATGTACAGTACTTACCTTTTAGTCTTTCCTGAGGACTGTAAGTTACAAATTGCTGCAGAACAGCATCATTGCGCCTGGAGATAGTACTAACAGACTGACTGCCCTCAAGTGCTGGTTTCTGAAAAAACCCATGATCTGAGCGTTCCTAAGGAAAAACAGAACCCCGTATTTTAATGTAAAAAATAAATGTCCAAGACCACCAATGAACAGCAATCACTAAACCAAATTGGATCTGTGCTTTATTTGTCCAGTGTTTATTGCACAGTAACAATTCCTTGTCCAGTGTTTATTGCACAGTAATAACACTCCAGAAGAGAAGCACAAAAGATGTCCTCAGACCATTGCTGACTATGAAACATGAGATTCTCCTTGTGTAATGATCATTAAGGATGATAAACAGAGAAAGGGACTTTTTTTTTTTTTTGTGACCCACAGTTGGCTACATGTTATTCCTCCATCTGCGAGGGCAGCTTGTGGCATTGTCAACACAACTGCACAGGCAATGCCAGTGGTTTTTTTTTTTTTTGGCCAGCCAGCTGGCTCCTTTGCTCAGAGACTGAGTGCAAATGTTCTGATGATGACACACTAAAGCAGCTTTGAAATGAAACTAAGTGGCTTTGTAAATCCAGGTCTTCTGGCTGATATCTGAATAAACTCTTGCCACACCTCTAGTCTGTTTTTCTTTTTAGTAGTCCATTCCACCATCCCCATCATATCCATAGTGCAGTGTCTAAATTATTCTCTTGACAAACACTGTTTAAAAAATGCACTATTTACCAAAGTGGGACAAACCCAAAAAGACACAACACTTGTCACACAGACAAAATGACGACTATTGAAGCTAAAATGATTTGGCTAATTATTACCAAGTAGAATGACAGTCTCAGTGTTGTAGTTTCTTTAAAAAGCAATACATAACCAAAAAGTTGCCTTCACTTGACCTTCATTTTATGAAGTTAGCTTCAGTCAGGACAGGGAGCTCATATTCCATGTTTAGAACATGCATGGTAGAATACTTGAGTGCCAACGTACATTTTTTAAAAGAAGTGGATGGAATGCCAAGGGTGAATTTCCCTACACCTTGTCCCTGTAAGGCATGGTACTGTGCTGAATGGGTCAAAAGTACATAATTCTAGGGAGCAAAGTGTGGTTATAGAAGAATCTAGCACTCCTGGAGGATGTGTTTCCTTGATTCTGACTAAAGCTTTAATATAAACGTTCCTGTTTTAAACAGGACACCTGGGGCTCAGAGTGTACCACAGGCTCCAACACTTACACATCCGTTTTCTTGGTCCTAACACTTGTGCACGTGAATGATGTGTTGTGTGTATATAATGTATCTTCTATCATGTTCCAAAGGGGTAGCCATGTTAGTCCAGTCCAGCAAAACAAACTATGAGTCTGGTGGCATTTTTAAAGAACAACAAATTTATTTACCACATGAACTTTTGTGGGAGAAAATCCCACATTGTCAGATGCTTTGAAGAGGGGGAACTTACAGAATGGGAGGACAATAAATGCTAGGAAGCGTAAGTCATAGGATCAGGTCACACCATAACAGCAAATCAAAGCATTTGTTTAGATTTAAACATTGGAGACCAGTATATAGAGGAAGGAGAGGTCAAATCACCTCTTGTAATGGGAAGATAATCCACAGTCCCTATTCAGTCCTGACTTCACAGAAATTTGACTCTTACTCCTTTCAGGGAGGTGGTTTAATCACATCAACCAGAGACTGAGATTGATTAAGCAGGTCTCTGCAACATACTCAACTGATTCTGCTGCATCAGTTCCCAAGTTCCTGGCCATGTAGAGCTGAAACACACATGCAACTGATTGTGCTTGCAAAGCTATGCTGAAAGACAGAGACTGGGCCAAACAAAATCTCATGAGGTTCAACAAGGACACGTGCAAAGTCCTGCACTCAGGACGGAGAAATCTCATGTACTGCTAAAGGCTGGGGACCAACTGGCTAAGCGGCAGCACTGGAGAAAAGGACCTGGGGGTCATGGTGGATGGGAAGCTGGATATGAGTCAAGAATGTGCTCTTGTTGCCAAAAAGGCCAATGGCATGTTGGGCTGCATCAGTAAGAGTGTTGCCAGGAGATCAAGTGATGTTATTATTCCCTCTGTTTGGCACTGGTGAGGCCACATATGGAATACTGTGTCCAGTTTTGGGCTCCATACTACAGAAAGGAAGTTGACAAATTAGAGAGACTTCAGTGGAGAGCAACAAAAATGAGTAGGAGGTTGGGGCACATGACTTATGAGGAAAGACTGAAGGAGAGACTTAGATGACCTCATGAGGTCCCTTCCAACCCTATGATTCTGTGATCTAGGTTTATTTTAGTCTGCAGAAGAGAAGACCAAGGGGGCATTTGATAGTAACCTTCAACTACTTGAACGGGTGCTCCAAGGAGGAGGGAGCTCAGCTGTTCTTAGCAGTAACAGAGGACAGAACAAGGAGCAATAGTTCAAGCTGCAGCTGGGGTGGTCAAGGCTGGATATTAGGAAAAACTCTCTCACTAGGAGGGTGGTGAACCATTGGAATGGGTTATCTAGGCATGTGGTAGAAACTCCATTTTTGGAAACATTTACGGCTCAGTAAGACAAAACCCTGGCTGACATGATCTAGTGGGAGCAGTCCTGCTTTTAGCAGAGGGTTGGATTAGATGACCTCATGAGGTCCCTTCCAACCCTCCAATTTTATGATAAATCAGCTTTCAAACTTTTGCCCAATAAGTGATTTTCCAGAGACAGAGGGGCTAGCCAAGACCACCTCAACTCAGAACACTTCTTAATTCTGAGAGCCTACTGGTAAAAAAATGCAGAGACAACTACAGCGCTAGTCTCACAGGCTCCTCCTTTTCTTCCAGTAGCCACTAGCCAAATAACATGTTTACCTAATGTATTCCCCTCTTGCTCATACATTGTTTATTCACATCCAGAATCATTTATTATGGCATACACGCATTGTTAAAGATAGTATGCACTTTTGCCATACTAGAATTCCTTAAGTTACAAAAGGAAGATTTACCACTTATTCTTTATGCAAAGAAGTCCACATCTATTATCTTTTGGAAGTGTATTCCTGGCTAAATTGAGCCCTGCATCTCTACAAATTACTACTACTAAATTAAAGACAGGTAGTCAGTGGGAGAGGCAGTTTTAAATTAACAACCAAAAGAGGGGGGAAAACTCTGCTTTTCCAGCTGTTTGATAAACGACACAATCGATACCCCAACAACTGATCAGTAACCAGCCTAATTAGAGTATTCAGCTTTGTAAAACAGACCTGTCATGGAAGGCCTCCATTAGTGTCCCAGCCAATAAAACAAATAATGGATTTTTAAACATATTCTTCTTATACTAAGCTGGGACGCAGCAGGCAGGAAATGGTTTTGGGGAAGCGAAACAATGGGTCATGGCCCATTTTGCTATAGTCTCCAGACTCAAATGGAATTACAATTGAACCTCGAGCACATCCTATAAAAATTAATTTCTGTTTAAAATGAATTTGATTCAATCAAGAGCTCATTATGTATTCTTCACAGGGCATGTGTCAGAATTGTTTATGTGTTTCATACATCTGGGTAATGTATAAAAGTATATACTTGACTATGAAAAGGAGATTCTTGTATTTTTATTACATCCATAATTCAGTTGGAATATTTTTGCCCAAAGTTGACTCTCTTACAAAATAAAGAAACTAGGAACTATAAGTTTTTCTTTCCAGTTTTCACTGAGGTCGATTACCATCTATACTTCATCAGAACACAGAGTAAATATAAATGCATGATACTAGTTCTACCTAAGGCACATGAAAGATAATTGCAGGTGAAGCAATTTGTTTTCTTAAATTTAACAATAATAGCTCTACAATATGTTTTAACCTCTCTGCAGTGGTTATCACCATGGATTGTCTAAATTTGGTAATAAGACTTAAAAGGCCTATATCTCCAATATGAAGTGACATGAAAACATTAGACAATCTCAGAAATGGCCCAGGTAAATAACCCAGCAAAGTATAGTTCCTTTCCCCAATCTCCCTCTCTCCTATTTCACAGTGTATCCATATGAGGCAGTCTTTGTGCAAAGCAATTCAGCAGTGAATTTACAGTATAAAATGTAGTAAGGTTTTTGTGTGTCTAATCAGGAGGTGGTAAATCAAATTTAAACAAAAATAGTGAAGTCAAATCTACTATACAGAAATAACTATTCATGTCTTAAGGAAAGATAACTTCCCTTCACCAGAACAACCATTCTCTTAGATTCTATATATAAACACACACACACACACACACACACACACACACACACACACACACTATAATTTGCAAACATTTTATCTTCAAGCAAAACTTACCTATGATCATAGAAACCTATCCCAAGGAAAAAAACAGCCAGAGTACTATGATATGATTTCTATAGGCACATTTTTGTTCTGTTTTTGTTCTTAATCACAGCTGGATCTGTTTCTTATGAACAGTGTACATCAGTGATTCCCAACCTGTGGTCTGGGGACCCCTGGAGGTCTGCAGAGTCATTGCAAGGGGTCTGTGAATAAAACTGGCCCCAGCTGCTGCCTGCCAGCGATCCATGTTGGAGAGGGCTCTAAATTAGGGGTGTCAAATTTACAGCTCAAATGTGCTGATCTAGCCAACAGAGCTCCGGCTGAGACTGTGCCTGGAAGCTCGCTGCAGCAGCAAACTCCAAAGACAGGCTCCAGGCATAGCAGGGCTAGGATCAGGGACTCAGCATGGCAAAGTGGGGATGCACAGGGCACGGAAAAGGGAGGTGTGGGAGACCCTTCGGGGTTGGGGAGCGGCTCTGAACATGGAAGGGAAAAGGGCTGGGGAGCCCATGAAGTCACATACCAACAACGGGTGTCCTGTCTTCCAATGTGCCTCCCCCCCGGCATTGAATGAGTTTGACACTTTTGCTCCAAATGAACTGTATTTGCCTGTTATGAGCAGTCACATCCTGGATATTCCCACCCCTTGTGAGCAGGCAGAGGCTAGGTCCTCCACTGCCTTTCTGCAGCACTGCTGCCTACAATCAGTCTCCGACAACTATCATCATTTGAAGCCCACGGAATTTTCTGATGTTAAAAAGGGGTCCTCATACTTGAAAAGGCTGGGAACCACTGGAGTATATGTTAAAAATCCAGTAAAATCAACTATTTAAAAGTGAAAATTAAAATTAGGGTGACTGGTGGATACGTATCTTTGTAAATCAAGGGCATAATTCTTTAGATGGATAGGAAGGTCACAAAGACAGATCACTTACCTCATTTCCTAGAGGAAAGAGTTCAAAAAAATTCAAGAACTCAGAATTGTAGAAACTCTTTAAAATGTTACTTTTCTTAATTCAAGTATTCATTCACAGATTTGAATTAATGCAGGTAAGTTTCATGTTTATGGAGGCAAAACTGTAAGTTAAAAGCAGGGGTTGGGGGGATTCTTTTATTTTAAATGTTAAAGCCATACAGTAAGTGAAATTGTAACCCCACTGAAATTAATCGGGGGTTTGCCATTGACTTCAATGAGGTCAGGATTTCACCCCAATCTTTAACACATCCATAGAAATGGGAAGATATTTTCAAAATGGTGGGTGGAAATTTGCCCTGACAACTATTAATGGTTGTCCTGATAACTATTATTCTTTGTTTACCACAAGCAGGCCTAACTCATGAACAAGTTTTTTGCATCACCTGCATTTGTCTATCCAGTCTCCTGAGAACCACCAGCTGAATCATCCCACGAATGTTCCCTTCCATAGACATGGAACGCCTCAGGGTCTCCATGGCTTCATGGTTGGACTTCCCCAGAAGAGACTCTCCATTCACTGCAATCAGCTGATCATTTATTCGCAGGCGGCCATCCTACAGAACAAACACATATATTCAAGCAAAACTACACAAGGGCAACACATACAGGAGACTGAGATATAGACAGGCATGTGTTTCTTTCTTAGAAGCAATACAATTGTAAGTTACTTTAAAATATCTACATTGTGCAATCTGGCCAATTCACCATATTCAGAAAGTATAGGTCGTGAAGCAATTATAAAAACACAGACACCTCCTCATGTGCACTGCACATTGGACCAGTCCTAAAGAGGAGAAAACGGAAACACAGACATCAGGAGCGAACATACCACATCTGGTAGTGTCTATTGTGCAACTAAGGCCATGTCTATACTGCAAATGCTGCAATGCATTGATTGAGCAGCCTCTGTAGACCCACTCTATTGATCCTCTGCCATCAATGCAGTAACTCCACCCCTCCAAGGTGAGTAATGCTATGTTGATGGGAGAACACAACTGGTCGACACAGCTGACTGAACACAGCACGGTGAGTCAAAGTAACTAAGTCAATGGGAGACATACAATCTGCGTGCCACAGAATACATATGTCCCGTTGACTTAGCCCTGCAGTTTAGGACAGGCCTAAGAATGAACATTGAAACATATTTTTAAATTCTGTGCAGCTGTTGACAGGATTGGCTAAGAAATGATACAGATCCGCAAATTACTCTGCCTTATGTACTCGTTAATTCTCATTGTGCCGCAGTTAATATGCCACCATCTGAGGAAGTGTTCTCATACACAATGTTCACTAAGGTTAAAGCATCTGTATTTTGATTAAGAACTCTTCTTGAATTTAAACAGCTCAACCTATGAATGACTTTTTCTTATGCATATGCACCTGCTAAAAAGTAAATAAAAATATGGAGAAATTCTGCTGATTAAGAATTGAAAGTTTATCTTAGAGTTTGCTCAGTTCACTGCTATCAAGTTTGTGTCAGAACCCTGAAAGAAGGAAGAGAAAAGTGTTGAGACTGAAGAAATCTAGCATGAATTGGGAGAAGGGCCAAAAGAGTAGCAGGAAAGGAAAAGGGATCAAAAAACATCAGCTTGCTTAAAATGAATCTGATTCAGTTGTGAGCTCACATGTTGTTCATAATGCACTCTTTAGAACGGCTCATATATGTCACAGCTGTGTAATCCAAAATATATCGACTTTTCAATTTTTAATTTTCTATCACCCTGATGTTCAATTAACTCTGGTAGCATTGCTGCCAAAGCTAACTGACTTTTTTGGGAGTGACTAGTCGCAACAAACTCAGTTTACCTATGTGTTACTTTTACTGGAACTGAGAATCGACCTGTTACCAGCGAAGTGGCAGCACATGAAAAGAAACAACAGAAACCAGAGAAGGTAAATAAATTTGGAGGGGAAAAACAGAGGAAAGAAAGGACTGGAGGATGAGTCAAACAATAAGGTAGGGTGAAGAGACAGAAGAAAATAAGGCGAAGAGGCCAGGAAAGGAGCACAGAAGCAGTAGTGCCCTGTGGGAGGAATATAGTGGAAAACGCTCCATGGTTCATGTTTTATGCCAACATAAATTTACATACAGACAAAGGAATATGCTAATCCCACCCTTCTACCACGTACAAAAAACTGGGCCATAGCATATGTGAAAGTGAAGGGAGGAAAAAAAAAAAAAAAAAAAGCACTGTGGGACAGGAAATTTTATTACTTACACATAAGTTGCAATTCCTTTGTGTCCTAATAAAATTCACTGAAATGAATGATTCCATTCATTTCAATGGGAGAACGAAGAAAGATTTCTCTTTAAAGCTCTAAAGATTTATTTATTGAGCCTCATATTCTTCTCATACAATCCAACAGTCTTTTGCTCATTCCTTGAATATTTCTGTGAATAAGCACTCTTGCTTAAAAATCTGCTGCAGCTGTTTACACAAATATATACAAGTGTATAACACACATTTTCAAATGTCGCCTACATGTGGGAATATTCCAGCAAACCACATTTTATTAAAATCAGTGGAACCTCTGCAACTCCTGTACTTTCTTTTTTTTTTTTTTTTGCTTTGCAATTCTTTCATGAGAGATTTAATATTTCTGTAAATTTTCACTGACTTTATAAACTCAATTTGTAAAAGCTCTTTTGACTTCTTTAAATGTGGTAGGCTTAAATGCAAAGCTCATGATGCTCATGACATATCTAACAGTGTGAACAGCAGCAAAGTAGTGGTATGTGCTTTAAAACACAGTCCATTCACAATTACTAAATGATTCTACCACTGATAAAACAGTTTGAAGGCAGCTGGATACCATTTTTGCAGGGGATCAAGAGGAAGTTATTTAGCAGACAGACCTTCCGTGATTTTGAGGAGTGGGAAAATGTTTAAAGAACCCTCAAACTCAGATTTGCACATCATTGGTGTTATGGTCTAATGTTAGTACACTGTATTGCAAGATAACCTTCTTGGCTCAAGACAAGATACATGTTTGCACCTTGTACAATATTTGTACTTTTCCTTTTATCCATAAAAGGTATGTTTCTTTGTGCCTTTTAAATAGGAAAATAACATTTAGAGTCTGAACAAATTAGTATTTTTTCATGCTTTCTTTCATGCTGCAAGTGGGCCACACGTGTTAAGAGTGAAATTAAAGTCCACTTGCATAGTGCTAGTAAATGTGATTTATGAGCAGAATCAAAGCAACAGGCAAATTTATGCCAAGTTCCAAGGAGTAGACATGTTAGTCTAGTCTAGCAAAACAAACAAGGAGTCTGGTAGCACTTTTAAAGACTAACAAATTTATTCATCACATGAGGTTTCATGGGAGAAAATCCCACTTTGTCAGACTCTTTGAACATGGGGAACTTACAGATATATTTATGGTCATCTCTATTTGTAGGCAGGCACCAGCACACATACAATTTTCACTGTAATAGTGGGCATGGCACTGTATCCTCCTGAGTGGAGTTTGCCTCCTCAAAAGCACACTCTGTCCATTCCCTTGGACCACCTTTGACCTTCCCCCCACTAAGCCATTTCAACAGCAATTTCAGGCCCCAAGGCAGAACAGTCAATGCCACCCTAAAAAGGGATGGCTGAGGTCCGAGTGGGCTTGTGCTGGAAGTTTTTGCTAATTTATTATGAGCCATGCAGGTTCCTGGTTGGCTGAGGAGCCGATATTTGTTATTCAGCATCCCTAGTGCCTCAAATTCCCCATGGAGATTGCGGATGAACCTGGAAGGCTAAGTAGCAGCTACAGAGTAAGCTGTGCGTGGGAGGGAAAGCATTTCATCCCCAATGCACTGCTAACATGCTACAAGACATGTGAAATAGAAAACAATCAATTAAAGAGTGAGAGAATGCATTTACACACATTCATCCCAATGGGCACTTTAGCATCTTGTCCTCAGACATAAGGTGCTATATGATTGCAAATGTCATTTATATTGGTAATACATTACTTACTGCTATTGAAGCAGAAGAGTACATTGTTTGCCCCCTCCCCACAAAAAAGAAAAAAAAAATCACAAAAGGATGTTGATATATGTGTCAAAGGAGCCACATCAAGTACGATAGCACTTTAATTTTGTATGGTTCTTTAAATTCATTAGAAGTTTTATTAAGTTTTTTCATATCACTTTTTCCCCCTAAATTTTTTGGACACCAACTGCCAGAAGAGTTAAGTTACCCAGTGATCACTAGATATTTTAGTGATATTTGTGTGTAAAATGGATGAGTTGGGATTCTCTAAAATCTATGACATTACACTCCAATTTTCTATGTAAAAATTAGTTAAAAGATTTCAACTACTCCCTACATTTTTCACCAATTCCTTACTTGGCTTCTTCACTGCCTGCTAAAACAAGCAAGTTAAATCACAGAGCTAAAAATTCAGAAGTCATTGAAAAATGTTGACCTGTCTTCAGACTTTCTGTCCAGACTGATAAGAGATCTAACCGACCAAAATTGTTTGCATTTTGTACATAACCTAATACATTCTTTTCATTCTGAAAAAGAGACATTGGTGAAAGCAGTCTTTTAAACTCTGACACATTAAAGACACTTGGACAGCATAAAAAGGCACTTTCCATGAATAAATATCCAATGCGTAGCACTACATCTATTGTAATGCTGAGACAAATTCTTTGGTCTCTTGCTGTTATGTATGATCCGTTAAAAAATAATCTGATGACTTCAGGCTGATCTGCAAATCCTGAATTCATGCTCTTCTGCAGACAAATTGTGATTGTGTGGGAGGTGGTGGTTTTTGAAAACTGTAACATCTAACAATATAACAAAGACCAGATTCGTTTTTAAATTCCAACCACAAAAGTGAGATACTGTGAGATCATCGTCATGCCTAAAGGGTTATGAACTTCTTGATTTTACAGTAGTCACCATTTCACAAAAGAGCCTCAGTTCACTGAAAAGCAATACTTATGCTTACATCCAAGCAGTCTTGATTCAACAAACTAGTACATTAACCAGCAGGGGCAAAAGCTTAGAATGAATGCAAATACAGGTTTTGAATTTAAACTTCTCAACACACAAGGCTTTTAATGCAAGTGTCACAAGATCTGATTTACTTACACATGCACACACCCCTCTTCACCCCGCCCTTTTGAAACTGACATTTTATAGCTGCTCACACCTGTGTGGTTACCGTGCTGTGCAAGGAAGCCAACCAAAGGAATATGGAGAACTGAACATTCAAAAATAGTAGCTTTATTTAGATAACACAAACCAGATTGGTATGCTGACTTGGATGCATCAGAGTGGGCTACTCTGAAGATGACAAACTTAAGACTGACTTTGGAACTTGCTACCTGTGCCTGTCTAAGGATGTTTTCACAGTATCTAGAAAGTTTCCACAGTCTTCGCTTGAAAGAGGAGACAGAGGAGCTGCCCCTCTGGTAGTCAGAGAACAGGTGTGGGTTGTATGTGCATTAAGAGCGTGTGTCTGTCTGCCTCATGAAGATTCTAAGCTTTACAGGAAACTGGCTTCTTTGTTTTTCCAAAAGTTGTATTAACAGCTATAGGGGTTCTGGCACCTCTTACATTGTCTTTCCAAGTTTGGTTTGTTGAACTCACCACCTATCATTCAGTATCAGCCAAGTGTGGACAACAAACTGACCCCTTCCATTGGTTGTTACTCTTTTTTTCTGATAAGACATTTTGCATCTGGTCTGTTTTGAAGGGCTTTACTTCCCCTAATGCAGCTGGTGAAACAGAACTTTTGTTACAAGGTCATTTGGGTGACTCCTTCCCTTCAGCAATGTAAACAGATTTCACCTAGTAGTTAGTAGTGCACACCTATATACTTGGGAAACCCAGATTTAATTCCTCACCCTGCTGCACACTCCTTTTGTGACCTTGGCTAATCTACTGTGTGGTTCACTGATCCATCTATAAAATAAGAATAGCAGCACCATAGTCAGACTGCACTACCTTGGATTAAAATCTATGAAAATCACATGGATTAAAACAGACAATATAGTACCACCCCACAGATCCATTTCCGATACAGCCATCTATCCCGAAACTACTGTATTAGCAATCACATGCATGTGGGAAAAAGAGATAAACAATGACACTAAAATGAAAAATTACGTATATTCTTTACCATAAATTCCTTATAATTTCACCCTTCACAAAGAGAAATGTACTGTGATGAACAGCAGCAATGGAAAGAGTTGAGAAAATGGAAGAATTCGGCAAACATGTTAGTTGTTAATATTTGTTAATCTGTTAAATGTGTTTCTAACTATACATGCATTCTGAAAAGTACAATAAACAATTTTAATTCATCATATGATTCTAGAACTCAGGAATAGGGGAAAATGCTTGTCCTGTTGTTGGTAAAGGGTGAGTAGGTTATAAAGGTAAAAAAGTTGATGCTTAAGACTTCGGCAAATAAAAACCCCACTGAAATAAACTATGTTTCTTGTTTAACTTGCATCACAAAAACAACTCCCTCCCTTTTTTGGAAAGGTAAATAAAGGCAACTAAATAGTAAACATTCATATAAAGGCTAAAGCCTTGACTGATGCCATCTGGCATTTAACATCAGCTGTAAATGTGTGGTTGTGTAGTTTTTAAATGTTGTGAATTGTCTTCCTCAGCAGGCTAGTGTCAGGAGAGGAATTAAAAGAAACTGAATTAAAGACATTTCTACAGAAAACAAAACTGTTATCTGCTGAGATAACACAAAAGCATATATTACATTATAGATCCAAAACAGCTAAACATGACAAAAATGATAAAGACTCTTGTTTTTAATTTTGCTAAAGTTCCCTATTGAAATTTTATTTGGTACTACTGTTGCCAGTAAATTTCCTAAACATTATCAAGTGATTCAAGTTCTTGATTATTATAGTTTTTATTAAAGAGTGAACAAGAGTCCTCACTTCCTTGAGATAGATGAACAAGTCATAATGTTGTGATGCATCAATTTACATTCAGTTCAGACATCAGTTTTATGCAACTGTTGTTAACCTCAACTAAGGCACATTTTGCCCAAAATACTAACAATATTTTGATTGGCAAGAGTATGAAAAACCACATTTCCATTCACAGTTCAGAATGAATACATTATTTTCCATTTCACAGGCTTGCTGAATTTTTATTTCTGTAAACACTAAGTAAGTTTGTAATTTCTCTGCCTTTACACTGTTGCATGGGTCCCACTATGCCACCCCTGGAGCTCTGGAAAGAAAGAGAAATGCAGAGAGAATGCTACATGTAACATGCTGTTATGGAGATGCCCTAATGGCTTGGTAGTTAAGCTGTTTTGCGATCTCTATGCAAAGTAGGGTTTGAATCCCTTAATTAAAAACAGGAACATTCACAGAAATCATTCTGAAACATGGTCTTTTTCAAGAACTGCAATCTTCCATTGCACTTCACGCTTTAAGAGCCTTTGTGGTACACTTCAAAAAAGTTTAAAATTGGTCTTTTCAGGTTTCCATAGATTTATTTATTTTCAGGGTCTTCACAATCTGAAATCAAAACTGTACAATTTCATGAGAGTTTCAACCTACATTAAAGCCCGGCATGCAGCTCTTTGTGAGGAAAAATAAAAATATAGAATGTGATCTGGCTTTTCTGTTATAATTTTGTTTTGGTTTGGCTTTTTGCACCTGTCCCACACAGGCTAGGAGAGCACCAGCTTCTGTTCTGGAAGACTATCTCCCCAGTCTGACAATTCTATCCAGGTTCTTACGCTGTACCATTATTCTGCACAGTGGAGCCTAAGCACCTTGCCAGGGTGGCATTCATTTTATCATACCTGGCTAGGTTTGCAAGACTGGGGCTTTCTGTCACAAACTTCAGCAAGTCTACAAAAAACTAAGGGGAATAGGTGATTCATAGAGAAGTCTCAGCTTCAGAAAGTTACAGAAGGCACATGTAGGGGGCATGGACAGAAGTAGAATAAGAAGCCATAGAGGCACAGGCAAAGAGAACCACCTTTCTCCATTTTAGATATTTTAACCATGTAAAGTTTAGCGCTTTCAGCTTGAAAAAGTCTCGCCTTCAGAATCTTCCTTCACATTCAACCCAGGTATAAATCCTGCTCAATACACACACCCTATAGACAAAAATACACAGGCAGAGAAGTCACACTGCAGTATCCATCATTGCAATGGCATGCTTCATCATGTTTATCAGATTGTTTTCCTCCTTCAACGGACACCAAGACTGCTTACAAATTTTATAGTTAAAACAAAAATATCAACACACCAAGGAAGTTCTCACACCAAAAATGCAATTAGTTGGCAGTTTAAATTGCTCAAATGCATCCTCTATCAGCACAAACTAAAACCCAAGGAACCATCAGTTTAGGCAACATTAACCATCCACACCAACCTGAATGAATTGAAGCACCTTAGTAAATTCTACCCAATGTCCATTTCACTTCAAAATACATTAACTACTACTATGCACACAGTCAATTTCTCAGAAGCTCACTCAAATACAGAGCCTTAACACTGACATTTTTAAAAAGAGAAAATGTACTTTTTTCAATATAGACATGCATATTCATAAGATCTCTTTACAGAATAAAGCAATACTTGAGCAATCTAAACTGTGAAGAAAATGTATGTGTTATATGCTTACGTCTATAGGATATACGGTGTATATGCTTCCTTAAAAGAATTAGCAGTATTTATAAAAACTATTCCAGTAATGTTTTGGAAGTGAAAAGACAAAATCACTAAAATCTCCTGAAAGAGTTATTAAGCCAGAACCACAATGGAACATATGAACATCTAAATGCTACGACAGCAAGAGTTGCTACAATCTTTCTCACCTTAAAAGCTGCCCCACCATGGATAATGGATTTGATGAAAATCCCAAGGTCAGCCCCAGTCTCACGAGATTTGTTGCCTTTCAAGCTGACACCAAGTCCAGCAGAACCTGAATCATTCAGGGGGATCTCAAAGGTCAGTTGCTCTGTGGTCTCCAATGAAAGAACACTACAGTTGGGCTCTCCTCTCTGTAGGAAAAATTAAACATGAAAATAGTGGTTTAAAAAAAAAAAAAGAATATTACACAGAGAGTAGATTCTAATTTTTCCAGATCTAACTTTCTGGACAGGTTCAAGTAACTGAAAACAGTTCTGCAACACTGCTCCTTTATCTAGTCAGTAATTTTGGGGTACCATGGCATGGCAATTGACTGTAATTTGGTCACATGATTCTATAACCTAACATTTATTATTAAAATTCTTCAATTTTTATCAGTATGATTACATGGAAAATGGAAGCACTTCAGCACAAGCTACCATTAGCCTAATGCTGCAGCATATTTAACTCAAGGGACTCTCATATTTAATACAAAGGACCTTTATATTTAATGCAAGGGACCCTGAATTTTATATAAACAGCTGCGTTAAAAACTTACCCATACAATTCTCACTGCTTTCACATGTAACACATACGATTTTAATAGAAGTGGTACAGCTAAGTTTCATATCACTATATTAAGCCTTTAAAAGATTACTACCCCATTAGTAAAAACAAAGGAGTCCTGTGGCACTTTTAAAGACTAACAAAATTTATTGCGTGAGCGTTCATGGGAGAAAATCCCACTTCATCAGACACTTTTAAGATGGGGGGCACATCCCACTCTGTAAGTTCCTCCATCTTTCAAGTGACTGACAAAGTGGGATTTTCTCCTATGAAAGCTCATGAAATAAATATATTTGTTAGTCTCTAAAAGTGCCACAGGACTCCTTGTTTGTTTCGATGAACTAGACTAACACAGCTACCCCTTTGGAACTTACCCCATTAGTGGATGAATTGGTGCATGCTTTGGACATCTTTTAAATTCGGAGCAGCAGTGTAAGAAACAAAATTAACAGAAAAATGACATATGCAGGAAATCTATAATTTTAACAAGCAGAACATGAACTTAGCACTTCTGAAAGGTGCTTGTGACAGGATGGATACCCTCTGCACTAAATCAGCCCCTTATAGATTAGGGAAGGAGGAAGCCCCGCCCCTTAGGCCCTATTGGGCATGATCAGGCTGCTGCCCAGGTATAAAAGGCTACAGCTGAGCTCAGTCTGGGCTGACTAGCGAAGAGAGAGGACACACATGGGAAACTCCTAATCAGGAACTGCATCAGCCACCACCTGTGGGATCCTCTGACTCCAGAGGGAGCCCAGAAGAAGATCTGCCCTGCAACGAGCATCCTACAGCTATTACCCAGGCATTGGCTGCAGCAAGCTCGCCCTGAGGATCTGCAGGGAACCACTCAAAGCACCCTAGGCAGGAAGTAGCCTAGGGGGCCCAAAAGAGTGAGCCGTGGGTAGAGTGAAAGACCAGTCGGCGCGTTTTGGTCTGTACCCCTGCTGACTGGGTAAAATAACCCCGGCACCCATAGGGCCCTGGGCTGGGGCTCAACGGAGCAGGAGGGCCTGAGCCCCCCATCTATGTGCTGTAGCCTATAGGAGACACCTTGGTATTGACACTGTAGCTGCTAGGGCATGCTGCCCTGACACAAGGGCTGCTGGAAAGACTCAATATACTGACTCTATTGCCATTAGGCTGTGCTGCCGTGAACTGACAGCTACTTGAAGACCTTGGTACTGACTCTGTGGCCATTAGGCCATGCTACCCTGAGCTGAGGGCTGTGTTTGTGCGCTGCATAGAGACTGAGGCTGCTAGGCCATACTGCCTTAACGAAAAGACAGCGTGTTTGTGAGAGTACTGCGTGCTACAGAAGTCGTGTGGACCCTGCATACGCACCTGCTACCTTCCTACTAGGGGGCACTAGGGAGAGCATGCCCCAAAATGGTGTTGAATTTAAGAATTCTGTTAATCCACAGAATTGGCATGTAGTAGGAGGGAGCAGAGGCTTCCTGACACTCTCCTGCTGACGTACCTCAAACCTAATGTGGGGATACTACCTCTGTGGGTGTGAGGAAGTTCACTCCCCATTCCTTTACCATCTCTGCTGAGACTGCCAACAAAGCAATTAGTGTGCGCCAGCTGTGGGGCTAGTTCCTGGATAATCATAATGATTCCATTATGACCTTAAAGTTTATTATGCTGTGTAACTGGCAATGGACTGAGGACACTATTCAATACATTTAATGCCCTATATTGGCAACAAGAGTTGTGATCAGAAACAAATGTAAAAAACTAAGTGAATGTCAATCACTAAAATAGAATCAACTGCATATGCAATTGACATACTTTTATCTAATATGTCACTATTACTGATGAAGTGTAGCTACTGACCGAGGGAGGAGAGAAACACTACAAACCTCAATTCTAATATTACCAAATACAAATATTTCTCAAAATTTAATTGCATGGAAGTTAATTCATGTCATTTAATTGGCAAATATAAGAATGACTGAGTGCTGACAGAGATAATTACTCTCTTGATGTCATTAACTTATCTTCAGCGCTCTTGCTACACTTCTGAACTTTGTCCTTTATTAACCTGATACACACAACTTCCTGCTGGAAAATTGGCATTTTTCTCTTAGGTGAGTAATTAACAAAACTATAACATAGGAAGGCACGTGTCCTGTAAAAGTCTCCAAAGCCAATGAATTAACACAAATAAGGAAGAGCATGCTAGAATGGTAAAAGACGATGGTTGGCTGTCACGCCTTGAAATTTGGATTTTTGCCTGCATCAAAGTGCAGGTCTACACTGCTTGCTGTTTTTGGCAGTGGTCAAACAGATATGCAAGTTACTTAAAATAATTTGCCTACCTCAGTTTGAATGTGTAACTCCCAGCTTGCCCACTGTGCTGAGTCAGAGGAAGAGGGTCTCCCCACAACTCAGTGCTATCTGGTTGCCAGGGTGGTATTCTGAGATCGAACTTCCTGATCAGCTGAGCGGGTCTTCACAGACTCAAGCAGTTGATCAGGAAGTTCAGACTGACTTCAGTCAAGCCACTTAATCACATGGCCCATAGGCAGGGCCTCAAGCTCTTGAAGTTTACTAGACTACTTCTTACTGATTTATAGTTATGAAATGCATCACTCTACAAAAGGGCTACTAGGAATCTGCCTCTAAGACATGGCTCAAAAGAGGGAATCTGTCTAAGATGCTTCCTGTCTAACATAAAATCTGCGATATGGAAGTGCAGACCAAACCCGACAACCCCAGGTTTAGTGGCAATGGAAGATCTGTCTTAGTATAAATGCTCAGATATTATGGAGATATGGGTTATATAAATACCTAGAGAAAGAAATTACCATATCTTCTATTTATAGCATTTCAAATGGAAAGGGGAGGAGAGGAGAACGGCACAAAATATTGGACCCAAATAAAATACGAATAGTAACAACAACAAAAAATTTGGCTTCTCACTGAAGCACATACCAGAACATACCAAATATCTTAAATACATTCTTACACAATGATATCACACCAAACTCCTCATATAAACTAGATCATTTAGGTTTCTACCTGCTACTTGTTTGAGAATTGACTAATTGCACCAAATATGAGCTTTATTTTCAACTACTAGTATAGTAAATGGATAGGTAATATCCACAATACTCCATATAATCATATCACTTTGCATCATGAATACTCTGTGCACTTGCTCACATTATTCCTTTATCTGAACTTTCCTGTCACTATCTTTTGGATCATAAACAGTTACAGACAACATAATATATAAAACAACTCCCCACCATCAAGTCAATAAAACAGAACTGAAACCTTTGTGCCCACTAAGCAGAGTGCAAAAAAAATCTTGGATAAAACTGAAATTTCACCCAAAAATGGCTCTCTCAAGTGTTCGGATTTGTTTGGGGTTTTTTTTTTTTTTTTGTTTTTTTTTTTTTTTGGGGGGGGGGGGGGATGCAGAGTTGCCATGTCTCTGCCATAGATGGAATATTTTATAACAGAAGCTTCAAAATACTGTTAATTCTAGTGGACAATATTATAACAAGTAGGCAATTGCTGTACATTTGTATACTATAAATAATTGTATATTACAAACAGATGGTTTATAACATTGCTTCTAAATATAAGTGAGTCCAGTTTTAAACTAGATTCCAGTCCAAGTAAACTGCTAAAAAATATGAAAAACTAACCAAACTCCAAGTTTGATGTAACATTTTTGCACTTATTTAATAAAGGTATGCTGTGCATTAGCACTTTTCACTAACCCGTTTGGGCACTGTATGAGTGCATGGACATGTTATCTGTATCAAATGATATCTTAAAACATGTTCAGAGAGACATAAATACTAAATTTTTCAGTATTAAGTTTCTTTTAGCTCTCCTTCAATACCCAGTTTGTAATCTATAATGTTTTACATCCATCTAACTAACTGCAGCACTCTAAGAATCCAGTAATTTTATTATAAGAAAACCTGAGTGAATTAAAGTTAAATTTAACAGCTGCTTGTACCTATTACTCAAGGAACTCCCCAGATAATGGCCCCAATGCCTTTCACAACTGCTCCTTACCCAGTACAGCTAAACTGGGCACATACACATTCAGCTTTAACACAAGATACAGCTGTGACATCTTGTACCCCATAGTCACCTTTATAGTGTATCATTTACTGCAAGGTATGTGATGAAAAATGCTTTTGAAATGCTCATGATACACTATATTGTTGTTATGGTACTATGTTTGTTGCCATGTTATGAGGCCGCACTAGGTAACAGTCACAAAGACGTGTTCTCATGGCTGGAAACAGATCCAGGCAAAACTCTGAAGGAGCAGAGGGTAATTCCCTCCTCAGTGAGGTGTCTGTAGAGCAAACCCAGCTAAGTTTTCCAAGAACAAAGGAATGCACTGGGAATCAAAAAAGGAAGCATAATGAGATAATGCTCACTGATCCAGGACATGGATGAAACCATAAAAGGACATAATCTATCACTTTACCCTGAAAGGGTAAACCCTCCGAGGGAGAAGGAACTTTTTAAAAAAAGGGGAGACATTTTACCATGTTCTCTCTCTCCCACTTCCATCTATGAACATTACCAAGCAACTGCAGTGCTGACCAAAGTGGACAATCTGGCTGAAGGGAAACCAGCCAACCAGTAGTGAGAATCATCCACATTTGTAAGGTTGCTAAAAGTGTTAAGCTTAGGGTAGAATGTATTTTCCTTTTCTTTATTTTGACCAAGCTGATTTACTTTCTTTTCACTTATAATCACTTAAAATTCTTCTACAGTTTAATAAATGTGTTTGTTTATTTTACCTAATGCAGTGTGTTTGGTTTAAGGACATGCCATTTGAAGTAACAACACTGGGGCACAACAATTTCTTTGTTAAACTAATGAACACATGATCTAGCAGTGATCAGTGGCAACACTGAATATTGTAAAATGAAAAGTTCCTAGGGTTTCATCTGGGAATGCGGGTATTAGCTGGGCTTCATTCTGTTGCTTAGTCCAGGGACTGGCTTTCTCAGAAGCATTCATTAACTAAGTTAGGAGCTACTTGCTTGCTGGAGGCTGTGCATGAATGGCCCAGCAAAGTAAGAAGGCTCCAGTAGAGAATGGGTGTGAGTTGACCATTCACCAGTCCAGATTGCACTAAGGGAATGTTACACCAACTAATATATGCTGATTATCTGCCCTACACACAGTATCAGAGTGGGCACCAGTGTTTGAAGGTAAATGCAAAGAAAACTGAAGTTATGCAAATAACCAAGGTGCAGGAATGACTGCTGAATGGAGTTTCAGGAGATAACCTAAATCAAAAGCAAAAATTTTATACTGACAAGTACATTTAGTGCCATGAAAGAGAAATCTGGAGAACTGAAAAGAACCCAGTGTGCACACCAACAATGAAAAAGGTGACAATAAAATAGCAAAATAATATCCTGCAGAGAATAGCAGGCAAGCAGAGTTTAGAGTGCACGTGGAAGAAATCAGGGGGAAGATGAACTTAGAGTTCTTAGGGTATGCCTACACTGCAAGCAAAAACCCACAGCTGACCTATGCTAGCTCACTTGAGGCAAGGGACTGTTTAATTGTGGTGCAGATGTTTGGACTTGGGCTGGAGCCTGTGCTCTGGGGCCCATGAAGATGAGGATCTGGGGCCAGAGTCCAACCCCACTATTAAACAGCTCCTTATATTGAGTCCCGCAAGTATGAGTTAGTTGACACAAGCCAGCCAGAAGTGTCTATTTACAGTGTAGAAATACCCTTAGAGTTAGTATGACTGAAGACCATGTTTGAGCTGGGCTAGAGATGCGATAACAACCAGCAACAAAACTATGGGAGGAAAGGGAGCAGCAGACCAGGGATGTGATGGTAAGACTTTGTTAAGAGACATTTGAAGAGAAAAGGAATGCAACTCCAAGACCTATGAACGGATGTGATGTATTTGAAGCAGTGGTGAAGAATTTTGGGCACCACTGACCAGTGTAAATGGGAAAAGGGATTGAGGAATGAAGTTTACCCTAATTTCAGGCTAAGCATGATTTAAAATCAAATTAAGTTCAATTTGGCTTAACTCTAATGCTAAACACTGGCTAGTCATAAAATAAAATTGAATGCCACTGACAACCTACTCTTCAGTGGACAGGTGAGAGAAAAGTTGCATCATATGTAACAGTCAGTTCCACAGCTCTGTATGAAACTGGGGCAGCCTTGTCCTTATCTCTTCACTTAAGGTATACCATTTCTCACATGTTCCATTGAGTCTAACAGCAAATGCTTGGATGCTGAACATAGCAAGCAGCAATTACTTTACCAGAGACAACTATAGGTATGACAAACCTACTGAAAATTTTTGCTGGCAAAGAAATACAAAATACATTACCTAAATGTTCTCTACCTCCTAAATACTGATACCTTTAAATTCTTATCCTCATACTCCTTCTATTCTTCATAACAGACAGATGTTCAATGATGACCATAAAGAGCTGTCACCTTCTTAAGGATAAGAGAATCTGCCCACTTAACTGCCTTCTTTGGTAAACCAGTCTTATGGAGCATGAATATTCATTTTAACTAGCAACTTTGAGAACTGAATTCCCAAAGCCTAAATTTCACTTCAATTGCTAAAGCATCAATATTTTACAACACAGCAGCAATCCTTGACTAAAAGAATTATGGTCTGGCAGTACAATAGAGGGGAGCCCTTTTAATACTTCAGTTTTATTAGGAATATCTCAGCTCACAGTTCTTTACTTCAAAAATCAGTAACCTTCACCCATAGAGTTAGGATACAATTTTTAGCTCATAAGGGCACATATAACATTTATAGATGCAAAAATGTATGACTACTCCCAAGACCTATGGCACTTGGCACATCTCAGTATAATAGTCTTTTCATGTTCCCATGCTCCCATGATCTCATATCTGTCCCAAGATGACCACTAGCAACCCCTTACATACATTGAAGTATACAAGTATGTGAAATTGAGGTGCTAAATTTTTAACTTAGTCTAGATATATTCATTAGCCTAAAGGAAGTAAATAACTTCAGGGGTTATGCTTCAGTAAAAAAGGTTATTTAGTCTACAGTAATTGTGCTTGTTCTAGATGTATTGTTTGCTGGTATTCCCTTTTCTGTTGCAGGTGTGCTGCATACACATGACACTGAAATCTTTCTAATAGTTTTAATTGTGGGGATATACCTACACTTTACATGGCTTCCAGGATCCTGTAGCTGAAGTAATGAAAACCAGGGCAATCACAACCACTCTTCAGCTCCTTAACTAAAACAGAATCCAGACAGCCAAGGACTCCATAGTAGCAGAGAAGGAGACTGTGGAATGTATATGAACATATCAAACCACTGTTACAGTAGAGTAAATCACCACACTTTCTTGGAGTGATTGCCCACATGTATTCCACTTCTGGTGATTCAAGCAGTAACATATTCTGAAGGTGGATATTTAGAATCTGACATACTGACTGTAGGCTAGCTTTGACAATGCAGGGCATTTTGTTCTGAGAGTTTTACCAAGGAAAAATGCTGAGTAAAGGTGGAGGTTGAACTCCAGTAAGCTGCTCAATACATCTCAGAGAAACCTGTCCTAAGCCCTGGAAAAACAGATCCTATGGTACTGAGATGTGTCCATTCTGCTATTTGTCATGATAGAGTCCAAACCCATTTTCAACAATCTTTGAGTGAAGTCTGGTTGATCTTTTATTCTGTGGGTGAATACTAGAAACAGAAATCCTGAATAGTTTCACTCAGTCCAGATTGCATGCATCACTTCTGATAATATCTAATGTGAGAAGTTTGGCCTCCTCACCTCCAAGTGGTACAAAATTTGGTGGAAAAAAAAAAGGTAGGTGGATCAACTAAGCAGAGGCAAGAGTGGGCTCTGCTATCTTGACTCTGAGGATGAGAGCAGTGAAAAGATTCAGGAGTACTTACAAGAGCTGGTCATGTGCTGAGATGATTGACTTTCAGGCTATGTCTACACTAGCAAATTAGTCCAGATTAAGGAGACTTAATCCAAACTAATTTGATCCCTGTCTACACTAGGCTTTGTCTAGTTCAAACTAAAAAATTTTAAAATGTAGCTGTGCTAATTTGAACTACACAAGTTTAAACGAAGCGGTTAGTTTGAACCAACCACTTTTTTTAGTTCAAACTAAAGAGTTCTGGTTAGTTCGAACTAACGCTGAACTAAGCAGTTAGATGTAGCCATAGCCTCAGTAAGCAAGTCATTAACTGTAGCAATCTTGACTCCATTGCCTTCTCGAATGTGCAACCATGACTGCTAGCACTCAGCGAAGAATCTTAGGGTTGTGGGGAAGCCAAAGGGGAACCACTGTGAATCCATCATGAAACTTTCCCACAAGAAACTAGGAAAGTTTCCTACAAGTGATATGATATAGAACCAGGCTTTTTGCACATCAGGAGCTGAAAACAGTCCTTATACTCTCAAGTAGGAATTATAGACACTATAGTCACTATTCTAAAATTGCAACAGTGGATGAAGTTGTTGAGTTGTCAGAAATCCAAAACGTGGTTTCAACACCTCTTCTTCATTAGGTCTAGGAAATAATGAGAAAAAAATCCCTAGCCCTAAACTTCCATGGCTATTTCTTCCATAGCTTTGACCTCTTTGGCACTTTGTTTCTGAGCCATATCTTGCGAGACAATCCCAGAAAATGAAAAAGAAAGTGTAGGAAGGGAATTGGATAGAGTATGTTTGTCTTTTTTTTTTTTTCTCTCCCCCCAGAACCCATTGGTCTGAGGTCATCGAGTTCTAAACCTCCCGATAAGGAAACAGACACATAAGCAATTCAAAACAGAGGTGTGCCTTGGAAACTGATAGACATCTTTAATACATGTATATCTGCCCTGCCATCTATGAACTCATCAATTTAGAATTTTTGGCCACTGTAGGCAAATAACTTGAAAGTGTCCTTGGGATCTCCAATAAGAGACAACTGCAAAATCTTCTGAAACATTTTCCAGGGGGACAGGCATTCACTGATTTTCTTACATAAATTGTTATGACTGCTGGTATTACTTCGTGACCACAGAATCTGAAATAAGTCAAAATAGTAATTTTCCAAAAATTAAACACTTGTTGCAATCAAATCATTCTTGAATCTTTTTGCATGTCTATGAAAATTCAAAATATATTGTACATAGACAATGTTCAGTAATTTCATAAATTTATTCGATAAAGCTCAATAACAATCAATAATCTCAATATGGAAATAAAAAAACAAGGCTTTTCTATGAGAATTTTTACTTCCAAACCTGCTATTGATGACTGGAGTTTGATAACACAACAAACCAAAAAAACCTACAACCCAACACTGCTGATAACTCTGATACATTAGTCAGAATATGGCCAGAAAAGTTTGGGAAGGACTGAACTTCAAAAAGATGTTAAGAGTACAGTGTAAAGGTGTAAGGGAGAATAGCAGGAAAACTTACAGTTATAGCAAGCCAATGGTTAATGCAGTAGATAGAAAATCTTGAACTGAGAGTTTCAGGAGACTTACATGAGTACACTACTAGCTAACTCAAAGCGTCGTCACTGATTTTTACTCAGCTTTAAGAAATGAATCTGTGTTACCTATCTCTGACTTGTTAATTAAAAACCTCTGTGTAATCCTTCAAACACTGTAATATCTACTTATAAACTCCTAATACTTTCACACACATATAGGGAACAGTTAAAATGCTGCTTCCATCTTCTCCACTCTCTATGAGAGAAGCTGTCTTCTATCTAAATAGAAATAGAACTGAAAGTTTTTAAAATTAAGCACTTTCATTGTGTTATCTCTTCTCCATCTGGTCCACGGTATCTACTAAGTACTATGCTCAACTCTTCATCTCCTGAGACACCATTTTCAATTAAACCTCTTATTTAATCTAAGAATGCCTGTTTTCATTGACCACTGCATTTTTTCATCTGTGGATTTATGATAATCTAATGCACATCTCACTCACTAGACAGCCTGCCTTATTTACCCCTATTGTTCTTTTGCCAAAGAAGAAGCTTACAAAAAAATTAGTTCCCACTGAAGCCAGGAAGGAAACAGCGTTTGTTTAACACAACAAGAGGCCTTTCACTACCTGACTGATGCCCTTGACCAGCACACTGTCATGGCCTCTCAATGTGCTGGCTGCCCCTTGCATGGCTGCTCAGTTCTGATAAGAGATGCCAACTCCCTTGAGTGCCATTCAGAGCTCAGAGTGAGACACAATGTACCCAGGAGGATTATTTTCAAAGGTTTATGAAGGAAATAAGACATTTACATGCTTTCACTACTATTTTCTGAAAGAAACCCTATAGGTTAAAGACTCAATCTTGGCCCCACATGACTATTATTTGACAGAAAGGTTTGAAAATAGCATGCCTTATTGTTTACACCATACTTTAGCTTCTTTCCAATAAGAACTTCAATACATTTTTAGAAGAAAGAACCACACGCTTTGACGGCAGATTATTTATTGAGTTACCATAAAAATCTACATTGCATTTTGAGATAGATATGCAGTAACGCTGCTGAAAACAATGCTCCAAGGTAGTGCCCTGATGTAATGTCGCAATGAGGTAAATAACTGAAGTCACCATTGCCTATATCCCTTACCGCACTTCAACAGCAGCTTTTTTTATCTACATTTATCTACCTACCATATTGTGATAAAAATAGTTACTAATGGTACCTCCTGTTAAAAGGACAGAGGTGAATGTTGGACATTTTTCACATTAATGTACTGAAGTGCAAGTACATGTTACAATGCATAGAAAGGCTTTAGCCTGAAATACCTAGACTCCTTGGAATCACAGCTTTGAATACTGACAGAATCAGATCCAGCACTTCAACTCTCCAAGGATGATAAATTGCATTTCACATTTTACCATGTGAGACTCTGTCAGAGGAGTCTTTAAAAACAAAATCCTTCAGCTTCCCTCTGTGTACTTATTCAAAATCTCACGGTGATTTTTAAGAGAGAAAATGGTCTCCCTTTGTGAAAGACTTTTGTCATAAGTAATAGCTCAGTGCCTTACTGCCCTTGACACCTAGTTATCCAGCCTCACTTCTTTTGTAAGATATGAGACTCAGACACAGAATGGGAAGCATAGTGACTAGTTAAGACTAAAGCCCCATTTCTGACAGATGCTTAATCATGCAAAAAAAAAAAAAAAAAAAAAAAAGAATCCCATTCATATCTAACACACTTCAAGTCAGGTTACTGTTTCAGGACCTTGCTGAATCAGGACCCAAATTTGCATGCTATTTTTTAGAAGAGGTTAACACAGTGCAGCAACTTTACCCAGGTTCTATGAAATATTGCAAATAGATGGTCAGCAACTCATACAAATTTTATTAATTTTTCTAGCTAATTTAATAGCTCCAGTTTTAAAGTAAGGATGGTAAAGAGAACACCCTGTAGATGTTGCAGTGTCTCTAATCCAAATTATAAGACTTTCTGGTTTCTAATTTCATGGATTCAAGTGTTCTGCCAACTAAGACTTTTGAGCTCTCTATTATTGAAACTGCTGATGTCAAATACACTGATCTTATCTGCAGCTCTTCAAGGGGTTTTTTCCAAAGGTATCTGCAAACAGACAGACTCTCCTATTCAAAGTCCAAGATATCTACCTTTAAACTTCTTTAAGGGGTTTGGTACAGAGTAATGCCAGCTCCCAACAAAGTCAGCTCCCTTGGAGCTCTCAACACAGATACGGCCGACCCTCACTCAGAAAAGGTAGGAACCAACTAAGGGCGAGCCTGTTTTGATGGGAGCAAGACTGGCCCATGATAGCATTGGCAAAAGTTCACTCTGCTGCTGCAAAACAGTGCAAAATAACACTTGCTAGACAAAAGTGTCTTAACAAAACCTCTAAACAACTCAAACATATTATTATGAGCTGAGGAGGATAAAGAATGAAGAAGCAGAAACAAACAGATAGATGATACCAGGACCTAATCTCCATAGCTGCAGGAAAGGAAATTACATCATGTTGTGGTTTCTTTCATATAGTGGTCTCCCTTAAAAATGTGATAGTCACGTTAGATAATGCAGAAGATAACTGAACAACTCTGCCTCAATACAGTATTTCTGGAATTCTAGCAGCTACCTATAGTAAGTAGAGCTAATAGTGCAAGTGCTGAGGTAATGGTATATATTAGCTCATATAAACTGAAAGTTCTGAGTGACTACTATCCCTTATGCAAAATGTTCTAGTCTACACAGCTGTATGTGCATGGTCTCATCTGCTACTATTTTAGAGATTGCTCCAAATTAGTCATGTCCATAACCCCAAAAGTAAGATTCTCTGCACATGAAATTCTTGTAGGAGATGTTATTTTGGTATGTATGTAGTTTATAAAGCTATCTGGGATGAAAGATTTTATCCCATTTATTTCTGTAAAAGTACAAAAATATTTGTATGGAAATTATATTAGCATATATTCTTTAAAATATTAAAATGATGCGTATCATGGGCCAGATTCTGAGAGAGAACAGTTAATTGCTGAGGTAGTTCTGTGACTAAATTTATTTGAACCTTAATTTATGATATTTTCATATGAGAGGAGTTCCTGATTTAATCGACTAATCAGGGATTTTCAACATATTAATGATTGAAATTGTAAGTATAAAGAATTAATTTCAGGTACAATAGTGGTGAAGTCTGCCTCGAAATTTGGTGCTGTCTTTCCTGAAGATTAAAGTGTCAGAAACAATAAAGAAAACAAACTTTGAATCCTTAAAATAAAAAAAGGACAGTATTTCAGGCAAGCAAGAAAACCATTCTGAGGTGAGGCCTTTGAGGGTAGTGCAAAGAGTCAATTAGGAAAAACAAACATAAAAGTTAATCATAACAGAGTGAATAGAAGAAAAAACAAAATTGAACTTGAATTTAACTATACTTCCTTCCATACTATAAATATGTAAAAAGAGCATTCTAGACTTAAAGATCAGCAATTACATGACACACATTCCTCTCCTATAGTGTTTGTTACAAAAACACCAGTGTGAGTCTTTGTTTGTTGTTGAGATGAAGAGTGTGTGTGCTGAAACAAGACAAATAACAACCACAACTAGAACTGATTATTCAACACAATCCTTAAAATAACAAACAACAGAGACACAAAGCTTACAGTATGTATGTTCTTGCCAAGGCTTAAAATACATAAAAAAATACATATTAACCTTTTCTATGCTTTATTATTTGTGACAAGTTTGGTAGAAGGACATTTCTCTGCCAATGTACACATCATGCAGGCTGAACACTCATTAAAAATAACAAGAACAGCTTTAAAAGCCACTGCCCAAGGAATGAACAGTGCTATGGCATAGAAGAGTCAAGTTTTAGATGATTTTTGTCTAAGTGGCTTTCCTCATTTTACCACTATGGAGAAAAAAGGAGGATGATCTTTAAATTGTTTAAAAGAGAATGCCACCTTAAGATTAGACTTTTTTTCCAGAGGAAAATGAGAAGAGACTCACACATATAAAAACATGATTAAAACTCTGTGTATGTTTTCAGAATAGGATGAAACAGTAGTCTTGGTTTGATGTGTGCATCATTTATTTTGATAACAATGGGAAATGCAACCCTGATCACTTAAGTAATTTTTCCCCCTCTAATCTTTACACATCGTCAGAAAATTTACACAGCACTGCTTAGCTTAGCCACACCATGCACCTTTAGAATGCACTGATCACAGGCCAGTCTGTAGTGCTGGGTAATTAAGCAACTCAAGATCATTCTGAATTTTGCAAGCAGCTCCTTACTCAGATGCTGCATTGTTAACTGGCAGCAATTCCTAGCGCTTTTTGGCTAACTGAACAATTTGTTGTTGGTCCCGATTTCACTTCTCTCATCTGTTTCAATAAAAGAAATCTTATAGGAACCCCTTTTTTTGGACAATGTCAATACCTCAAAGAGCACGCTTTGCTTTTTACTTCATGTATAATGTGCAAACAATGTAATCAGATGGCAGATGTTACCTTTGACAGGGACAGTATAACTACATCCCAGCACTTTGCAATCCAGTAATATCCCCTTTTTATGACATCTCCAGCAGCAAGATTCACTCAGGATAGAAGTTTACACCTCTCAATACCTAATTTATATCCAATAGCAAACTATGAGTATAAGATCAGAATGTCTGAGTGTTTTGCTGAAGCTCCTGTGCAATCCAATATAATTAAAATTTTTCTGAGGGAAAATGTTCATGAAAAGAGGCTATATTTTACCCTTCCTATTACCTTACCTACCAAACTATTACTGTTAGGGGGCAAATGACAGTATGTCACCCTGTACTATTTTACTCATTTCTTTCAGGACAAGTGCTGAAGCAGCCATTTTATTTAAAGAGAACAGAAAACAAAACAAGTTCAAATGGAATGACAAACAAAATATATGTGCTTTGCTTCATACCACAGAGACTGTGAAAGACTTTAGCACACATGGGTGCTACCAGTTCCAAAGCCAGGGACTTTGTCATAGAAACACCTGGTGCTTGAATTTTACCTTTCAATAGCAAGACTGCCAAACCATTCAGGTGTTTCAGGACCAACTCAGATATTCAGAGCTCTGCTCAAATGAAGAACCAGTTTGGTCTAGTGTCATTTTCCTTACTGATACCCAACAGCAACAAGTTTTAGAGTCAATTTTGCATACAGTGCATGAAATCTCAGCCTGTAGCATGATAATTCTTACCAAATACTGGATTAGCCAACTGTTTTCCTTGTAAAAACTTTACATTATTTTGTTTGTGTTTCCTCCTCCACCAAAAATGTATCATTGGTGGCAGGGGATTACTCTAATTAAACCTTAAAATTAAAAACAAAAAAGACCCACTCAACTAGCTTTGATATCTTTTAAATCTCTACAGAGACTAATTTCAGATGCCACATGACTTCAGTCCAACATCACATTAATCTTCACATCCAGTTGCCTGGAAGTATTGTTAAGCCATGCTTCTACAGTGAGCTACCAAGCAGATATTATTGAAAGGCTTCTAAATTAAGGTACATGTTCCTTAAAAGCTTCCAATACAAACACAAGTTACTGAAATAAGTTATATGGTAGCTGAATGGGTTTACAAGGACTATAATATTGAATTAGAATTCACATGTCATCTCTAGTGCTGTGAGAGCCACCATCTGTGCATCACTCTTTCATAGAGAAAGCAATCTAAGTGAAGGTCAAACTTGCAGAATAAATGTGCCTACCTTTTGGATCTCAATCTGGCCAGTCAAGAGTAACTCATGAAATATAGCTAATCCTTGCTTTAGGGTTCACAGTTTAATAGAAAAAAAGCTTGGCAGATAGAAATTATAAATACATTTAAAATGTCTACAGCCTGTTTTACCCACCAGTAGCTGCTGTAATTTCCAAGATAATTTGACATACAACAGCAAAGCAGAATATGTAATGCTAGGTGGGCAAGAGAGAGATAGAAATGGCATTAAAAAAAAAGTTTGGCACACTTAAAAGAGCCATACATTTTTCGAGTAATGGTGCTTTCTAACTTAAATAAAAAAATCTTTTCTTTATCTCTACTGTTTAAAATATTGGGGAGAGGCAGATGAGTTTGAATGTCGATCCTAAATATGATGGACAGATTTGCACATTTATTTAGCAACTCTCTCCTTTCCTGCTCAGTCACATTCTGAATTTAAAGCTGAGGATTCTTCTAAACATGGCCTCACCAAGGACAGCATAGTTCACTGCTCTCAGGACCACTAATTAGCAATGAAAGCAAGGAGTCTTATGGCACTTAAATACTAACAGATTTATATATTGCATGAGCTTTCATGGGAGATCTCTTTAGTTAACCTGGAATGCATTTGACAGCATTCTATAACCATTTCTTCCCTTTAAATAACTGCCCGTGCAAGAAGGAAAATGACAACAAAAATAGATTAGTTCAGTACCCTTCCGTTTGGCTCTGGATCAGAAGTAGACTGACTCAGGCTCTAAGGTCAAAAGGGACCAATATGATCATCTAGTCTGACCTCCTGTACAATGAAGGCTACAGAACCTGACCCACCCACTCCTGTAATAAACCTCTAGCCTGTATTACTGAGCTATTAAAGTCATCAACTCATGGCTTAAAGACTTTAAGGTACAGAGAATCCAAGCAAGTGAGCCATGCCTCACAGCTACCGAGGAAGGCAAAAAATGTACAGGAAACAGTGGCAAGCAGCTGCAGAAAGACAGAGGGTCACATCACAGAAACTAATCTACTCCAGGGCTTCCGATAGGACTGCAAGCAACACACACACACACACACACACACTTTGCTCAATAAGGACTAAGTGATAACAAGAGGAAAACCATAAGAAAACATACCAAAAGTGGATTTGAGAAGTAGACAGTGCTAACAGGGGGCAAAGCAAAAGGAAAAGCAAAGTCCTGACAAAAGGGAGAGTACAAGTTTTTCAAGTAAGAAAACAAGAAAGGCCATTTGTTTTCTTAAAAGGAGATAGAAGAATGAGACAAAGGCAGGAAGTGGTGTCCTTCCTTTATCCTGCACAGCTCTTGCTGAAACGCCAAGTATATGCATCAGTCAAGATTGGGTGAGATGGCCTTCTCTGAGAAGAAGCACAAGTATGTGCCATATAGCCCCTTCTACATAAAGGGATTCCTCTTACATATATTTAGGTGGAAAAGAATATAGTTTCACAATCAAGGTTTTCCAAACACTGTGACACATTATTTTATTTGTCAGTAGTACAACTGTCTGAGTAAATGAATATGAAGTCCATTAAAACACTTCTGAACAGCCTGCATATATTAGACCTTTCTTCTACTAAATCAAAGAATGCTTGCCAGGAAAGCATGGCTCTCCCCTATCATCCTTGAGAACTACTGCAGAATTTTCCCTTCATTTCACATAACCATCACACAATATGCCACATAAGACAATCCCACTTTAGAAGATGGGCAGTACCATTTTAGAAGCACTGTGTAGGGAAGCCTCAGAGCCTGTCAGCAGCCAGTGTTATTAGTCCATTACTTTCACAAGCAATAAAATTCACTGTATACACTCAAACTTAAAACAAAACTCTAAGCCTAGAAAAGTGTATTTCAATTTCAGGCACGTTCTATCTCATGGTTACATAATTCATTGCCATATTCCCTGGAGAGTTAGGCCCATGACATCACTTCTGGGATGAAAATCAAATTTCAAAGAATTGTATTATATAATGGGTAAAATTAAATACAAATACTTCTCCAACACAAGCTTTAAGTAATTACCCTTCTCTGGCTTCACATCCAGTGACAGTTTACTTATATTACTTAGGTCAGTTTTTAAATAAAAGAACTGTTCTGACTCAGCACAGCAGAAAAACATTACCAGCTCCCGGGGCAGAAAGGCTTCTTCCTGCCGAGCTACAGTCAGAGAGACTGTCTCCCCTTGCTTAGTGCTTCTCAACATAGCTACTAGTTCTTCTTGGGTCCTGCCTGTGATGTCCCGGCCATTCACCTGAGGGATGATGTTAGGAGAAGAAAATAAAGAGTAACTGTTACTTACAAATGCCATCTTTCACTGATTTTCTGACTTGGAAGCAGCGCACCTCAGTGGTCCAAGGACACAATAAATGTTGAGTTTCAGGGCTCCTAGACAATGTTGCCTCTAATTTTTCGTAAGCTGTGTGCGTAAAAAATTTCTTTTGTGCATATTTTCAGGACCAATGTCCAAATTTGTGCATGCTCCAGTGAGTGTGGTCAAACTTGTGAGTGCAACAAAGCAAGTGTGTAGATGCCAGTAATACCTAAATTTTATTTTGATATGGTGACAGAAATAATTTTCATAAATTACAAAATCTTATTTGAAATGTCTTACTTGAAACCGCCTTCTTAAACTAGCATACACATATTAGCACTGTTGAATTTTTTTTGTGCATGCTTTATTTTGTTGCGTGCACGGGTTTCACGACCTGTGTGCACACGCACAGGTTGGAGCGAACATAGCTCCTAGACTGTGTTGAATCTGACTGTGACTGCCCCCTGTAGACCTACTGGCAGGAACTATGAGGCACCTGCTTTGCATTGACATAGCCTTCAGGGACTATATCATTACAAATTAGATGATCCTCGTTAGCTCATGATAGCAAGGTTTGCACGGTTACAGAGCAGTACTTCAGTGTGTGCTGCAACTCAGACCTCTATAATACACACTGCAAAGCCACACACTCCCACCCTTCTCTTGGTTCCCACAGTGACTCTTCTCTCAGGCCCCGCAAAAATCATTTGACCATTTATCTCCTTTTCATCATCAATTAATGGGAGTTTATAATACCTACCTTGCAGGAGTTTTTTTTTTGGAAGATTAATCAGTTAGTAAGGCATTTTGAAGATGAAAAACATTAAACAAGAGCTAATACTGTTTACATTAAGAGCTCTTTGAGGTTAGCAAATAAAAATATCTCCATAGATAGTGAGTTCATAAGTTATACAAGTCTGAACATTTAAAACAGACAAACCACAACATATCTGATTGAAAATCTGTGCTGGAAAAACATTCACAGTGAACACACATTCTTGGATATTACTTCAGAGACCCCCCCCCTTTTGTTTTTAAATTTGACATCTCTTCTTTCTAAATCAGGTGGCCTTTTTATCAGCTCTTCCTTGTCTGAATGCCCGGCAAAACTATATTGACATGCACTTGATTTTGAACTGCTGCATAGTCCACTTATGTCAACAAGCAGAATGAAAGTTCTGTATGTTAAAAGCGAACAAACAATGTGAGGCAATATGGAATATCAGTTAGGAACATGCCACACTATTTCAGTCACTAGTAATTACAGAAAATACAAATATATGTAAAATACCTATTTAAAAAGTCAATCTATAATACTTAGTGGAAAAAAAGAGAAGGATATTTGGTAGTCCCAGGTCTCCTAACCTCCAGTATTCTGTCTCCTGATTGTAAACGACCATCTTTTACTGCTGCCCCCTTTGGCAATATATTCTTCACAAAAATAGGACCAGGACCATGTACTGACGAGTCTCTGGTAACCACAGTGAAACCAAGTCCTTCAGGACCTAGAATAAAGATAGAGAAGGTTCACTGTAAAATCTAACAAGAAAATGATATTAAAGTAACTGAACAGTTAATTTTAAAAAAACCTTAAGTATCAGGAGCAAGCATTTTGATTAGTTCTCAATAAAAACAGCTTTATCCATTTATAGGGTTCCATGGAGGCCCCAAAAGAGTAAGTATTGTGCCACTATCAGAAGAGTCAAGTTCAGAACTAAAATATTTTTTAATTAAATCAGAAACTAAATGGAGTGCTGACTATAAATATAATACCTCTTTCCTTGGTAGTTTTAGGACTGCTTTAGCTATTAATCTTCTAGAGTCAAATCATCTCATAAAATATTTCACATAAAGTATTGCAGAGCAAAGAAAATCATGGTAACTGGCAAATCAACACAAATGCAGAAAAGATTGCTGACTGACACCACAGCACATGCTTATGATCAATTGCATTATAGTTAACCAAAAAAGGCTCAAAATTAAGTTAAACACAGAATATGCTTACAGTGATCTATGAAAGGAGCACAAAAGCCTTACATCATTCAAAAGGTACAGCGAATTCTACTTAAGTCTTAGTAATGCTGAATGACTCGATATTAATCTTAAGCAGAAATTTATGCAACAGTAAATTTTCATCTGTCTGGTGAGGACCTGGGAGACTGAGATTACCAAGCCATCCCTCTATCTTGACACTGAAGACACTGCTTCAAAAGATACCTCACAGATCTCAGAGAACTCGAAAGAGTGCTGAAGGAGAAATGTCCCAGTTATTTTCTTGAGATCCTTTCTATCCCAAGAGTGAAAGACGACAAAAAAGGAGATTGTGGAAGAGAATTCTTCACTATGTAGCATATAAGATAGCAATAAACACCAATTCACCTTCCATGGGAAGGGGGGGGGGGCATACAGATTGGATGGCCTCTTAGCAGAATGGGAACCAAACTTCTAGAGGACAGGATGGTGTTTAAAAACAAAAGGAGTAGGAGAAAAGGGTGTAGAGGACAAATTAGCATTTATTTAGCACAAAACTGAGACGATAAGAACAAAATTTTACAATGCATCAAGACAAGAAATGCTTTAGTTGCCTATACACCAATTCCAAGAGTCTGGGTAATAAAAAAGATGAATTAGAACTGTTCATTGATGAGCATGGTGGGAAGAGATGCATAACTGGAAGGTCAACATCATTGGTTATAACCTATTGAAGGAAGGATCAAGTGGGAAGAAGAGGATAGGAAGTAGTACTCTGTGTCATATATGGCATTGCCTATTTCCAAGTCAGACATTAGAAGCAAATGATTTTGAATGGTTATAGATCAATGTTTTAAAAAGCACAGTTAAAGCACAGAATATTGTACGTGCTAATCTATTTCTTATCTAGCCTACCATACCTGGAAAAATCATGGAGTAGGTTCTCAAAGAATCCATCCTGAAACACTTGGAGGAAAATAGAGTGATCAGGAACAGTCAGCATGGATTCACCAAGAGTAAATCATGCCTGACCAACCCCATCACCTTCTGTGATTAGATGACTGGATTTGTGGATGCGGGAAAAGCCGTTGATGTGATATACCTTGACCTTAGCAAGGCTTTTGATACGGTTTCCCACAGCATTCTCGTCAGCAAGTTAAGGAAGCATGGGTTGGATGTGTGGACTGTAAGGTGGATAGAGAACTGGCTAGATCAACGGTTTCAGCGTGTAGGAATCAATGGCTCTATGTCTAGTTGGCAACAGTAACGAGTGGTGTGCCCCAGGGGTCGGTCCTGGGGGCAGTTCTGTTCAACAATTTTCATTAATGATCTAGATGATGGGATAGATTGCACACTCAGTAAGTTTGTGGATGACACCAAGCTGCGGGGAACGGTAGACACGCTGGAGGGCAGGGATAGGATTCAGGGAGACCTTGACAAATTGGAGCAGTGGGCCAACAGAAATCTCATGAGGTTCAACAAGGACAAGTGCAAAGTCCTGCACTTGGGACAGAAAAACCCCATGCACTACTACAGGCTGAGGAGCAATCAGGTAAGTAGCAGCACTGTAGAAAAGGATGTGGGAGTTGTGGTGTATGGGAAGCTGAATATATGAGTCAGCAGTGTGCTCTTGCTGCCAAAAAGGCCAATGGCATACTGGGCTGCATCAGAAGAAGTGTTGCCAGCAGATCGAGAGATGTGATCATTCCCCTCTATTCGGCACTGGTGAGGCCACATCTGGAATACTGTGTCCAGTTTTGGGCTCCCTACTACAAAAAGGACGTGGACAAATTAGAAAGAGTCTAGCAGAGGGCAACAAAAATGATCAAGGGGCTAGAGCACAAGACTGTGAAGAAAGACTGAAGGAACTAGGGCTTATTAGGCTTCCAGAAGAGAAGACTGAGGGGGGATTTGATAGCAACCTTCAACTACCTGGAGGGATGCTCCAAGGACGATGGAGCTCAGCTGCTCTCAGTAGTAACAGAGGACAGAACAAGGAGCAATGGTTTCAAGTTGCAGCTGGGAAGGTTGACGCTGGATATTAGGAGAAACTTTCTTACTAGGTGAATGGTAAAGCATTGGAATGGGCAACCTAGGGAGGTGGTAGAATCTCCATCTTTAGAGATGTTTAAGGCCCGGCTGGACAAAACTCTGGCTGGGATAATTTAGTGGGAGTGGTCCTGCTTTTTTTTTTTTTGGCAGGGGGTTTGACTAAATGACCTCATGAGGTTCCTTCCAAACCTATGATTCTATATCAAGGCAGAACAAGACAGTAGCCTCTTTATGATGTGGAACTTCAGTTAGGGTGACTGATATTGGAGGTCTCATGCTGCCAATACTGTGACATTCTTGGAATTTCTAAAAGTTATATGAGTATTTCCTAACTCAGAAGTCTGCCAGCTATAACAGGAATTCTGCATTGAACCTCATCTTGACAGCCAAAGAAGAATTTATGACAGAACGAGAAATTAGCAGTTGCTTTGTGCAAGTGATCATGAGTTCCTTAAATTTGTTATGTATAAGAAGAACTTAAAAGACTTACCACTGCTGAAAACAATTATGAGCCAAAACAGCTGAGAGGAAGATTCTAACCAAAAAGTGAAAGATAACTGGAAACTGCTTAAGAAGATTTTACTTGATGCCCAGAAAGCCAAAAAAAAAAAAACCCGCACACGCACACAGCCTCGTTAAAAAGGAGCAGTATAAACAAAAATAAAAACCAACCCCTACAACCCCTTACATAATAAATGGGGAAAAGGGATGCTGACAACAATAAATAGAATTAAAATACTAGAAATTGTGGAAAATTGATAAGGGAAGCAAAAAGACACATGCAGAAATTTATCATCAACAGAGTATGCACAGTAAGCAAGCGGGCTGTTTATTAAGACTGTATCACAAAAGAAACCTGAATGGGAATGGTAAAAACGTTGATAACAACAACAAAGAAGATGTATTTAATATATATATTTCTCTTCTGCACTTGGGAAAAAGCCAGTAACCTATTCATATCATACAATTATGGAATATTTTAAATTCCAACAATAGCTACAGAGAATGTTAAACAGTAGCTAAAGTCAGACACCTTTAAATCAGCAGGGGCAGATAACTTGTAGCCAGTAGTTTTAAAAGAACTGACTAATTAACTTTCTTGACTGTGAATCATATTTTAATTAGACTTGGAAGTGGATGTTCTACTGGAAAAAGATAACATTGTATCAAGATTTAGAAAGGATAAACAGGATGATCTGGGTAACTACAACCTACCAGCTCAATGCTAATTCCAGGCAAAATAATGGAATGACTGATACAGGACTTGATTTACACAGAAGTAATGTTTTTATAATGAAAATCAACATGAGTTTATAGAAAATAAATCTTGTCAAACTAAGTTGGTATCATTTTTTGATGAGATAACAGGTCTGGTAGATGAATACATTTAAGACTTCTGTAAGGCATTTGGTTTAGAACCATGCAACATTGATTAAAAACTAGGATTCTACAAAAAATAGCACTTATTAAATTGATTAAAAATTAGCATGCTAAAACAAAACAATTATAAAAAGGGAATCATCATCAAAAGGGTGAGTTTCCAGTAGAGTCTTACAGGGATTAGTTCTTGGGTCTAAGCTATTTAATATTTTTGTCAGTGCTCTCAAAAAAAATATAATCATTACTGATGAAGTCTGCAGATGATACAGAGATTGTGAGAGTGGTAAAATATAAAGACGATACATTGCTGATACAGAGCAATCAGAGTTGCTTAGCAAGGTGGGTGCAGGCAAATATCCATACAGCCAAATATAAGGTCATACCATCTAGGAACAGAGAGTGGAAGCCATACTTATAGAATGTGGAAGTCTACTCTGGGTAGCAGGGACTCTGAAAAGGACTTAGAGTTATGATGTATAAACTGAGGAATACCAAGTAGGTCGAGAGAGATAAAATTACTTCTGTACCGGACACTGATGCAACCACTACTAGAACACTCTATCCAGTTCTGATGTCAACTTCAAGAATGATGTTAAATTGGAGGAAATTCCATGAAAAGCCAAAAGGAAGATTGAGGGACTGGAAAACATGCCTGACAGTGAGTAATACAAAACTTATCAGAGAGAAAGTTATGTAGTAATGTGATCACAGTCCATAAGTATATACACAGGGACAATAAAGTATTCTTGAATCAAAACAGACCATGGTATAACAAGAGACAATGTTTGGGAGATGGAGCTAGATGAATTCACACTAGAAATAACATGCTGCTTTTAAAGAGTGAGGGTAATTAATTACTGAAATAATTTACCAGGAGTTGGGGCAATTCTCCATCAGTGCAAATTTTAAAACAGAGATTAGCTGTTTTTAAAAAAAACAAGATGTGGTCTAGGTACTGGACTTGATGCAAGTATTTATACTAGGAACTCCTATGGCCTATATTATGCACCATGAACCACTTAAAAGGAGGTCTGACCAGATGATCATAATGATCCTTTCTGGCTTCAAACTCCATGAATTACAGGAAAGTGACTTAAAGTACGTCTGCAAAGAATCTGCAGGGCTGAACAGTACATCCTCAAGTTCCACTGCTACACCCCCTACGTTTGCTCTATTTTATTGTGCACAGCTGCCTAGTCTTTCTTCTTCTTCCCTTCATATTAGGTTGCCTGAGGATCTCTGCAACTACAAAGAGATGGAAATTTTCTGTTTGTTTTTGCTGTTCTGCCCCCTGTTCCTAAATGCAGACTACAACAACATCCCCTTATATGAACTTCCTCCCCCAATGATGTTGCACCACCATATAAAAACAAAACAGAGCAAAAAAGCCTGGCAAAAGTCCCCAGAGACATATTAGGCACATTTCTGCTATTCTTTTACTGAAATATTAATAACTAGGCTATTTAAACCCTCAGCTGGCCTCAAGTCACCAGTTCAGTTCAAAGTTAAGGTACCAACAGAGACAACATGTAGTTATAGTACCTCATTGATAACTGTTGAACTTTACCTTTCTTAAGATCTATCTTTATTCTCTTTGCATTTTTCTTGTTGCCGAAGCCCATCAGAGGAGACAGTGATGGTGAAGATGGTTTCTTACCCAATCTCCCAAGATTGGGGCTCTTAGCTTGTTGGAACGTTGCCTGCAGATCTGTCTCCAGGTTGTTCATTCCAGACAGTTCTACTGTCTTCACAGTCGGTTTTGTAAGAACGGAAGGCGGAGTCTTTGTTTTTAAAACTCCTTCATCACTATCAAGCAAACAGAGAGGAGCAACGACAGACTTTTCATATTGCTCACGATTATATGGAGGAACCACTTCCAAGAAAACGCTTGAAGATTTCATTGCCTGACGGAAGATATCCTGAGCCCTTTAAAGAAAGGAAAGAAAACAGATGTATCAAAACCAGACTCTGTGCGTTATGATGTTTGGGATGCAGTCCAGACCTATGAGGAGTTGAGCTACAGTTTGTTCTGAGGGCCATACAATGCTTTGTTGCTTCAGCTTCCAGCCTGGGCCACTCAAAGCCAGCCTACCGGTATTCAGGTCACACTCTGAGCAGCTGTATGTGACAGCACTGGTTTAGTGGTTATGATCTCAGCTACCCCCTACAGCTCCATTCTGGCTTCCAATAGCCTTCGTTACTAACTGCAGGGTGAACCCAACACACTCCCAGTCCAAAATATTCCCCAAGTCATGTGCTTTTCAATGTCAATGTCCTCTCAAGGATGGTGAGAAACAATAAGATGTGTCTGTTCCTCTGAAGACACAAAAGCATATCATAGCTTTTTAACTTAATTGAGGTAAATACACCCTACCTTACAAACATAGCACTGAAAGAGCCTATTAACAATTGCAGGTAGGCAAAGTGATATCAACTAAAAGAAATAAAGCCGTACAGGGTTACCAAGCAAAGAAAAGTGAAAAGAGGCACCTAAATGTATAAAACTTTATATAGAAAATTTTGTTCAAGAAGGTTTCCTTCACGAAGCTTCCTTCTTTCCAGCCATGGCTGACTTTCCCTCTATCAGTACCTTCCACAGAAATACAAAAGAGCTGGCTTCTCTTGTCTTCATAGGTGAAAGACCTTTGCCAAAGCAGGTTTCTCACATAAATTCAGTTTCCTGAGTCTTCAACCCCTCCTTGACTGAAAGACCCACATTTCTCAGCTTGGCAGAGCCCTCACCTCTTGTGTCTGTCTAGTGATGGATGGCAGATGGTTTCTGTCTTTGCCTACATTTTTCAAAGTTCAGTGCCTTTGTTTCAAGAAGCAGGACAAAATCATGTTGTTTTGTCTTCCTATGGACTTCCCAACCCCCCATATCTGAATTGGGCTTCCATTACTTTCATCCTACCATGCTTAATTTACATAGGAGACAGATAAATAGCTAACTTCCTTCCTATCTAAGATAGAACTTGTTTCTCCCTGTTTGGCCACAGACCTTAAAACAGTGGTTCCCAAGCTTTTTGGCTTGAGGGCCACAGATATAATTTTTACTGCTCTGAAGGACAACCAGTCTCCATCAGCAGCCACTCCCCCAACCCACTGCTGGCAGACAGGAGTTCAATGAGGGGGCTGGCTCCTTGCTGTTCTCCTGTCAACCTGGCTGCAGCAGGGAAACTGCACACATCTGGTAGCCCCATGCACTCTACCTGGTCCCTAGCAGAGGCCCCCTTCTGCAGTCCGGGTGACAGAAGATCAGTGCCTCCTCCGTCTCTGGCTCCAGCTAGGACTCCAGTGCCTATGAACGCAGACAGAGTGCTTTGCCAACCTCCCTGATACAACCAGGTGGAGGGGAGCACAATTTTCCATCCCCGTGGCTGCGGCAAGGAATCTACACCGGTCTTTTACTTTGTAGAAACATGCCCTGCCTGGGTCCCTAAGCAGTGGCTCTCTTCTGCAGCCAGCAGGAGGGGAGCCACAGGCCACTTTTGGCCCCTGGGATAGATCTTTGGAATCACTGCTTTAAAGCATATCATCATTAAGTACCCATAAGATTTCCTCATATAGTGTTAATCCATACATTCCACAATGTTATCAACCACAAGTACGGAATTAGCTTTCAGAAAAGATCTCACTCTATACACTTCTACAATTCAGTAATATTGTATGCAATTAGTTGATTCAATTACTTGTCACTTGATGTTTAACCATTTAGTCATTAGAGAGCAGTAAAACTTTTAAATGGTTTCTTCTGAGAGCTAACCCTCAAATTAAAGTTTAAGTAAGCTGTGAGGAACGTGGACAGTCTGGTTCTGAAGGAAGCTCCACATTCATTCTTCCCTCACTTATTAGCTTAATAACTCTGTTTACCTAATACTTAAAAATGGACCTTCATTGTCTTTGCCTGAGAACCAGATCATCTAAAGCAAACCTGTTTACTAACACCCCCCGAAATGCCTGGTTTAAAAACACACTAATTCCAGTATATATTCAAAACTCTTAATACACACCATGTATATACATCACACAAGAATATTAATTATCAGAGGTATTAGTTTTAAAATGCTATCTCCCAACTTGTACTTTGTACAAAGATTACTACAACTTTGTGTTGGGTATGAACAGAGGGGTGCTTTGGGTGACACTGCAAGGATGTCCACTTGCAAACATCCAAACCACAATGCAGAGAAGATGCTTCTTTGTGAAAAGTGGTAGGAAGTGAGGCACCAAAGGAGAATGCCAACTAAAATGATTATCACACACTGGAGAGCAACTGTAGCGCAAAAGGTGGTGGAAATAACTTTTATCCATCAGGATTCTCCAGAGGTCTCGAAGGGGAAGTGCATAGCTGCTTCCAAAACAATTATGGAGGAACAGAATATTGTAGCAGTAGTACGTTCTCATCAGGGCATGAGCATTCAAGAGAAACTCACATGGGCACTAAATAAAACAAATCATCTACTTTTGCTAAAGGTAAAAGCAGAAAAAGAAGAGCAGACTAGCTCATTAATAAAAATATACCACTCCAAGCAATATGTTTGCCATTAGGTAACTATTCTAGCACGAGAAGGAATTGATGATAGTTGCTCATATTAAACAGAGTGGTCAATCTTATCACAGTGTTTACAATATATGCCAGAATTTTAAGAAAATAAAGGAAATACTAAAGTTACTTTACCTAAGGCAGAATAGAAAAGGTTTTTAAGCACAGCCACTGCATATTTTACATATTTACTGAATAAAAATAACTTTACAATTTTTCAAAGACACGGAAAAACACACCACAGAGTCAAACTCCTTTTAGATTAATCTGGGCAGAAGAGTTTAATAGTAATCCAGCTCTATACCAACTCTATTATATGAAGATACACAAGATAAAGGCTCAAGAATGCTTTAACTGCAGTAGTGAAAGAACTATGGCCCACAGCCCACATCCTGCACAGACATCAGAATTGTAGTCATGTCTGCTTCTGTATCATACATTGTTTACTTCAAAACAAATTTCTCTCTCACCACCAAGTACTAGATATCTAAGAATGCAAAATTCTCAGTTAATTTATGTCATCTCACTCCCCATTCTGATATCATTGCTAGCGAGCCACTTGATAATACACTGTACGGTGACTTAACCATAAAGGAAATCTCCCTCAAACTAAAACTAATGGTGAGAATACCACCAAACCTGTGGGAAACCTAAAAGCAGTACCTGAGGGCAAAATAACTGCCAGAACTTCTTTTAAAAGAAAAAAAAATGTAATGAGCAGAGAAAATCAAATTCCTTTAACTCCCCAAATGCATACTTAAAGAAAAAAGACAATGACTCAATCAAAAGGAGCGCTAAAACCTCCAGAACCCAGCAGAATATAATTTAATTTATTAACACTAAATGAAAAAGGAACTTACAGTAGAGATGTATAAGATCATTATGAACATGGAAATATGACAAATTGGTTTCTAGTGTTTCAGCTAAGACAGAAACAATCTTCAGAGCAGTAATCAAAAACGTACATCCAAAACAAACTAAAAAGAAAATGTAATCACCCCAGCCTTTGCTAACTATTAAAAGGATCCCCTGCAATCAGCAGGAGAAATGTTACCACCAAAACACAGAATTTCCAGCCAACAGCTAAACAAATAACTCTATCAGTAGCCATTGGAACAAGCGACAATGAAGCCTGTCATCTGACAGAAGCATCAAACTTTTGTAATCCTAATTCATTTCAGGTGACTGGTGCTAGGAAGCAGACCACTATCTTACCTTTGTAGATTATATGGTGTCAGAAGGAAAATAAATCTTTGGCAAAAACTGTGCAAGTGAAGACACCCAAATTTCTCAGTGTAAAAGGGAACCTGACAAATAACTGGCAGTTACTCTAATGCTTCCAGATCTTCCAGAAAGTAAACAGCACTGCAGATAAATCAGAGGGTGAAATTTTCCACATTGCTATAGGCCCAGAGACACTCAAAATTTACAGTACGTTCCAGGAGAGGCAGTAAGGGGATTGAAAATTTCTTCACAGTTATTCAAAATTTTAAAAAATAATCTGACAAATGCAAGAAATCACTTGGGAAATATGCATTTTCTTAAGAAAACACTAGCTCGTAGGTGAAACCATTGATCTTCATGTTACAGCACCATAACAAAATCTGTTTGACAATTTAAAGAACAAATTATTTCCTGGTATAACTGATAATTAAATAAGTGAGAGGGCTTGACTTCGCAAAAACTATTCTGCAACAAATACGTATGTATAGTACGGTAAGAAAGTGGGCAGCACATAACAATATTGCACCAAATAAAAAGATGGTTGATTTAATCTTATTTATATTACACACACACACACACACACACACACACACACCCCTTTTAACCAAATATTTGTGTTTGTGAAATTTGAGAGGCAATTCATTCCAGCAACAATGTTTTCTTGAGTTCACAGATTCTCAGCATACTCTGCTATATAAGCCAATTTGGGATGAATAACAATATCAACAGATTTTAAGTCAAAACTACAAAACTTTTTACCCCATGCTTTAAATCTAAAGCTAGTACTTAGTTCAGCTACTTCCTATTTTGTGGATGTCAGAAATCATTCATATTTAACCATTTTTAGGCACCTGAAAAGATATAGCTGTGAAACAAGAAACATCTCTTTCTCTTAACCAGTTCTCGAAACACCACTCTCAGAAGCTATGGAAAGGACCAAAAATAGCATAGGTTCACTTTTTGGTTTTTTAATACTAAAAATATCTCAAAAAATTGGCAGAAAATTAAGGATGAGTACAAAAAAATAATTGGTGGTGAAGAGAATGATTTATTTTAAAAAGTTATGTAAGCCACATCTGACACACTATCATTTGGCTAAACAGCTACCAATCGGTGACAATGTAACAGCCTATAACTTCATGAAATATAAATACTAAGGTGGGAAATTATTTACTTAGGATGTTCCAAAAGCATACAATAAGTAAGGAGGAATGAAATGCAATAGCACTGATAGAAGGAAAAATTTCCTAAAACTGAGAAGATCTCATGGGAAGTAGGTTTGCCATTGCCTGAATTCCTTAAAACTGGAGTGGACAAAGCAATTTAAAATACATTACAAAAAGTACTATTTCACCGGTAGATAAAGATTCTTCCAATAATATAATTTCCATTATTTCAGTCTACGATGGAGCCATATATTACTACATTTGGAAGTTTCACAAAAGAGAATTATGTTGCTTCAGTTATATACATAGTTTATGGTATTTTACTTGAAATATGCTACATTAATCACTTTAATAAGTACAGCATAATATAAAATTCTGGTGGTTAACAGAATCAATTAAGTAATTAAGTAGCACTCACTGTGCAAAGGTTTTATCTATGAGGTCCACATTGTTAATTTTCACAATACATTCATTTTCATGGAAAAGACCATCACGCCTAGACCTGCTGTTCTCCTCAATACCACGGATAAACAGTCCTAGAATCCTGAAAAGCAATAATAAAGCTTATGATTATTCTGTATTAGATTTGTAAACAAGACATTTATAATAATTATAAATAGATAGTGGTTTTTATGGAGGAAGAAACAAAGATCTTCTTATGGTCTGCTAATCACACAGTATGAAGTATTTAATCTAAAGGAGTGATTTTCCAAGTCTATTTTCCATTCATGAAAAATGACTCCAAAAAGAATATGAAACCAGCCACTATAATTTTAGTCTACTGACACAGCTGATAACCCTACCTAGCATTTCAGACCATGCTAGTTCCATTTATCAGGGGTTGGAGAAATGAAAGAGAAACCAACTCCATCCTTCCCAACAGAATGTTAGGATGGAATTTATGCAGGGTATGTATATGTTAACAAACTAGATGGAATCATCACATGGAAAAAGTAAAAATTAAGTGCAAACCAATCGCTTTAAATTACACCAGATCAAAACACAACCACCGCTATAAGGAACTGGAAGCTGATTTCTTCTAGGGGAGGAATGATGATAGACTCTTTTTTCAGTCAAGTCCAAAGAAACCAATAAAACAGGCTAACCTTGCCTGTGTTGAGGCCTAGGGTTAATAGAATCATAGAAACTGGAAGTGACCATGACAGGTCATCGTATTCAGTCCCATGCAGTCATGACAGGACCAAATACCCTTTTTAAACCATCCCTCATGGATGCTTGTCCAATCTGCTCTTAAACACTTCCAATGATGTGGATTCCACAACCTTCCTAGGCAAATTATTCCAGTTGATATTTGCCCTGACCGTTAGGATTTTTTTTCTTAATGTCCAACCTAAACCTCCCTTGCTGCAATTTAAGTCCATTGCTTCTTGTCCTCTAATCAGCAGTTAAGGAAAACAAATTTTCTCCCTTATTCTCATGAAAGCCTCTTAGATATTTGACAACTGTTATTGTCCCCCCTCTCAGTCTCCTCTTTTCTAGACTAAACAAACCCAGCTCTTTCAATCTTCCCTTATAAGTCAAGTGTTCCAGACCTCTAAGCATTTGTGTTGCTCTTCTCTGGACTTTCCTCAATTTGCCCACATCTCTCCTGAAATGAGGTGCCCAGAACTGGACACAATACCCCACTTGAGGCCTTATCAGGGGGCAGTAGAGGAGAAGAATTACACTTCATGTCTTACTACAATACTTCTCTTAATACTTCCCAGAATGGTGTTTGCTTTTTTTGCAACAGAGTTGCACTGTTGACTCATCTTTAGCTTGCGGTCCACTATGACACCCAGATCCCTTTCCCTAGCACTCCTTCCCAGGCAGTCATTGTCCATTTTGTATATGTGCAATGGATTGTTCTTTCTGAAGTGGAGTACTTTGCACTTTTCTATATTGAATTTCATTCTGTTTACCTCAGACCATTTCACCAGTTTGTCCAAATCATTTTGAATTGTGTCCTATCCTCCAAAGCACTTACAACCCCTCCCAGCTTGATATCATCAACAAACTTTATAAGTGTACTCTTTATGACATCATCAAAATCATTGATGAAAATATTGAACAGAGCCTCTGCAAACCACAGTGACCAGCTAAAGAGGCAGTGTGTATTTTTGCCAAAATTTTTGCAAAGTCCTAGCCAGGACATGTCAGTTACATTCCTGTGAATTTCTTGTACATTCTTTCTCAAGCCAATTAAATCTGGGTTCAACCCAAAGTTTCCTCAATGAACAAATGAGATCAATATTAACTTCCTACCTCACAAGGGTATTGTGGGGTTTACTACATTGATATTTGTGAAGTGTTTTCAGAAGCTCAAATAGAAAGTGTTGTCGAAGTCCAAAATAAATTACATAAAGAAGAGTCAGACTTCCACCTTATAGAGACTGATATCTTTCTCGCCACAGCATGTTAAGCACTAAATCAGGAAATGGGAAGGATTTTGCAAAGAAAATTGCACTTTCCTGAGACTGGATTAAAATCTAGTTATGTCACTGACACCAGTTTAATATTCCAAATAACTGAAGACTGTGTGTAGAGACCTCTTAATTCTGCTTCTATGCATTAACCCAGCCACACTAGATGAGCATCAAGCCTATGTGACATTTTGAGTAAGTCTAAACCACAACTTAAACCCAGGATTCAGTTAAACGCAGGCTCAACACTAACCTCTCTTCTGTCTACACACAAAACCATGATAACTAAGGGCTTCGACCCAAGGTCCCAGGACCCCACAGGGGTAGTGAGCAGAACTTGAGTCAAGCTGGACCCATGATTTAAGTCCTACTGCTCTGCAGTATATGTGCAGCCCCAGTGGACTTATACACTGGAAGACAGCCAAAAGGATCCCACCATTCTATGTGCCAACTTCCTCTGACCTCTGGACAACCATGTTTGGTGAACAGTCAAGTCTTTCCACACTGAACCATGAACCAAGGGCTAGAGCAGACACATTTTCAGGGGATGCTAGAGTCTGGGATATAGTTGATTGGATTTGAATCCGCATACTACAATGTGGACACTGGAGCCCAGCATTCAGACCTGGATTAGAAAATTCTTAATACAGTGAAGAGACTCAAGACCTGGGTTCTCTAAATCTTAGGCTTACATAACAGTGGACATAGTCACAGAGTTTTATCACTGATTTCACTCAGTAGAGCCTCAATCTGTAATTTTCAGCTTCACAGTTCTTTCCATCACTCCACATTAGAAATCAAAAAGGCCTTTATTCTCTCTTGCACCCAACATTACAGTCAGGAAAACAGACTCACAATTAATTATAAACAGTTTTCTTTTATAACTTTGTGGTTACTGTGCATCTGATCTGTATTTAAACTTAAAGTAATAAAACAGCAAAACCATAAGAGTTTTATTTATCTACAAATGGATATTTGAAGAGCTTGGATTTTCCCCCATGAACATTACTAGAGTGGAATTCTGCATTGCAACAAATTTCTCATATAGAGATCCCCTTGTAACACTGCACCATGACAAAGAAAGCTTTTAATCTGAGATGGGAGGAGGAGGCAAACTTTGACAATCCAAATTGATGCAGCCAAAGAGTTAAATACTCAAATTTAATATAAAATAATTACATAGAGATACAAGCTAGTAAAAATAATTTTCAATTTCTTTAATTTCCTTAAGTTGGTTGCTGCAATCTTAACTCATCCCATTGTGTCCAGACACTACAGTCACATAGTAGTGTAAGATCACTGACTGGCCTGATATTCCTCCTATGTGCTGCAGTATCTGGACACATGGGTTGAGGTAAGTATGCTGTGACAACCTAACCTCATTATTTCATGACTTTTATTTTATGAAGTCTCAACTTTAACATTAATGTAATATGATTTTGACATTTAATTTCCTTTCTTTTATGGTAAGTCTAAACACAAAGAAAATGAAAAATTATTCCAACTAGTTATTACTGTTCACTTGTATACTAAAGCCTAAGCTGCTAGCATTTTGCTTAAACTCATTCTTAAAACAAAAACAACAACAACAAAACCAGGATTACAATGAAAATGCTTAAATACTACTATTCACTGAAGATTATTACCACCTATATTAGTATAACAGTATTATTCTCAGTAAAAGTAGGTGGCCAACATGCTTGATAAAATCTGCCCTGTCAATAAGAGATATAGAAATGGCTTCTATTCTTGCTTATCTTTTGATGAATTATATGAAATTTAGACACTAATCCCTGTTCAATTAAATACCAAGAATACATGGTTAAACCATTCTGTTAATTTACAGACACTAGTACAATTCTGCCAAGTGTCACTGGAATTTTTTAAGACAACTAGATGAATACTCAGGCCGTCTGTCAAAAATAGCTTGCTGTAAGCTCCACAGCATTTGTAAACAAGAATATTAACATGCACAGAAAGTAGGCCAAAGAGCTATGCTGGTTATTGAGTTAATTCTTTTTATGATGAATCCTAAGCATTTAGAATTCAGCATCAGAAGTACTGCAGTCATAATAAATTACTGATGATAGTATTGAGTGATTTTCTGGCACCTTCCAGAAGAATTAGCAAATTAAGTCTCACTATGTATTCCCTTATCCTATAAGGAACTACTGCCTCTATTTTACAGATCAAGAAACAGAGTGACTTGCCCAAGATAAAACAGGAACTCTCTAACACAGCCAAGTGCAGAGATCACAACTCCTGGCTTCCAATCCTTCCTCCTGAAGTAAGGTGATATTTTGTCAAGCAGTTGCTTGGTCACCTTCTTTTTGATTTGGCAACTAAAATACCCCAGTTGAATCCGAGTTCATCCAAAGCCTGAGAAAATATTTCATGCTGAGGAAATAATTCATAAACAATACCTTAAAAGGAAAAATGCAACTTTTTCCTTCTCATTTCAACATCCTGAGAAACCGTTAAGTTACAAAATGTTCCTCTATGATTAGACTGTGACCTTTTTTTAAGTTTGTAATTACAATTGGCCTTAATACTAGAGGCAGTCTTTTTACTATAAAGTGATGTCATTTATGACACTGGCAATCTCCCATCCCTGTCACAGCACTTTCATACTGCCAGCATTACAAATTAGCTTTCTGGCAGAGACCTCATATGTCAAATTTCAGTCTAGAGAAGATTTTTCCATCTGAATTATATAATTTGGAAAATAGCTATAATGAAAATGTTGATACATTCTTAACTATAGTGTATCAATAAGAAATTACCCAGATGGTAGTCTTTTCTGATCTCAATATACTATGTTAAATCATTTACAACCCAAGTGATCTTGCTATACATAAAGAGTTTACGGTACAGTACTTTTGAAAATGTTAAAGTACCTAATCTGAAAGATGGCTTGAAAAAAAATTAAGGAAGGACAGACAAGCAAGTCATTTTGACTTCTGTGTGTCTAGTTTGCCAAATCAGAGTAAGGGATTGGGTGACAAATTCAAGCAGATAAAAAAAAAAATCTCACAAGAAGTATAATAATCTTAATTAGAGACCACGTTATATTTTCATTCAGAAAAATTTCAGATATTTGAAAGTGCAAACATTCTGAACATATAACAGAAATGACAAAAGCAATGAAAGTCCTGTGGCACTTAAAGATGAACAAATTTCTTCATACAAGCTTTCATGAGCGGCAACCCACCTCTGCCCTCTGGCACATATAACAGAAATGGGCTTTCTTCTCCTTAACATACACAAAGAACAACAGAGATGTTAGTGAAGAAGACGTTACTTACCGGTAACCGGTGTTCTTCGAGACGTGTGCTCCTGGCCATTCCTTAGTAGGTGGCTGTAGCGCCCCCTGGAGTGGTGCCGCCGCCACTGCCTATATAGCCACCAGCCGACCCGTCCCTCCTCAGTTCCTTCTACCCAATGGCTGAGGGGAGGTGGGAGGGATTGGAATGGCCAGGAGCACACGTCTCGAAGAACACCGGTTACCGGTAAGTAACAACCTCCTCCTCCTCCTCCTCCTCCTCCTCCTCCTCCTTCGAGTGCTGCTCCTGGCCATTCCTTAGTAGGTGAATATCTAGCCTTACCTTGGAGGTGGGAGACATCACAGAGAGACCGACTGCAGCACTGCTCTGCCCACTGCCGCGTCCTGCTGCGCTTGCTGGGTGATGGCATAATGCTGCGCGAAAGTATGCGGGATGGACCACGTTGCCGCCTTGCATATATCGATAGTCGGGACACCGGCGAGGAACGCTGCGGAAGCCGCCTGGGCCCTAGTTGAATGAGCCGTTACCTTTGGCAGGTGCTTACCCCCCAGCTTGTAGCACTCTTTGATGCAGGCTGAAATCCAGGAGGCTATCCTTTGAGTAGACACCGGTTGGCCTTTTTTATTGTCCGCTACCGCCACAAAAAGCTGGGGGGTCTTGCAGAACAGCTTTGTCCGTTCTACATAGAAGGCTAGCGCTCTGCGCACATCCAGGGAGTGGAGACGCCTCTCCTCCTCCGATGCATGGGGCTTCGGGTAGAAGACAGGCAGGGAAATGTCCTGGTTCACGTGAAAGTGTGACACCACTTTAGGCCTGAAGGATGGATGTGGGCGTAGCTGCACCTTATCCTTAAAAAACTGGGTATACGGTGGATCCACCACCAACGCTCGCAGCTCGGACACCCTCCGGGCTGACGTGATAGCCACCAAAAACGCGACCTTCCACGACATGTACAGGAGGGAGCAAGTCACCAGTGGCTCAAAGGGGGGTCTAGTAAGTCTTACCAGTACCGCATTTAGGTCCCACTGGACTGTGGGTGCTTTTATAGTCGGGTATAGCTTGGAAAGCCCCACCAGGAACCTTTTCACCATAGGCACCGTGAACAGCGAGCTACCCCCAGGACCACGGCGAAACGCTGCAATCGCCGCCAGGTGGACCTTCAGGGACGATAATGCTAGTCCACTGGACTTCAAATGCCATAAATAGTCTAGTAAGCGGTGAATCGAGACCGACTCTGGTTCCTCCCCATTGGCCGAGGCCCACCGCACAAACCTGAGCCACTTAGCGGCATATGTAGTTCTCGTGGCAGGTCTCCTACTACCACACAGCACGGCTCGTACCGGGGAGGAGCACATCTGTTCGTTGTCCGTTAGCCATGAAGGCACCACGCGTGGAGGTGTAGGGCCTCCAGGTTGGGGTGGAGAAGTCTCCCGCTGTCCTGGGACAATAAGTCTGGTCTGAGTGGCAACCGGATCGGCCTGCATCTGGACCACCACATCAGGGTCGAAAACCAGTGCTGCCTGGGCCATGCGGGAGCGACCAAGGTGACCTGCACTTTGTCCATCTTTATCTTCCACAGCACCCTGGCCACTAACGGTGTCGGAGGGAACGCGTACAGGAGACCTCTCTCTCCCCAGTGGATCTCGAAAGCATCCGCCCCCGAACCAGGGCTGCGTCCCCGGAAAGAGCAGAAGCTCCGGCACTTTGTGTTGACCATGGAGGCGAAGAGATCTAGACGGGGATAACCCCACCTCCGGAAGATTGATTCCGCCACCTCCGGGTGAAGAGACCACTCGTGGGCCATGAACTTCCGGCTGAGGCTGTCTGCTAAGCAGTTCTGGAGCCCGGGGATATACGACGCCACTGGCTGGATCTTGTGGCGAATACAAAACTCCCAGAGCCTCATGGCCTCCTGACAAAGGAGACGCGAGTGTGTGCCACCTTGCTTGTTGATGTAATACATTGCGGTGGTGTTGTCGGTATAACCGACACCGTCCGGCCCCGGAGGTGTTCTCGAAATACTTCGCATGCGAGCCGGACTGCCCTGAGCTCCTTTATGCTGATGTGTAGTGCGGAGTCCGCGACCCCCCACAGGCCCTGAGTTCTGAGGGCGCCGAGATGCGCGCCCCAGCCAATATCCGATGCATCCGTTGTCAAATGCAGTGAGGGCTGAGGAAGACTGAACGGAACCCCTGAGCATAAATTGGCTTTGCAGGACCACCAATGCAGGGTCCCCAGCACCAATGCCTGCACAGTGAGCATAGCGTCCAAACTGTCCCGCACCGGGCGGAACACTGTCGCTAACCACAGTTGGAGTGGTCTCATCCGTAAACGGGCGAAAGGGACTACAAAAGTGCAAGCCGCCATGAGACCCAGTAAGCGAAGGCATTCTCACGCTGATACCCTGGGAAACCTCACCAGAGCATCCACCGCCTGTCTGATAGTCTGAAACCGGTTGGTCGGGAGGCTCGCCCTTACAGACGTGGAATCGAGGACCGCTCCTATAAACTCTATTCGCTGTGCGGGAACCAACGTCGGCTTTTGGACATTTTTCAACAGACCTAAGCGATCGAAGACGTATTGAGTCAGGTTTATGTGGAAGAGCACCTCTCGCCGTGACTTCCCCACGATCAGCCAGTCATCCAGATATGGAAACAGGGTGACTCCTTGCTTCTTGAGATGTGCCGCCACCACTGCCAGACACTTTGTGAATACCCGCGGAGCTGCGGAAAGGCCGAACGGGAGCACGGCGAACTGCAGGTGCGCCCGCCCCACAATGAAGCGCAGGAACCTCCTGTGCCACGGATGTATTGCAATATGAAAGTACGCGTCCTGCAAATCGAGGGCGGCGTACCAATCGCCCGGATCCAGAGAGGGAACAATTGACGAGAGGAACACCATCCGGAACCGAATCTTGCGAAGGAACCGGTTGAGCCGCCTCAGATCTAAAATCGGCCGCAGGCCCCCTTTTGCCTTGGGAACAAGGAAGTATCGGGAATAAAAACCTTTGCCCCTGCAGCACGGCGGCACTTCCTCGACTGCCCCTTTTTGAAGTAAAACCTGCACCTCCTCCCATAGTGCGTGCTGGTGGGCCTGGTCCCGCAGGGCACCACGCAGCATAGGAGGGGCCGGCGGGGGTAACGAAGAAAATTGGAGGGAATAGCCCTCCTGAACCGTCCTGAGAACCCAGCGGTCTTTTGTGATCTTGCGCCAACGTGGCGCGTAAGGGGACAGTCTGTTGCTGAATATGGAAGTCTCTGGATCTTTGGCCCTTGATAAGCCGCCCTCGAGTTGACCCTCAAAAGGTCTTTTTCCCGCCCACTGGCGGGCGCGAGGATCCTTGCCCGCTGGGGTGGCGTCCAGCCGGCCGACTGGGCCCTTTGCCTATCATCGTCCTGGCGGCGGAAGTAGGGTCGCGGGGGGGGGGCCTGGGGCCCCCCGGCTTGAACTGCTTCCTTTGGCTCGCCGGAGTGTGGAGACCCAAGGACTTAACCAGCGCCCTTGAATCTTTTAACGTCTGCAGACGGGCGTCTGTCTGTTGCGAAAACAGTTCAGGTCCTTCAAAAGGTAAGTCCTGAATCGTGGTCTGGACCTTTAAGGGCAGCCCCGACGCCTGCAGCCATGAGCTACGCCGCATTGTCACCCCTGTGGCCATGGAGCGAGCCACAGCGTCAGCTGCGTCTAAGGCGGATTGTAGCAGGGCCTTAGACACGACTTTACCTTCTTGGATAGATGCCGATAAAGCCGCTCTGGAGTCCTGCTCCATAGAGTCACTGAAACGCTCCATAGCCGACCAAGCGTTAAAGATGTAACGGCTGAGAATAGCCTGCTGGTTTGCTATTCTCAGCTGCAACCCCCCTGTAGAATAGACCTTACGGCCAAACAGGTCCAATCTTTTATAGTCCTTAGACTTAGGGGTTGACCCCGGGCGACCTTGTCTCTCACGCTCATTTGCCGCCGCAACAACTAAAGAGCTGGGAGTGGGGTGTGAATAAAAATGTTCATAACCCTTAGAGGGCACGAAGTACTTTCGTTCGGCGCGCTTGGCCGTAGGGGGGGATCGAAGCCGGAGTGTGCCACAGCGCCTTAGTCATGTTATGCACAGTCTTGATAAAGGGCAGGGCCACACGGCCCGGGGCCTCTGGGAGCAAAATGTCCACCATAGGGTCCGCGTCCTCCGTAATCTCCTCGGCCTGCATATTCAGCCCGCTAGCTACCCGACGAAGCAGCTCCTGATGAGCCCTAGCATCATCCGGGATCACCAGCGGCTTGGCTCCCGCCACCGCCTCATCAGGGGGCGAAGAAGAAGATTCTTCAAGATCTGGATCCTTAAACGGAGCTCCAGATGCCACACTATGGTCTCCAGTGGCCAGGCTCTCCCTATCCGGCTCGTCCCGCAAGGACTCCACCTCTGACACCTCCCCGGTACCGAGGGGGGGGGGGCGCCGAGCGCGGCCGATGGAGGATGTCTAGTCTGCGAACTGGGAAAGGGGGGTCCTGAGCTTACGCCCGGTCCCTGGACGGCCCAAGGGGTCCAAAAAGGCCACTGCCAACCTGACCACTGAGGGTGGAAGGGCGGTACCACCGGTGCCGACTGGGGTTGCGACGTCAAGGTCTTCTGAGGTCGACGCGGTACCGACTCCTCCGCCGAACTCGACGAAGAGCCAGAATGAGGGGACCACGGCGGTGCCGTTGACGACTGCACCGGAGAGCGGCGCCGGCCCTCGTCGCTACGGTCACGGTGCCGACGAGGTGACTCACGGTGCCGATGAGACACCGGGGAGCGGAACCGGGGAGCCCCAGCAGCTGCTACGATGGTTGGCGGTACCGGAGAGCGGTGCCGATGCTCACAAAGCGGCACCGGGCTTCGACCCCGGCCTGCTACAAGGGGGGGTCGGTTTCCCCCGGGATGGTGCCGAGCGCGGTACCGGTGTCGCCGCGGGAGCCGGTGGCGCCGACTGCACCGAGAGCTCCTGCGCGGTTGCAAAGGCCTCCGGCGTTGTGGGCAGGATCAAGTCCTCCTCTAAAATGTCCCGTGTAGGCGAGGAGGTCGAGCCCGGACTAAACTGCGCCTCCGAAGGGTCGCGTATCGAAGCCGGGGACACGGAGATAGGCCGGCCGACATGGCTCTGGCTGTCTCCCTGCTGCACCGCCGCTCGGTGTGGCGATCGCCCCCTACCAAGCCGCTTCTTCTTTGCCGGTACCGGGGAAGAGGAGCGGAGCCGGGGCTCCTTCAAAGTCCTGGGGCGAGCCGGCTTCGGTGCCGCAGACGGTACCGAGGAAGCCGGTGCACTCCACACCGACGGTGCCGTGCTGGACCCCGAATCACCGGGGGCCGGGCGAAGAGCCTCCTCCATGAGGTGCAGCTTAAGGCGCTGAACCCTGTCCTTTTGAGTCCTTGGCTTGAAGCTCCGACAGATTTTACACCTCTCGGTGAGGTGAGCTTCGCCCAAGCACAGAAGACAGGCGCTGTGCGGGTCGTCAACGGGCATGGGCTTTTTGCAACGCTCACAGGTTTTAAAGCCCGGCATAGCCCGACCCCAGGCCCGGGACGGGCTCGAACTACTAACTAACTTACACTATATAATCTAACAACTAACTAACCACTAACTGATTCGGGTACTCCAAAGCACAAAAACGGCCACGTGCAGCACTGCACGGAGCCAGGGAATGTTCCAGCGACCGACAGGGCGGTAAGAAGGAACTGAGGAGGGACGGGTGGGCTGGTGGCTATATAGGCAATGGCGGCGGTGCCACTCCAGGGGGCGCTACAGCCGACCCTACGGGTACTCTAGGGGAAAGTTTCCGGCGTGCCGTGCACGAGGCGTGCAGACACCTACTAAGGAATGGCCAGGAGCAGCACTCGAAGAAGAAAGATAGTATATTAGGGTTCATTATCCATTATGTTAAAAAAGAAAAAAAGAAGCAGGTCTAACTCTCTCATGGTTTCGCTAGAGATTTTATGAGAAACACAGCTGATGCTTTTTTCACTAACATGCTTCGCTATAATATGGAAAACAACTTACCTTCCACTCAGAGATGAAAAGAAAGGCACTACATGTATCCCCAAAGGGCCACCTTCCCCAGAAATCTCTACTGTTCTTGTCATATCACTATGTAAGAGGGAACAAAAACACACATGAAGTTATAGTACAGAATACATGAGAAATATACACATTAAAACAGACCAAGGCAGGCAAGGGAATTTAAGTGAAGGGCTCAATAATATACATAACAGATGTTGCGAGTGGAAATGGCTGATATAACATCTTTGACTTTGTAGATGAGAATTATATGTTTTGAATGAGAAAAGAAGGCATCACATTAGTAGTTACTTACCTAAGGGCTTGTGGGGAAATTGATTGAAGCTGCTATTTGCAGAATGAGTATATGAACTCTCTATTTTGGAATAAAAGTTGTTTTACTGCAGAATAATTTTTGTTCCAAAATAAAAGTAACTTATTCCAGACTAGAATATCCACAAAAGTTTGACCAAAATATCTGTTTCAGCCAATTTCCCTGTGCAGATAAGCCCTAAATATGCACAGCATATGTTAATAGTATCAAACCAATGTGAAAAACAGTTAAACTAATTATAACAAAGTAGTCCCTACACTGTGCCATCATTGACATGCGGGCAACCCCACACTGACTTAGAAATGCAGAATAAGTGCATCTGAAGATACTCACTCATATGGGAAATATTTCCTTCCTAAACATTTTTCAGATCTTCTCTGATAGTTCAAACACTGGAATATAGTTTCTCCCTGCAAACTGCTGGAGACCACACTAACAATTTATTTGGTTTGTATTTTGCTGCTTGCTGACTGAGAGTCACACATGAGACCCTCCTAAAAAATGCCTTGAAACACACAGCTTCTTGGTAGTTTAAACTATATATCACAATACACTAATAGAAAAAAAGATGGCATTTAGACTGACACAAAATCTCAAGGGAAAATAATCACGTAGGAAAAATATCCCACCTCTCTTTGCCAATCTGATTTCCAATTCCCTATGTCATCTAGAGTAGTGGTTCTCAACCACTGTGTCAGGACACATCACTGTGTCACCACACAGAGGTAAGCATGCCACAGAGAGCCAGAGAAAGGACTGGATTTGGCCTGGGAGAAGTGGGCTGGTGTGTCCTGTAGGGTCATGATACTCCACCAGCTATGTCACAACCTGCAAAAGGTTGAAAACCACTGATCTAAAGAGCTGGGACTTCCAAAGACAGTGTTGGAAAAAAAGAGTGTTGAAGAGAACAGAAGGGAAGGTTCACGTCTGATAGATGTTTCTTCAGTTTTAGACAGACCCAAATTTAATCAGATTACAAGAAGTTACTTTAACCAATGTCTGCATGTTAATCCAGCATTTACAGAAAACATAAAGCTATGACCAGTCCACGCAGGTGGCAACATTTGGCAGCAGTTGACAGGAGTTACTCAAACACCACAGAGTACCCTGCGTAACTCCCATCGACTTCATAATTTCCATTTAGCACAGCATCTTTGCTGTGCTGACAGAAAATGTGCTCCCATTGATACATCACTATGCCAGTTGAAGTGGTGGTTTTATTAAGTAAATTTCTGGATCGTGTGAGTGTCTTAACTGACAGTGGCAACTTGGCTGCCCTCAGTATAGGCATGTGGACACTTCACATATTGTCAAGAGTTAGTCATTCACCTTCTTTGCCCAAGAAAAGTACCCTGATTGCAAATGAGCTTTGAAAGATTTTGGCATTTATTTTAATAAACCTATTTATAGTTTAAAATAGAGTCAAGGCCAATGAAGACATACAAGTTCATCATTAAATCTAACATAAAAACAAATCTATTCAAAGACATGGAGTTTTTTAAAACTGTAGATGGACAACTTGTATATTAACGTCCCTGTTCCGCAAATAGCTGAGCATGTGCTTAATAGTTACATGCATGCTAAGCATTTGCAGAATTCAGATCTAAAACAGGAAGAGCACATTTCATAGATATACACACAAGAAAAAATAAATACTTTCAAACCTTATTTTTTTTAAATGATCACTAGTCCCCGTCTAAACCAATTTTTTACTTCCAGATTAATATTTTACTTGAGAAAGGGAGGGAGAGTTGAAAATGAGATGATATTATCCTTTAGAACCATTAGGATCAAGTTATGCTTTTAGTAAGACTTGCAAAAACTCCACTGTGCTAGAGCACAAAACAGTTCTTTCTCAGTTTAAAAATCCCAAAAGACATTCAAGACGTTTGTAATTAAACTGCCAACATTTTCCCTATATAAATCTGCTTTCTGCACCCATAGTCTGGAATAGACAGTTGTCACCTTAGTCTGTCCCTCCCTTAGAACACATGAATTCCAAAGATGTACTCTTCCATACATCCAGTCAGCCTACATGGGATAAAGGGGACATTCAGGTACTTTAAAAACAGGTGTTTACAGCCTACAGATGAAGGCCCTGAGCTGAAAAGGTATCAAAATTTTGTCACCAAGCAGTGTAGAAGCTAACATTGAGAAGGGTGGGGGGGGAGATACAGTGGATTTATTTCCATCCCTACAAGTTGAGTCATGTCACATACGTAACCTGAGGAAAGATAGGGCAGCAGTAGACAGATAATTTTGCTGAAGTTGCTTTTAGAGCTTATGCTCACTTGAATGAGCCCCAAATTTCAGGCCTCAGAAATTAATGAATTCCACAGGCACAGTTAGTACAGTAGACTGTGTGGTTCACAGCAGTTACAAACTTTGCTGACAGTGTGCTCACATGCCTTATAAATTCTTGACAGCTAAAGTTTAAAAATTCAGGGGCTGGGAGAGAAGAGGTGGTGAAGTTTTCTAACAGCCAAGAACCCAAGAGTATGACCCACAGGAGCAGTTCTTTATAGACTCTGCATCACTGAGTGTATGTAGATGCGTGAAGGCTCTGAAAATGGGTAAATGAGCATTACTACCTCAGTGGAGCCTGGGGAATGCACTCCCACAAAACATTTGATGTTTGACTCGTTTGTCTCAACTGTATTTTAAACCCACATTCCATATCTGGAGCATTGTGGCACATTTATATAATTGAAAGAACAGGTTTAGCCCAGTAAGCCAGAACAGCCAAACACCAAGTCTCCCTACCAGCTACAAATGGGAATTTGGAAGTAGTTGGTCTCTACACCAGTGGCTGTCAAACTTAGGGTTGAGACTCCGTACTTGGTCACAGACCTTCAAGGACTGGGTTGCAGCATCCCTTGCTGCCACTGCCAAAAGACTGGAGTACATTGCTCAAAGATGTAACTACTGGGTCGTGGCATGAATGATTTTTTTCAACTGGATCCCAATGAAAAGAGTTTGAAAATCACTGCCCTATGCAAATGATGCATGGAATATGAATTTGGAATATGTTGCCATCCTAAAGTTCCATAGCCCCAGTTAGTTCTATTACATCACAAAAGACTGTCCTTGTCAGACTTCAAACAATTTCTACACAAAAAAAGAACAGATTCAAAATAAACAAGCTCTTTCTAGACATGTATTTGAATCAAACTTGACACCCTTTCAAGCTTTGCCCCTAAGTACTATAATCATATTTAGGATAATTTAAGTATGTGCTTGTGTGTCCCTTAACTCCTACTGCACTAAATCTATTACAGTGGCCTATATTAAAAAGAGAATATCTGCCTGATATTACCGCACTGTGATAACCGAGACCACAGTCTGACATACCATTGACCAAAAGAGCTACTACTATTTGCTATTTAAATGCCTCATTGCCGTGTGCTTATTGATCTCTGCCAGATCCTTTACAGTTCATCATATTTGTCAGGATAGGTTTCCAAGCACATTCTTAAAAATGCTGATGAGTAGTGTTCTACAAAACAGCCTTTTAGTTATTCTGAAACATTAAAGTCAAAATTTTTCTTATTGTTCAGATGTCTTAAGTGTTTAAGCCTGATCCAGAGTTACTGTGCACCTACAGTGCTTCTGTAGCCAGTCACCTTAACTTTTTTCCCCCAAACTGCTGTATTAGGAATTGGTGCTTTGTGAAATTTAAAATGGGAAAATAAATCTGATGTGTTCTTAAGACAAAGTATTCTATACACACTTTCTGGAAAATGAGAGACAACTGCTCTGGAGTGCTTTGTGGGATTTGTTCAGAGACAGATGAGGAAGCCTGTTCTTTTTGACTTCCATAAATTTAATGCGAGGACCCATGACTTGATGGCAATTCCCTTTGGCCGGGAGAGACTACGTGCTGGGAAAGTACCTGCAAGCCTGCTCAGCTGGAAGAAGCTCCCCTCCAGACTGACGGCAGAAGAAAACCTGTCTCAACAACTGCATCTGAGATTGTATGTAACCCAACAGCAGCAACAAACTGAATAAATAAGATAAAGGTCAAATATCTACCGTGCTATTTACTCTTTCTTTTGACTCCATTACTGTTACAGCCCTGTCCAGGCTGTATGCCAAGTAACCCTTAGCACAGGCCCAACTTGATAAGGCTGCATTTCTTGGGTTGATAATTCTAAATTCCATTAAAAAATGAGGGTTATGAAACTGCTGCTTCTGGACAGCACTTGTTATAGAATTTGAACACTCCAGAGCAAATAGGAATGCTGAGTTGCAATCCTGAGCACACTCCATGGAGTCTACACTGACCATAGATTAAATGAGAGGGAAGAAAATGTTTACTCACAAATATATGGAGGTTAAATGTATTTCCTGAACTGTGCTCGCTTTCCATTGCTTGTTTTACAACACAAGCATATCCAGCCACATAAACTGCTGTTAGTATTCAGGAAAATAGCTATAAATGTAAAGCATCCACAAACACAGGCTGTGCTGTTACCTTTGTGAACACACACATGTGCATTTTCAAGGGGAAAACACGTTCTGAGCCCATTTCCTAACAGAAATTCCAGAAGCAGCATACATATTTTTATCCACATCAGGAACGTGCATGACTCTGACCCACTATTTTATTTACATCTTACAATAATATATTTGCATATGCTATTTCAATTTCTACACCCAACCTGGGACAGTTAAAAGCCGCCAGCTGGCACTCACTGAGTAGAAGAGTAAGCTTCCCCAGGACATCAGTCAGCATCTACTTCTAGCAGTATTCCAAGCAGAGGGCTCAACAGACTCAGGCAGAAGACACACTGATTTTCTTCTTATTATTATTTTATTTTATTTTTAACACCAGCTACGATCAGAATTGAACCAAAATGACCTAGGACCAGAGAGACCCTAGATGAAGATGCTAGATGGAGAAAATGATACAGAAAGTGATGGGAAAGATCTTAACAACAGTACAATATAGTGGAGAACACATTGTAATAAGATGAAGAATGCCACTGAACGTTCAGAGCACGTTGAGCGATGTGCAGCCAGAGAGGACCACTGACTCTCCTACAAGAGATAGCAATGCTCCAGTTACCCCACCCTGCAAATAAACTGCCACAAAAAAGGGAAAATAAAATAAAATAATTAAATGTGAAAAATTTAAGAAACCTCAAAAGAGCCCCCACCTGTGGAACTTGGCACCTTCCCTGCCTCATTTATGTAGCTAAAATGTATTTAGCAGAAACTGAATACCCTGACAATCAAAATCAAGGATCTTTCCACTAAAAACCCATTTTGTTTTGGTTTTGTTTTGTTAAATTCACATTAGATCAACTGCCTAAAACAGCACACAAGTCATACTGCTTGCAGGCACCAGGTTTTTACAAAATGTTTCACCTCTGCTTTCCAAACTGTCAAATGCAGCAAAACAAAGAAGAACATAGGCAAAGTGAACAGAGAAGCAAGGAAGGTGCTACAGATATGCTTTATTTATATATTCACTCGGTTTAAATCAAGTGGGTCAAGGATCTATGACCCTCGCCTCTACTGAACAGAAACTGAAGGCAAGAGGGAACAAGTGTAATTAAACATTTAATGATCTAGCCATGCGTGAAATATTCTCTGAATTCAAAATAATCCACCATTAATCAACTAAATATCTACCACCAAACAGATTAGCTTTAAATTTTGTTAAGAGGTTTATTTTTCAGTATTGAAAAACTTTTTTAAAAAGTAACATATCTGTTGCCACAGAGCAGTGGTTTTCAACCTTTTTTTTCTTGGGACTCAGTTGAAAAAAAAAATCATTTATGCTGGCAACCCAACAATTATATCTTTGAGCAATGCATTCCAGTCTTTTGGGAGCAGCAGCAGTGGGCACCGTGACCCAGTGCCTAACCATCTACCACCCAGTACTGGGTCCCAACCGGTGGTTTGAAAACCATTGTCATAGGACGGAATTTCAGGGCTGATGATAGATTCCTACTGACCTAGCACAGAGTACAGCGATCCTAGATTTAGTTTAAAACCCATCCATTCAAGCAGATCCAGTCAGGAAACAGGAAAGGTAGTTAGAGAAGAGACAGTTAATCCCCCCTGAACAAAAACTGAAGTTCTTTGAGATGTGTACTTGACTACTGGTGCTTCACTTCAGGTGTTGATGTGCTCTGGAGCGGTCAATTGGAGAGTTTTCAGCAGCTGCATCCACCCAGGTTGTGAGTACACAATGACTGTCTCATGGCAGTATTGGTGCTTTATCTACCATGCACAACCCATCCCCCTCAATTCATTCTCTACTGTAAACTGGTTCTTCAATTGAGTCTTTCTGCACTTATGGGTCAAGCTTAGGTGATGGTGGTTGTGATCTTAATTTATCATTGGGCGGCATTACAAGATGGCTGTATCGAGTCTGATGCGCATAGATCCCAGGGAGGCCACTGTATTTGTAACAGTGTTGGTGGACACATCAGTGGTTGTCCGAACCATTCTTGCATCAACTGATTGTACTAAAATCTCGGTTCTGTGTTCAGTGTTGACCCACATCTGATGGTGGAGGAGCAGTGCAGAGAAAAGGCACCTTCCTGCAGGTCGTGTTCCTCATCGCTTGAGAATGGTGCAGTTATGGGTGACAGCGGAAGCCCCAGTGCCATGTATTCCAGTGAAATGCTGGTATCAAATAATGGGAAGTGTGGTGCAGAGGATACTTCTGTCCTCTGCTTCTAGCCTTTGTTTTTGTTGGAGATGCTTTGGTACCATCAGTGCTGAAGCATCAGTTGGTACAGTAGGTGATGCCACTGTCTTTCACCCTGACTTGCTTGGTGTCATCTTGATCAGTGTGTTGGTGCTGTCAGTACTGATGGTTGGGGCAAGTGTGTCATTTTCCCCCACAGTTGATGATGCCATAGAGGCAGAGATGGAGCTGCATCTTGGCTCCATTGCTCTCCACTGGGGCTCAGCTGAGTCCCTGCTGCAGACAGTACGAGAAGTAGCCTTAGCATCAAAGGTGCTCAGTTGTGAGGTGGCAGGCACTGAGGACAGCAACCTGGCTGGAGGCTGCCTTTTTTTTTTTTTCCTTCTTCTTCTTCCTCTCCAAAGGTAGATATCTATCTGGTGAAGTTGGGCTTCTTTTCCTCCATTTTCTGAAGGACTGAGCCTTGTCTTTGTTGTGTTTCCTCGGGGACTCTCCTGGGGTTTTTTGTGCTGGGTCAGAGCTCAGTCTCAGAGATTTTTCCATTAGTATGAGCTCATGGTGGAGGTCTGTATCTTGCCTACCTCTGGCCTTTAAGTTCATGCAACAGATGCACTTTCTTTTTAAACGTGCCCTCCCCTGACAGACCTAACACAGAGAGAATGACCACCTGAGATGGGTCTTGCATCTCAACAGGAACAACTTATTTTAAAAGATGGAAGAACAAAGCCTTATTAAATACTTTCTCTGTTACAGAAGGCAAAATATCAAGAAAGAGAGGGGAAAAAAAGGAAAAAATATTTTTAAACAAAGTACGTACCATGTTACATTAAAACATATTTTGACTAAACTGCTACTGTTATAATTACATGTATACTAATTTAAACTAATTTTCTAGGTCTGCCAGCAACATAGCTGCAGAGCTCTGCTTTTGGCTGAGGACAGTTGAGAATGAAAGGAGGGGACCATGTCGCATGGATGACACCCCTACCACACATGCATAACCCAATTGAACACTGCTGCTGAAAATTCTGCAATTGACAATGTCAGGACATACCAAGATCTAAAGTGGAGCACTCACAGGGACATCATTCAAGGAAGAAATAAATTTTTTCTACATCAATATATTATTGTTCTTGTAGATTAATCCATTAAATTGTGAACTACATTCTAAGCAGAAAATATGGATTCGATTTTAATAAATGCTTATTTTATTATATTTTTATTGGAGCATTTATTACTGAATAATGCAATCTTTCCTTCCCCTTTGACCATTATTTTTCCACACCCTCTGAATAAACAAAACCTCTCCTGCTTTCCCTAGTAGCAAATCCAAAATAAAAATTACTTTCAAAAACTGCAAAAAATAGACCTACAATGAATTGCAACAAACTATACTCTTCATACTGTATGTTAAAAAATCCAATCCCCAGTCCAACCAATCAACCAGGAAAGCCAGGAAGGGTTTATGGTAGAATGCAAGTTCTCTTCCTGCAAGTTGCTGAACACCTTCAATTCTCCATCATTTATTCTCAGAACCCTGCAGGACAAGGTCTACAGGATTTCAAAGCACTTTTAAAGCCAAGGGCTTGGAGAACATACAAAACCTCTATTTCCCATTTAAGTTATCTTTATGAGATGCCGTGTTTAAATACCATTCAGTAAGTGAATAAGCATTCTTCCAACAGAATATTTTTCCTACCCCAAAGAAGAGTATAAAACAAGCTGTCTGATGCTTTTTACTTCAGCTGATAGTTATAAAATTATAAAATAATAAAGTATGAATAGATATTTTATGTATTAATTTTTACACCTGCATGTATTTTAAAAAAAAATCACAAAACAATTTTGCCACAGTTGGGGAAAACAAACTGACTGTGGTGGACAACATTCAACTTTTGGACACCAGTAGTTTTGGCAATTGGGTATATGGTTTGTTTTCAACATTATCTTTTCAAGATGCATCATTCTTATTTTACAGTAATGATTTAGAGTCTTAAAAATTTAAAAAGGACTGAAGAAAAACACTGAAAGTTACCCAATTAAAATTAGGCAATTAAAGGGAGGAGAAAAGATAATAGAGTTAGATATTAAAAGAAACAATATTTGTATATACAGGAAATAATTGTTCCAGAAATAGCATAGTAAAAGGAACTTATTTGGATCTTAATAAAAGACAAAACTGTTTTGCTAATTTCTGGCAAGAACTGTTATTATTACAAACATTGCTAATAATTTTAATATATTCAGAGAATCAAATCGACATATTAGTAAGCAGGGCCAGACTAAGCCACCCCGAGGCTGCCTATTCTTGCAAGCCCCCCCCCCCCCCCCACACACACACAGTATACTGGGGAGACACTTGAGACAGGGGGGTGGCGTGGACCAGCAGCTGTGGGGCTAGTGCCTGGCACAGGGCACAGATTGGGCTGGCCAGCACTGGGAGGAGGTCGTGGCCCCAGTCCACGGTACTCCCATCTCCAGGCTGGGTGGTTTGTCCCATCTGGTCTGGGATGCAGCAGAAGCATGCCAGCCAGCCCAATCCCTGGAGCAGAGCTGCAATCCACCAGCCTGCCCTGACCTCTGGGGCAGACCAGCTAGCCTGGGGCCAGGGCAGGAGTGCAGCAGACTGCAGTATCTGTCCCCAGAGCCCTGACACCCCCAGAACCAATTGGGCCCCACCTAGCACCCTCAGATCTGACTGGCACTGTGCCAGCTGGAGTGGGGCCAGGTTTTTGCAGGGCAGCATTGAGTTACGGCCCTCCATTAGCTCGGGGCTGCAACCCCTAAAGCCCCTGCATTGATCTGGAGCTATTAGTAATATTGATAGTTTATCTGCAGTTCCCATCTCACTGTTTTCTTTAGAAGCTGGTTGTTTAGAGAGCAAAGACTGTCAAATTTGTCTTGTTTCCTTTCTTTACAAAGGGGAAAGGTGCATGAAAACAAAAGCCTTAAAATTTAAGAACTAAAATTTGGTTCTGAGATTTTAAGAGATTGTATCCTACTAACTTCCACAGAAATAGCAAGGCACCTTTGTTTCTTCAGGATGAATTTTTTTGCCTTGGATTTTCTTTAAATTATCTTAAATCCAAGAAAATAGCCCTGGTATATAATTCCAAAATATGGGGAAAGGAGTTCCGGACTCATTTTAATATTTGGGAAAAATATACTGGCATGGATAAGTGCCAGGGACCAAGACCATGGCTAGGACCTGGGGCTCCAGCTGCATGCCAAATTGATGAGTACCAGGTGCTGAGGCCTGCCCTGACCCTCCCACCCCCAAAACATTCTTCCACACACACCCAGGGGGATGGGGGGAGGACAGAGCTTAGAGTTTGGGGGCCTCTGCTTTATCTTGGTGTTTGAAAGTCTTCACACTACAACCTGAAAGATGTGCAAGATCAAATGCAAACAAATAATTTAGCCTTTTTCAATAGGGAAAGTGAGAAGTGCAGAAGACTCCATGAACTAGACATCTCACCTGGCAAATTTAATTTACTAGGGAAACACCTCAGTACTACAAAAAGACAAGTGACTGATAGATGAAGATGCACACAATTATGAAGACTCCTTTACAGAGGCAAGGTCTTGGTTATCTTGATGAACAACAACAACATATTGTCAAATAACAAGCACTATATGAATCAGGAAAGAAGTTACAACAACAAAAACACACTGGTACAAGCTGAAGGACAACAATGATTACGAGTATGTCGTGAGCAGAGCTTGATTAATCCCTGTTACAAATTAATGGGATCAAGAGACATTAAAGAAACAAATGAGTACACAGATTTTGTGATGCATAATAATTACATCAGGTGAAACAGTTTGTAACAACCTTCAACTAAATTCCATAAAAAACATTGGCAACCAATCTGATAATGTTCAATACAAGCCTGATGAACGCTAATCAGCAAGCATATAGCTTGGAGACCTGGCAGGTGCATAGAAAGCTGGTGGGGGGAAAAAAAAAAACAACAAAAAAACAAACAAACACCCTCTAGATTTATTTTCACAACCTTATCTTTCTACAAATACACAAGAGTCAAAACATTTTAAAAGAAACTGGAAATGCCACACCATGCAGGTGATGACCAGGACCACAAATAAGGAGGCTAAACAAACAAAACAAATCAGACAGATGGTTGAAGCACATTGCCTTCCCCATTCTTCTTAAAGCAGGAGAGAGCCAGACACCAAGTGAATGAGAAAGACAGAGAAAGAAGAAGTAGTAGAAGAAAGAAAAAAGCAAGTTTCTGTACTGATAGGGGAAAAAGAAATTGCTGATGTGTCCAGGAAGGAAAGATGATTTAGTAGTTAGCTCTGTAACATGGGACTTGTGAGGCATGGGTTCAATTCCCTACTTGGCACAGACTTCCTGCCTCAGTTCCCCAGCTGTACAATGGGGATAATGGAACTTCTCTACTTCACACAGGACTTGTGAGGATAACACATTAAAGACTGTGAGGGGCTCGGAGACTACAGTAATAGGGACCATGTAAGTACAATACATAAATTAAGTAAGAAATCCTTGTGATAGTGCTGATTACAATTTGCTCAGTTCCAAAATATCAAAAATTACCAGTCAGACACTCAAAAATGGTGACACACTTGAGGCCATCTTGCTAGCTTCAGTCCCATTGACAGTAATAGGAGATGGTGGCCATTTTGAGCAGCTTTTCATCATGTTTTCATGAGACAAGTTAAAAAAAATCCACAAAATTGCTACACAGCATTAAGTAAAATCACAAGTTGACAATGATGTGATTAGAAAAGAGATATCAAAACAAAGACTGCTCAAAAAAGAGGACATATATTCCATGAAGAGGCTGCCATCTAGAGGGATCCTAAAAAGAGCGTGAAAGTGTGGTTAAATTTCCCTGCAGCATCCTGTGTCTTCTACATACCTATATGTCTACTCTGTAGGAAGGAAAGGGATGGGGAATCTTTATTTAGTATTGCAGTACCGTAAAACGTACGTGCTACAGAAGATGTATGAAACAAACATGGAGAAAAATAAGGTTACTTCTTCCAGTAGTTTATGAGCCAACTCTGCTGAAGTATGAAACACAAGATAACAGTTTAGTCACAAGTTTGAGACAATTTCAGAAAGAATTGGTGTAATAAGCTTACATGGAAGAAATGAATTTTTAAAAGGTACTTACAAGTAAAAAATGGAAGGTGCTTGGTACACAGAAATAGTAGATGATTCCAAACAGAAGCAGTATGGAGGAAGGCAAAGATTAAGTAAAATGGCACAAGTCACAAAGAGAAGAAAAAAATGGAAGCAAAGATTAACATGAGGATAGAGTTTTTCACAAACTGCTTATGGCTTTTAGTTCATACAGTTATGACAACTGACTAGAAAATTCAAAATTATAGTACTGGATCATTTGCCTTCACCAAAATTGAGTAATTAGAGTGATTGTAATTTAACTGTAATGATTAGTTTTCCAAATTATGCCTTTGACTTACAGTTATGCAATATACAATCATAACTAGGAGTCTGGTAGCACTTTTAAAGAATGACAAAATTTATTTATAACATGATCTTTCGTGGGAGAAAATGTCACTGTCAGACGCTTGAAGATGAAGAATTTACAGAAATTCTTTGAATTCTCCATTCTCAAGTGTCTGACAAAGTGCAATTTTCTCCCACAAAAGTTCATGTGATAAATCAGTTTTGCCAGTCTTTAAAAGTGCCACAGAACTCCTTGTTTGTTTTGAAGGAGACATAAGAGTTACTCATCTGATTGTCCCACAGGAACAGGGCTCACAAAAGGCAACTGTGCAAATCTGCATATCCTGTACAATGAAACATTCTGACTATACATCATTTTACAGGTTATAGAACTGTATCTAGAAATATAATACAAGTATAAAAATGAACTGAAAAAATAAGCTTAATAAAAATAGAGGAGGCATTTTAACCAAGAACATTGGCTACTTTTTGTGGGACAACATGGATCAGAGGAGGGCTTAGTCATTTAAATACATACAAAACATAAGAACTCCAGTTATTTTAGGCTTTAAGCAGCTTATGAAATTGATTAAAAAGCAAAATACAAACACACACAAGAGTAGCATACTCCTTCAGTCCACCATATCCCACAATGAGTCAGCAAACACAAGTCAGTCAAACATTCGTCATCCAAATAAATGATAAGTACTTTCATGTATGTTAGTAAGCATGTGAGTGGAGTGAATTATCAGGGAGGGAAAGGAAAAAAGGAAAGAGACATGATAATGAGCACATGTACTCAAACCAAAAAGGTAACAGTCTTCCTGTCTTGCAAGCTGGCAAACATTCATAAATCAATATTAACCAGAAGATGCTCATACCTGAAGCTAAACTTGGCTTTCTGAGATGTCAGCTGTTCAGCGTGCCCAGTGAGATCCATTTCTCCATCTTCAGAAGATAACTGCATTACACCCTATTGAGAGATTCACATTTTGAAACAACATATTTTGTGTGTTTTAAACAATAGCTGCATTGTATCCGAGTCTCCACTTGAAACAGAAAAAAAGAACAAACAGAAGTATTTCAGCATTCCAATTGGTTGTGGACATGAGAGCGTTTCTATTCGGTACACAGAATATGAGATATTCTGCTATTTCAGTGAGCACTTGGTATCTGAGGTGTTTTCTTACTGAACAGAGAGCTTCGTGCTTACAGTGACCCTCTGGTTTTATACTCTGGTAAGCCCAGAACCATTACCTGCTTTCAGAAAGAACCTTTTCAGAACTCAAATGTTAACATGCACTATAGTAATCAACATCACATGACTTATATAGTACTTAAGGCCTATATTACATAGCCATATCTCCCCTGCCCAAACTTATTTGGCTTGTTGAGGGTTTTGCTGAGGCACCTCCCCTTTCATCAGTGGTTCTCCCTCAGTTCCTCATCCTTCCATTAGTGGCCCATTCCCTAACAAAGTTTTCTGAGTCCACTGGTGACTCAGATATATTCAGTGCCTGCTAGTTCAGAATGGAAGGAGCAGAGAGGATAAAAGCTGATTCTGCTGAACTCCAGTTCACTTGACCTTCTGGCCCCATAAGTCTAGATCTCCTCCACCTTCATGAGTCAGCCAGAGGCACAGCATTTTCATATGGCCCAGTAGCTCTCTCCAAGTTCAACAGACAGTGCAGAAGCTGCAGACTAGGGCTTCCATGCTCAGAAAGCCGCAAGGGAAGGCAAAAACACTTTCCCAACGCCTTTTGTCAGCGTATGAGGTGGCACGGTGGAAGGGGAAATGGCTGCGTAGAATCACCTAAATTCTGCAAGAAATAAAGTACTTAAATTTTTCTGGAGCATTTGAGCTCCACAGAAGTGTAGTATAGGTACCCTCTTATGCAGAGCAGGCCAGAAACTGCCTTCTTCAGATCAAGAGCCACCTCCTCAGCCCATGATGGGCCGGATGGGTTTAAGGAAACCCAATTGTTTTCCTCTTCTTCAGTATCTTCTTTGGCAATACAGAGGTACTATAGTAAGGAGAATACTTGTATGGTAAAGAACAGTGTTTTGCAACAATTTCACAGAAAAGGAAATCACACATTTGACCAGACACAAAATATATTGCACACAGGGACCTGACATTAGCACCAAAGCACTTTGGAAACTATTATTTAACTTTCTGTTCCAGAACCTCATGTTCTTTGTGTTTGCCTTTTTCCTTATTGGGAGAAGGGAAGAGGTATCAAAGAGATAAGACCACTGTCAGCTTGTGATGTATTAGCTTTAATGTACTGTACTTCACTGTGACCCTCATGGCAATAATGTAAACAGAGCAAAATCCATAACAAAGATCTTCTCTGGAGAGGTCACTTCTGCCAACTCTGTAACAGGAACATAGCTGGAAGATATAAATCTTCAGATGTCGACACACAAAGAGAATTCAATTCATTGTTTGATCTTAACCAGATAAAAACTAAAGTTAATCTTTTTCTTCCCCCCAATAGGCACACATTTTTCCAGCATATATTCTTACTGTTACTAAATTGTCTTAAGATAACCAGAAAGGCAAGGTTGTATACAAAATCTAAAAACAATACCAGCTTGATTGGTTATTCTGTTTTTCAATAACAAAGGCATGTGGCCTAAGGAAAAAATATATAACAACTTTCCAATACTCAGAAATACAATTTTGTAAGAATGATGTTGTTGGGATCAGCATATATGGTATCTCCATGATTACTATGATGAGTTGTCTAGTTTACGAGTAACGAGGGAAAAACAGATGGATTCTTCTAACATCTAGTCTTGCAAACTAAGCTTGGAATCTGTAAATCAAGCTGGGTTTTTTTTTTCTTGATCACAAAAAAATATTCTGTAACTGGAATTTAACACATCATCAATAGAATTATTACCAAATCTGAAAAGAAGTGAACCTCACTCTGACTCGGGACACTAGAACTCATACAACTAGCAAGAACAAAAGCAAAATTTTTTGCCATTAAAATAAGCAGATAAGACTGAGTACACAGAAGAAGCAAACGTATAGTTGTTTTGCAGACATTTTCATAGTGCTACCACATTTCAAGGGACAATTTGTTAACCTGTAAGAGTTCCCTACTCTGCATTTTTTCATAAATCAACAATGGAATCTCAAAAAATGATAAGTGATGTAAATTGGACACATAGGCCACATCTAAATCTATTTATTTAGTTTTGACTTGCAAGTCCAAACTAGATCAGTCCGAGTTTAGTCCAAACTAGCCTCGGGGTAGTTCGAACTAACCACGGCCTTTTAGTTAGAACTAGCCATGCAGCCGAGTTTGAACTAACTTTTAGTTCAAACTAAAAAGCACGTCTAGTTCAAACTAAAAAGTTAGAACTAAGTGGTTAGTTTGAACTAGCATGACTACATTGTGCTAGTTCGAACTAAAATTCAAACTAAGCACTTAGTTCACACTTACTGTTCAAGCTAAGCTTTGCCTAGTTCAAACTAAAAAAGCTAGTGCATACCTGGTCCAAATTCGACCAGACTAAGCTTGCTTAGTCTGGACTAATCAACCAATGTAGACATAGACATGGTTTCTTAAGTGATGACTTCCACTTAATGGCAAATACAGCCTTGACAATAATAAGACCCACAAGCAGACAAACATCATTACTAAGAATGTACTAGACCTAGTTACTCAGAAGCAAAGCAAACCCTATAACCTCACAGTGCTGGTGCTGAACTTAATCTCATTTGTGCCTTTTACTCAGATATATTTATAAATTTTACAACAGTAAGGACTTTTAAAATAACTTATTCTGTTCCCTGCTATATTATGGACCTTAGAACCTGTTCCTATAATTGCTGAATTTAAAACTAACTTCCATTTGAATACCATTGGCCTTTTTGGCAACAAAAGCACATTGACGACTCATATCCAGCTTCCCATCCACCATTACCTCCAGGTCCTTTTCTCCAGTACTGCTACTTAGCCGATTGATCCCCAGCTTATAGCAGTACATGAGATTTTTCTGTCCTAAGTGCAGGACTTCGCACTTGTCCTTGTTGAACCTCATGAGATTCCATTTGAGCTGCCACACACCTTGCAAAAGGACATGCAGTCTTACTCTCAATTCAAAGACACAAGGCACTCAGTCACAACTGTCACTATTAGGAGCTGACAAACAGTTCATATTTTTTAAATATTAAAAACTTTAGATATTGGAAAGCAGATCAGAACACAGTTTATAATCAGAGAAGGGGAATGGAATCTCTTGTTTCAGCGCAATAATCACTTTTCTGTAACTTTTGTTCTTCAAGATGTACTGCTTCTGTCCATTCCAGGTAAGTGTGTGTTTTACCATGCGCATCATCACCAGAAGCTTCTTCCTAGTGGCAAGTGCTCGGCTGGATTTGTAGCAGGCCTAACATACAGCAAGTGAAATCTTTGTTTCTCCCTTGAGGCATATGGCTTTGGATAGAAGATGAGGAGAAAAATGTCCTGGTTACTGTGAAAGTGCGAGACCACTTTTACAAAGAAAGATGGATGTGGCCAAAGTCGCACCTTACTCTAAAAGAAGGCAGTACACAGTGTTGTGGAGATAAGGGCTCTGATCTCTGAAACCCTTCTAGCCAAAGCAATGGCAACCAATGTTTCGTGTAAGCTGCACAGCCATGCAGCCCACCACAACTCCCCAGTGCAGGGAAGGCTGCTGGCCATGTAAGGCCAGCAGCCAGAATACCAGCTGAGAGCTCCTCTGGCACTGGGAGTTATTAAAACTCCCACCCAGAGAAGCTCTAACAGAGCATGCTCAGAATGTCTGAGCATGCTCCATTAGTCCTTCCCCAGCCACAGAAGCTGTGGCTCAGCTGCACTGCTTTAGCAGCTGGGTAAGACTGTGGGGGGAGGGGGGGAAGGGGGGAATCTGGCCAGCTAGGCGGTTACTGGAGAAGTGGGCTAGGGTGGGAGGAGAGGAGTGGGCTGGCTGGGGAGGGGGCTTACAAGGAAAGTGGGGTGGCAGGATCAGGCCCACAGGGCTGGCAGGATCGGGCCTGCAGGGGCGCCACATAGTGAGCAACGAGTTGCTCAGCTGCCTCTGGCTGTTAGGGGGAACACTGATGGCAACTAAAGGGAACTACTTTCTTAGAATGGCAAAGTAAGGAACAAATCGTCATAAGCCAGAACAGGGTCCCTGTTAGCTTTGACAGCACCAAGTTCAGGTCCTGCAGAGGCAGAGACACGCACAGCTGGGGCCATAAGTGCTCCAACCCTTTCAAGAACCAGAAGTAAATCAAGTCAGCGAACACCACTCCACCACTGACCACTGGATGGAAAGCCAAGATCATGAGCAAGGCACTCACATGGATGACTCTGAAAGGCCTTCTTCTGTCAAATAACGCAAGTAGTCCAGGATAAGGACACAGGGGTGTCTCATCTGGGAGGACTTCTTTTACTTGATGCCCAATTTTGCCTGGTACACCAACCTGGTTGATGCCTTCCTTGTTGGAAAGAAGGAACTGAGGGGGCAGTACGGTGGCAGCTACCTATATACTACACCATGAACTTGCCACTCTAGGGGGCAGCAAAGCCGACCTGGCACATATCATTAGGAAAAAACTTCTGGCAATGATACACGTGATGCCCGCACGGCTACATGGGAATGAACACAAGCAAGCACTCAAAGAAGAACCTGTAGAACTGTGCTAAGTTTAAGCCCAACACCCTCTGGCCAAAATGTGGGAGTGCTCATAAGTATACTATGGCAATATGAAAACCATTTAAAAATACCAGACAATACCATAACAATGCTTCCTGGGTTGATTTTGAAGTTTTCAACAGCAGCAAATTTAATAAAACTGTGTCAACACATAATTTACTCAGATTCAACTGACAGCATAATATGAAAGTGCTACAGGTTTTATTTAGCAAATAAAGAGTACAACATGCTAAATCATGTGGTGAAAGGTAAGTCATGAAATTGCACACCTCTATAAATAGAGAAAACATTTTTACTTTCAGCTTATTTAAGAAATTTAAAGAAAATTGTGTTTTTAATAACACGTCTTTTAAATTAAGACCAGAAAGGAGAAAATGAGGCTTTTGTAATAAGGTCATCTTTGAAACCTATTCTCTTGACCAGTCCTGTGAAAACAAAACATTCAAGTGCTTGAAAAATTCTTGTATTCCTTTAGTTTCAGCTTCCAAATTGCTATGCCTAGCATGCATGGGGGAGAAAGAGCATGCAAACCACTAACCGAAATATATTAAGAAAACCTTTCCTCTTTAAGGACATGTACTATCTCCCTCTCAATTAAAAAAAAAAAAACCTGTGTTTAGATTGGCTATACATTAAGCACAATACTGAGAAGGTATTAGATATAACCAGGCAAATAGGTATAAAAATATTCCATTACAGAATTAACATAAGAAAATGGCTACTTACCTTTTACTGTGATTCCTGAACAACATAGTGTCTGCATAGTCACACTAGAGAGGAATGTGCCCTTAACTCAGCAGTGCTCAACTTCAAAAATATTCTGAGCTCAGGTTATAAAAGGACCCCCCCCCCCCCCGACTGCCTCAAATCCTCAGGTAAACCAAGAGTCTGGTGAGATTAGTAGTTGTAGACAGAGTGGAAGATGGGCAGGTAGTGTGAAAATGCAGATACAAAACTCCTGAAGAGCCACAGTAGCTATGATGCCAAGTTCCAAAGGGCTAGCTGTGTTAATCTAGTCATGCAAAACAAACGAGGAGTCTGGTAGAACTTTTAAAGACTAAAAATTTCTTTATTGCATGAGCCTTTGTGGGAGAATATCCCCTTTTGTCAGAGGTAGGCTCGTGTGATAAATAAATTTGTCAGTCTTTAGAAGTGCCACCAATTGCTATGATAAGTACAATTATTTTCTTCCTGGTATGCTCTGCACAATCCCACTTGTGGCAGTCTAGCTAGTACTAGGAAGACAGACTTAGATATTCTAATAAACACGAACTATTTGGAATTGATAAGGTAAGTCTGCATCTTTAGGAAGATAGTTCCATTGATAGAAGAGCTCTATAATGGAACAGAAGACTGTGTTCAAGTCAACCGCAAATACACAGCATTGTCTCCTATCTCCACAGAAATGGAGGTTACTCACCTTCGTGCAGTAGCCGAAGTTCTTCGAGATGCGCACTCCTGACATGCTCCACTCTAGGTGTTTGGTCGCCCTGTCACTCCGGATCGGGAAAAACTTGTAAAGCAGTGGCTCTGGCAGCTAGGGATGACAGCGGCGTCTGTTGGTTCCCACCATCAGTGACGTCACGCCTTCATCCTCCCTGCTGCAACTGCCGCCCAGTTCCTTTCTACCACGGATGAGACCTGCAACGAGAAGATCGATACCGCCCGAAGTAGAGGGGAGGAGGGCGGGTAGTGGAGCATGTAGGAGCGCGCATCTCGAAGAACTTTGGCTACTACACGAAGGTGAGTAACCTCCATTTCGTCTTCGAGCAGCGCTCCTGACTGCTCCACTCTAGGTGATTTAGTAGCAGTTAGTTAATTGTGTATGGTGGTAGGCACTTTGGAGCGTACACTGCCCACAGTTTGTAGGACTGCACGGCCTACTGCTGTGTCCATATCGGAAAAACGTTCTAACGCGTAATGTCTAGCGAACGTATCATCCGAAGCCCAAGTCGCCGCCTGACAGATGACGTGCATCGGAACCTTCGTAAGAAACGCCACTGATGATGCCAACGCCCTGGTAGAATGAGAATGAATTGAGTGTGGTGGTGTCGTACGACAAGAGGAGTAAGCCATGCGTATACAACTTGAAATCCATGTAGATAGTCTCTGTTTAGAGATAGGTTGTCCCATGGATCTTTCGGTGGTGGATACAAACAATCTGTCTTCCTGAACGGCTTGGTTCGTTCGATATAGAAGGCAAGCGCCCTTTTAACGTCTAACGTATGCAGTACCCTTTGTTGTGCCGACGAATGCGGTTTAGGGTAGAAGACCGGCAAATAAATTGTTTGATTAATGTGGAAGGAGGATGATGCTTTTGGGATGAACTTGGGATGTAACCTCAATGAAACTTTATCCTTATAAAAAATGGTATAAGGTGGATAGGCCATCAACGCTGCCATTTCGCTCACCCTCCTAGCTGAAGTAATTGCAACTAGAAAAGCCACCTTCATGGATAAGTGCAGCAAGGAAGTGTTCGCCAAAGGTTCAAATGGTTGTCGAGTTAAGGCTTTCAGCACTAAGATGAGGTTCCAGGGTGTTGCTGGTGGCTGAACATGTGGAAACAGATTAACGAGACCCAACATAAACCTTTTAATGATGTGATGTGCAAATAGTGAAGCACCATCTACTCTGACATGGAATGTTGCAATAGCCGCTAGGTGTACTTTGACTGTATTAACTGAGACGTTTGTTTCTTTTAGGTGTAGAAGATACTCAAGGATCGCCGGGATCGGAGCATCGACCGGGGACAAGGATCGTTGTGCGCACCAGTTGGAAAAGCGTCGCCACTTATACAGGTAAGTAACCCTTGTAGATGGTTTCCTACTGTTTAGTAATACATGCTTAACCTTGTCTGAACACTGCAATTCCCCATCATCGAACCATCTAGTCTCCAAGCCATTAGGTGAAGTTTGTCTAGATGATTGTGAAGGCGAGTGCCATTGTTCTGTGATAACAGATCCCGTACGCGAGGGAGAGCGATCAGTCTCTCTGCTGACATTCGAAGGAACGCCGAATACCATATTTGACGGGGCCAGTCCGGGGCTAACATGATTACTTTTGATTTGTCCTGTTGGATCTTGCAAAGCGTCCGTGCTATCAGGGGAATGGGTGGAAATGCACAGAGAAGTGGACCTCCCCAAAACATGAGGAACGCATCTCCCCTGGAGTTTTGTCCCCTGCCCTCTCGGGAGCAGTACTGTTTGCATTTTCTGTTGTGAACGGTAACGAACAGATCTATGATGGGAGTACCCCATATGTTGAAGATTTCTTGTATTATGTCTGGATGAATCTCCCACTCGTGTTGGTCTGGAAAAGAGCGACAGTCTGTCTGCTAGAGTGTTCTGTTCGCCTGGCAGGTATTCTGCTCGAAGGGTTATATTGTGATGTATGCACCACTCCCACAAGGTCATGGCTTCGCAGCATAAGCTCCTTGACTTGGTACCCCCTTGCCGATTTATGTACGTCATGCATGTCGTGTTGTCGGTTCGGATCGTTACTACTCGCCCCTGGATCAGGTGAAGAAGATGTTGGCAAGCCCTGAAAACTGCCCTCAATTCTAGTAGGTTGATGTGCAGGCCCCTTTCTGCCATAGACCATCGTCCTTGAACTGTTAGGTCGTGACAATGGGCCCCCCAACCCATCAACAAAGCATCAGTGGTGATTATCATTTGCTGTTGTGGTGGTAAGAAGGGAACCCCTTGTACCAGATTGGTGTTGTCTATCCACCAACTGAGGGAATCCTTGATTTCCCTGGGAACCGTTAGCATGATATTGATTGGTTGCCTGCAATGTTTGAATCGGGAAAGAAACCAGAGTTGCAACGGACGCATGCGAAGTCTGGCGTTCTTGACCAGGTAAGTTGATGCCGCCATGTGCCCGAGCATTTTCATCGCCGTATGAGCTGAAATCATGAGAGCTCCTTGAATGCTGGTTGCCCAATGACTTAGTCTTTGTACTCTGTCTAAGGGCAGGAAGGCTCTGGCCACCTGCGACTGCATCCGTGCCCCAATAAACTGAATGTCCTGAGAGGGGGTTGGAGATGATTTGTCGGGATTTATGTGCAGGCCAAGGTTTTGGAACAGGTTTATTGTGGCCTGCACTGCTTGTGCTGTAAGGTAAGGTGTCTCGTGGGTGCCTTGATTAAGAAATTGTCGAGATACGGGAAAATTTCAATATGTCTGCGCCGCAGGTATGCTATAACCAGGGCCATGAGCTTGGAAAAAACTCTGGGTGCCGTACACAGGCCAAAGGGTAGGACTGTATATTGGTAATGTGTGTGAAGCACCCAGAACGCAGAAACTTCCTGTGACGCGGTCGAATGGACACATGGAAGTATGCATCCTTTAAGTCGAGGGAGGCCATCCAGTCGAATTGCTGGATGTTTGGCAATATATTGTTTATGGACACCATCTTGAATCGTTTCACCTGGATGTGGGTGTTGAGTTTTCTGAGGTCGAGAATCGGCCTCCACCCACCTGTCTTTTTCTCGACCAGGAAGTATGGAGAATAAAAACCCTTCCCTTCCTGAGACCTTGGAACCCTTTCTATGGCTCCTATTTTGAGGAGACGAAGAATTTCTGTTTGTAACTGTTGTACGTGACTGGGGTCCCTGAAGAGGGACAGGTAGGGAGGGAAGGTTTTTGGAATGGAAATGAAGAGAATGGAGTAACCGTAGTGGACAATCTCTAGCACCCATTTGTCTGATGTTATGGTCCTCCACTGTGAAAGGTATGGTTTCAGTTTGTTTCGAAAAGTCAGGTGGTACGATGGTGTTTGCGTAGGGATGCCAAGTGACTGGAGGAACACTTCCTTGACCTGTCCATCAAAATTGGTGTTTCGCATTGCCAGCCTGGGAGGGCTGATGTACATGATTTGGTTGTCTGCCCTTCCGTTGCTGTCTAGGCCTATTTCTATAAGAATCCACTCTACGGCTAGATGACGGCTGTCCGTATCTCATGGCAGTGGGCTGAGTCTTGTACCCCTTGAATGGGCATTGCGGTGTATAGATTCCCAATGTTCGTAATGTGGCTCTGGAGTCTTTGAGCCCGTGCATCACTGTATCCGTCGATTGCTCAAACAAGTTAATCCGATCAAATGGCAGGTCTTCAATCGTGCGTTGCATCTCCCTCGGCAGGTCTGCTGCTTGTAACCATGAGGAATGCCGCATCACGACTGCCGTCCCAAGCGTCCGAGCTGCAACATCAGCTGCATCTAAAGATGCCTGGAGAGCAACTCTAGCCGCCAACAAGCCTTCCTCAATCAGAGGGCCCATTTGTTTTTGTGCGTGTCTGGTGGAAGGATTTTGAACCCTTCATTTAGGTTGGTGTAAATATTATGATTATAATTGGCTAATAAAGCGGAGTAATTAGAAATGCGGAGCTGTAATGCCGCCGAGGTGTAAACTTTCTTCCCTAGCAAGTCTAGTTTTTTATCCTCCTTATTGGATAATTTTGTCTTAGAAAAGGATTGTCTACTCCTCTGCTTCCACGACCAGCGAGTTAGGCTGAGGATGAGAAAAAAGGAATTCATTCCCTTTAGGAGTTATAAAGTACTTTTATCAGCCCTTTTATTCGATGGCAGTGCTGATGCTGGGTTCTGCCAGATAGTATTTGCAGGATCTAATATGCCCTCATCCATCTGTAGGGCTAGTCTACTGGACCCCGCCGACTGCAAGATCTTATACAATTTGTGCTGAGTGGTCGGGGCTTCTTCGAGCGGGATGTCCATCGACTCTGCAGCTCTTTTAAAGAGATCCTTAAACTGTTTATTATCATCATTCTTGTTTTGAGAAACTGTATCTTTCGCAGCCTCTTGTATGTTCGCCATTGGTAGCCCTATAGCCATTGGATTAGGAGTGATTTGGGTGACTGGCTGATTGGCTCCATTATTGTTAACTGGCACTGGCAAATTATAAAATTGCCATGGCATTCCAGTCATTCCCTGTTGAGGGTACACCAACCAGGGGGGATAAGCCCATGGTACTGTAGAATTGTATTGTAAATGTGCACGCTGAGTCACTTGCTGTGGAGGCGACTGCCTCTGCACTGGGCTTGAATTATATTCTGAGTCAGATTCCCTCCTTGGGGACAACAGATACGACTCAGAGTTGGATGAATGTGATTGAAAAAGAGGAGACCCCGGTGAAGAGTGAACCGTGAGGTCCTCTGTCAAAGCAGTATGTTTGGATTTCCTAGCCTGTTTAGTAGGAAGGGGCTGGGAAGGTTGGTCAGTCAGAGTTGCAGGCAGGGACTGTGTCTGTGTATGAATTGCAGCGCTCTGAGGTGTTGAAGGCTGCACCGTTGTGGAGGCGAGCTGGACCTGCGGCACCATCAGCGGTGCTGAAGAGGGCACCTGCAGGGGCTGCGCTGGTCGCAGTGCCACGATCAAAGCCGCGGGAAAAGGCGGCGCTGCGTTCGGTGCCTGAAGCGGCAGCGGCGGCATTAAGGAGCGCGCTGCCAGCTTAATCTTCGGCTTTTGCCGCTTCTTTGAAGGAGTTGCCACCAGAGTATCAGTGAGCTGGTCGGCAGAGCTCCGTTGTCCCTTTAACAGTTGTCCCTCAGTCCCTTTTAACATCTTTGAGGGCACCGGGGAAGAGCCTGCTGACCGCCATTTATGCGCTCCCTCAGGCTAAGGAGAGGCACCGGGGTCTGAAGATGGTCGGAGCGCACCTTCCAGGAGTAGGATTTTTAGTTTGCACTCTCGCTCCTTCCTAGTCCTAGTAGTAAGGTTTTTACAGAATTGACATTTGTGAGAGAGGTGACTCTCACCAAGACATTTCACACAGGAGGAATGTCCATCAGACAGCGGCATAGCTTCGTGACAGGAGTCACATCGCTTAAAACCCGCTGGATTAGGCATTCTAAAAGTTGTTCACTATGTAGTGTTAAACACTACTGCCCTTACTAACACTGTTCTCTGGGTTTTTTTGTTGTTTGTGTCCCTTTTCAGTGAGAAAAAGATCCCCTGAGGGAGAGCCACCGCTGACTCCGTCCAGAGTCTGGAGCGGTAGAAAGGAACTAGGCGGCAGTTGCAGCAGGGAGGATGAAGACGTGACATCACTGACTGTGGGAACCAACAGACGCCGCTGTCATCCCTAGCTGCCAGAGCCACTGCTTTACAAGTTTTTCCCGATCCGGAGTGACAGGGCAACCAAACACTTAGAGTGGAGCAGTCAGGAGCGCTGCTCGAAGAAGTAGTTCTGCTTCCATTATTTTTAATATTAGCATTGAGTGGGTGATGGAAAAGCTGGAGGAGGCAGCACCTGGAGCTAAGCACTAATCTGTTTTGAGATTTTCAATAAGCCAGTGATATTGGCTTCTTGGCTTAGTTTGGTGAATCACTTGCACTGATGCCTAATCTTGTCAAGCCAGAAACAGCATACATCTGGTTATTAATTTGGATAAAACAAAGCCCCTTACTATCCTGCAGCCTTCAGTCACAGCACAACCAGGTCAGCATCAATCTGTTTTTGTGGCACTCTAGGAAAATAGCAGCTATTAAAGACTTGGGAAGCATCACAGGCAGTACTGGAGGATGCTCAAAAAATATAGACACTGGTATAGCAACAGCTGCTGCCATATTGGGCCCTTCAGTCACCTCTGTAGGGGTGTCATGAGATCAAGTTTGCGACAAAGCTGCAGATCAATAGATCCATACAGCTCCAGTACTAGGTATTTTGGTGCCCAGAGCAAGTAGCACAGAACACGTGTCCTCAAATCGCGCAGTGACTGGAACTGCTCGATATGTGCCCGTGGCTTTGCCCTGATCACCCTGCCCTAGGTACAGCCCCAGGATCCATGCCAATACTAGCTCTATTGTATGACACCAACACATGGGTCCTGATGAAGTCTGAAGAGCATAGGATTGATATTTTCTATGTTTTCTATGCTTGTTGCATTTACTGGCTGCCCCACATTAAATGTCAGGACAACATAAAAAAGGACGCTATGCTAAGCTTAACTCAGCAACTCCCTCCACCAACACCAGTTCAGGCAGCCTTCTGCATATGGATATCTTATTAGGACTGAAGTCCAACAAATTCCAAAGAGAGTTTTCCAAGGAATGCTGTTACAAAGCTGGTAGTCAGGTGATTGCCAAAAGTTCAGGTGATACGATATGATTTCCAGGAAAAGACAAACTGAGTATCTAGTCAGAAGACCTTAAGAACCTATCTAGAAACTAAGCTGTAAGGTGCTCAGTCTGCTAGCACACCAAATCCCTTTGGGATTTGCCAGGATGATGATGGTTCCCAAAGCAAAACTCAGAATCAGATGCTGAGATGAGAGGGCATTGCTGAGTAAATGTGTGACGAAAACCCCAAGTGGAAGCACTGCAGAAGGAGCACCTTGCAACCAGAGCACAAGATGTGCACTTGCTGCTACCTCTTACAAATTTGAATAATAAGAAATTTTAAAAAAAAGGAAGAAAATAAAGATATGCATCGACCAAAAGAGTTTATGACAAAATCCACGTTAAAATATCTTGATTTGAAACTTATTTTAATTGAAAGAGTTAAAAATGAAAATAGTTACTTGAAGTTCGAGCTTACAGTGCTGCATCCCTTGAGGACACTCGCTTTTATTAACAAAGGAAACGCATGCAATACCAGCAAAACCTAATCCTAAAATAAAAGGTCACAAAACAGCAGCAGCAGCAGGTTATAATCTTTATTTCCTTATTTGGCCAATAGCAGCCCTCCTTTTAAGAAAGTTCAGCAGAAGTTCAGCCTTACCGACTTAAGAAACAGAACCATGCAAGGAAAAACTTGTGAGATTAAAGGGATATGTAGCTTACAAATGCAGGATATGCATCACCTATTGCTCTCACAACAGACAAGCTTAATTACCACATTTAAAAAGTGAACATTTTTAGCAACACTTTCAGGATCATGGGAGCATCTCTGACAGCCAGAATGAGTTTAAACACCGCAGCACTATTTTTAGCTTTAAAAATAAACACTTTCATAAATATTCCCAAACCAATTAGCAGTAGCTAGAAAATAAAAGTGTTTACATTTAGTTAGGACTAGACCCAACAATTTACGTACTGCATATAGGAGACAAACGAGCACAAGCCGAATCAACTATCAAATTTGCTGTGTTTAATTTTACCATATTTTAACTTACCCTTAATATAAATCAGTTGAACATGTGCCACTAATCGAGAACTGCTTTAATGTTTAAAGAAAACCCTCTTACTGCTTTTAAGGTTTTTGATAGAATGATTCGAAATCTTAATGCATTTGCTCAAAAACACCTTCAGTTTTTCACGTTGTACTGTTAAAACAGGCATGGCCAAACTGTGACTCTTGAATGAAAAAGTGTGGCTTGCGGAAGAACATCTGCAAATCAATTTAGTTAGTAAAAGTATATGGCTATATGCCTCAGTGCGGCTCTTGAAGGTTTAATAATCAAATTGTGTGGCTCGTGACTTCCATAAATTGGCCACCCCAGTGTTAAAACAAAGCAAAGGCTACTGGCATCTACACACACATTCGCTCTCTCTTTCGCTCAGCATATGTGTATATTATACAAAAACGAACTGGTTTTTATTGAATTACAATAGTCAGTGTCTTTTATTACAGGTCCAAAAAACCTAAACATTTTGGAAATGGCAGAATCCAAACCAAATGCTGCACACAGCGTTCCTAGCTCTGCAGTAGACCTAACTGACCTGGATACCAACACTCCTCTTTAGGGTGGGAAAGACAACTGAGGGAAGTATGCAAACTCAGGACCACAATCAATTACTGATCTGAGGCTCATTTCCAACTACTGCAGTATCACCACACAACAAAAGATTTACTGCTGGGTATTTTGGGTTGCTAGGTCTCTCTCTAATCCAGCAGCATTTAGACAAATAGTTTAACATAAAAGAAGTAGCTTACAGTTGTCTGAGTATATTTTAACTCATTAAGAAAGCACCACAGGGAAAGCTAATCTCTGTGAACATTAAACAGACATTTACTTTAAATTATAATAACCATTAACTATTTCTTCTTCTATAGAGCAAGGACAATTTAAAGCCAGACAAATATATTGACTAGTGATTTTTCTTACAAAATAAGCAGTCAGTTATGGACAATCTGTTCTTTGTCATCTTCATAGAAGAAAGGAGAGATCAATTAAAAAAAAGATTTTTTTAAACAGTAGAAAACCCAGAAAGCTGCTGTGTATTAAATACTTTTGGTGGATTAGACAAAAAGATTAAACTCATTAAGTATCAGAAGCAAAAACTATTGATGTCAAGATCAACATTTCATCTGTTCAACTAATCTTTCAACATGAGGCTATAACCACTCTGTCTCCACCCACACAGTAACCAATAAAAGGAGGAAAAAGCTCTCTGAAATAGATGTTTGCAATCAGAATGTTTAGTATCACATATGTAGAGCAAAGAGAGGCCTCAAGAGAATTCTGGCTTAATTTAAGCACCTTGCAATTTATTTATTTCACTAAATTCAACCATGAAACTAGTCCTTTCAAGAAGAGTTGATCAAAGAAAAATGTATTTCTGAGCAGGCCCTTAATTGCAGAGTCCACCTCAAAGATGAAGATGCTGACTGATGGACACCTAATCTGCCATATTTTAACTAATATTTTATAACTGTAAATATATATTTAAAAAAAGAATGAAACATTCCTAACTGTATAACATCCATTCATTTAGAAACCCCATACCATAACTACCATAAAAACATCAATCAGACTGTTTTTAAATAAGCCAGACTAATGCACCTGCCAGCCAATAAAACACTGCTAAAGTGAAGGAAAAGACTGCAATATTTTCTATTGGATTTTTCCCATATTTCCAGGAGTGTGCTTAATGTAGATCATTCTGCCACCATAAAACGTGATATGTATTTTTAAATGGCCTGCAATACTTCCATTTACTTACTGATTAAACTACATCATCCTCTTGACTATTCAGAATAAAATTAATTTGAAATGGATAATTGATGGAATTGTGCAGTATCTACAAATGCAATTAATCAGTTGATGAAGATGATTTTAGGGCAGGCAACAAATATAAAAATATGAATCTTAAAGCTTTTCAGTTTTGTCAGTTGAAATTTATTGCCCTGGACTATTTGATATGATTTGAAAAAATAGCATGAAGTCAGTGAGTAGACTGATTAAGCAAGGGGGTTACTTTAAAAAGCAAAAGAATCGTACTTCTGATGCTCTTAACACAATATGGAAGTGGTCTGATATTTAGTAATTACTGTACAGAGAAAAGTCAAATAAATCTCTTTTGACTTCCAGTAACATATGGTAAGTTGAGGAATGGTGGAAGCAATATTCTTCCCTACCACCACCACAGAGGGTTCCTGGATGTCTGCCTGTGTGATTATAGGCTCCAATTCAAAAATACAGTTCTTAAGCATGTGTTTAGGTAATCAATGGGACTAAACACATGCTTAAAGTTAAGCAATTTCTTAAGTACATTTGCTAAATTTGTTCCAGGATCAGAACTAGGACAAGGAAGGAAAAATTGAATGGTAACATCCTATGGTAACATCACCAGAATAAAACTGGAAAACTCTGCAAAATGGGATAGGTGGAGTTTGCACACGTTCTTTACGAGTTTTTTCTATTATGAGTATCAATCACTGGCAGTCAGTAAATTAAAATGCCAAATTAATAAAAATCATATTCACAAAGTACACTAAATATCATTTAAAATTAAATCATTCAGTCCTTGGGAAAGTGCCTGATACAGTAAAAACTCTGCTCAGCTATACTTCACAAGGGCTAATGTAAACATATGAAAATTCAGGCATTGCATGACACTTGCAGAAATAATTATAACATGAAAAACTTGATACCAGCCTTGTTGCATCTTGCCCTGAAGTACTGAAGGCCAGGTAAATAGTGCTGTGTGTACATTTGAACGTAGTATAACAATGTGTATCTTAGAACAGATTTTGTGTAGCTCTATACAAAGATCTCTGAGACAGTACAGTAATATTTGAGCCCTTCAGAGGAAAGAGATTATACTAGTGAAGAATAAATAATGCATTTAAACAGATGCAAGTAGATCAGGGATCATTTCAGGCCTGTGGAATTGTAACTAGAACACACAGTATAGGTTTGCCCTCACAACTGTATAAAATCCACCAACACAATGAAACACAAGGCAGGTTGTCCAAAACCAAAGTCCTCTTTACCCTTAAGGTAAAGAACATTCCATTAGCTGTAACAGTATTAAAGTTTACCTTTCTTAAGTCAGTTGTTTGCAAAATAAACCCCGGGTAACTAAGCACAAATCTGACGTCAGAAATCACAACATTCTAAAATGAGTGGGTCCCGGTCACTCCATTAACGATTTGTTAATTGCAGTGCTCAGACAGATGGATACCAGATCAAGGCCTCGAAGAGAAGCTGCTGAGATTGAATTTATTTGCAAATTCAATTGCATTGTTTCAGGACTTAATAAGGACATTGGATTTTTCTCTCATTAAACCAGGTGATTTGACCTCATGTTCCTCTTTATGCTGTTCCCCAATGTTTGAATCTTTACAACTGTTTTGATTTGCTGTTATAATGTGACCTGTTCCTATGATTTACACTTCCCTGCATTTATTTCTTCCCATTCTGTAAGTTCCACCATCTTCGAAGCGTCTGATGAAGTGGGATTTTCTCCCACTAAAGTTCATGCAATAAATAAATTTCTTAGGTCTTTAAGTGCCACAGGACTCCTTGTTTTACTGAACTAGACTAACGCAGCTGCCCCTTTGGAACTAAGCAACGAACTCAAAGAGAAAACTTAATACTCATAAGTGTCTTCATATCACTCACTTTTCTGCATATAAAACACATCATGACTTGAGTCCACTATCTTCAGAGCTTCTAGAGCTACACATGAGCAATCTCTTTTGCAGCATAGCATAAAGCTGCCTTTTATAAGCCTTGCAAAGGATACAAGATACTGTGATTTTAAAGCCATAATTGGTCATAGGCCTGGTCTACATCTGAAAATGAAGTCAGCCTAACTACATCATTCCTTGGTGTGAAACATTCACAACCTTGAGTGGTGCCAGCAGGCGAACCCCATTCCTTTGATGTAGTCAGCATCTACACTGAAGCACTACAGCGGCACAGGCGCAGTGATGCAGCTGTGCTGCTGTCATATTTTAAACACATAAAAGCCCTAAGGGTTAATTTTGTTTCAACCTAGACTTCAAGCAGCTGTGAATTTTTGCAGAGGAAATTCAGCATTTGGAATGAAGAAAAGGAAATATTTCTGGATAGAGAAAAACATAGTGACTCTTGGAAGTTGCTCAGGGATTTGGAATGATGAAATAAATCCTAAGAAAGATAAATGAATAGGCCAGTTATGCGAGCATATAAATCTACAAAGCAGAGGTATGTGATGACTATGTGTCACCCATCCTTCAGATATCAACTGCACAATTTAGTATATGTATACATCTAGGTATAGCCATACCTTTTTAAAGTCCTTTGGGAGCCTTCATGATGAAAGAAGCTATATACGTGTAATATATTATTTAATTAGACCATAAAACAAGATGATCTTTCCACAGATAGAAGCTAACTTAGCCTATCCTATATTAAACAACAGACTAACTTAATAAATGTAGAAAGAATTACGGGTTTGTGTTGTTTTTTCCATAGGAAAGTATATTAATAAAGTAAGTAGCAGCAACATTAAGTAACAATTCAAAGTTTATAAATCTATAATGAATCATCACTTACACAAAGTCCGTCAAGAAAGAATAAATATAAAATCCAAGACAAAATGTCTTGAACAAAAACTACTCTTTCTTTGACCAGCACAGATTTTACTTAGAAGATTTTCAAGCTTGCATAAATAAAGCACTGAAAGCACAGCTTACAGCCAGATATCACAGGCACTGTGGTTGGCCCAGCTGTGCAAATGTACTTTTTAATTTTAATACGTTATTTACCTTTTCGTCTTTTAATTAATTTGAAGTGGATTTAATGCAACCGTGCTAGATTAACAGTCTTGCAAATCCATGACTTTATTGACAGAGAATACCAAAAGTTCAGTGTCAATGCAAGACAGTGAAGAAAGAAGTATTATGCGTTGAAATTTATTGTTCCCGTTGCTTCCCACACTTGGACATGAGAGGTTTGTGCTCAAGTATGTGCCATAACATTTGGATTCCCATGAGGGTTGTTTTAGAACATTTGCATGGGAACAAAGGTCACTCAGAAACTGCACTGATACGAAGAGGCATCCTCCTACTCTGGTTCAGTAAAACAAACAAACAAGGAGTCCTGTGGCATTTGAAGACTAACAAATTTATGTTTTGCGTGAGCTTTCATCAGAGGAAACTCCCACTTTGTCAGAAGCTTTGAAGTTCTCCAAAGCATTTATGAAGTGGGATTTTCTCCCATGAAAGCTCATGCAAAAAATAAATTTGTTAGTCTTCAAATGCCACAGGACTCGTTTGTTTGTTTTTCAGAAACAGCACGGGTTCCATAAACAGTCCACTCTTTAACAAATGAATAGGAACCCTCTGAGGGTAATAAATATTGAAAAATGTAGCATTAAAACTTACAGAACTTTAATGTCATCTCTTTAAGCCTGACATGCTACTTCTAGTCCCTCAAAATCAAGAGTCCCCTAACACTCTTTACATGAAAAACTCTCCCCTCAAGTGCAAGAGGGAGGAGAAATAGGAAATAAATAATTCTGTGATGGTCTCCACTCTGTTCTTGCATTAGTTTTGGGTACTGTATGCTCATTTTCCTTTGTTCCTCACTGTACTACCAAGAAGTGTCTTTTAATTTAAAGAGATGGAACAGAACAGGTTACTTGAGAGAACATATGTACAATACAGCTAGAGATGTACTAATTAAAGGGGGGGGGTGGCCTATTTCCACTCTGTGACATCTGTCCATGAAACAACAGCACTAAACTTGGCAGTTTTTAATCCTTCAGTTTTGTTTTATTATTTGCAACATGGTGCTACAACAATTTTAGTTCATTTTCTGCATTTGCATAAACCGCAAATAAATTTGGTTGTAAGATTTTAGCAATGAATGCTGTAAGAATAGTAACACTGAAAATCTACATTTTCTCTATCTAGCATATTTACAAATAGTATATTTGCAACTGAATGGTTTACATTAACAATATGTAGGCACACAATATGAATTACCAAAAAACAGTGAGTTTATTTTCTTTCCTGCACTTCAGATATACTTTCATCTTTGTACTTCTGTCACAAGCAGCAGTAAACACCACTAAATGGTGCTATTTAGGAACAATACTTTTCTTTGGATTCACTGACTGTAAACTAGAGGATAAGGGAGAGTTGATTCTTGGTACAAGATCTGCAAACTACAAGTCTACAATTTGGCTTTTTTGCCATTTAGGTAATAAGTCACATCCCTTTTTTAAAATAATCACTAAAGCACTGTAAACACCCAATCAGGATTATTTATTCATTAAATAATTATTTTATCTAGATAGTGTTCTAACATATCATGTGCAGTTCAGCATGCTGTTTGCATATCTGTAGTCACTGAAAAAGAATCCAAATTTTTGTAGCACCACATGCAACTAAAGAAGTAGTGTTGTCAAAATTATGTGCAGGACATGGAAAAATCATCTTTACAAATTTAATTTGTACTAGCAAATTAAAATTTTAACCTTTTTTTAAACAGCAAACAATATGCATTTGGTACTATTTAAAATGTCTGAAATTACACTTACATTCTGAAAACCGATTGTACAAGTGACAGCTTAGCGTACATCTTTATTTCCTTCAGTGAATCAGTTATCAAATTTAGCCAAGCTACATAGTCAAAACAAGAATTTTTTCTTAAATGACACATTTACAAACTTATCCTGGTATTCAAACCACAGCACTGTGGTGCAAAAAGAATATCTGAAACCACCCCTCATCACAAGCTGCAGCAAACTTGAATAAAAATGGTTTCCAAGCCACCTTCCAGTTTTGCCCATTATTAAAATTTCAAGGTGTGTCCTTTCGTTTTGCACTTCCCAAGTAATTTCAATTCTAAAATGAGAAATGGCTTAAAGCTTCTGACGCACAAAATAGAATGGCTTGTTTTTCCACTGTTCCATTGATTCTGTGTTACTGAGAATAAGAATATCTTGTCTTTCATGCGCATCCTGTCTTCAACCCTTAACATTCGATGGCATAGGAGAGCAAAAGTTAGGCCTTGTCTACATGAGACAATGGTGCTGATTTAATTAAGGTGTCTCTATGTACAACTGATTCCTAGGTGCAGCATCGGTTTCTTGAATTAAGGCTGAGAACTGCTTTCTATTTAAAGGTTAGGTTTGCATGGTTACTTAGATCGTCTTGAAAATTCCCGTGCTTCACAGATGTGCTTCCTAGTGTTAGTGGTGGAAATGTAGTCACTGGAACAATGGGATTCTTTTGATACAGCCCCCACCCAATCCCCCAAAAGTAAACATTTTTTAGCAAACGAAATGCTGTCTCACCTCATGCAGTAACTGCGGTTCTTTGAGAAGTGTGTCCTCACAGGTGGTCCACTTTAGGTGCTACAGTACTTTCACATCTGGAGTCGGTGATCTTAAGCAGTGCCGAGCAAACTGTACATGTACACCTCACCTGCCTCCTGCAGTGCACAGTATATATAATGCTCTGCAGCCTGACCACCCTGAGTTCCTTCTCTGAGGCAGAGCCCATGTCTTACGCACCGAAGAAAAAGGTACTCTACTACCAACGCTCCTCCCCACGAGGGAGGCATCTCGAAGAACCTCAGTTTCTGCACCAAGTGAGTAACCTTCTCTTCTTCTTCAAGTGACATCCCCAGTAGTGCTCCACTATAGAAGGTAACTACAAAGCAGTGCCCCAAGTTGGAAGATTGGGGCTTTAGAGCAGCTTGTATAACTGAGGTTAGAACTTTACATCCAAAGATGGCATATGCAGAGGAATCCTACACAACGGTGCAGTACTGGACGAATGTATTGGCAGACACCCATGTCGCTACCCTGCATAAGTCAATAATTAGAACATTGTTAAGAAACAACGTTGAGGTTGACAGTGCTTGTGTGACGTGTTCTTACTGAGGTAGACATCTTCTCATTATGGAATTCACATGAGAGGCATATACACTGGAAAATCCATTCATAGAAGCACTCTCAATATCCCATTGTCCTTGGACTTCTTAGTGGTGGATACAAATAGGTGTGGTGACTTTCTGAACAGTCTAGTTCTAACCAAGTAGAATGATAATACATACCTTACATTGTATATGGAGAGCTGCATCTCACTGCTTACCATGAGGTTTGGGAAAGAAGGTGGGGAAGTGTATAGGTTGGTTCAAAGGGAAAAAACGTTATGACTTTGCCTAGAAATTTGTGATGTTGACAGTGTCACTTACTTTGTCTTTATGAAACACAACAAGAAAAAAAACCAAACAAGGAGTCCTGTGCACTTAAAGACTAGCAAATTTATTTATTTATTGTGGGAGAAAATCCTACTTCGTCAGACGTTTTGAAGATAGGGAAACTTACAGATTGGAGGATATAAATGTATGGAGGTGTAATTCATGGGATCAGGTCACACTAACAGCAAATCAAAGCAGCTGTTAAGATTGAAACACTGAATTTGCTGTTACAGTGTGACCTTGTTACAGGACTCCTTGTTTGTTTTGCTGAACTAGACTAATAAGGCCGCTCCTTTGGAACTTGGCTTTATGAAACTTAGTATACAATGAGTGTCCTATGAAGGCTGAGCTTCCTCCCACCTCTCGGGCCAAGGTGTAAATGTGAGCATGTTACATACTCTGGAGTAAAACTCAGAGGCAATGGGTGTTCTATTGGGTGGTAAACAGATTCATGGTAAAATGCCCCTATTGATGTAATATGAGTCTGAGTTTAGTTTAAACTTATGTTTAGTTCCTATTCGCATTTGTGAGAAAAGGTACAGCTCAATTTTTCTGTCATGATATTCTCATGCCTGGAGAGGTATGTAGCTACAATGGCAACGTTGTTTCAATACAAAAGTTCCAAAACTTGATTGCTTACAAACATAGAGAATGGGATCTCACTCCTCCCTGCCTGTTGATCTAGTGCATGCAGATGAGATTGTCTGTCATCACTCCTATTAAAAAACAAAAAAACAAAAAAAACCCAAAAAACCAAGGAGTCGTGTGGCACTGTAACATTTATTTTTCGCATGAGCTTTCACGGGAGAAAATCCCTTTGGAAAAATCACTCCTATTAACTGATGCTTGGGAAGTGAAAAACATTGACAGGAGTTGCAAATCATTCTTAGTTCCAAAAGGCTGAAGGGGAAAAGTTAATGGGAGGCAATCAGCTACCACCAGGCAAAACAAGGACAGTGGGGAGAGGTAGCAAATACTCTCTTCCCCCTCTGACCACTGCCCAAGCAAGTTAGCTACTCTGCAAGAGGGAGAAGTCCAAGAGATGAAAAGCCAGCTCTCCCCTTCAAGACTCCTGGGGGTCTCTCCTCATTGCAGGCCCAATCAAACATCCTACTTGATCTGGGAAAGGAGGAGAGTGAAGCCGGGGAGCTGGGGCAGTATAAGAAAACCAACATAAAACAGGTACAATAAGGGTTAAATGAAAGTCTGAATCCCTTTGAAGAATTAAGGATTGCCATTTAAACATAACAAAACATACTGCCCTAGATAGAGCTCTTGATCTTGATCCTAATCCTCCATGGGAATTTAGACAACCCCATAGCATTTTAATTCTGTACAACCGAATACAAAAGCACAATATTCTAAACCTCATTTTAGGATCTGAAATTGCAGCTTTGCTGTTACCCTACATTTATTAGAAGATATTATTAATAAATCCATTGGAATCAACTCACATGACTAAGACATTAATATCATTGGCTTATTTTAAATCCACAAAGTAATTTAACACACCAAAGAGCGATCACCTGAGAGAATATTTCTAACAAATCCTTTTGAATCCCTGAAGGTATTATTTTCAACTGCTCTTAGGATTTAAAAAGACACTAGAAAATAACCTTTTGTTAAATATTCTTGGTTTTATGTTAATTATTAACTGCTTTTTGAAGTAAGAGCCTAGGTAAGTAAATAATTTGACAGCACAGTGGTACAAATTGCAATGGAAAAGCAAAATCATTATTTTATGAAAAATGTGATAGAGAGAAACTATGCTGCACTGAAATTTTTTAAGCAAAGACTGAGCATCAAATAGAAATTCAGTGGGACCAAACTAGCATGGCAATAATAGAGCCATATAGATTAATTAGGTTTGAAATATTGTGCCAAGTAGCGTCTTGCACAATACCTCCTACTGCTAAAAATTATAAATAGGAAGGGACCCACAGATACTGCAAGAATTGCAACCAATGCTCCTGATCTCTAATTAATTCAAGGAAAATAAACAACGTGATCCCTATAAACTAACTTCATTTTCATATCATACAGGAATGTTTGTTAACTGAAATAGCTTCTTTGGGATTCTGGAAGGGTTTAATTGCACTATGGTTGTAAACTAAAAGAGCTGCATCCTTAATTGCAAGAGCAAGGGTCAGGGAGTAGATTGTTGCTGCTTAGGTAAGCATGACAAGCGACATGAGCAAATGAGTACTGTTCAATAAGAGAGACAACAGAGTAGGTTATTAGATCTCCTGTTTCTTGTGTACCTCTCTAAACAAACATGCAAAATTCCATGGCTCACTAGTCTCCCTCTGTTCAGACAGGGAAATAAGTTAGCTGTAAGAATAGCTAGCAATAAAATGGACTTTCAGCAGTAAAATCTTTTTTTTAAGTAAATGGTATCACTTATGGTGGTGTTTTCCTGTAAACAAGATATCCTCAGAGGCACGTTTACTACAGATGTCTATGACAGAAAGCAAAAGGAGACATCTAATTTACCTCTTACAGTAGCATTAAGTAGTTCCATCATCGCCCCACGCCTGTGTAGGAGATATTTGAGCTCATTTCAATTTCAAGGGTAATGCATTCACTGTGACAGAATAGTCCTCCTTTATTTACTTCCTTCAAATAAGGGATAGTCTTCTATCTTACATTCAATGCACTTCATTCTCAGCTACCCAACTTCTGGCTCTATATAACAAAATATAATGAAATCTCCTAATTGTTGACAGTAGGTGTCAACTAACTGTCATCCTATTAACTTGATCTTTCCACACTTACATATCAAAACAAAATGCATAATTTTGGACAAATTCTAGGTTAGGGTGACTCGCTACTGCACTGAATATATGATAATGAAAATCCTTATGTTGGAGTAGTATATAAGGTTTCTGGCTCGTGTTACCAGCTTTGTGGTTTTCCTTCCAGGTTTCCATTAAGTGCCAGGTTTGGGTTTGGGTTTTTTTTGTTTGTTTGTTTTTAGTGTGGGTATCTATATTTTGGTCAGCTTCTCAAGTTGCACCCAAGAAATTCCAACTCCAGCCACCACTGAATGGTCCTAAATGTTGGGCTGTGTGCAGCAAGATTAGAAAACTGAACTCTGTAGTCCAGTGATAATTTGCTTTCCCTGTTCCAGAGAACAATCACAGTGTTACTGAAGTTAGTGGCAATAGAGTGTGCAGTTAACAGCCAGTAGTTCGCAAACCACCTTGGGCTGACGTGGATTTTTAATACTATTTGTCTACTTGTTTACATTTTTAAAATCAGTTCAGTTACGGCAACAGATGTAAAGAAAAGAAGGCATGGCAGCTTGAAGTTCAGTAAACCAAACATGAATTATCCAGGTCTGATACTTCACAAGCAGAACTGCTGATAAAACAACATGTCTATGCAACTATTGGAAAACAAGAAGATCTATGCTAAACTAATTGAAACAAACAGCTGGTAAAAATAAATTAGCTAGTAGAATGTTTTGTGCACTGAGGTCACACATTAAAGCTTCCTCATCTTGACTCATGGGATTGAAAGGCATTTCCCACAGATCGTTTTAAAAGTTTAAACAATTGATTTCAGGCTACCATACTTTGCTTTCAGTTTTGCTTATAGTGATCACTGCAGTTTCTATTTATCTGCATACTTAATAGCCTACAAAAGCTGAGTGAAGTATGTTAGTACCTTCTATGTATTTAAAACTAGAAGTAAAAATATTCTCTCCTTTCTTGCCAGACAGTAGGAGAAATATCTTGAATACTTTATTTTTGTGTGCATCTGTGTGTTTAGGGACACCTAACTGAACAACAGCCACACCAAAGGCATTAGTTCTGCATTTACTTCCAAATGGGGTGAGGAACGGGACGTTAGTTTGTGAACCTGTCTACATTCTGTCTTTCAGTTAATGGCTTGGGAGTGCAGGAGTTTCAAATTTCCAGGAAAATGCAACATCCCGATCCAGAGAGGTAGCCGTGATAGTCTGTTTCAGCAAAAAAACAAACAAGGAGGCCTGTGACATATTTAAATACTAACAAATTTATTTATTGTTTGAACCTCCAGTGCAAGGCACAGTCACAGAGGGAAAAGAACACATCTCAGGTAGTTAGGTATAATCCCCTGGAGGGTTTTGAAATTCAGCATAGCTATCCCATATGGTGTTTTGTACTCAGTGGGGAATAGCTCATACAGAGGACAAAGATCATGAGGACCTGTGCAGCTAAGGAGATACACTGCTGCATTTTGTACCGACTGGAGCTTTTTCAGGGTATGTGGTTTCACTCCAAGTTATGAATTGTAACAAACAAGCCTGGAGATCATGAATGCACAGATTATCATGGCTATGTCTGAGTCCTATTCCAAGCAGCACAATCTCCTAGTCAGGCAAACCAAGAGACCCCAGCAGAGCAGACCAACTTAAAAGACTGAGCACAGATGCCTTTGAAAGTGAGGGATAATAAAAGAGGCAGCAAATTCTTCTCTCTTGCTACCTACATAACTTCAATCTTACTTCGTTAAGCTTAAGCTTACTGCTCTCTTTACAGGTAAGGATTTTGTCTGTGCAATAAGAAAACTGGGAAATAATTTGTAACTTGTATTTGACGTTGACCTCAGTGTCACCTGCAAATTAAACCCAACAACCTGAAGTGGCTCATGTTCTTCTCATGAGACTGAACCTAAAGGTGCACTACAGCCAACTGTTCCTCCACCTTCAAAGTACTCACCAGCTCTCCCATTTGTGGCTTTGTACAGATGCTGAATAATATAGAAGAAGAAAGAATGAAGCCTTCTGTGACTCTGCAGGTGAGGGCTTTAGAGGTGGAGGAACAGCTGCCCATAATGCACCTCTAGGTGCAGTCTGATGGGAGGGACCTAAACCACTTCAAATTATTTACAGTTCACCCTCACAAACGCTTGAAGGGAGAACAGAAGTATTTTATAATCGGTGGCATCAAATGTCAGAAAACCAGCACAATGAGCATGAACGTCCCTCCCTTGTATGTAGATAGAAGGTCATCCACAAGAACGACTGTATTTTTACTGCATTCTAATTGGAAGTCTGATCAACAGGACTGTAACTAGGTCTTCTGGCACCCAAAGCATGAAGCCCCAAAGGCACTCCCCCCAACTCAGGCACCAATCCGTCCCAGCGGCAGAGAGCTGGGGCCGTAGTTGGATCTGGATTGGGCCCCATTCCCCTGGCCAGGCAGGCACCTTCCCTGCCACCCTAGCCAGCTTTCCTGCTGCGCGATCTGAGACCCTGCAGCTGGGCGGATGCCTTCCCCGCCAGCCAAGCCAAGTCCCCTGAGCAGGCAGGCACCTTCCCCTCCAGCCAACCCAGCTTCCCTGCTGGCCAAGCCAAGTCCCCATTCGCCCACCTGGCCATCAGCTCTCCCGTCCTAGTCCCGTTCCCCTCAGGGCACCTGCACTTTTCCCCTTACCTGGCCTTGCTGTGGATTCCAGGAGGCTAGAGCTCCTTTACCTGGCTGCCTGGTGTGGCCAGAGGCTTCTCTCCCCACCCCTGCATGCAGCTGAGCATGCTCAGGGACAGGGCAGGAGATTTTGAGCTCCCTCAGCTCAAGCCTCAGCCCCAGCTGGGCACTTGGAAGAACATGCCTTCAGCAAAGGCACATTCCTCTTTGGGGCCAGGTAGGGTCTAGTGCACTCTAAAATTTGACACCTGGGTCTTTGCCCTGTTTGCCCCGCCCTAGTTACAGCCCTGATGAGTAAACAGGATCCTTTATATTGAAAGCTGGCATTGAGACGCTGACTGGCATAACCAGTCTCCACTTAGCTTGCTTTTAAAATGGAAGCTGGTAGCAAGTAGAAGTTTGCATAGTAATTAGCAACAAGCAACTAATACATCTCAGTCTATTGCATATTTTAGGGTGATGGTACATCCTCTTTGTCAAAGGAAGCATTAACTGTCTCAGGTAGTGAGATTATTTGCTCTGTTTTACTACCCAGGATAAACAGGGGCCAAAGTCATCAGTGGTGAGCTCAAATGCCATCAGTGCTTCAAGCAGCGTTCTACTCTTTGAGAGAGCGAGGACATGTCTATGTTGATGGTGGCAAATTCACTGCCGTCAGTTCGGGCTTCTGAGAGCAGATTGCCACAAGTGTGAACTCGCTGCACCACTCCCAGAAGCCAACCCTGGAAGTCCTGGGGGTCAGGGAGCACAGGGGAAAAGACGACTGCACGCGATTTGAGGTTGCTTTCCCCTAGTGCGTAACGGCAGCTTAAAAAGTCACAGCTGTTTATGCAAGAAATTTTATACTCCTTGCATAAATGGCGGTCAACTGGCGCTGAATTTTGCGCGTGTGTAAACTAGGGCTGAGTCAAATTCTTGAAAGGAGGACATGGTGTTTCTAGTCCTATGTTCAGCATATTGCAATAAAATAATTCCTCACTCAGAGAAATGCAGAGTTCTGGGGATGAGCGGAGGCAGTCCAGAAATTGCCCTACTTCACTAACACTTCCATTCCTCAGCCTGTAGTGCAGCAAAGTTTTCTAATCGAGAGTCCTATGGCTTCTCTTCCCTGCACCACAGGCAGACTAGATGGGTGTAAATTGCAGAGTGCACCAAAATTGCTGTGGTTTTAGTTTATGCCAGCACTGTCTAACATGGGTCAGTAAAAGTGTAACACTTCAGTGTGCTCTGCAATTCATATTCCCATAGCCCTCACGACAGTACAGCATAAACACAGCACAAGACCTTCCAGGAGAATGTGGTGGTGGTTTGCTCTCATCTTCCAATGCAAGGAATTCTCATTTTCAACAGAAGGAGGAATTAGTTTAATCAGAAAGAGGTGAAGAGAAGGAGACACAAATGCTGAATGTCTTATGAACACATCCAGAGCAGGACATAGCTGACAACATGCATAAGCCTGGAGTTTACCTATGAGCAACTGAAGGTGAACGTAGTGAGAGTCTGGTAGCTCCTTAAAGACTAACAAATTTCTTTGGGCATAAGTTTTTGTGGGTTGCAGCCTATGAAAACATACGTCTGAAGAAATTTCTTTTAAGGTGCCACCAGACTCATTTTTGCTGTATACAGACTAACACAGCTAGCCCTCTGGAAATAAGGCAAATAGTTTGGATTAGAGATTATAGGTTATATCAAGGAAACATCTGCCTGGATACTGTAGAGTTTTAAGACATAGATCCCTAAGAATTTTACCTTTGTGTAGACAACATCTCTGTCAGCTGCTCTGGGAAGATTTTGGTTTCTGGTAATGTATAGATTAGCAGTATGCCCATGTCAGTTGTGTCCCTGGCCTATATTTTCAAGTTAAGCAGATGCATTTATAGGATTTTATTCTGAACAGGCTATTATAAACATACATGAGTCCTGACTGGAAAAGAATAGCTACTCAGCCTCCAGACTAAATTTCTGGGTCTACACTTGTGGGCACTAAAATGCACAGCAGGGGTGAGGTGGTTTCTGTGATGCAGACTAGCTCAAGTGGATGTTATACAACATATTGAACAATGACCTTGCAAAGACTAACATGATGGTAATATCTCAGTGTTTGCCTGTTTGCACTGGACTGAACTATGCTTCTTAACAATCTTCCTTCTAAGCCCTGACAGGGGTTTACATTTTCCACATATGCTGTGTATTGAGGAGGAATGCAGGTGAATTGTCAGTCTGATTAGAAGTGATATGAATCTCTTCATGTTCCAGGTACCTGGAAGTGACAAGACTACTCCACTCCCTAGGAGGAATTTTTAAAGCCTGATGTCTAGTGTGATGCTGTTGCTGTGTTCAGGGAAAGTGGAATGCTGGCAAGATTCTTCTCCAGTGGGAAACTGAATTGTACTTGATGGGGGATCAGGAGGAGGGAAAATAAAGAATTAGAGTTCTGGCTAGTAGGAAGGAGACTTAACCTATGTCCCATGCCAGTGCTGATTCTTCCTTGAGCAGGAGAAGCTGCTCTGCTGCCTGCTCAGAAGAAGTGCAACTTCCTACAGTTGGAGTCAGAGCAGTGAAGCTACCAGACCCAGGAAGAGAATCTGGTTTGTGCTGGCAGGGAAGGGATCTACACCATTGCCTCTCCAAGGTCTCTGCTCCTCTGTCTGGTGAGTATTTTTCATTGAGAGAGACTATATGAGGATGGCTAAGATTTCTAAGGGATTTAGATTCCTAAACTCTATTAAGATGAAAAATTAGTGGGAATTGTACATCTAAATATACATGAGTTGTTGCTAAAACATTATTTGCTTATGCTAAATATAGTCATTCTTGTGTCAGTTGCTTTGGAGGATGAAGGAGAAAAGTGAACTTACAGAACTGGCAAGAGGCAATTTTAATCTTTATCCAAGCTCCAGTTACTTAGTACTTCTAGACTGCAGGAGGATGTTCTCTTTTCCTTGGTAGTTACCGTAAAGGAAGAAACAGAGAAATCCAGGTGCTTTTTAACATAAGACTCAAAAAGGACCAGGGATAATTGTTTCCATTTCTATTTGGTCATGGGTACATTTCCAATTTAGCAATAGTAAGACCTTCCTCTGTTATCTACAGATGTTACACTTGTCATTACAAAGGACTTTATAATAGTTTCCTTTCCTAACTGCTAGCATAGATCTACCACATGTTCTGCCTCCACCCATCTCTGAAAATAAAACTAATCAGGTCTAAAAACTAGTTTATGTTGTGCTGTTCAAAGTAAATAGAAAGAGTCTGGCACAGATAAACTAATTTCCACCTGTTTCTGCTTACCGCATATACACTAACTCAATTTAGATTGATCAGATAATGTCTTCAGACTTACTATAGTGGCACAAGGCTACGGCATCCATTCTGATTATTTCAAAAAGCACTAAGATGAAAAGTTGTTTGTGTTCCTTTTAATTTTATTTTAGCTCTTTGTTTATTTCCCAGCTTCAAAGCACTTCCAGTATGAGGAACTGTTTCAGTATCTGACAACTTCGTAAAATTAAAACATAAAAGTGTGCCAGCATCTATCTGCTTTAAATTGCAAGGCACAACAGCGTTGAATCAGAAAAGACAATTTACGAGAGCATGCTATAATGAACCCCAGAGTGCCATTTGCATTGGGAAAAACATATATGTATAGAAGTTAAACACTTTGAGCACTATCTGTCTAATTTTTTCAGTCTTCCGTTCCCCAATCGCAGCTATGTGAAGAATATGTCAAACTTTACACTTCCCATTCTGGTTAAAATTACCAACAAGTAGAGATCTAAAAAGTTTAGTTGCAAATCTTAGTCCCCCTTGCTTACTTGAGTTAACTGAAAAAACTGCAAAAAGATGGATAAGGTCCCAATTCAAAAAGCACATGACAATGAAACTCTTCACTTGCTTAAAATTATGCACATGCATAAATACATTGCTGAATCAGCCAGACTGGTTCCACATCATGAAATGTCTTTTTAGTTTTTATAATGGTCTTTAGTGGTCTCTCTGTGGAGTTTAAAGTGTCGGTATATAGCCTGTGACTGGTCTACATGAGGGACTGCCTTTTGCACCGTGACACACTGACATCTGCAGGTCAGTAGAGCACCTGAGCTATATCCTCCTTACTGTAAGAAAGAGGGTGGCTGTCCAACATATCTCTGAGGCCTCTGGAACTTGCCACTTCTTCTCCCATCCCAAAATAGCCCATATTTGGTGACCTTCCAGTCACACTGCAAAAAGCCCTTGTTTGACACTGTATTTGGAGATGCCTGAAGGAATACTTCCTAAATGAGAAAGGAGTGGAAGAGAGTTTCTGACAGCATCTGCCTGGCTGAGTTCCTACTGCAGTGATCTTTTCAGTGCTGCTGGTATATACCTAAATTTTATAATTAAGGAAGGGTTAGTGTGCCTGCACTGCTGGCTACCATCTTCTTATATTTTACATAAATAAATAGATAAATTTTGTCCTCCTGTGAAACAAGATCTCAGATAAAAAATAAATATATCTTGGTAGTAAAGCATATTATGTGACTGCACACTTGATAGATACAAGGCATAAGAAAACATCACTGAGATAGAATTACTTTCCAATGATGTAGCATGTCTCCACCAATAAAGAGAGCTCCTGATATGCCTGAAGTAAAACATTCTCAAGTTCTCTTTTAATTTTGATTGCACACTGTTTTCTTTCCAGAAGCTATTAAGTGCTATTATTTGAATTCCTAGTTAATCTATATTTTACTATTTAACAATTCTCCTTTTGGAAACAATATTTGAGATAGATAATATACAACATCCAAAACCCTAAATTATTTCATATTATTCAAAAGGCAAAATAAATCAACAGTAAACTGTAGACATCAAAACAACAAATATAGTTTCTGTGGTTTAATTTTCACTTATTAACCTTGTCTCTTGGGTTCTATCTCTAGACTTCCTCAAAGCTGCAAACTACTCTCAAATATGGAGCCTTCTGACCAAGCTAGCAGCAAGAAAGATCAGTCTAAGACTTGGTAGGAATCATTAACACATTAAAGAAATAACCACAAATGATTACAACTGTCATGGATATAATAATGCCACCAACGAGGTATTAATAACACAAACCATTCACAAATAAAACTTGTGTGTAAAACACATTTGGGAAACTCATAAGATAAGTAAAAGAGACCATTCATGGCAGAAGCCCTGTAGAGCAGTGGTTTTCAGCTCACGGGTCAGGACCCAGTACTGGGTCAGGGTGCTCCCTGCTGTTGCCACCAAAAGACTAGAATGCATTGCTCAAATACATAGTTCATGGTTCAGCAACCCCTAGCATACGTGCCTATTCCCAGCAGCACAGGGTGCAGCGGCTGCTCCCTCTACTGGCCCCGCCCCCAGTGGCACCTGGGGCCAGAAGAGTTGTGCATGTACCACTGCTCCTACAACCTGCTGGCCACACTCCCGGAAAAAGGCACCACCACTCTAGCAGCTCCTGTGCCCTGCTAGCCCCAATCCCTTGCTGGTACAGCCTCTGGCACCTGCTGAGAGTGTGGGGCTGGCACAGGGGCCAGCAAAGGTTGCTGACCCCTGATGTGATTGTTGGGTCACGGGCATAAGTGATTTTTTTTCAACTGGGTCCTGAGGCAAAAAGTTCAAACACAACTGCTATGGAGTATTAGGTGTTAGCAGGCCTATAATTTTACAATGCTTTGTATATTTATTATAGTATTTTTAAATACATATTATAACCAAAGTAAAAGCTCAAAAATTGAAGTAATCTATTTCCATGGCACCACAGTAAAAGACAAAGGCAGCGTTAAGCAAATGCACCACTTCTTTTATTTGCAAAGGTTCATTAGTATTAGAAATGTGTCTTGCTTGTCAATAAGAAATACCTGTTTGGTTTATCTAGTGGAATACTGCCATTAATTTCTCTCTCTAACTACTGTTTTTTAAAATAGCAATTGCATACAAATGAACTGGACACTAACAAAACAAAATAAAGTCTAGAAAAGCCTCTATCCCATTAAGTTTCTTGCTTCAACTACCAGACAAGGAGAAAGGTGTTGTGTTTGCCTAATACCCAATTATTATTCTTTTTGGTCCCTGCCAACACCTTCAGCTGTGGCTCTGTCACTTGTGAGGTAATGTAGTAATCCTTCAAAGTATTATTTTAGCCTTGATACTTGTGTGTTTTGTGCTTCTACATTTTCACTAAGATCATTAAACCAGAAAAGGATGCCATTGTGGAAGCACGTGGGTACTGCTGATACCTTCGCGTCTACGATTGAGGTCTCAGTTCTGAATGAAGATTCTATGGCGTTCTGTGGTGACTTCAGGAACTTGAAAAAAACATAAAAAACCCCCAACCATTTATGAGAGGAACAGAAAATTCTACGGAGGACTATCACTGAATCAGTTTTTGACAGACCACTACAATAAGATTTGTTTGTAAGAATACTAGCTGCTTGGAATCTTTGTTGTTGGCACTTCCACATTTTGGTTAGACTTTCAAACCCAGTAGAAGGGAATAACATCATTCCTTTTACTGGTATACAGAAACATTTTTCCTCCACGGTTTTAGAATCTATTTAATCTTTGTCTTGTTCCGTAATCCTTGCCTTCTCCTTGGTGTTCTTGCAACTTTTCTAAAAAGTATTTAATAAATTCCCCCTTGGAACGTGCCCCTCCTAAGTCAGAAACAGGTCATTAGTTTTGGCACCTGTGGAAACTGTCAAAAGATGAGGAGAATGAAGAACAGCTGTCCCTTGCTCAGCATTACTGCTCAGAGAACCACACTCACCCCATGACAGCATTTTCTGTTTGAAGTCTATTCTGCTGTCTGAAGGACATCAGGGCTTGCACAGATTCTCCCCTCACCTGCAAACTCCAAAATGGGAGAGCAATCATATTTCCCAGACTTACATTAGGCCAGCAGAAATGGAGCACCTTCCTTTCAGAAAAACTGACATGTATGCCAATTTTCATGTCATTTTTACTTGATTTTTTTCAGTTTTTTTTATAGACTGTGATTAATAACACTAAAAAGCAGCCAGAGAGGACGGAAAAGAGCCCAATTTACCTCCAAGGAGTATTAAATGTAGAATAAGTGTGATTGCCTCAAATATAAGGTTATTTAGCTATAGATGAGATGTAACAGACCTACCTTGTGCAGATGTTCTTTTACCGTAGGTTAAAAGGTCATGTTACCCTGTCTCAGCCAATTGCTAAACAGACAACAGTCTAGATACCAACAATCATTGACTAGCTGGGAGACCAACACAACTATTTTAGGTGTCATGATAATCCCTCAAATTCCCTTATGCTTTGCAATTTAAGCACAAAGTATTACTCACAAATGACTGTACAATCAGTAAGAAAAAGACCATGCATATCTGTACATTTTACTAAGATAAATCAGATCTGGGCTTGAGGATCAAGGTGTCTGGCTTCTGAACTCGGTTAAATTGAGGCTGCAGGGTTGAGTCATGGCAACAACTCTGGCTGGTATCACCAACGTCCCACAGCTATTCCCAACTGTTTTTTCAACTAAAGCTGAACAAATCTCATGATATCAGCTGTTACTGCAAGATTTCTCCTATTCTGGGCCAAAATTGTTATTCTTTTGTGGAATTTCAGGTGTACACACAGTGGAATTGGAAAATTGGACCTCCTTGTTTTGGATCCAACATGCAACCAAAGCCATGCATTTGGCTCTGAATCCTGATTGCTGAGTCTCCCTCATCGCTGCCTTCCAAATTTAAAGATAACTAAAATTATCAGTTCCAGCTTTAGTATGAATAAATCTAGTATAAATACAAATGCAAGTGACATCGAAAGTATAAAGTGCATGTAAAAACTGAAATTTTGGGAGGAAAATTCTAATTTTGGTTTTTATTAAATGGTATTATAAATTTACAGTAAATTATGACCAGCAAAAACAGGATTTTTCCAATGCTCATGAATGTGCAGTGGTAGACTAACATTAGTTTAAAAATATTTAACTACAGGTGAGGGAGACGTTGGTTACCCACGATAAGTGAACACTGGACTTGAAAAAAATCTCTAGGAACAAGTAATTAGGGACCCAAGCTCATTCTATCAACTACACAGAGTTAATTGAGCCAAATTAAACACTGAGTACCTGTACACTTTGTCAATTAGAGTCTGAAACAAAACCACTGAACTCATTTGCAGTGGCAAAGAGACATGAACTATAATCTCAGAGGTGAGCAACATATTTCAGTACACCAACATGCGCTATTATTCAAATTTGAGCTCAGTTTTTCTTAAATTCCATATACTGCTCTGAGGTTGCCAACACACCAATCAGTAAGACCTCTACCACTACTCTCAGAATGGACTATCAGATGGACAATTAGTGCATGGAAAGGTATTTGTTTAATATACATTTTACTAGGTCAGACTCGCAAGATTCCACTTGATTTTACAAAATGTTTCTAAAGCTTCTGTGTGAGAGAACTGCATGCAACCTTTTGACACCTGTTCTCCACCTCGGTTTTTAAATTTCACTGTCAAGCTTGTCAGTGAAATCACTTATTAAAGTTTCACTTTAATATCTGTGTAATAAACTGGTGATGGTGTAGTTTATGAAACCCATGTTAACTAAGCTGCCTACAAAAACTTCTCCAAGATGGAATGATTTGATGAGATCTTGAAGATGTGGAGAGGGATGTAACATGTAAGCAGCACTGAAAACCAGTCATGCTTTTGGCAGCTATATCTTGCTTCCCAACTTCCATTTTTATTTCTTTCTTTGCAAAAAGGAAGGCTACTCAGTGTGTTCAATAAATGGAATTCTTTTAGATGAACATCCCTCTGGTTGCCTGACAGTTGGTGTTGGTACGTCTGCACATGGGCAAATTGGAAAAATCTTCTAGCAGTGCTCGTTGGGCAGCACATGCAACACAGAAGTCTTGTGGTGGCTTTTGGCATTCTTTTTCCAGCATGTGTGGCTTGGCCTCCTTCAGTTCCCTCTCTAACCAGAAGCTTTATTCTGAAGTAGAGTAGGGAGAATGGAGGGTAATGGGGCACCCACAGGGACACTCACCTTGAAGCACACCAGTTACTGCACAGGGTCAGTGATCTTCCTTTCTCCTTCAAGAGGGGTACCTGTGGGTACCCCACAGTTGGGGACTTACAAGTCATACCCTCACGAGCTAGGAGGCAGTTTGGACTAGTCATTATGAATGGTTGAAAGAACAGAATAGCCACCTGCCATGTACATATGATCTTCTTGCTCAATGAGATAGTGTTTTACAAATATATGCATGGAGGACCATGTAGCTGCATTACAGATTTCAGACAGTCATTGGTACATTGTTAAGGAAGGCAGTGGTAGCAGACATGGCTCTACTCGAACGTGTCTTTGTACAAGCTGGTGGAGAAACATTTGATAGTTTATAGCACTCATAGATGCATCCTGATATCTATTCAGAGAGTCTCTGACTTGTGATGGTACTACCCTTACATTTAACACCAATGTAGAATAGAATCAAATCGAATCATAGGGACCTCATGAGATCATCAAGTCCAACCCCCTGGGGCTTGAACCCAGGACCTTCTGCATACTAAGCAGAGGTGCTAGCCACTACACTATTTGTAGGGCATCTGTCAGCTGAGGACACAAATACTTTATTAGTTGAGCTAAATGGTTTTTCTCTGTCTACATGGAAAAGAAGAGTGTGCATCTAAGGTGCAGGGTATGGAGGAGTGCTTCAAGAGCACTGGAGTAAGGTTTTGGTAACAATACAGTTAAGTGAATTGACTGGTTGAGATGGAATGGTGAGCTTACTTTGGGTATAAATTTTAAATTTGGGCATGAGTGCCTTAGTCTTTTTGAAAGATCATGAATGGAGGATCAACCGTGAGTGCTCCTAGTTCTCGTACTCTTCTTGCAGATGTGGTCTTTATTAAGGAGGAGACCTTCATAGATAAAAGCAGCAAGGAGCAATTTGCCATAGTCCGAAGGGTGGTTAGATGACTGTCCTTAGAACAAGGCTTAAAGCTCAAGGAGAAGTGGATGGTGAATTTATGGGTATAAGTTTTGAATGCCAAAGAGAAAACATTTTAGCACTGAATTGATAAATAGTGGATTATTATTGATTCCAGTATGGAAGATATTTATGGCCACCTAAAGAACTGAGTGACAGGCCTCTATCTTTCAATTGCAGTAGGTAGTCCAAGATGGCATTAAGAGGAGCAGCTGTGGGCACAATGTGTGTGCGCATGAGCACCAGTGAGAGAATCTACACCACTTTTGCCATTATGTTGTCCTTCTAGAGAGCTTTCTTCTATTTAATAGGACATGTTTCACACTTTCTGGAACCTTGAAGGAACCATGCTGTTAAATGCACTTTGTCTAGGTAGGGAAGGAGGGTCCAACACTTGTCCAGATGTGGAAGGTCATGGTATAGAGGCAGAGCAACGTAGTTCCTTATGGACATTTGCATTAACATGTGAACCAAGCTTGTCTGAGCCAAACCGGTGCTATCTTGATTACTGTTGCAGCTTCTTGACATTTTCAGTAATGTTTTCATGCTTAGCAGAATCAGAGGGAATGCATAAAGTAGGCCTGGAGAAGAGAAAGGCATCTCCTAGTGAGTTCTTCCCATTGCCTGCTCAGGAGCAGAAAAACGAGCATTTTTGGTTGAGAGGTGTACAATGAGGTCTATAGATGGGTGGTCCCACTGAGGAAATATGTGAATTATTACTTCTTTGAAGGCCCAATAAGTATTTCAAAACAGAAAATAAAAGGTCAGCAACGAACAACAAATACAGTTCTAGCACCATCCATAGCAAACATTCATCTTTGAGACTTTGTGTCTTACATACTTTTGCTCATACATGTTTATAAAAAACAACTATGTTTCTCTCCTTGGGAACATACTCAAACTATGGAAAGTAATATGTTCATGATCATGACGGATAATGCCTGCATCTTCTACTGCAATGGTCTCCAACCTTTTGCATCTGTCTATCACAGCAGCTTTCGTGGGAGCAATCCCACTTCATCAGATGCTTGGAAATGGAAAATTTATGGTATGGGAGGGAAAACAAAATCCAGTGAAGTGTGAGTGAAAGGTTCAGGGCAGACTATTTGAGCAAATTAAACAAGTTGTTCAGATTCAAACAGTGTAGAACAACATGCAAGAAGGCTGGAAGCTTCAGGGAGGTGAAAATCACTTTTTGTAATGAGAAAGCAAGCTCATCGATCTATTCAAACCCAAACTAATGGTGTTTACTTTGCATATGAATTCGAACTCTGTAGTTTCTCTTAGAAGCCTTGATTCATAATTAACCAGTTTAAATACTTCAATGGAAATGTCTTTCAGGGAGTGAGCAAGGAGATTGAAGTGTTCTCCTATTGGTTTTTGAATGTTACCATTTCTGAAGTCAAATTTGAGTCCATTTATTTTTTTGTGCAGAGATAGTTCAATTTGTGTAATGTATAAGGTCGAGGATCATTGCTGACACATAATGACATATCATCCTGGTGGATGAGCAGGTCAATGAGCCCTTGATGAAGTAGCTGGCTTGATTAGGTCCTATGACACTGTCTTTTGTGCAGATATGGGGGCACAGTTGGCAACAAGGTTTATTGCAGGGATCTGTAGCTGCCTTAGTGTTTCTGTTGAATGGTCTATAGTTGCTGATGAGTATCTGTTGAAGGTTGGGAGGCTGTCTGTAAGTGAGGAGAAGTCTGCTGCCCAAGGTTTGAGAAAGCGAGGGATCATCTTGCAGGATAGTGTGTAGATCCCTGATGATGTGCTGCAGAGGTTTGAGTTGGGGGTTGTAGGTGATGACTGGTGGAGTGCTGCTGTTTTCCTTCTTGGGCTTGTCCCATAGTAGTTCACTTCTAGCTACCCATCTGGCTCCATCACTCCATTTCCTCACTTCACTAGATGGGTACTGTAGTTTTAAGAGTGCTTGGCAGAGATCCTGAAAAGTGTCTGTCTCTGTCAGAGTGATTAGAGTAGATGTGATTGTATCTTAGGGCTTGACTGTAGACAATGGAACTTGTGGTGTGTCCTGGATGAAAGCCTGAGGGATGTAGGTAACTACAGCAGTCAATAGGTTTCTTGTAAAGGCATATATTTATCACTCATTTGTACTATAATGTCCTGAACTGGATTTATTTTTTTCCTGTCTTACTGTAAGATTTTCATTTTCAAGCTTCTGATGAAGCAGGATTTCTCCATGAAACCTCATGTGATAAAATAAATGTTAGTCTTCAAGTGCCACAGGACTCTTTGTTTGGTTTGCTGAAGTAAACCAACATGGCTCTCCCCCTGGAATGAGTAAACTGAAGTGTTATTCTAATAATTTTACTAAAATAGCAACTGCTAATTACTAGCTCATTAAAAAGCACAAAAAGTTCTAGCTGCCCTCTCAAATAGGAAAAATATGTAAATATATTATTTTTGCCCTTTTATCTCCACTAATCCCTAGCTGGTACTCAAATGCATAGAAGAAAAACCAATAAACTCTTATGTTCAAAACCAGCAAGCAATCACAAAGAATTAAAACCGTCCTCACATATGCACACACCCCTTCCCCACAGAACACCTTCACTTCCTTTTTCAGTTAATCACAATTCAGTATGTTCTAATCTTCTTGAATATTTGGTTTAAACCTCCTAGTCTCTCTTCTGAAGTGCATAACGGTTTCCTTTTGGCAAATATGCCATAACACACTGTACAATAAAGGCAGAAGGAAAACTGATGCAGGATTGAGGAACAGGAGACAAAAATCAGAACAAAAGTGCAGCTTTTGTTAACTTGACAGTCCTCAGCTAGTTGTTTTATAAGATAGTCTTAAGTAGCAGCATTTTTTTGTGGCTTAAGGCTGCCAGGCAGCTTTGGCTTCTGCAGTGCTTCACACCAAGAACTTCAAAACTAACTCACTCCAGATGTCCCTATGATCAGCTAATCAGACATCAAAAGCAGTTCACTGACAAGCTCTCACACTGATTGTAAGTATTCTATATACATTTTTACAGCATAAACACACACTCCCTCCCGCACATGTACACCCCACATGCACACACACAAAAGCTACTTTAAAAATGTGATTCATCTAAATAAGAATCCTATTTTAAAACACATGAACAGTTAAGATAAATTCAATACCTTCTGAGTGACAGAAAAATCTTTTAAACTTCCCCAAAATTTTCCATGCACTGAAATGGCAAATGTTTCAAGAATAGCAGATAAACTAGGTTATTAGCAGGAAACCTTTCTCCTGAAAATATTCCTTGTCTTATAAACTTCTAATGCCCTTCCTGTTCTCTGTGGACGGGACTGGATTCTGCACTACTACGGTGTACTACAATCTTGCCTCTCCTCTGCTATACTCATACCAGCCTTGCTGTCCTTGCCTAAGAAAGGCTTCAACCATGTTCCTTGGGTAACTGTTACAAAGAGGAGATACACAGTAAGCAGGGGTTCTCAAACGATGAGAACAGGGAGGTGCCTGTAGCCAGGGTCAGAGTGATGTAGCAGATCTAAAAGCCCAACTGGCCAGGGGTCTGAGCAGTGTGTGCCAGACTTCCTCCTGGGGAGTGGGAGTGCTTGGATGGGGGCTAGCTACAGTACATAGACACAATCGGAAGCACTCCCAGGGTTTCCCTGCCCCACTCAAGGCTCTACTCCACAGCTCAGCCCAGCTCGCAGCAGCACAGGGTTCCACTGCTCCCCAGCTCAGACAGGGGCTCCTCGATGCCTCTGATGTGCTCTCCTCTTTGGCTGAAGCATCACCTTCAGCAGTATCCCAGTGACTTCCTTCCATTCCCATGCTCTTCCCTACCTCAAACCCATCTTGCAAAGATCTCATGGCTCCTCTCTATTGCTATGGTCCCACCTCAGACCTCTCCTCTTCCAGGTGCTCCCGCACATCCCCATTTCAGCCCTATACTACAGTGTCTAGAATCATAAGGTTAGAAGGCACCTCATGAGGTCATCAAGTCCAACCCCCTGCCAAAAAAGTACAACCACTCATTAAATCATCCCAGCCTGGATTTGTCTAACCCAGCCTTAAACATCTCCAAAGATGGAGACTCCAACACCTCCCTAGATAGCCCATTCCAATGCTTCACCACTCTCCTAGTAAGAAAGTTTTTCTTAAATATCCAACCTTGACCTCAGCAGGTGCAACTTGAAACCACTGCTCCTTGTTCTGTCCTCTGTTACTACTGAGAACAGCCAAGCTCCGTCCTCCTTGGACCATCCCTTCAAGTAGTTGAAGACTGCTATCAAACTCCCCTCAGTCTTCTCTTCTGCGGGCTAAATAAGCCTAGTACCTTCAATCTCTCTTTACAAGTCTTGTGCTCTAGCCCCTCAATCATTTTTGTTGCTCTCCACTGGACTCTTTCTAACTTGTCCACGTCCTTTTTGTAGTGGGGAGCCCAAAACTGGGCACAGTATTCCAGGTGCAGCCTCAAGTGCCAAACAGAGGGGAACAATCACATCCTTCGATCTGGTGGCAACACTTCTTCTGATGCAGCCCAGTATGCCATTGGCCTTTTTGGCAGCAAGAGCACACTGTTGACTCATCCCATCCACCATGACTCCCAGGTTCTTTTCTACTGCGCTGATACTTAGCTGATCATTCCCCAGCTTATAGCAGTGCATGGGGTTTTTCCATCCCAAGTGCAGGACTTTGCACTTATCCATGTTGAACCTCATGAGATTTCTATTGGCCCACTGCTCCAATTCATCTAGGTCTCCCCGAATCCTGTTCCTGCCTTCCAGTGTGTTTACCCTTCCCCCCAGCTTGGTGTCATTCGCAAACTTACTAAGTGTGCAATCTACCCCATCATCCAGATCAATAATGAAAATGTTGAACAGAACTAGCTCCAGGACCAACCCCTGGGGCACACCACTCATTACTGGTTGCCAACTAGACATGGAGCCATTGATTCGTACTCACTGAAACTGTTGATCTACCCAGTTTTGTATCCATCTCACTGTCCACACATCCAACCCATACTTACTTAACTTGCTGACAAGAATGCTGTGGGAAACCGTATCAAATGCCTTGCTAAAGTCAAGGTATATCACGCCAACGGCTCTTCCTGCATACACAAATTCTGTCATCTCATCATAGAAAGCAATGAGATTGGTCAGGCACAATTTACTCATGGTGAATCCATGCTGACTGTTCCCGATCACTCTATTTTCCTCCAGGTATTTCAGGATGGATTCTTTGAGAACCTGCTCCATGATTTTTCCTGGGATTAAGGTGAGGCTGACAGGTCTGTAATTCCCCAGATCCTCGCCCCCTTCACACTACTAGGCTACTGAACTGCTGTTCATTCCTGGGCAGCCAGGTTGGATGAACTGGTTTTACTAGAAGGGCTCTTCTAGCAGCCAATTGATGCTATTCATTTCTGAATCAGTGTCCCTATCATGCTGGTGGCCCCTAAGCACAGCAGGCTAAGTTCTGTGGAGGTTTTCTGGTGCAGACTTCTTCCTCATTCCTGGTGCTGGAATTCTGCCACTCTCAACATGGAAGAGTTACCATGGGGTCTCTGTGGTTGCTCAAATGGAGTTCTGGGAAACTGGGGCCCACACAGTTCCTGCCCTAAGTGATGTGTTGCTTCCCCCATGGCATCAGTGCAATGAACTCTGAAGAAGTAGACAGTCCTGACTGGAAGCATCGTGCCTGGACCTATTATGGACCCAGGAGGATTGTAATAGCAGACTCCGCTCACACTGTGACTCAGCTATGTTATCAACTTCCTGCTGAACAGTGTGGGTGGACCTATGAGTGCTGCTCTCTGACCCACCCAGTTTGCTTCCAGCATTCAGGCCCTTCCTGCACTTAGGTGGGACCCACTCCCTACCTGTGAGCCCTTTTTGCTTCATCCCAGAGCCCCTGAAAATTGCAAAGAGAAGAAGTCACCACACAATTAGTGCGTACTATGATTTCTTAAAAATGTATGTGCAGTGTTATTTTAGCTACTAAGATTGGTACTCTTTTTGTGCAGCACTGTTTTTTTTAAGTTTAGAGAAGCTTGCTATAACAAAGTTTGAGAATCTCCACAATGTGGTGACAGCTCCACATAGCCCTAGGTTAAAGTAAGTTCAGTCAACATGGCCAGTATTAGATAAACCTTAGCATCTCAGGCTGGTATAATCTCTTTATTTCACCTTGTTACGACAAAGATAAATAAATTTGAAGTGCACAAGTGTCAGGGATAGAAGCATTTACTGAATATAAAAACCACACTACATAGTTGTAAGTATATTGCACAGAGCCTCTATAAAGCATTTTTGGGTTATGTCTACACAGCACACTAAACCTGGGGTCTGACTCAGCTTAAAGTCCAAGCACTTATTCAGTCCCCACAGTTAGTCTGACTTGTGCCAGGATCCCCTCAGATGCAGGGCCACAAACCCTGCTGTGGTGTGGATCAGAGCTTGAGCCCTACTATGAAACAGGCTCTCTTCACTATGGACAGAGCTCAAGTCCAGCTTGCCAGATTCAAGTATGGAGAATCCACCAGTTCTATTCCACAGTTCTTCAACCCCCAAAACTTTCCATTTGTTTCCCAGAAACACAAAGCTACTTTCTACTTTCTGTTTTTATGTAGCTCCTTGGCACTCAACCCTTCATTTCTATACAGATTGCTCAACTGAAAACTCAATCAATCATCACATTTATTAACTATGGTCACCAGTAAAAAAAAAAAAAAAAAAAAAAAAAAAAATCTGCATCAAGGACACTGGTAGCGGCCAGAGGAACACAGATAGATTCTGGTTAATCTCTGGCATGAAGCAAGCAAGACCTTCGACTTCAGTAAGGGCACAAGAAAAGACCATGCCTACAAATTATACCCAAGCAGTTGGAGGCACTGGTGATCCATCAGACAGCAGAACAATGCAGCGAGCAAATCAAGTGGCTGACAACAGAGTACCACAAAGTCAAAGATGCTAATGATACCACCAGGAACTCCCTGCCTTCCTGCCTGTTTTATGAGGAATTTGATCAGGTATTCGGGACTAGAGCAAGTACTGAACCCACAATGGTACATGACAATCTGTTGAACGGTGATGGCACCAGAGGATCCCCTCATCACATGCACCACTGGGAGAGAGACAGCCACCAGATAAAAGGCAAGAAGTGAACCTGGTATTGAGGGTAGTAACGGAAGAAGCTATGCTGTAGGAGCAGCCATGGCACCTCCCGGATCTGCCCTTAGAAGAGCTATTCTCTGATGGACCTTGATAGTAGCCTGCTGCAGAACTATTATCAGAGCTGGAGCCAAAGCCAGAGCCTTCTCCGGGCAAGTTTTTGCCGCCGTGTTTTTATCAAGACATGGGCAGGAAGCATTTCTAGAGTATGGGCCTATTAAGTTATTAATACAAGCTGTGGTTTTGGTGTGCTTCTGTTCATGGCAGAATGTATACCCCACACCCACATGGGAATCAAAGCAAACACCACAAAAGGATGGAGAATGTTAAAGCAGTCATCATTAAACTAGCACAAGTTACTCACTGAATGTTTATAGCATGGGTTGTAACTCCACAACCAAAAGCTTCACATACCCCTTCCAAACAGTGGGGATAGTTGTACCTTATAAATTGGCCATGCCTGCACCATCACAGCCTTCTTGCAAACCGAGCCCCAAAAATCCTGGCTGTCATAAGTTCAAAGAAACCCAGAGTGTGCATTCCAGTCACTGGTGGCTTTAATACAGCAGTCCAAATTACAGCAGAGGCTAGCAGCATCTCTCACTCAAGCTAGCTGTGAGTTGGGTCTGTTCATGGACTTGGAGCATTTGTAAGAAGGAAGCACTGTGCCTCCATGCCAAATCAACATTTTTTAGGCTTCACCATGATTCTTTATCTGTTGCTGACTGATGAGGAAAGCAAACTTCTTACAGAGTAAGCACTTCAGATGGTCAGTTACATTCTGGGGTACAACATACTTAAAAGTCCTCCTCTCTCTCACTCTTGAGTTCCTTACATTCCATGACACATTGACTGGTCAATAGATACCCAAATATCTCCTTAGCATACACAGAAAGCTGTCCTTTCTGGCTTGGAAAAGAAGTTCACTTGCTGCCACTTGGAGGCTGCCAGAATATCACTGTTCTCCAGAGCTTGCTTCTCTGGAGGGGACTCAAAAACAAACAAACAAACAAACAAACCATAACCATCAACAGATAATGACTAGACCACTTATATGTTAGGGATAGCGAAATAATTTCAACTGAATTGTGAGTGTGAAGGGGAGGGTGTTTTGTGTGTGAATAAAATACAGCCCACTGATTAAAAAATCTTTTTGTCGGTGAATAAAAGCAGAACCTGTCACAAAGAGGGAAGCTGAATTATTCATCATGGTCAGAGAATGTGCTGTGTCCCCCACCCCTTTAAGAGCAGGAACCTGGAGAAGTGGACGCACCTACTGCAAGCACAGAGAAAGAATCCCAGGGGAGTTGATGGGAAAGCTGATAGATCAAACAACTCGGTAGACAGAGTTCCAGTAACGGCCAAAAGGACAAGGATGAATGAATGATGGGAGGCAGAGTCTACCCAGAGCAGGAGGAGATTGGTGGACAAATTCATTCACCATTACTGCAATACGCAGGTTGAGGGAGGAAGACAGAAAGCAATAGGAGGAACTGTTGGAGAGATTATTTGCACTCATAGTTACCAGACTGCAAGCTGTTTGTCATTATGCTGGGGAGGGTGACCTAAGAAATAAGAGACGTTCCTGACTGCACTTCTCCCATGCATGAGGATAAGTAACCCATGAGATGCCCTGGCAGGAAAGTGGTATTCACAACAATTTACATGAAGGACATTCCCTACTTTGCTCATTTCCCATCTATGTCTCTGTTACTGTCATATCTGATCAAAGGCCAGATTGGGGGGAGAAAACCTAAGTGATAGCTTTCAAACTGTATTTATGCAATAGGCTCAGCCTACAGGAGATGCCACTTAGAGTCCAATTTGCAAATTTGAAAATACAATTCCACACATTCCCCATGCTCCTAAGACCTGGTGCTCAGTGGGGCCAATGTACATGCATAACTCTGTTGGACTGCCTATGCTTGGCATTTCATCAGTGAAGCTTACTGTCCTTTTTAATCTTGGTTTCCCTATTGGGAAGGGGGACAGACAAAAGTGGATGCAAGCTCAGATGCTCCACTGGCTCTGCCAGGCTCCTCCTTTATCCAGAAAAGGATAGACAAGTGGACAGCAATATGTCCGTAGCTAGCCAATCTCATTTGTCAGACTCAAGGGAGGTGTCACTCACAGTTGATTGTGCAAATCCTCAATCACCCTGTGTCACCTTTCTTTCACAAGCTGAATCAAGTGTTGCCAACTCCTGCAACTGTATTACAAGCCTCATGGTATTTAGTATTTTTCCAAAAGCCCCAGCTCCTGGAGTCATGTAAGAATCTAGTATTTAAATTCTATCACATACAAAGACACCAGCAAAGAAAACTGCCTGAACAGACCAGAGTGAATTAATATTTGGCCTTGCTAAATATATTGGTTAGAGATTTCATCTTTTAAAAACAAAGCTACATGAAAAAGACTCATTGCAATGCAGCCTTCCAAACTCTAGTCTTATCAGAGTCCGGTTTAAACAGCTGGATTTACACATTCTACAACTACTATTAAAATCACTGTGTCAAAGAGACCTTTTCTGCCTGCAGTGCTCTTAAATAATGACATAAATTAAAGATGTATTTGCTCCCTTTTTCTTATAATATTTATGTCCTTTTTTATTTCGGTAAAAGCTACTAATAAATCTTCACCTCAGATAAATGCTTTGAATTTCAGCATTAATTTATCTCTGTGTTTATACATCTATATAAAATTGTATATGAAGGGAACAAACAATTGAGTTGGGCTGGTGCATACACACACACAGACACACATTATGTTAATCTTCAGACACTTAATCACAAAGGCTGATACTTTAAATTCACAGCTAACAGAGGAAGAACCAGAGGAGGTTTTGACCCTTTTTAACAAGGGCTTGAAACATGAATAGTTTCTGATTAAATATGAACCTTACCCAAAATTACAAATTACATGTCCACAATACACAAAATGAAACCAGTTATGACATGTTTAGCGAAAAATTGAGAGTGGGTTGAGCCAAGGGAGCAGCTCTTAAATTGATCTCACTCCTTAATCTTTAAATATGTATTAAATGCAATTTAAACAGCCCACTGATTAACTCAGAGGTCAGCTAAACTTCTTCTCAGGAAACAAGGCACAATAAAGAAAGGCATATCATCGTCCCAAAATCGGGCCAGAAAGTTCTCTGTGGATGAATTCTTGATTTCACTGAAGTCAATAGAAAAAACTCCCTATAATGTCATTTCTCAAAGTGAACCTTGTTTCTCGTTTTATTGTGTGAAAGCAGGATTAAATCGTGACTATGGATTCTTTTCCCATTACAACAGGTGATTTGACCTCACCTTCCTCTATATGCTGTTCCCCGGTGTTTGAATCTTAACTGCTTTAATTTGCTGTTACACTATGACCTGATCCCACGACTTACACTTCCTTGCATTTATTTCCTCCCATTGTGTAAATTCCCCCATCTTCTAAGTGTCTGACGAAGTGGGATTTTCTCCCATGAAAGCTCATGAGATAAAATAAATGCTAGTCTTTAAGTGCCACAGGACATCTTGCCTTTTTTAAAATGAAATACAACAAAATGTGACACCTTGTGCCAGCTACAGTGGGTTATGATTTTGGATTCAGATTATGACTGGAACAATTCACTCATCAACATTTAGAATGATTTCTGATTCTTATACTGTAAAGCCTACTGACTGCACCAAATTTAATCCTTACTCACATTAAGGCATTCTCATCACAAACTCACAAGCATTCTGTATTTCTTTACCACTTCTTTCAACAATATGCATTAACATACATCTGTTAGCATCTCTTTGGAAGTTATAACACTAAATTAATTCAGTAATATTTATCTGATATTGCCTAAAAGCTTCCAACCTATAGCTTGTGAATTTTAAGAAAAATACACTTCAGACTGGATTGTGGCTACTTCTGCTTCAACATGATTGTAATGTTCTGTGGTTATCATATATTGTGATTTATTCATTTCTATAAACATTACAGATAAACAACCATGTAATCCGTTACCTCCCATTTAGGTCCTGTAGGCATTACAAACAGCAAATGTGGAGCCGGTCATATGGTTTGTCACTAGACTTCCAAGACAGAACCTCCTTTTATTAAATTACTACATATTTGTTATTTTATTTTCTATAATATCCTATCACATTTGTTTATTCTATATTCTTTGTAAGCTAAGTAACTAGGACTCAGATGATCAGCAAACCTCTCAAGATCTGAAAATATATTTGTAATTTAACAGTATAGAGACTGTACATTTGTAACACAACAGTACAGACAGACAGAATGCTACATTAGTAAATATATTCCCATACAGCAAACGAACAAAACTTTTTGAACTATATATTCTACACCAGCTGTTATTTCTACCTATTTTTAGTCCAAATGTTATAATCAATTAAGCTAATTACAAAAATTAACTATAATTTTAAATGTAATGCTTTAAGTAAAGTCAATTGTACCATGAATATGTATACTTATCTGTATTCTATATTGTGTTCTAAATTAGCTTCATTTGTTAGGGATAATCAGATGCACCTTATCTTTGGCCTTGTATTCATGAAGATAAATATTTAAATGTTGGGTTTGAAATTTCCAGCAGCAGAAGACCAAAAGTAATTCTCATTAAAAATAATATTTTAGTGTACCTCTGAAATATCTTAACAAATCAAATCAAATCATAGGGCTGGAAGGGACCTCATGAGATCGAGTCCAACCCCCTGGGAATTGAACCCAGGACCTTCTGCATGTTAAGCAGAGGTGCTAGCCAAGATGTTGAAGGTAAGTTTTTGATACTGCATTTTTCCATTTATTTTTTCCTCCCTGCATTCTAAAACAATCTTTCATATTATTTTAAGTAAGTAACTTCTTTGATAAAGCATCCTGTTGTGCATTAGCACTATTAATTACACAAGCTATAGGAATGGGGCTTTTTTAGTGTTGCTACAATAAAAAAAGGCTACAGTAACTTCTATTCTGGAACACTTTTTATAACACAAAACATTACTTTTCCCCTTTCTATCTTCTTGACTCCAGAATAGATGTTAAGGTAATAATAATTAGATGATTAAGAATCTGAGGTCCTTCCCCGCTAGTATTAGGTGTTTGCATTTTTCCTGTTGCTGCCACAAGAGGAAGGACTGTCTTGTGTTTGAAGCACAGAGGCTTTTTGTGCGACCTGATGGAAGCCACTTTACCATTCTGTGTCTCTCACGTACTGTATAAAAAAAAAAAATGGGGAAATAGGAGTTCCACTTATTCTTTAATGCCATGATATTCACCCTTTGCTACAAAACTCTACCCCAGAATATCACTTTTATGTTTGGTACGATGAGGAATAAACAGATTTGTTTTTTTAAAGAAAACCCCTGAAATCCAAACTGAGGGTATGTCTACACTACAAACACTAGAGCTCCAGCTACACCAGAGTAGCCTAGATCCTTACTACACCAACAGAAGGGGTTTCTCTGTCACTATGGTAAATTCATTCCTACTTGTAGCTAATTCAAAGGAAGAATTCTTCTATTGACCTACAGTAAGAGTTAAGTTGACCTAGCTAGTTCTGGACTAGTCAAACTCCTCCTGAGCCTACCGAATAGTTGAGAAGCGTGAGCTCCCTGTATGTGTCAATGAGGTACAAAGTCTTCAACCTACAAGATGACAATTTGACTCCTACAACTTTCAACTCTTTTACTGACAGGGATTTTAGCAGAAATATTCCGAACAAATGTTCGCCTCACAATCTAAAACTGTTTCCCATGGCTCCACACCTGCCAAGGGCCATGACTGCCAGTTGCCAAAATTACCAGTTTGCCTCTGTCAACCATTTTGGTAAAAATGGTACTATTTACCATTGTGTCTATTTTGCAGGCCACTCAGGTATTCAAAACAAAAAAGGAATCTGGTGATAATTGCTTGGGAGAAAACTGTTTTGCTGATCTAAACTAACAGGGCTACCCTTTTGGAACTTATCAAGTATTCAAACAAAACAAGGTATGCCGTGGCACTGAGAATTCTCTTGTGTGTCAATTAAGTTGACCCTTTTAAAATTCACAGGTTTTGGCAATAGGCATCTGACAAGGAAAATCTAACTCTTAGCTTAAAAAGAACTGACAACTGATGTAGGACACTGACCTTCCAGAGTGTTGAACTAGGACATAACACACATGAGGATCACTGTCACACTAGAACCGTACTGCTTTGCAAATATTCAGCACAGCAACTCTACATTATATTTTATAAAGAAGAAAACAATTTAAAAATTGTTAGTGATAGCAACCAAATCAATGGACAGCTAAATAAAATCACTACAAGAGATAATACACAGTGTACAGTCTGATTCTCTGCTCTTATTTCAGCTATATAATGCTGTAACTCATTAGTTACACCGGAATATAACTGAGGTGATAAAGTGCAGAATACAGCCCATTGAACATTTTAAGCAAAAACCAGGCCTACATAACTAGCTCCATTCACCATGAAATCTTTATGGGGCCCTTCTGAATCTAGTCTTGTGTTTTAAAATGTTTTTATCTTCTATTTGCTAATAAAACCTTTCAAATGTGACACAGCTTTAACTGAAACTGCTGGTTTCAGGAATCTGCACATAGTCTGAAATAGCCACCCAGTGAGGTACAGACTCCCCAGCAGTGGCATAGTAAGTGGGATACAGAGGAAGGCATGGCCCCCAGGCAACAGGCTGCAGTGGGGTGCTAGGCTGGCTCTCCACAAGGTGCAGGAGGAAGAGTGATGCAGGAGGCTCTGAAAGACAGAGCCTCCAGCACTCCTTCTATGTTGTGAAGGGCCAGCCCGGTGCCCTGCCCCCCCCCCCCCCCCAACACACACACACACACACACACACACACACACACGGCAGGGGGGAGGCTGCCCCCCACCAGCAGAGTCAGAAGGGGTGGATAAATTTAGGGAGGAGGGCACCAGCCAGACTGGACTGGCACTTCACAGAGAAGCAGAGCCAGTTGGGCGCTGCCTCCTGGGTCCTAATGCTGGAAGGTTTCCATTTCCATGTGTGCTCACTGCCCAGCATATACAGAAATGAAGTCCAAATGCAGCACAGCCCAGAAGCTAGATGTATATAAGAAACAATATCACCCTTCTTAAAACCATAAGTTTTATGATACTTACAACAGGTTTCAGACTATCCTCAGTGGAGTGTGCAACACCTGGCTGAAAGTCAGCAGGTGGGCCCAATGCTGGGTCACTGCTCCTCCTCACTAGCAGTGGTGTGCCTAAAAGACAAAATAAAAGGTCAAGAGTCTTTAAGTGCCACAGGATTCCTTGTTTGTTTTGCTGAACTAGAGTAACATGACTACCCCTTTGTAACAGGGTAAAGCTCCGTCCATTGACTGTGCCATATAATTTAAAAAATTTGCAGCCGACTTTTTCCACACAAGTTTTTAATTTCTATGGGTGCTTGTAAATTATTAGATGTGATAGCCTTGCTATTTATTACCCATTCATATACGGGGATGACAAAGGCTATAGACCTATCTGCACAAGCCTCCACAATGGCAACTCTAAATTGAGCAGATGTACGCTAAAAATCAGAACCTGCTGGCAAACAGGAAAGTGACTTATTCTTTCAAAACCAATAAACTAAGTACTGCAGGGCCCCATGGCTTTGCATAATCACATTTCAATACACACACCACACACCCACTTTAAGGAATATTCACAGAAGGTACAAAGACTCTGCTAGTTTTGTTAGTTTCTGGTGATACAGAGGTTATATGTCCATGCTGACATTTTCAGATGTACCAACAGCTTTTCACTTCTCAGATTAGTTTTTATTTTATTGGTTTAGTGCAAGCATTAGCTTGGTAAAAGGGGCTCTCAGGTTCTTATTCCAGTAGTTCTCTCAGCAAAGGTGTCCCAAAACAGTATTGGCAATTACTCTTTTGTCTCAAGCTTTTTATGCAATGCTCTGAAAGACTGTAGTCCCTATTCAACATACATGTGAGCCACTTGGCCTGCAATGCCATAAGCAGAGCAATAATATACTGTTCTAAGTCTCTTTCCCATGAGACTAAGCCCCTGTCTACACTAGCATTCATGCTAGCATTATGTAAAAACACACCCTCCTAAGCAACATAAATTTTGCCAACACAAGCCCTTCTGACAAGAGAACTATGTTTGCAAAAGACATCTCTCCGATTTCCCTATGCCTGACTCAGGGAAGGGCCTGAGGCTGATGAAGACTCAGTTCAGACAAAACAAAGGTGATGCTGTTTGGTAAAAGCAAGCATCTACAGATTTTAGTAGTAGCAGGAACTGATCCACATTACTAAGTATAACAAAATCCTCCATCAAGAAGTTTCACAACCTTGGCAATTCTTCTTGGTCCCTAACTTACACCTGGATTCTAAGCTCATATATGTGGCCAGAATATACGTGTGTGTATTTATGTGCATGCAAACACACATCACTCAACTGCTGTAGCCATTTTTTTTCTTATTTGAAAGGTTATTTGTGCCTATATGATGGCCAGTGCACTCCAGGATTATATGAATACAGATGGTTTTGTGAAATAAATTCCATTTGGATTAGTGCTTATTCCATACATCCTGTTCACATTTGTCCCGTGACTTTACTACTTTTCTTTAACCTATCATTTTTCAAACCTTCCCTTCCCTAGCAAAGTGCTTGAGACAGCAGCCTTTCCTCCTCTCTCTAGACACCTTGATACCAACATTCTGGACTAAATTCAGGTTGAGTTTCAATCTAGCAGTAACAGAGAATCCACTCTGGTCCACAAAATTAGACATGCACCTTTCTGCTTCTAAAAGTTAGAAATCTTTTCTCATTTAACCTCGACCTAAGCATAGTGTGACAACATTCTTCCTCTACTTCAGTGGGTCCAGCACTTCCTTCTAGTGGTAGGTCAGGGACCTGCTTAACCCCTTAGTGTTCTTTTACCATCTAGTGGTGGGGGAGCATAGTACAGTAGCCACTGCCTACTGGCTCCCAGTCTTGTCTCCGGTTCTCACAGGTCCTTGCCTCTTTGCTGGCTTCTTATCCCTCCAGAGAACGACTGGTAGGGTTAAGGATGGGCCTGGTCCCACCTCTGACTCCTGGCCCGAACCCAGGGACCCTACAAGTCACAGCTTCACTTTGTTGCTTCAGGAAAGCTGTTAGCTTCCTTGGTTTACTTTTCCATGCCCCTTCGTTTAATGTCTGCACCCTGCTCAGACAGGAGTCCTTCCTGACCTCCTTGCCAGGGAAGGCTCTTGACTCCCAACAGCTAATACTGTCTCTACTACTCTGCTCAACCCAGTCTCTGTTTGAGACTTCTTCCCACTACAATCTTTCAGATTCAAAGAATTACTACCAATTGTCAACATCATGTCAAAATATACAAAGTATACAGTGGATATACAGTATTTAATGTAAGTGTATATACAAAGTATTTATACAAAAAAATAAATATCCTGAAATCAAATTCTAGTAAGTTCCCAAACAGCACTTTTCTTATTTTGCCTATATGTAAATTCAGATTACTACTGATGGAACTACTTTTTCATAAGTTTGTGTGTGTGGTGAAATCGCTGTTTACTGACATTTACCAACAACCACCTAATCTTTTCAGACCTCTATCTTTCTTCTTTTTACCCACTTCAGTTAAGGAACCAAATGCTTTTGTTGGTTTACTGGGGCTTGCTCCCCTCCCCCGCCTCTTTTTTTTTTGTTGCACGTGGTGGAAGTTTTCCCTCCACCTTGGTCTCCCGTTATTACCTTATGTTTATATGTTATTCTATTCACGCTATGCCATTAGTTTTGAATGTTTATAACAACAGCAATCAATGTTCCCTCTAATTACTTGTAGACTGTGTGCACAATTTCTTTGTATGTGCAAAAACATTTTTGTGAGCACCAATATTAGCACTATTGATTTTTTTGTGTGCACTTTATTTTGTTGTGTGCATAGGTTTCATGACCTGTGTGCGCGCACACACACGCACAACTTAGAAAGAACAGTGCAGCCAATGTAAGATCAGACAGAAAATTCAGTTCTTTTCTTTGAACAGCAAAACAAAGAACATACTTTCCTGGACAGCTTAAGTAATCAGGTTGCTCACAAATGTTACTGTTTGCTGCAAATGTATTTGGTGGTATTGTGAAACCCCAAAAATTATGTTTAAAAACTAAAAGACATCATCACATCTCCTTGCGTGAGATACATAAATCCCAGAACACAACTTTAAAAACACCTTTAAAATTGTAAATAACCCCTTGTGACCACATTTTATAACCTCTATTAATGCAAGGACCTTTTCCTTACTCTATAACTTTGATGTACAACCCAAATTTGGCATCCAAATAGATGTTAAAGACTCTGAAGTGCATATGGCTGTGTCATTATATATTAAAACTTTGACAAAGCTGATAAGAAAACACTAGGTAATCTTTCCTTCTTAAAATAAACTATCAATCATTTCCATTTAGCTAGCACCACCCTTCCAAAGATTAGTATCTACAGAGATTCACTGCTCACAGTACATTTTCCACTAACCCTTATGTTTTGGAAAAAAAACTTTTTTTTAAGTGAAATAATAGCTGAAACAAGCATATGGTATAAACCACAGTCTATTTTACAGTTAGATTTTAGAATTAATTACATTAGGAGATAGAGAGAGCAGCTCTGCTTTTTTAGGCCAATTAATAACTGAAACATTTGGATAAATACAATGTCAGAGGAAATATCTTCACATAGAATCTATTTAAGCACTACTTCATTTTTATTTTAGAAAAGTTCAAGTATATTTGATCTGAAACAGAAATGTACATTCTGAACACAAACAAGGAGTCTGGTGGCACTTCTAAAGACTAACAAATTTATTTATTTGTTAGTCTTTAAGAGTGCCAAAGGACTCCTTGTTTGCTTTGTTGAACTAGACTAACACAGCTAATGCTTTGAAACCTGTCATTCTAAACATGCAGTGTGTCGCTGGCACCTGGCACATAGGGCACATGCCCGGAGTCCCAGCACTAGTGCCCCGAAAGTTCAGGGCAGCCCCTGCCTCTCCCATCCCAGTCCCCTGGTGGTGGCACCTGCCTCTCCCAGCCTCGTCCCAGGCTGGGCCATCCGTGGCGGCACCAGTCACTCCCAGCCCAGTCCCCAGCCAGGAATTCAGGCCAGGCCCCCTGTGGCTGCTCCCACCTCTCCCAGCCCCATCCCTAGCAGGGGATTAGGGGCCAGGCTGGCTGTGGCAGGAGCCTGAGGCTAGATTGGGCCCAGGTGGAGAACTGGGCCACGGGGGGGAGGATGCAGCCAGGGATGGGGCCATGCCCGTGCCCCAGGTATTTCCCTGGGGCAGCGACACTCCTGCTGAACACATTTTCCCCTTTGTTCTCAGACACAGTACATATGCCCTCTCTGCATCATCTGTGAAACTGATTCCTCTCTTTTTATTTCCACCTGGACTGACATTGCAAGTAACTGTTGTGGGGCCAGCTTTGTCCCCTGAACAGACCATTAGCCATGTTCTTCCTGGTCCACTGTGGTCTTTGCCCAACTGTGCCACATAAACAAAGTGCTGGATATGTGAATACCAAACCATATACGGTGAAGTGAATTTTATCATCATTGGTTATGGTGAATACAATCCTCTGGATACATTGGTAGTTTGGGACGAAATAACCCAGAGAAATAATGTTAATGTATGAAATGAAACTCTAGCACTATGGTTAAATTAGGTTAGCAAGTCTTCACTCTCTAATATAGCGTAACTTGGTTTGTTCAAATAAGAAGGAAGAATGACTACAGAAGTGAGCATACATTCTTGGACTGACTACTACAATCTTCATGGAAGATGATTGTAATAAATCATCTACAAAAATAAAGTCATGATTTCAAATTGTGGACCTGCACATAAAAAGACTGACTATGATAGGAAAAAGCTGTCCATCAAGTGTATCAAATTGTCAGTTGGAATGGTCATTCTAATGAACTCGACTGGCTCCGCATTCCATATTCTCCAGGAAAAATTCTCACACACACCCCCTTAGAAATTTTAAAACAACTGCCTTTCCTCAAACCTAAAAATTTCTACCTAGTGTAGACTGTACACACAAATGCAAAACAACTTAAGAGTCTGAATTCAAACTTAAGTCTCAGTGCAGTTGGATAATTATTGGCTGAAAAATGTCTGACATACTAAAGAGTGAGAGACAGTAACAACCACTCAAACAGAAGGTCACATTAGCTTTTAAACTATCTATAACGAATCAACATAGGCACTGTAAACAATGCAAGTATTCCAAATAAGGTTTTTTTCCTACAATACAGGAAAATGCATTATTACAATTTACATAATGCCATAAGAACATTAGATATGCTGTACACATTATTGGATACAATTAGAACTTCAGTTTGATAATCAGTAAAACATTATACACCTGGCCTCTAACATCCAGCAAATAGGTATGTCTTCCTTAATTTTCTACAGAAATTTCATGTCACAATCAAAGAGCTACTCCAGTCACAGTTGGTGCATTTTAAGACAGACAGTACATATTAACTAGGATGGTTAAATTCACTCGCCCTTCAGTCTTGTTACTTAATATCACCAGAAGCAATGTATATTTGTCCCAACATGTACTTAAAATGTAGCTCACAGCAGGTAGCATACTCTGCCCTGATTATGAAGCTATGACACTTTTTCTTACGTAAGGGTACTTTTACGGTTGAGCAGGGGTGTCACTGGCTCAGGGAAGGACCAGGGGCCCAGGCCCAGGCCCAGGCCCTGCCCCCACCGCAGGCCCCGCCCTCTGGCCGGGGACAGGGCAAGAAGCCGCCGCACTACCACGTCCGGCTAGGCCCCGCGGCCGGAAGTGGCCACGGGCGGCGGGATCCCGCATCGCCAGCCAGGGATGGGGCTGCCGCTGGTGCGGGCAGCTGGGCCCGGAGTCCCCGCTGCAACCAGGGGCGGCCAGGCCCCAGATCCCCAGCCGGGGACAGGGCAGGAAGCGGCTACGGGCAGCCAGGCCCCAGACTCCCCGCCACAGCCACGGCTGGCCAGGCCCTGGATCCCTGGTCGGGGACGGGGACACTGCAGCCACTGGCGGCTGGGCCCCGGATCTCCGGCCAAATTGGGCCAGAGATCCAAGGCACCAGCACTGGGATTCGGGGCACATGCCCCGGGTCCCCAGCGCCAGCGACACCTCTGTGGTTAAGGTCAATTTTAATTACTCGTAGGAGCAGCTATATAATTTTAAATGTCTCACTATCATCTGAGGCATTTTTAGAATACCTATCACCAGGGTATTTAAATTCTCATGCATACAAGGATCAGATTACCAGATTGGGACAAGGCAAACCATTAAGCAGCTGACTGAGTTCAATCCTCCAAATGGAAGTAAATCCATTTCTCATGCATGAACCTTTTTGTATGCCCCAGCTTGGATTAATTCATAAAGCAAACCTACCCCTTAAAGTAAAACGTTTTTCCATCTCAGGAAAAGTAGGAGCAAGTAAAATCTTAACGAGGCTCTAAAAAAAAAAAAATCCCACTTTTTTTTTAGTGTTTATTGGTTTTTTTTTGGTTTTTTTTTAAGTGGCAGAAGCAGCTCCAACAGCACAAGCTTTTTCTATTGCACACATTATGAAACATGTAGTTATTTTAATTACATTTTACAAAATACAGTAATTGCACCTATGCTCTATATGTCCAAAGCTAACCTTCTGAGGGCTCTCACTGTTTAAAATGAAATATCATAGAACTGTTAAGGTACTGAATGTTCTATAATATATTATCTTGGGTTCACACATTTATCTATCAGTACAGGACCACTGGATGTTAACTTTTCAGTAGTATAGTTAATCCAGATTCTTATATTTCAGAACTGAAATATTGCATCAGCATGAAAGGACATTAGTGCCACCTTTCCTTAAGGTATTACACATTTACAGAAGAATACCATAACTGAGCTGTAAAAACCATCATTAAAAGAGATGGTATCTTCAGGACTGAAATTTGGAGTTTGAATGGACCCTGGTTAAATCATTACATCCACCAGATGTACACTGAGATCAAGGCCTATGATTACCTCTGTCATCACAGAGCACTTATATTTAGCTGTTGAGAGTTGTCTATCCTGTTTTTGTATCCGTGTTATGCAATCTACAATACCTGTTTCATGAGCAGTGCATACACTCCACAGTTATTTCACAAATGAAGTACATTTGCCTTATATCATTGTGGTCACATGTCACAGTGTTGGCCTGGGGAGCCAAAAACCCTTGGGCCAGTCCAAATAGCTGCAGAATGACAGTGGAATGGGCATGTGGGAGATTCGAAGATTGATGGAAGAGTCTGACGTCCAGGCTAGAGGCTGATGAGAAATATTTGCCTCCTACAATAATTATTTCATTTTGTTTTAACAACCTTTGTGTGGAAAAAAACAGTGAGAGCCTTGCACATGGATGACAGGACAAGGGGGCAGGCTTGCAATATGTTTTCATCAGTCAGAGAAGATGTAGCTACATGTTGCAGCTACTCAGGGGCACAGTCAGGATGCACTGTGCTCTGAATTTGAGCACATGTAGAGGCTCACATGTAAATAGTGTGCATGGTTTCTTGTAAGGATTAAATCAGGATTAATACACACGTATCAGTTCATATGTGCAATGCTGCAAAACTTTGTTTATGCAACATGTGGGGATTTCAGTACATGCATGGATTTACAGGGAGTGCACTTGTGGATTTTATTTTACTACATGTGAAGATAAGAACTTTCACAAATTGTTTACTGAATTAATGCAGTGGACTCAGGCACTTGTGAACTGTTTTAGACATGGAACCATAATCGTAAGGACATTTTCAATTAATTTTAATAAATGCACCATTTTAACTGTTGCGAGCATTATAAAAATATCACATATACCTAATGTACATATGATTATTATTATTTTACAAGGTTGTAACAAACAACCTTGAAACACTGCGAAGAGTAGAGTGCAAATAATATTGCAGTTGTAGGCCACAAAGGCATGTTCCCTTCCTCCTGCATAACCTGTATAGGAGTCCACTCAATATTAGTAACAGTCAGTGCTAGCTTTCAACGTGTAAGAGAAGGTAGCAGGATGGGAGGAGAAAACATAGTTATTGTCATATGTAAGTCTCCATCTCAACCATAATAAAATATTTTTTCCTTACTTCTGGAATTCCATTCCATAGGCTCTCCCCAGTTTTTGAGTGAGCCTGGAAATGATAAGAGGTTTTCAACAACCTTCCCTACTTATGAATGGCATAACCACGAGTCATATGACTTCTTCCATGTCAAATAAAAACACTAACTTTGGTTTAGGTTCTCTCTCAGTAACACCCACATTATCAGCACAAGCTGAACTGTAAACCAAAGAATTCTGCTGTAGCCTGAAGTGGAGTGAAATCTTTACAGTCCCTCTTTCTGGAAATTTGTGTGTACCCTTGACTTATCCATTTTACCTCAGATTTTTTTTTTTCCCCCTACACAGATGGCATTAATGAAACCTTCAGCCAGATAAATTATTGAAGTGCTTATGATTTCTGAACATGCCACTACGATGTAAGTGCCTTTATTTCAAATTGGTATTCACCCACATAGTGCTCCTCCTTGGTTGGTGGGAAGGGGAAAAGGCAGGAGAGCAATAACTGCTGTGTAAGTAGGGTATGGAGCAGGATACAGCAAGCTTAAGCAGTGGTTGTGTGTTTGCATAAATTAAATATTAAATGAAAAGAGAATGGAGTTGCATCCCTGAGATTCTGTATACCATCCAGTGCAGCTTCCATTTTGAGCATTTGGGTTTGGAGAGGAAGGGAGCTAGAAGCCCAGAAGATGGAGGTAGCCTAGAACAACAAAGCAACAGTTAAAAGCACAGGATGCACAAAAAGATTAGGCCACACTGGTGGCACCCTGATGGTACCGGGAGCCAAGCTGTTTAATCCTCCCAGATAGCTGTATTATAAAACATTATAAAACACTTACTTGAAGTGGTGCCCTCCCAAGTTTGGGTCTTTCCCCACAATCCGAGTGGATAATCCACATGTGTGTCAGTCAGTGCCTAGGTCCACAGGACTTTTTGTTACTCTGGTGAGTCAGGAGGCAGAATCAGGGATTTCATTCCCAATTCCTACTAGTCTGTGTCCTGGCTGACACAAACAAAGTGGTTGAACAGCGGGATCTCTTGAAAATATCAAGGTCAGCTCATCACTGAAGCCGCAGACCCTGTGAGCATTCCTTGTCATTGTACTTCATGTCTTGATAACCCAGCTAGAGCACCTTTCCATTACTGAGGCATTGGCTTCGGTACAGTTATACCCCTTTTCCCTCTTTTCCGCAGGTAGCTGCTTTATTGTTGCCCATTGCAGTAGCTATAATTTAGATCTGTACATGCTCTTCTCACCAAAAGGCAGTGAAGTCAAGACTTCTGCAAGAGGCATGACTGATAAATAGGAGTACAACACAAGTACCTAAACTCTCCACCACCTTGAACTGAAAAGGACAACTCCTTAGCTATCTATAAGCACTTAAATGGACAGGTGACATTTGGTCAGGATGACTCTGAAGCAGTACACAGCTGACACAGGGAAACAAGACAAGTCAACCCAGGTAGACAGAAATGCTAAGTGGGACAACAATAGAAGGACTTGGCAGAAGTGTAACCGTTCTTTCGAGTTGAGGTACATCCACCTTCACTCTGCTGCAGACGAACTCATTCTGCATCTCATAACATCACTTCCAACATATATTTAGTAACTCAAAGAAAAGTCTGAGCATTGGCAACAAAAAAAGTGGCTGTGTACATAAGTTCCAAAGGGGCAGCTGTGTAAATCTAGCCCAGCAAACAAAAAACCAAAAAAAGAAAACCAAGGAGTCCTATGACACTTAAAGACTAATGGATTTATTTTTTGCATGAGCTCTCATGGGAGAAAATCCCATTTTGAAGCATCCGACAAAGTGGGATTTTCTCCCACAAAAGATGATGCGAAAAATAAATCAATTAGTCTTTAAGTGTCACCGGATTCCTTGTTTTCCTGCTTTGTGTGTGTGTGTGTGTGTGTGTGTGTGTGTGTGCGCGCGCGCGCACACGCGCGCACATAAGGCACTTAAACATTATATAATTCAAGTTAACCTGCAAGAAATTTCCAGTGTAGACAAACAGTTACAGAATACCATTATGGCTGATGAAGTGGCAAGGAAAGAGACTAGAGTGCTAACTGTGTACTCCACAAACAAAAAAATCCTCACTCCAAGTGATATGAATTGCTTGTAGAAAATTTATACGTTTCTATAAGACAGAAGCGAGTTAATTCCTCAGTCTGCATTAATATCACCAAACTTGTCCTATGTTATTTTCTAATGGGCAGTGTTGCAAAATCAAGTTCTCTTAACTTGGTTAGAAAATCAAGCTTTTTATTATCAAGAGTTTTCTATCCATTTTTCTGAAAACATAGTTTATATCCCGGATTACGTGGATGAAACCATAAGCGCTAAAGTCAAACAAACTGCTGTTTCTACATGGGTTTTATCCTGTTTTGCTCTACTTAAACTAGACCAGAGGCTGGCAACCTTTGCTCACCCCCCCCCCCAGCCCTGCCCACCATACCCTCAGTGGGTGCCAGGAGCAGGCCAGGCCTCTGGTTCAGGGGTGGGGCCAGCTCCCGCCCCTGCTGATGGGCGACCTCCAGGTCCCAGCCAGGGCCGCCTATCACCCTGTGGCCTCCGAGTCCAGCTAGAGGCGCCTCTCGCCCTGCCAGCTGGCGGCTTCTGGCTCACAGCCAGAGCCGGAAGTGGCGGGGGGGACCTGCCCCGCTCCCCTTCACCTTGCACAGCAGGGGGCTGGGAGCCGCAACACACAGCTCATGCTACATAGCCGTGGAGCACTGGGGGAGTGGGACCGGCAGAGAAGCCTGAGCGTCACTGCATGCCCCTCAGGCTTGGCTCTCTTGCCCTGTTCTGGGATCATTACTGACAAGAATTAGCACTTCTCTTTATGAAGGCAGGATACCAGTTACCCTTAAAGAGATCAAACAGCTTTCTGAATCCCTCTGATTTTTTAACCTCACTGATTGCTAACTTTTGGGCTAATGTCCCATTTCTCATGAAAGGTTAAATTTGTTCTGCAACAGTACGAGTTACTTCACAATCTCACAGCCAAAAATGAACTCTGTTCATGAATCTCTGGTTTTAGAGATTGGTATAGTACAACCACAGTAACAGACGTTATAGTTTCAGAACTCCTCCTGGCAATACCAATGGGCTTTGTGAAGGAGAGCCCAGGAAGGGATTCCTTACTTCCTTTCAAATAAGTCACTAGGGGTGATAAGAGCACTAATTCTCCCCATCCAACTATTCTGTGTTGTTTCATCTGGTCACAGATGTCATTAAAACAAATGCAGAGAGGTTCTTGGCCTGAAGATGACACATATTTGCCTGCAGTTGCATTTTCATTTGTTTAATGTCTACTGAAACCAGCGGGCTCAGGGCACAAAGTTGAGAAACAAAGGTCAGCTCACAGTACACCTCGGGGAAAGCGATGGACTAAATCAAAGGGGGGGAACATCCAGTTACTTTAAGAGAGAATATATGAGTAATGCTTTCGCGCAGATCTGGCTGAGACTCTAAATATCTGTCCTGAAAACCAACAGGATAGGCTTTTCCTAAAAGCTCAAACCAATGGCTAACAAAAATTAAGAGACTCCACGAGAGCATCCAAGTGCTGAAGTTACATCGAGCAATATAGAAAGTGAGTAAGGGTTATATGGAAGTGCGCAAACTGTCTGAATCCCTTAGCAGTTATTTCAGGTGAGCAACCATTTATTTTAGTGACTATTTTGTACCTTGTGCTACAAAAATTGACAAGTATGTTTTTGAAAAAGGAAAAACTATTTTAGATTGAGAATGTAGCCATTATATTGATTAATATTAAATTTTGAGCTGTTATTCAAATTAGGGCTGTCTTAACAAAATAAACCTCCTCCTAAAAAGGGAAAAAAATAAACAGAAATAATCCTGGTAGGGAAGCTCCTTTTTCCTTTTTTTAATTCCAGGAGTCCAAATCCATAAATTTCCATGTATATATTTAATCTGTTATTAACCCATGTCTATTTGCTACAGACATCAGTGTCTACCATTATTCAGTTTAACCAAAAACCAAAATTGGAATACCTGGCAATAACTTGCATTTGCTGCAATGTGTGTCCCTTTGGGTGCTTCACATTAGGTATTGTTGCATCCTCATGCTGCTGGCACAGGGTTCTTTTAGCAGTAGTCATGGGGTGATGCATGTGCAGAAGCAGCCTTGTGATGGCTTTGGCACAAGCATGCCCCCCCCAAAAGCTCCTTTTCTACTGCATAGTGTATTTGAGGACTCCGAAACAGAGAAGAGGGAGGGCAGTGGAGCACCCACAGGTACACCCATCTCAAAGAATAAAAGGTACTACAGGTGAACAAACATTTCTTTTTCTTCAAGTGATACCTCTGTTCGCCAAATTATGTGACTGTAGCAGTTGCTATATGTTGGTGGAGGGACTTCGTATATAGTCAAGAGCACTGCTTTGCCCAACTTCGCATCATTGGCAGAGGCTACATTGAGTGCATAGCATATTGTGATGGTATGTGGAGTTGACCAAGAGGCAGCTTTGCAAACGTCTATGAGAGCAACATTCTTTAGCAAGGCCATAGTTGTTGCCATAGCTCTGGTCAAGTGAGGGCAGACTTCAGATGAAATGTGGAAATTGCTTAGCTCATAGCAAGTATGGACACAGTCCCTTAGCGATTTTGATAATGTATAGTTCAATATGGGTGCACCCTTTAATAGTTCAGCTCCTGAAACAGTTTATTGGATTTTCTGAAGAGTTTTGTACTATTGAGATAAAACACCAGTGCTTGTCTGGTGTCTAGGGCAATGGTTCCCAACCTTTCCTCTGATGTGGCACACACTGACACCTTCAAATTTTTTGAGGCACACCACCACCAGACTCATGAATATTCAAATTAACTTAAATTATGAATATTCATGAACCATGGCACAGTGTTTCGGAAATGCTGCTATGTGGAGTAGTAGGTGTGGCAAAACAGGGGAGGTCAGGAGTCGTGTGCAGTGGCAGGAGTGAGTGTGGGGAACAGAGCAGGGCAGGGCAGGGGTGGCAAAAGAGGACAAGGGCAGCCATGTGGGGAACAGCACAAGGGTGGCGAGAGGAGAGAGGAAAGGAGAACAAGAGTGGCTTTGTGGGGGGACGGGGGGCCTGGGGAATGGGAAGGTGGGGCAGGAGAGCATTGCCCAGCACCCCCTTCCCCTTTCTCCCTGTCAGCCAGGGCAAGTCCTCCCCCATTACTGCTCCCTCCCACCTCAGTGGGTCCTGTCCTCCCCTCCCCCACCCCCTGCTGCCTGTGATTTACCCCCCCCATCACTGCAGGGACCAGAACTAGGCCTCCAGTCATCATTTACACCCCCCCACACACAGCCACCCCACAACTCCAGCTACACACCCTCTGCTACACATCCACTCCCACTCACCTCTGCCCCACACACACACACACACACACACACACACACACACACACACACACACCCCTACCTGTCCCACACAACCCCCAGCAGCACCTCAAAGCCCTTACCTGGGCTGTTTGCAAGCTAGCTGACACAAGCTGCTCCGCCCTGCAGGAGGAGATTCGCACACTCCCGGCCTCCCGCCACTCTCAGCTGGCTGGGTTAAGGTGGAGCAGGGTTTAAAGTGGAGCCACCAGAACTCTGCGTTCTGGTTGCTCCTGCTACTTTTAGGGGGACCCCTGGAACTCTGCATTCCGGTACCTTCCTCTATTTTTAGGGGGCCTGGAAGGCTGCCTGCCTAAAAATAGGGGGCCCCAGAACTGTGTTCCAGTGCCTTCTCCTTACTTTCACCACTGCCTTTTCTCAGCCCTGCACAGCCCATGTGCCTGGGCTGAGCAAGGAAGAAACTTTCTCCAGCTCTAGGGGATGCTCGCAGCACACTTTGGGTGTTGCCACGGCAAACCAGTGTGCCCCAGCACACTGGTTGGGAACCATTGGTCTAGGATATGTAAAGTTGCATCTTGAGGTTGGGAGTGCAATTTAGGATAAAAAGCGTGGAGCTATATGGGTTGATTCACATGGAAATCTGAGACCATCTTGGGCAAGAATTTGGGGTTGGGTCAGAGGGTGACCTTGTCCTTGTGGAAGGTTGTGTAAGGAGGATCAGCTCTGAGGACATTGATTTCTCCCACCATCCTTGCCAGGGTAATGGCTATTAAGAAGGAGACCTTCATGGACAAGTGGTATAATAAGCACAAAGCCATAGGCTCAGATGCTTCCTTCATAAGAGTGTGTAGGACCAGGTGGAGATTTCAAGGGATTCCAGCATTCCTAGGACTCGGCAGAGTTTTTGTAGTCCAATTAGGAAGTGTTTGACCATTGGGGAACTAAAAAAAAATGAGGAACTTCAAAAGCAGTAATGAAAGATAGAGAACGCTGCAAGATGCACCTTGATGGATTTATTTAACAGGCCTGTATGTTTCAATTCCAGGAGGTAAGTGAGGATTTGCGAAATTGATGAGGATGGCAGAGTGAAATTTGTTTGAGGACCAGAAGTGGAATCGTCTCCATTTCTGGAGGTAAGACTCCCTGGTGGCAGGCTTCCTGCTGTTTAGTAAGATGTTACAAACTGGTTCTGAACAATCTAGGTCCACCATTTGGAACCAGATAGGTAATATGCTGTCAGCTGCAGCTTGTGGGTGTCCTGATGGTAAGATCATCCTTTGTTTTTGCATAGGAGATTGTGAATTTGTGGTAGTCGTATCAGATTACAAAATGACAGAGTGAGGAGTTGTGTGAACCAAGTCTCTTTGGGCCAGGCTGGTACTATCAGAATGATATGAGCTTGATCTGCTTTTATCTGTTGGATCTCCCTTGGGATTAACAAGGTTGGTGGGAAAGTATAGTAATGCTAGGACCAATCCATGAGGAGCACGCCACCTGTTGATCTCAGGTCATTACCAGCTCTGGAGCTGAACCTAGGGAATTTTTTTTGTGGAAGGTAGCAAAGAGGTCGCTTGTTGGAGAACCCCAGTAGAGAAAGATACTTGTAATTAGTTTGTCATTTATCTGCCATTCATGTATGCTTATGAAATGTCTGCTTAGGATGTCCATCAGCATGTTTTGTGCTCCTGACAGCTTTCGCACAGAGGGAGGGAGATAGTGCTCCTCCTTGTTGGTTTACATAAAGCATGCAAACAATGTTGTCTGTCATAATTCTGATTGATTTGGTGAATATAAGTGGTACGTAGTAGTGATGTGTGTACCAAACTGCTCTGAGTTCCAAACATTTATATGAAGTATTCCCCAGTTGATGAAGGAGACATCAATGATTATTACAATGGTCAGTTGAGGGCAGGTGAAAGGGATTCCGCACATTAAGTTATCTTTGACAGCCCACCAAGAAAGGGAGTTTTTGATGGTGGAAGGTACAGCAAGACTTTTGTTTAAGCTGTGTATGTTTGGCTTGTCGATGGTGGTGAGTCAGGTTTGTAAGGATCTCATAGATAGCCTTGTGTGAGAGACTACAGAGGTAGCGGCCTCCACACGGCCCAGCAGCTGGAGCACTGTACAGAATGTAACCTATGGAGAATTTTAGGTTTGACACACTAGATCTATAATTGCTGCAAATCGAGGTTTGGGTAAATATGCTCTTCCTGTTGTGGAGTCTAGCCGAGCTCCAATAAATTCTCTCTCTTGTGTTGGTGTGGATTTTTCTATGTTTATTTTGAACCGCAGGTTTTGGAAAAGAGATGTAGTATGAGCAACAACACATGTGGCTTCCTCTGATGACTTCACTGTTATTAGGTAACTCTCTAGGTAAGGACAGATCATGATTCCTTGTGTGCGTAGATGCACAGTGATGACTACCAGAACTTTGGAGAATACATGGGGATTTGCTGAGCAGTTGAATGATAAGATCTTGTATTGGTAGTGGAATCCCTCAACCATCAATCAAGGAAGTGCTTATGAGAAGGATGGCCAGTTATATGAAAATATTCAGTTTTAAACGCCAAGAGCAGAGAACCAGTCTCCACACTGCAGCATTGGTATTATTATGGTTAGGGTCATCATTTTTAATTTTTGTCATCTAACATATTTCTTTAGAGGTCTTAGGTATAATGCTAGTCTCCAACCTCCAGTTTTCTTCTATACCATGAAATAATGGGAATAAAATCCTGAACATTTATATGGATGGGGTTTCGGCTCTATAGCCCCCATTTGAATTAAATGATGAACCTTACCCCTCAGGACTTACACGTAAGTGAGATCCCTAAAGAAGGATGGAGAGCGAGCATGGTGGGGAGATGGTAGTAAACGAGATTGTTAATAATTTAAAAGACGACTTGTTAGTGGTAATATTAGACCAGGTATGGTGGCAATTTCTGAGGTCTTGTCAATTTTAAAAGGGATAGCCATATTAGTCTAGTCCCGTAAAACAAAAACAACAAGGAGTTGTGTGGCACTTTAAGACTAACAGATTTTTTTTTTTTTGCAAGATCCCACTTCCTCAGATGCTACAAAGATGGGTGAACATACAGAAAGGAATGAAACTAAATGCAAGGGGGTGTAAAACATAGGATCAGGTCATAAAGTAACAGCAAATCAGAGCAGTTTACAGGCTCAAACCATGGGAAGCCTGAAGTCAAATTACCCTTCATAATGGGAAAAGAATCCATAGTCTCGATTCAGTCCTGCTTTCACAGAATTTAGCTTGCATATTAATTTCTGAGGAGGAATTCAAAATTTGCATCCAAAGGATTATTTCTGCAACGTGGTGAGGTGATCTTAGGCCCTCAACCAATGCATCAGAATGGAGATTTTGGAGGTGGAGGTTGTGGGTTTATGGATTACCGGGTTGGATGTTTGCATTTACGGGTGTTTTGTTTGCCTCTTTGTTGGTGATCACAGCCTCTAGGATGACACTGAGATTGGAATCTTCACAGGCATGGCTGAAATCATGTTCACTTTTTCTTGAACGCGGGAGTGTATATTCCTAGGGTGCGTGGAGAGGCCCTAGGGTCTTTCATTGAGTGAAGTACCTTATCTGTTTTTTTCCAAGAAGAGAGGGATTTGTCAAATATTAAATCTTCACTCTTATTTTGCAGGTCCCTAGGCAGGGCTGCAGTGTGTAGCCAGGATGCTCTACACATCACTAAGGCGGTAGCCATCATTCTGGCCACAGTGTCAGCCACATCCATTGAAGTTTATAAGGAAGTACGTGCCACCAACTGGCTGTCGGTAAGTAGGGATTTGTTTTGGTCTCTCTGATTACTGGGGATGTCAGGTGAGAGTTTTGAGAGTTTTCAAAGATACAGTGGCTGTAATTAGACAATAGTGCAGAATAATTAGTCCCTCTCATTAGTAAGGTGGAAGAAGAATAGATTTTCCTTCCCATAAGATCTACGTGCTTCCAATCTTTATCCTGGGGTGCAGAAAGGAAATTGGGTTGCTTGCATCTTTGGATTGCTGTTATCAGTTATCAAAAGTTAGACAGAGGGCATGTAAAAAAAGAAAAAAATCTCCATCCTTTTATATGGGATGTAGCATTTTCTGTCTGTGCACCTGTTTGGGGAAGTACTGTAGCCAGAATCTGCCAGTTCACATTGGTGGGGTCCATTAGTATATCATCCATTGGGACAGATAATTCAATGAGGCCATCATACACAGATTATTGAGGAGTTTGTGTTGTGACTCAGTGACTTCTTCCAGAGGCATTTTGAGTTCTTGTACCACTCTTAGAAAGCTCGTTAAATTGTTTAGGGTCATCTATCGGTGTTGATATAGAGGCAATGACTGCATCATCAGGCGAAGAAGAAGAATCATGTAGTGGTGGAGGTGGCTCTTGATAGTTTGTTGTGGCTATGAAGTGGACAAAGATAGTTTTGGTGATGTGGTCAAGTGAGTTTCACTGGAAGGTTTGTGGTAGGATTATGGGAGGCTATGATCTTTACTATAATCCTGAGTACGAAGAATGGAGACTGAATCTCTCCATCCTCTGTAGCAATGTGGATGTGAATGGCAGCAAGGTGGGCCATCATGTGAGTAGTAGCTGTGTCATATAATATCTAGGATACCAAGAAAGTTTAATTGATGAGGAGTGCTAAGAGGAGAATCAGGCGCCATTGATATCACTGTGCTGATGGTATGGAGACTGGCTGGAGGAGAAGACACTGAGGTGGCAAAACAGGGAATCACATAGAGAGGACAGATGGTGTTCCTTGTGGCACCACTTTCATGCTGGTGATGTCGATGTTGTTTCTGTTGGTGGGTTTAGTGTACGAGTTTTTGGTGCCAGAATGGGTTCTGTTGTCATTTGTATCAGTGCTGAAGGCTTAGCTGGGGCTGAGGTCTGTGCTGGAAGAATGTGCGTGCTAGAGCTTGGTTCTGTGTCAGGTTCTAATGCTGGGGCCAGGGTTGGGCCCATCTCTTTGTGTGGTGCCAAGAGCAGCATGGCATCCTTGTGTTGCACCAGGATAGGTGCCATCGAGTGTCATTTGGTCATGGTAGGCATTGGACACTTCATTGGTGCCATGTCAGAGGAATATTTACGGTGACGTCCTGGCTCCTCTCGGGAGGCTTTACAGTCTCAAGGTATGTTGGCAAGAGTATTAACCAAGGCACTTGCAGCCTGTGGGGTAATATATTTTGGAGACCTTTCATGTGGCGAATGACCCCTTCTGGGTGCTGGGGTCTCCTGAGCTGAGGACCTTCTCTGTTTATGGCCCTGAGGTGTGTTTTCACTGTGCTGCTGTTCAGGACCTGGCTTGGAGGAGGCACACAAGAATTCTTCCTTCAGGAAGAGTTTTAGACAAAGTTCTCTGCCCTTGTGAGCTCTGGCACTGATGCTGGAGCAGTGGTTGTATTTTTGGGGCATGTAAGACTCTCGTAGGCAACACACACATTGAGAGTGCCTGTCTGAAGTGGGCATAGTGTTGTTACATTTAGCACCTCTTTTGAAGCCCAGTGAGCTGGGTATGTTGTGGTCTTCGGTCAGCAGTCCCTGAGGGGGTAAACTAGACAAAGGGTAACTAAAAAACAAAAGGAACGAAGTTGAGGAAAAATGGGTTTGTCTGGGTTTTTTTTTTTTGTTTTGTTTTGTTTTGTTTTTAAGAATGGAAGACGACAGAAGAAACTAACTCATCTATGACTAAAATTAAGGGTTTTCTTCCCCATCAATCCACAGATTTTTTTGAAGTTAGAGGAACAGTGACTGAAGCTCTGTATTCAGTCAAGTATGGTTGAAAAGGAATGGGGTGAGGGGAGGGGAGGGGACTCACGCTAAAGCTGTACCAAACCTGTTGTGAGACTGCATCTGAACACGCAAACGCCCCACAACTGTTGCTAAAAGAATTCCATGCAGCAGTGCAAGGAAACACCACCACCTAATGTAAAGCACACACAGGGACATCACTCCAAGAACAATGAGTTTTAAAATGCAGATTTTAAGCTCAAAAAGACCGTTTCTTTTAAAAAAGTGTGTTTAAAAGGAGTCTAGTACCTAGAAAATGTATTATAGTTTCCACTGAAAAATAATTCTGTCTTAAAAACAACTTCAAGCCATAGAAGCCTGGACATTCCATATGGAGTCACTTTTGGATAGAAGACAGAAGTCTGAGTAGGAAGTATTTACTCCTTACTCAATGTACCAGATAGATATATTACTTGTCAGTTTACCTTTACGAGCGCTGCAGTATTATTCCAGTTCCATTACAATGGCAGACTTCTGCTGTGCTACTACAAACCTTGTCTCCATGTGCAATTAATACCACTCAAGTCACAAGCTCAAAAATTACCTCATGCTTACCCTCTGAGTCTTCAAACATTAAGATCTCCAGAGAATGGATACCATTTGTTTAAAACAAAAAAACAAACAAAAAAGCTAGCCAGCTTTAACTGATATAACCATAAAACCAGATTAAACTGAATGTCACAAAAGAGAAACATCCTCTCATACTCATAAAACCTCCAACCAACAAAGAAACAACAAAGAAATGGCTTATAATCAGTATTAACATAGAAACTTCCAAACAGAAAAAGAAACTGAAGTAATAATTCCTGAAAGAAAGAGTAAACAATATTTCCTCAACTCACCAAAGGTGGCCCATGTTTTCCAAATTCCTTGATATTAAAACTGATTGGCTTCTAGGAAGAGAGCTGTATGTGCTAATTTTTTTTAGATCAGGAAGGTAGCCATTACTACCACTGATATTACATAATGCACTGTGTTCAAAGGCAGTACTTTTGCAGCAAGTAAAACTGGAGAAAAAGATTATTCGAAAGTAAAAGGTGATCATGATTTTTTCTACATGCAAGATATTTCCCAGTCTATTTGCAAAAATGTCCATGCTGTACAATAAACTGTATTCACTTTTATTTTCAAGGTTATGAAAAATATGAGATAGGGGTCTTGCTTAAAAGCAGACTTCTGGGGGACACGCATTTTATCTTTCTGTTCTCAGAAAATAAATCCATTGCATGGTCTCTGGGCACAACTTCAGAAGTTTGTTAACCAACTCCACTGGCTGTAACACACCCCATTATGGCTCCATAATGAGACGCACCACTCGTGTTTTAATCAGCAAAAAGAGAACATTTCCATACCAACTCAGAAGCCTGACAAAGAGAGATGGACTTTGTACCTTGAAGATACAGCGAACTACAGCTGTGTAGGACCTGAAGCAGGAGCAAGTTTCACAGTCAAGACTGATAAAAGCTGCATTCAACTTCCCAAGTTTCAACCATAAGCATTGATAACAGAAGTGCCTATTTTTATCATGAGGTGTGGGAAGATGATATGGGGAATATTTTGATTTATCCAGAACCTAGTAAACACAGGGCCATGCAGATCAAACCAACACCCTTGAAATCCCTGATGTGGCAAAAAGGAAGTCAATTCAACCAATTTACACTACTAAGCAAACAGAAATTCTGAACCTGAAGTCTCAAAATCATTTTCAAGGGTAACTTGATATAGAGTGCACTAGAAGTCCTCTCCAAATTTGAACAGGGAAGAGGCAGGGGAGAGAATCATGGCCACAGTGGACAGTCCAGCATCAGAGAAAAGGTTGCAACCCTCTATTTAAACAGAAAAAAATTGTTCATAGCTGCTTGTCATAACCTGATCCTAAACCAACCAAGGGTTTATATATATTCCCAGATAACACACCTCTATTATGGAGATGCACTGCACAACCTTTGTTAAGTATTCCATGAGCTACCCTCCTACATCATTCCTCTCTCCTCTGGTTTGAGTGTCAGGTAGAGGGGGTTGGACTTGATGATCTCATGAGGTCCCTTCCAGCCCTATGATTTGATTTGATTTGCTCTCATTCATGAACCTATTTTCCAAGCAATGTAAAAACAAAAGGGGCTGACTGTCCAGAACAGAGTAGAAGAGTGAGATCAGCAGTCTCACTATTACCAGCATCCATCTCACAAAGAATTGGTTGATAAAACAAATCTCTTTACAACCTTGCAAGAGTATGCACAGTGAAAGATGAACCATTCTAAAACTACACTCTAATCTCTCAACACAGAAAGGGAAGAGCCACAGAAGCTTCGCCTCATTTGCCAATGCAGTCTCCCAAACAAGCAAGTTAACAAAAGATCACAACATCATGAGCCTGCTGAAGCCGCAAAAAAGATTAATGTGGCTCCTTCCTTTTTGTCCAGGCTCTATTTTGCCAAATACTATTATTACTTATAAATCTATACATTCAACAGTATACTAAGGACTTATTGCAAGAGAAAAGCCTATTTATTTTCCACCAAATTAAATAATATGTAACTAATGGCCTGTGGAGCTTCAAACAATCAAAGAGAGAGAGGAAGAATAAAGAAGGGGAAATGCCCATTCACAGAAGCACTCATGGTGGTACCTAAACCCCTTACTTTATCTGACACTGCAGGTGTACCAAGTATTAGCTAGTACTCTCTCTCTCTCTCTCTTTCTCACTCTCCCTCCCTCCCCTTTCTCCCTCCCCTTACCCCCACCAAAATCATGATTTTTAATGGCATGGAGAAGCAAGATAGAAAAGAAACAATCACATTTGTGCACAGTGGACCATCATCTACTAGACAAAGCAAAAGAGAAAACCTTAAGTCAATCAAAGGCGCATCCAACGCAAAGTGACATCCATAAGATTGATCTTTAAATAATTATATTAGCTGAAAAAGAAAAAAAAAGTCAACATCAGGAAAAAACTGGGGTTAAATTTTTATTCATCATTTTAAGTTCCAATATTCATGGTACAGGGAAAAAAAATCTTGTACGTACTTTAAAAAACTACTGGGAGAGTGTTCATGGTGATAGTATTTGCCATGCACCTAGAAATGAAAAGGCAAGGTTATGTGATCAGAATAAATTTCAAGCATTAGGCTCTCAGACATACATGATATACTTCTGTTTAACAGTGGCTGCACCTAGAAATGCTAAATCTTGCTATACTCCAAGTACCAGAAAACTATATTTAGAAAGCAGAACACAACTGCAAATATAGTGAAATGTTAGGTGTTGAGGGATTTTGGGTAATGCAAGAGAGTTTTAAAAACTAAGCGTATTTTAAATAATTTTATCAGTATTCTTTGAATAGCAGGAAGCTTCACCTGGCAGATGATCACGTTGAAAGCTTTCCCCGTAGGTACAGAAGAGTATTTAGTAAGCGTATTGTCACTGGATATTAGATTAGCAGCAGCATGCAATAGGTTTAAAAATTCATGTGTACTCTGCATGGTTATGATCACAGCACTGTATGTGGGTGGCTCTTCTTTTGGAAGAGATTTAGAGAGAATGACTCAGGATGGGTTCAATACTGGTAAGCAGCTCAAAGAAAAGGAGCTGACATATTTTTGTGGTGCTGCAGCCAATTTACACATAACACATTACATCCCTTTTTACTCACAAGGGTGCCTCACATCCCTCCTTTGTCAGTGGTTCATTTTTCAATATTACTGAGATTAAGCGCTTATCTGCTTTAACATCTCAATCTATTAGCATCAAAAATACTCAGATAGTACTATACATGACTATTATTTTTAATATCTATTACATATACGTAACCTCCTTCATCCTGAACTATAAAAAAGCACTTATGTAATGGATGAAGTCTTGCCAAGAGGACCTACCTCTAAGGTGAAACATGGCAATGTTAAGTGTGTAACAATACTGCCACAATAGCTGAGAACAGAACTGAAGCTTACCAGTCAATTAGGTCTACAAAAGGAATTTAGTTCCTTTCCTATAAAGCCTGTCTATAAACCAACACAAGCTGAAAAGAAGCATCGCTACAGGAACAACTGAAAAATTAAGCATTTACTCAAAAAAGAGAAAAAAAAATGCAAACAAAAATCAGAGAGCTAATAAAACTTGTAATTAATTCCACTCCTCATTTACAATGCTGTATCTTTTAATTTGGGATATACATTTAAATTGAGCCTGTATTTTGGTGTCTTTAAAAAAAGTCTCCTTGCAGCTTTTCAAGGATTTCACTTTTGGCACTGTACCTTTTAATTTTGGTTTTTAACTAACTTCCTCATTTTTCTGTACTTTCCCTTTCTGAAATTAAATTATCATGGTGAGTTACTTCAGTGTTCCACTCCCCTTCCACCCTTCCTTTTCCCCCATGCTGTTAAATTTTCCTATTTTACAGCTGCTATTGCTAAATGTCTCAGCAATATTCATCTCTTGGATTCTGTTCTCTATTTACGACTAAATCAAAAATTCTCTCTCTTCCTGTGGGTTCCAGGAGTAGCTGCTCTAAGGAACAGTCATTTAAAGTGTCAAGAAACTTTCTCTCTTCATCCCATCCTGCAGTAACATGCACCCAGTCCATATTGAGGGGTTGGGTTTTTTTGTTTTTTGGGGTTTTTTTTTGACTTTTTATAGCCTCTCTGAGCATTTCACAACCACCATAACTGTCCTTGTCAAGGGGTAAGTAGTAGGCCATATTCTTTTTATTTAAGGATAAAATTACTATCCATGGAGATGAGTTTGGGTATTTTATTATTTTTATTTCATTTGACTCATGTTCTCTTTCGCATATAGTGCCAGTCCCCCACCAGTGAGGCCTACTCTGTCCTTCCAATATATTTTGTACCCTTTTATTACTGTGTCCCATTCATACATGGCATTGAGTTAATCAATCTTAGCATTTAGGCTTCTAGCATTTGTATACAAACACTTAAAATACTGTCCTTTTTAGGCATCTGCCCTAACTTAAAAACTGTTCAATGACCTTTTTAATTTTACATGCCAGTAACATGATTCTGTTTTGGCTTAAGTGGAGTCCATACTTTCTGTATAGGCTTCCCCTCTCCCAAGAAGTTCCCCAATTCCTAATAAATCTAAACCGCTCCTACCCATAGCATCATCTCATTCACACATTTGAGATCCTGCAGTTCTGGCTGTTTAACTGCCCCTACACATAGACCTGGCAACATTTCAGAAAATGCTCCCATGGAGATTATGTACTTCAATCTCTTACCTACCAGCCTAAATTTGACCTCCAGGACCTGATAGGACCTGGGTGCCTGCTAACACCTGAGAAAACTCATAGAATGGGAAAGGGACCATGAGAGGCATCAAGTTCATTCCTCTGTACTCATGGCAGGACTAAGTACCATCTAAAATCATCCCTGAAAGGTGTTTGTCTAATCCAGGGGTCTCAAGCACATGGCCCGTGGGCTGCATGTAGCCCTAAAGCTATTTCCTGCAGCCACAATGACCCTATTGTTACCAATATTTGCAATATTGTTGTATGAAATGGTTTCAGTGGTGTGGCCCTTGAGCTAACATACTAGTTCTCATAAGACCCTGTACTAGTCCTTATGCGGCCCTCATGGTGATCTGAGTTTGAGACCCCTGGTCTAACCTATTCTTAAATATTCCCAGTAATGGAGCCTCCACAATCTCCCTAGTCAATCACAGAACTGGAAGGGACTATGAAAGGCCATGAACGCCTCCTCCTCCTAACAACCTTTTAGATACTTGAAAACTTATGTCCCCCCTCAGTCTCCTTTTTTCCCCCACACAAAACAAACCCAGTTCTTTCAATCTTCCCTCATAAATCAAATACTCTACACCAGTGGTTCTCAGCCTTTTGTGGGTTGACACACACTTGGTGTCATGTCATGACCCTACAGGGGACACCAAACCACCAGCCCCAGGCTGAATCCAACCATCTCCATAGCTCTCTGAGATACACTTACTGCTATGTGGTGACACAGTAACCGGCCCCAACACAGTGATTGAGAAAAAGAACAGTTACTTACTGGTAACTCCTGTTCAAGATGCACTGCTCACATCCATTCCTATGTGGGTTGCATGCGCCAGCGTGCACAGCTGCCGGAAACTTTTGCCCTTAGCCTACTGCATCAGACCAGCGGAGGCGTCCCCTGGAGTGGCATGCAAGCCCACTCCCTAACAGTCTCACTGGTCCATTCACCCCTCCAGTCCCTTCTTTCCGCTACTCAGAAAGCGGGGACGGTGGGTGGGTATTGGAATGGATGTGAGCAGCGTATCTCGAAGAACAGGAGTTACCAGTAGGTAATGGTTCTTTTTCTTCTTCGAGCAGCTGCTCACATACATTCCTATGTGGGTGAATAACAAACTTTACTGCGGATGGCAGGCGGAGTTACAACGTGCCTGACTGTAGGTCAGCGTTACCAAACACTGCATCCTCTCTTGCCTGATGGACGATGGCATAGTGTGAAGTGAACGTGTGAACAGAGGACCACGTTGCTGCCCGACATATTTCCCTTATCGGGACGCGAGCAAGAAAGGCCACCGATGAGGCCTGGGCCTTAGTGGAGTGGGCCTTCACTGGCCCAAGTAGCGGGATGTTTGCCTTCTGGAAACAAACCCGTATGCAGGAGGCAATCCAAGACGAAAAGGTCTGAGATGAGACCGGATTGCCTTTCATCCTGTCTGCTATTGCCACAAAGAGCTGCGGGGACTTCTGAAAGGGTTTTTGTTCTATCGATATAAAAGGCTAGAGCCCTCCTGACGTCTAGGGAATGCCACCTCCTTTGGTCACTTGAGAGGTGTGGTTTAGGACAGTATATCGGTAAAAATATATCCTGATTTAGATGGAAGTCTAAAACTACCTTCGGGAGAAAGGCCGGGTGAGGTCTCAACCTCACCTTGTCCCGGAAAAAGACTGTATAGAAAGGGTTGGCTGAGAGTGTCCTCAGTTCTGAGACTCGCCTTGCTGAGGTGATAGCTAGCAAAAAATGCCACCTTCTGAGATAGCAACATGAGGGGGCAGGTGGCCAGTGGCTCAAAATGGTGCCCCATGAGCATCCTTAGGATGAGGTTTAAGTCCCACTGAGGGGTTGGATTTCTGAACTGGGGAAAAACCCTTTCCAGGCCCTTTAGAAACTGTGCCAACATGGGTGAGAAAATACAGAGAGTGTCCCCCGCAGGGGGAATGGAAGGCCAAGATCACTGCCAGATAGACCTTCAAGGAAGCCGTGGACAAGCCCTGATGCCTTAATTCCAACAGATAGTCCAGGATCAAGGACAGTGGTATGGAATGCGGGTCCCAGCCACAAGCCTGGGCCCAGGTGGAGAAACGTGACCATTTCAACCTGTAGGAAGCCTGTGTGGAGGCCTTCCTACCACTAACCAGGATACTTTGTACCTGTGCTGAGCAGTCCAGCTCTTCCCCATTCAGCCATGGAGCTTCCAAGCTGTGAGGTGCAAGGCCCCCAGGTTCAGTTGGACCAGGCAGCCACTGTGTTGGGTCAGCAAGTCGTGTCTGAGTGGAAGTTCCCGGGGCGGGGGGTTTCCAATAGCTCGGACAGCATGTGGAACCAATGTTGACGTGGCCAAGCCGGGGCAATTAGGATGACTCTGGACCTGTCCCTCCTTATCTTTAGTAACACCCTCTGGAGGAGAGGGACTGGAGGGAAGGCGTGTAGTAGAGGGCCGGTCCAAGTGAGCAAGAACGCATCTGGTAGAGAGCCTCTGTCCTGCCTCCTCAGGGAGCAGAAGAAGCGGCACTTGCGATTCTCCCTTGTTGCAAACAGGTGCACCAGGGGATACCCCCAATTGTGGAGGATCGGCCACAGTACCGATGGGTGGAGAGACCATTCGTGCTTGGAGCGAAGCTGCCTGCTGAGGTGATCTGCTTCGTCGTTCCTTCGACTGGGCAGGTGAGAAGCAGAGATATGGAAACCGCAGGTGACCGCTAAGTTCCACAGGCGGATTGCCTCCCGACAGAGACCTGGCAACCGGGCTCCCCCCCGACAGTTTATATAATACATGGCCGCTATGTTGTCCATTAGGATTTGAACTGTCTGGCTGCGCAGATGTCCCCAGAAAACCTGGCAGGTACGTCTGATGGTCCGTAACTCTCTCACATTGATATGGAGAGTCGTTTCCTTGGCTGACCACCTGCCCTGAGTGCTGAGCCTGCCACTGAGGTGAGCACCCGAGCCTATATCCGAGGCGTCAGAGATCAGTGTGATTGATGGTGAGGCTGCTTTGAACGGGACTCCCTCCAGGGTGGTGCGCGGATCATGCCACCACAGAATGCCCATCAGGACATGGTGTGGGATTGATATGACCTTGTCTAAGGAGTGCCTGCTGGGGTGGAAGACTGCCTTCAGCCAGGCATGCAGAGGTCTGAGGTGGAGACGGGCAAGGAGGACCACACAGGTTGATGCGGCCATATGTCCTAACAAGGACTGGCACCTTGTGGTAGTCGGGTTTCTTTTGAGCTCTGCAATCATATTGTAAATGGTGGCAAATCTTGATTCTGGAAGGAAAGCCCTGGCCATGGTGGAATCCAGGACGGCTCCGATGAACTCTATTTTCTGAACTGGGCTTAACTGTGACTTTCTCTTGTTTACCAGGAGGCCTAGGTGGCTGCAGAGATTCCTTGTGATCTGGACGTTGGAGTGAACCTGGAGCGGTGAGCGGCCTCTGATCAACCAGTCGTCCAAATAGGGAAAGATATGGATCCCCTTCTTTCGGAGGTGTGCCGCCACCACCACGACTACATACTTTGTAAAAACTCTGGGGGCCAGGGAGAGACCAAAGGGCGACACTGTGAAATGGAAGTGGTGTGAGCCCCTTAGGAAGTGCAGGAAACGTCTGTGTCAAGGTGTGATTGCCACGTGAAAGTAGGCATCCTGTAAGTCGAGGGCAGCAAACCAATCCCCAGGGTTCAAGGAGGGGATAATATGCTTGAGGGTGACTGTATGGAACTTCAGTTTTCTAAGGAACTTGTTCAGGCCCCATAGGTCAAGAATAGGCCTTAGACCTCCTTTCGATTTGGGGATCAGGAAATAACGGGAGTAGTAGCCTTTCCCTTCTTCCTCCCTGGGCACGGCCTCCACGGCTCCCAGAGATAACAGTCTCTGCGCTTCTTGATCCAAGATCTGTTCGTGAGAGGTGTCCCTGAAGAGGGATTGGGAAACGGGAGGGTGGTTGGGGGGCTTTCCCCAGAGCTGCAGGGAATATCCCTCGCAGATTGTTCTTAGGACCCATCTGTCTGTGGTGACAGAGGCCCACTGGGAATGAAAGTGGGAAAGCCTGCTAGAGAAAGAGAGGGTGGGAAGATCCTGGGTAGGGGTACTTGGCTCGCTGACCTCAACTGGCCCGTCAAAAGCGCCTTGCCCGATTTCCAGAGCGGTGGCGGTTAGCTCTGGGCAGCCTGCTGAGGGAGGTGTTACGTCGACACCTATGCGTTGACTCGTTCCCTGTCCTTTTGGCCCGCCAGTCTGCTGCTGAATAGATGCCTGGGCTGGGAGAGAGGCAGAGAGGGTTGTTCTTGACCACAGAACGACAGGCTGCCAGGGGTGAAGAAAGGCCCAGGGAGCGAAGGGTTGCCCTGGAATCCTTGAGACTGTGAAGCTTGATGTCTGTCTGCTCTGAAAAGAGGCCAGAGCCTTCAAAGCGTAAGTCCTGAACTGATTGTTGGACCACAGCAGAGAGGCCCGACACCTGGAGCCAAGCTGCTCGGCGAAGGCTAACAGCCGAGGCCAAGGTGCGACCTGCTGAGTCAGCTGCATCCAACAACGCCTGTAAGGCTGTTCGTGCAACTAGGCGACCTTCATCCAGGATGGTGCTGAAATCCAGATAACAGTCAGGAAGAAGGAGATCCATGAAGTTGGCCAATGAGCCCCAAAGACTGAAATTATACCTGCCCAGTAGAGCCCGGTGGTTTGCTATTCGGAGCTGCATCGTAGAAGTTGAATAAATTTTCTTCCCAACAGTGTCCAGGAATTTAGCCTCTTTGTTCTTTGGGGTCGAAGATGGTTGACCCTGGCGCTCCCTTTGGTTAACTGCGTCCACGACTAATGAAGATGGCATGGGGTGAGCGTACAAATATTGAAAGGTAGGTGTTGGGACACAGTACTTTTTCTCTGTCCCTTTGGAAGTAGGCACCATGGACACTGGGGTCTGCCAAATAGAGTTCACAATTTTCAGCACCCCGTCGTGAACCAGAAGTGCCACCCGAGCCGGGGCTGAGGCTGATAAGACATTAAAGAGGGCACTCGAGGATTCCTTCACCTCTTCTGCCTCGATGCCAAGGTTCAACACTAACCTTTTTAAAAGGTCCTGGTGGGCCTTAAAATCATCAGATGGGAAAGAAGCCTCCTGGACAACGGACTCATCTAAAGAAGGAGATGGGCGCTGGCTGGACTGTGCTGGCGAAGGGCAGATTCTGGTCCGCTCTGGTCTGTCTTCTCCCAAAAGGGACTGTTGTGCTGAGGATGAGTTGCGCCTGACTGGTGGGCATATGGCTGAAGGTGGGGGTACACTGGATGGGTACCCCCAAGTGCACCAATAAGGCCAGTTGGCTGACCATCCCTGGGGGGCTTGTGCATGGGGGAAATAGTAGCCGCCGATAACATCTCTCCCTTGGGACCCAATCACGTCCTGATGTGCTCAGGTGGAGCTTGCTCCTCGGGGACCCAGTCGTGTCCAGAACCGAACAGGCAGAGCGGGTGGATGATGAGGATGACCAACGCCTTGGTCTCTTACACCCCTCCTGTGACTGAGTGGTGGTGCAGGGTATCAGGGGAGGATGAAGAGGAGGAGGATGGAAAGTGGGTTCTCCTACACCTTAGTACCGATGCTCGGTGCTGTCGGCGTGGAGAGCAGTCCCGTGGGGAAGCTGGGGGCCTTTCCCAGGCTGTAGGTGGAGGCTCCCGCTCACGGTGCTGGGGCAGTGGAGCAGCACTGGGAGCAAGTCCCTATGGCAAAAGCGCTGTTGGAACCGCTGTGCCTAGGCAGTCTCATTGCCACACCAGGGAATGCAGCAGCAGCAGCTTGCCCCGGGGGGGGGGGGGGGGCAGGAGCTGGGCTCCCTGGGAGGCAGAGGGGAAGACAAGGCCAACAGGGCTCTTGCCACCTCGTACATCTCTGGCGTTGACGGGGCCATAACAAGGTCTGCCCGGACACCGCCCGGGGTCAAAGGCAGAACTGCCTGCTCCTCACAGGAGTGCTCCTGACCCGCACGGGCTTCCTCCGACACCGCCGGTGTCAGTAGCGCTGAGCTATGTGTTGCAGAGGAGGAGGAGGAGGATTGCCGAGCTGAGGCTGAGCACAGGGTTGAAGCCAGGCTGAGGGCAGACTCCATGAGAAGCTCCTTCAGCCTGATGTCCCTATCCTTCTTTGTTTGGGGCTTAAAGGATCTGCAGAGTTTGCATTTTTCAGGTCTGTGTAATTCCCCCAGGCACTTGAGGCATTGACTGTGGAGATCACTGGCTGAAAAAGCCTTGCGGCATGTGGCACAAGGCTTGAATCCCAAGGAAGGAGGCATACCCCAGGGGGTGAAGTACAACAAAGCAAGTGACAAATACTTAATCTAAATAGGAACTAACTACAGATTAAAACAACAAAGGCAGGCAAACACTCAGGTATGAGCACAGGGCATTCCCGGCAATTGTCACAGTCAGGTGGAAAGAAGTAAGGGGGGGGGTTGAATGGACCAGTGAAGCTATTAGGGAGCGGGCTTGCGCACCACTCCAGGGGGCGCCTCCACTAGTCCGATGTAACAGGCCAAGGGCAAAAGTTTCCGGCAGCTGCGCACGCTGGCGCATACAACCCAGATAGGAATGTATGTGAGCAGCTGCTCAAAGAAGAACCACCATTTTAGACCTTTAATCATTTTTTATGCTTTTCTCTGTGACTGGAAGTCAGAGAGTGACTTGTTTTAGCATGCTGCTCTTGGCCTGGAATCTGTTCACAGGGAGGTACACCTTTACTGGGGTTGTCTAGGGTTGCTCCTATGAAATCTATAATTTTTGTAGAAGTCAAAGTACATTTTTTTTTCTGATTACACAGATTCCCAACAATGCCAGATGATGAGCAAGGATAAGGCTGCTGACTGAACTTCTTGGTGCCCAATCATGCAGGTATGGGAGGACATAGTTTACCTCATCCAGACCTTTATCTCATTTGGGCCAACCCTAGTGTGAGAACACCTTGAATGATATTGCCAGCCTGAACAGAAGTACAAGCACCGGTCTTGTCACACCAGTAATCTGGTGAGCATTCTCTGGGATAGATAAACATCCACATGAAAGCAAGAGTTGCATACCGTGTGCCCTTTCCAAGGGAGGAAATTACTAATGTCTATTTTATCATGTGAAATTCTGGTTTACAATGTGACAAATTAACAGTACCTTTGTGGCAGTGGGTCTCACGCTTTAGTAGGCTAGTGGGTCACAAGGGTCCTCCTCTTCCTTGTTTCTGCCCTTAGAGGCTGCCACTGGTGTCACTGCTGGCATGAGGAGGTGGGGGGTTGGGACCCAGACCCACCCTCTCCTCTAGGTCCCAGCCCAGGGGCCCTAAGAGATGCAGCTATGCGCTGCTGACCAAGTCCCAGTCCTGCACTCCTTTCCCCTTGGCTGTTTTCCCCCTCCTTTATACCTTTTTAGGGTTTTCACCCAGTCTCTCCTTCTGCTGGGTTTCTTCTCCAGCTCTCTCTATCTCCTTCTCTTCTCCAATGCCATCTTGAAGATCTGCAACACAGCACTAACCTCCTGCTCCTTCTCCAGCTTGTGCAATTTCTGTTGCGGGGGTGGGGGGGGACAGCTTTTATCAGGCACCTGGCTAGGCCTTAACTGATCTCAGGTGCCTCTGACTGCCCTACAGTAACCACAGCTAGCCACTAGGGAAACTACCTCTTAACATTCTACAACTTGTATACCTCCCTTCACTCACTCCTAGAGTGCCTGCTGCCCTTAGTATCTCACAACAAATAAAGATTTAGCTGGCATAGGTCCAGAATGGGTCTCTATCTTCCCCCTCTTTTGGGAGCTATGAAATATTGGGAGTAAAACTTTTTTCTCCATTGATGTTGACGTTGTCCTTGCTCTATAGCCCTCACTGTAGAAAAGCATTCACTCCTGATATACTGTTTCCTCATGACAGTGGCTGCTGAAGAGACAACAGGAAGTCAGTTTGTCGGGATTAGAGGGGAGGAGACAAAATTCTTCTCTCACACCAATCTCCTGAATAATAAATGAAAATGAGTATGAAACTTATTTCTGAAAATCTTCTTTAATTTTCCTACCAATGCTACAAGAAGTATTCTGCATAGATTCCTCCTTATGGTTGTAACAACAGACTACACTTTTACATAGAGTGCTTCCACCAAAGTACACAGACTGAAATTATAGACAAATAGCATCACCTGATCCATAACCTCAGCTGTGTAGAATGCAACACCATCCATAGCCTAAAAAATAATTCTTACATTATAGTGAAACAGGCTAACAAAGTGGGTGCTGTACTCATCATAAATAGGTTAGATTACAAATTGGAGGCTGCTACACAACTCTACAACATCACATTCTACAGGCCTCCATCCTCCTATCCCACTGAGGAATACCAAAAGAAACTACGCCATCTGGTCAAGAAACTCCCTGAAGAAGCACAGGAAGAAATCTACACAGACACACCCCTAGAGCGCTGGCCAGAAACATTTTATCTACCACCTAGATCCATAAATCTGGGAATCCTGCACACCCCATCATTTCAGCATTGATACTCTTACAGCCAGACTGTCTGGCTATGTGGACTCTTTCCTCAGGCCCTACTCTACCAGCACTCCTAGCTATCTTTGACATACCACTGATTTCCTGAGAAAAATACAATCTATTGGTGACATTCCAGAAAAAACTATCCTGGCCACTTTGGACACAGAAGCACTCTACATCAGCTTTCCACACAAAGATGGACTACAGGCCATCAGGAACAGAATCCCCAATGTTACCACAGCACACATGGTAGCTGAACTTTGTGACTTTTTCCTCACACACAACCATTTCAGGTTTGGAGAGAATTTATACCTTCAAGTCAGCATTACTGGCACAGGTACACATGGTCCCATAGTACGCCCGCATTTTTATGGCTGACTTGAACAATGCTTTCCTCAATTCTCACCCCCAAGTGCCCCACCTCTAGCTATGTTATTGATTAGATTTTCAGCATCTGGACTCATGGAAAGGAGTCTCTTGAGGAATTCCACCAGGATTTCAATAATTTCCACCCCCTCATCAACCTTAGCCTGGACCATTCCACACAAGTGATCACCACAGTCCAAATAAGGGATGGCCACATAAACATGACCCAATATCAGAAACTCACCAACCACTATATGTACCTACACGCTTCCAATTTCTACCCAGAACACATCACACGATCCACTGTTTACAGCCAAGCTCTAAGATATAACTGTACTTTCTTCAATCCCCTAAACAGAGAAACACCACCAGGATCTCTATTGGATGTTCCTAAAACTACAATACCCACTTAGGGAAGTAAAAAAAGATTGAAAAAGAGCTAGATGTGTACCCAGAACTCACCTGCTAAAGCACAGGCTGACAATGGAAACAACAGAATGCCACTGACCATCACCTACAGCCCCCAACTACAACCTCTTCAACACATTATCAAGGATTTACAGTCTATCCTAGAATACAATCCCTCACTCTCCCAGACCTTCGGTGGCAGATCAAGTTCACTTCTACAACTACACACCATACAACAAACACTAAACCAGGAACCTCTCTCTTTCTCTAAGATGTGACACTGGACTCCTCATTGACTTTACCTTTGCAATTAACATATTCAATGGGTGTATAAAATGAAAGCTTTTGTTTTGCTTTGCTTTTCATGGGGGAACTCAGTGAAGCCAGTAATTCTCAGCAGCCGTAACGTTGTTATGAAATGTATTTGAGTTATCAGTTGAAGGGCTTAGGAAAATGCCCTTTGCAGAACATACTGTAGTACTATCTATTTCACAAAACAAAGGAAGACACAACACTAGGAGATTCAGCTCTGAGTGGAAACAGATAAGGACTCAGTCCCACCCCAATTTTTTCCTGTTACAACAGAGACATGTTATTTCCCTATCCCAGGCCAACAGAACGGAAATAACACAGCTACTCTTTTTGAGGATATGTTTTTGTTTTCTCTTTATAATTTCCCTGTTGGTGCCGAGGGGAAGGCAGCGCCATCCATAGGTGCTGACTCTGCAGGTGTCGGTGTCAGCAGCATATTCAGTGCTGACTCAGTCCCTGACACCATTGAGGGCAATGGTGACGTGTTGTCACTCAGCACCCCATTCAATGGTGCCGATGTCTGCCAAGAGACCAGAGAGGAGCTCAATGGCTTCGCTCTCAGCTCCGCACCAGAATGCTTCTCCTTCAATGCCTTCACAACCACAGTACCTAGCAGCTTAGCTGTTCGCACTCATTTCGGTGGTATAAGTCTCTTCTGAGGGGGCTTTTAGAAGGCATAGATGCCCTTTTTCCAGCCTCTCTGCCCCTCTCATGAGGGGACATTTCATTCCCAGAAACTGATGCAGACCATAACAATTTCTTTAAGAGAATTATTTTAAGCCCGAATTCCCTGTCCTTCCTTCTCTCTTGCATTCAGGTTTTTAAAATGCTAGCATTTTTGCGAGTCATGTTCTTCACCCAGGCAGTCCATATACTGGGCATGGTAATCGGAGATGGGCATAGTGTCTCTACACTGAGAGCAGCATTTGAAGCCCAGTGAACCAGGCACTGCCATTATTGTCAACAGAAACTTAACAGAAAAAAAAAAAAACCACAACGACAAGTAAGTGTCTGAGGTAAAGATAAGTAAAAACTGACTAAACTACCAAGTAATGAACTGACTAATTGAACTAACTATTGAAGTATAAAGTGGGAAGCATCGGGCAGTTGAGAAGAAAATGATGGGGGCTCTCACTGTGCGTGCTCATGACGCCACTGGCTGTGAGTGCATGGCCAGAGCAGGGATTGCAGTGAAAATCTCCGAGTTCAGCGCGAGGGCACACCAAACACCTGGAGGGGAGCACCCAAGGACATAACTCAGTGAAGATTATTAATGAAACACATTTCAAGTTTAGTAAAGCAAGACAAACCAGCTCCTCAAAAACAAATGGCAAACTCCTGTCACAGCTAGGTGTCAATGAAATCAAACAAACTATCACCCAGGTAACTGTTCTTGGTCAAAAAAAAGGTGTGAGCAAGAAATCTATATTTTGACAAAGAAACAGCTAGAGGTTCCCATCCCCCTAAATTTTCTGTCTACTGAATCTCATTTGGAAAGGAGTCTCAAAAGAGAGGAAAAAAGTAAAAAGAATGCAGAAGGAACACCCCAAATCACCTCTCTGTTACCTCTACTCACAGCATTAATGAAACCTGAAGGAAAAAGAAATTGTCATGGGACTTGTGAGAGATCATTGTAGAAAGGAATTCAGCCAATACGACTGCTGGAAACGTGGGGGGAGAGACATTTGCTTTGAATTCACTCTAGCTTGTTAAGTTAGACATTAGTTACTTTTACCTGTTTATTTCTTTATAACCAATTCTGACTTTTATACCTTACTAGTTGTAATCACTTAAAATCTATCTTTCTCTATTTAATAAAATTTTATTATTATTTTACCTAAACTAGTGTGCTTAAAGTGTTTGGGAAACTCCATCTGAGGTAACAAATTTGTGTGTATCAATTTCTGTCAGAAGCATCGCTGCCCCGAGAATAGACAAAGGGCACAGACAAGGGCCCTGCCTCCATGGCCCTGATTCTCTGCACCAGGCCCGATCCAGCCTCAGGCTCCTGCCGCCCAGAGCCTGGCCCCAGATCCCCAGCCAGGGACCGGACCAGGAGCCACAGGCACTGCTGTAGGTGGCCTAGCCTAGGATTGGGCCAAGGAGAGACAGGCGCCACCGCCGGTAGCTGGACTGCAGATTTCTGGCTGGGGACAGGGCCGGGAGAGGCAGTGGCTTCCCGAGGCACTGGCACTGGGACTCAGGGCACTTGCCCCGTGTGCCAGGCTCCAGTGACGCCCCTGATTTCCGTTAATAAAATGATGGACTTTATATGACATTGTGGTGTTTGGGAGAGCACTGAGCAGCATAAGATACATTTCTGAGGGAAAATGTCAAGCTGGGAATTTGCTGGTATTACTCTTCAGTGTAATTCAAGGCTAGTTGGCTGTAGCACTCTTGCAGTATACATAGGAGTGATATACATGCGGGAGGGCTGGGTGTGAGCACACTAAAAGTGGTTGTTGTCACAGTGAAACAGTGTAAATGGCACACCTGGTATGAGAGCTGAAGGGAATCTGTAGTTCAACAATCCAGTTAATAACCTGGGTCATGTCACAGGCATATTCTTGGTTTATATGGAGATCTCTGCGTTCAAAATTTTAACAGTGACCTCCAGTAGCAAAACAGGAAAATATCCCTTAGTGTTAATTTGCTGGATACCTGCCAGGCAGTGCTGTTGTTTTAAGGGCATGCAGAAATGGGAGTCACCATTAATTTGTTTCTGAAAGTTTGTATGGGGCATCACAACAGCATTATCACCAGTAAATACAGATCCAGTAGATAAACACCAACAATAAGGATGAAAATTAAGAACAAAAGGACCAGAAATATACGGAGGCTGCAGCACATAATCCTCCTACATGGTTATGATCAATAAGTATTTTAAAAGTTGAAAGAATGTGCACATACCCCATTTCAGTGCAGAAGGAGTCACTTCAATCTCACCGCCAATAGGCTGAAAAGTAGCCAGCTGGGCAGCCACCTCTGTTTCAAAAGGGTCTGGACTGTGTCTTTCTGTCAAATTGCCACTGGTGTTGTCAATTTTATTGTGCATTTCCTGTTCATCATACACAGCAATCAGCTGTAAAACAAAAGATATTGCAATTTATTCTTAAAATATGGCTGATACTGACTCCCGGTAAAATACTGCCTTCATAGGGGCATAAAAAGATCCATCATATTTGAAAATGGCTGCCAGAGACAGGTTCAAGAAAACATTTAAGCATGTGTTTAAGTCTACTGACTTTGTGCTTAAATTCCATTGTTCTTAAAAGAGATGCTGTCAGGGCCACAATGTACTATCATTAGTAACTAGCACCTTAGTATAGTGGAAAAATTCTCTTAAGATTTTTATCATAAATCTCTATTTACAGGAATCCATATTTCAGCCATAAAAAATAAAGTGTTAGCTGAAGCACAGCCCAGAAGAGCATGAAAGCAAAATTTTGAAAACTATCAAGGAGTCATAGACTTTCTGTAAGTTCTCCATCTTCAAGCATCTGACAAAGTGGGCTTTTCTTCCACAAAAGCTCATGGGATAAATAAATTTGTCAGTCTTTAAAAGTATCACAGGACTCCTTGTTTGTTTGTTTTGCTGAACTAGACTAACTAGGCTACCCCTTTGGAACTTTTCAAAAACCAACATCCAAAAACAAAATCTATAAAAAATTATTCCCTCTCTCTCTCTCTCTCTCTCTCTCTCTCACACACACACACCCACACACCCCATTTATATATAAAATAATATAAAAATCTATAACAACTCTAATAGATTCCAAAGTACAATAAACAGGTATAAATAAGTAAGGCATACATGACTTTATTAATCAGAAGATAAACTGAAAACAAAGCACAATTAGTGAATTCTGTGTTCTTACAATATCCTAAGGTATTAGCAAGACAGAATACTCAAGAATGCAAAATATTATTTAATAACCTCTTTTGTTTTTCCACTTTTAAAATCTCAGGATAATTTACATCACAGAGCTTTTGAGGATTAAATTTAAGGCATATACGTCTTTTGGCCCATTCTCAGTGTATCCACTTGCATCAGGAATTGAGACTGTGAATGCAACAGTATTAACAATGTCATAATCACCTGTATATTTTATTGAGGCAGCTTTCTCTTTCTGTGCTTTAAATTGCCATACATTTTCCACCGAATAGTCCCTGAAATAGTGTCTGCAGTTTAGGTTGTACACATTTTTGTTTTAATTCATAAAATGTAATAAGAGTGATTTAGTCTATACAAAATACAAAAAAAGAGCATACACACTTTCTAGATATTTCCAAAAACCAAGCATTATGGTTGGGGTACTTCTTTCATTTTTTATATACATTGCATCTATAAGGATACAGAATACACATGCACGTACATACAAACGTAGAGAATTATATTTGTCAGCTTGAAGATATGCGTCAAAAAGATACACTCAGAGAAGTAAAATACTGAAGCAAAGAGACAAATATTTAATAAAACTCATTTGCTCAAGGAATGAGGGACAAAATAAAGGAGGGATTAAGAAGAAAAACCCCAAAGTGCTTCAAAGACACTGACATTTTTAGGTCTTCCACTCATTTATAATTTGGTTGCTAGAAATGTGTCAGTTTATGTTTACCAATACATATTTCAGCAACACACAAAACCCTTCAATAATTAGAAAGAAAACTTGCTTGCTTTTCCTTTCAGAGGAAGACTGCTTCTCTTTCATACCACACATATACTCCTTAACACAATTTCTTTGTATTTATCCTAAACTTATTGAAAAAGACTAAATCTAGTAACACACAATTGTCTTTGTAATGTAAATCAGGTGCTCACCATCATAGTATTAGTGCACTTTCCCAAATACATCCATCCAAAAAGAGGAATTATAGTGACACGTGTACACCATGACCTACAAAAATATAGCTGGTTTTCTTATTTGTCAAATAAATTTTAACATTAATCCCACGGGACAGCAGTGAAAAAAAATGAGTCAAGCTGTTTCACAAATGTTTTAAAGACTGTAATCATTTATAGTTAAAGGAAATTCACAGATGCAGGTTAGCTTCCCAGGAAGCTTTGTCTTCAGCTCTTACCAGGCTCAATTTTCCCACAACTTTTCTCCATTCCCGAAGACTGGAAGGAGGACTCCAAGATAACATAAGACCAACTCACTGAAAACTCTGAAGATCAACAGGGGATTGGAAAGTCAAGTTTGTATTTGATGGGTAAATAGTGGTGTGCCTGGAGCATGAGTATGATGTAGTGATCAACAGGCACACTGTTCTGCATTGTACTAGGAGTAGTTTCTCTGTGGTTTCATTTCCCAGGGCATGACAATAGCAAGTAATATGTATGCAGTTGTATTGAGATACAACAGTATTTTATAAACACTGCGGTGTAACTGTATAGTACGTTTTATTTGTAGATTTTAAAGTGTTTTACAAAAGGTGAGTCAAGTATTATTAATCCAATTTACAGATTTGTAAAATGAGAGAAAGATTAAATAAAACCTTTGTGGGGCACAGACAGATAATGTAGTGGGACAGACAGATAATGAATTGAATTTACCTTTAAAGCGTATGTTAATGTAGTGTATATGTCCTTTAGTGTCATACGTAAAATAATTCTGTAACCCTGAGTAATAGGCATTATAGCCAATGTCCAACAAGACTCCATATTGCCAGTTTGGAACTCCTGCTTAAACACTGTACTCCATTTTGTACACTTGATGAAAGCTGGTTTAGGTGTATGCAGTGTATGTTCATTTAAAGAACAAGGTGTATGAATGAAGGGTGTGTGAGAGAAGGGACCAATCTCAACTGCCAACCTGAGCTGATGAAGCACAAGTACCACATCTAACTGGCTGAACAAAGCAGACATCTCTGATTAAAGCAAACAGAAGGAGCCATCCCAGAACGAAAAGAACAAAATACAATCAAGTCTGCAAGTGACTGGTGACCAATGATCTCACGGGAACATAACACAGCAAACCCCATAGACTTACGTGAGGGTCAGCAAGTATAAAAAGCGTGAGAACATGCAAACTTTGGATTTCATTCTGCAACTGTCATCTTGGAGCACTGGATTGTGACTGAAAGAAGCCTGGCTCCACCCTTGTGCCCAGCCTAGCTGGCAGCTCAAGCAACAGATGAAAGGACTGGTAATTATATCATACCCGGCTGCAGAACTTTGTGTGCGTATGCACGTGAGAGAGAAAGACTGCTTTTTGCTACCCTTACTTATTTATAATAAATGTGGCATCCTGCCTTGTCCCCCTGAATAAGATCCTGCTAGTCTTTTCTTTTTAAGTACAACATTTATTGGGGGGTGCTCTCCTGGGTGCCCTTTTTGGTATAACACATTAGCAGTGGTCATAACAACATATTATTCCAAGGTAGTGAGAAATAAAACCACAGATAGTGAAGAAATTCCACTTGGTATAACATACAACAGCCCACCTGCTGACTGTTTCATAAACACAAAAACTACGTTCACCTTTTTAGCTACCATTCATCAAATTGTGTTTCTGATGTTAATCCTGCTTGTTAAAGTTATGTATGAGCCAAGCCCTGACTGCTTTTGAAACTGCCTCTTCTCAGGCAAAGAGTCACACAGCTAGTCAATGACACCACTAGAAGGAGAACCCAGATCTTGATTCCCTAATCAAATGTAGAGATTACAAATAAGCAGATGATTTGACCAAAACTGTAAGGAAAAGGCAGATGTAGGCTCCTAGCCAGTGTAAATAAATAAATGTATTTCCTACCATAGACATTATTTGAGTAACCAGTAAAAATGAAGAGGCCAGAAGTCCTCTTAGTTGTGCATCTTTCTGTCAGATTACAGTAACTATTTATAGACATTTCTATACCACCACCAATTAAGTTATTTGATCAAGATTTAAACTCCCATCTTCTACAGTGTGCAAAAGGGATGGTATTTCATGCTTTGAGGATACCAGCAGCTACAAAATGTAAGTTCTTCCTTCCTTTGTGAAATAAAAAAACCTTCTTTATTTATTTATTACAAACATTTATTCATGAGAGCTATTCAGGATTCCATTTACAGCAGCACCTAGCTCTTAAACAGTACTAACATTACAAATGCATTACTAATCAATCAAAACATTATAAATACCAACTTCAGCCTTTCAAAAGAAAAGAGTACAATTAAGGATATGCAGATTAGCTATTCAAAAATAATTTTACTAATTGACTGCTCATTTCCAGTACAGAAAATTCTTTAATTGGAGAATACTACTATCCTCTCATATGAGGAAAGAAATGATGGTTGCTGAGCAAGATACGTTTTTAAAAAAAATATCTGACATTAAAATACATTAAAAATATCCTCATGTTTTCAATTGGTCATATTGTCAAGCTCCTCTTTAAATAGTTCAGTATATTGAGAAACTAAGCAGTTATGTGGCTCGGTATACTAATTCTTTTAAATACATCAGCATCAAAAGATTGATCTTACAATACATACAAAATCATCTGCAGAATGTGATCCCATTACTCTACTGATAAAAGTTGCACACTGGTTACGTTTCCTAAAATATTTCTATTTTTTAAAAGTGACTCGAGGAAAGCATGTACAAGTCTTTGTCATCACTGAGTATTTTTAAAAGGCATTTCTGTATAATTAGAACTTGAGCGTCACACATCACTAACCTATATTAAAAGGTGTTAGACTTCAACAATCTATCAGGCACCAAGACAAATAATAAATTATCAGATCTGTAACAGTTTTACTTGTTATTTTACATACATAAAATCCTTTATTTGTGTTCAAACAGCCACAACATTGAACAGTAATATTTTGTTACTGTTACAGTTGCCAGTAAGTGTGGCAAGTTTATTATAAAGCAATGCTAAGGTAAAATTTTGATTTCATAAGAGTGTCCCTATTATATAGGCACACAAACAGCTACTAAAACTATCAACAATTATTCCAATCCCATGATTTTCAGAAAAACGCAAATGTGTATGCTAGTTTAGAGAATATAGTCCCATACACAGAGAGCTACCAACAGGCATTCAACAAGGACAAATACATTCTCATATACAATAAGAAGAGCAAACAACAGAGGGGGAAATAATGCTTTTGAATTAAGAGAACTGAATACAAATCAGCAAATGGTCGCACCTGAGAGAATCACTAGTCCTCTATGACACAGAAAATTGGTGAAATGTTTCATTTAAGAAAAACAAACAAGGACTCTTGTGGCACTTTTAAAGACTAATGAATGTATCTATTACACAAGCTTCAGTGAGAGAAGATCCCACTTCATCAGAATCAAAATCCATCAGAAATGGGATTCTCCCCCATAAAAGCTCATGCGATAACTAATTTTTTAGTCTTAGAAGTGCCACCAGACTCTGCTTGTTTTGCTGAACTAACCTAACATGACTACCCCTTTGGACTTCTAGAGTTATCCAAATACAGTACATCCTAACATCCCTGCTCCCCATCAGAAATGGCATGTTTTCCAAGCAGGGCCCCCATGTTGGGGGGGAAAAAGGATACACTTAACTGGAGCCCAGAGGCCCTGGTACAGCCACCCAAACAGAGGGACTGTGGTATGTGTGTGGCAAGTGGTCCAAGTCTCAAATTTGCATTGGGCACAAAAAAATTATGCTTAGGCCCTGTTTCCAAGAGCTGGCCATCTCCCCAAAACTTATTACTTCCTATGCTATAAATATAAACTTCAGCAACTGCATGCTCTCCCCACTTCCAGAGTGTTTATATATGCAAACACATACATGCATACACAGCTACACCTACAGTACACAAATTGTTTAATCACATATACTCCATTTATTAGCATGCATCAACAGCAAAAAAGCAAACTATGTAATATGTTCCAATGAAAATCTGATTAGTTACAAGTTTTAACCAAGCACAATTCAACCTAAATAACATTGTGAAGTTTACAATTTTCACAAAGAGAAAAAAACAAATTATCACCTTTCAATGAAGGGTGGAATGTTGCAAACTTAGACAAATCCTTTCCAATATCTGTACTTAAACAGCAGCTAGCTTTTTGTATTCTATGTATATCATTTTAAACAAAGACTTCATAATGATTTCTTTTTAAAAAAATGTTTTTGACAACTAGATTAGTGGGTTTGTTTGTGCTTGTTTGTTTAAAGAAAAGAGTCCTCACGGGTATAAAAACAAGCATAAACATATGACTTCATTGATTTCAGGCAAGTGGAACTAAAGAGATACTTACATTTCCTCTCCAACCCAAAATCTTCTTCATACACATAGTGGCACTTTGGTATAAACCTCAATGGAAAATAACAAAACTTCCAAGCAATTAAATTCATCAGCTTTCAAGTACTGACAGCTTAAAAATCATTTTAAAATGAAGTGTTTTTACCTATGTTAGTAACACATTAGAAAATTAAAAAGAAAGGATTTTTTTTTAAGAAGTAGGGGGTTATTTTTCAGACACAAATTAAGAAAATAACTTTCAGTTGGAGTTGGGTGACTGCTATCTTCCTTTCCCCCCACTAGTTTTCACCAATCACTGGTTTGGTTTGGTTTTGGATTATGTATTTATTTATTTAAATATTCCTTCATTAAAATTTGGACTGCGAATGCAGACTAGTCAGGTTCCAACTTCGTTTATAGTCAATTTTGTTTCACTTCTGATGCTCAATACTTGTGACTGTAAATACTATGCATACATTTTTTCTTAAATCTATATTTTGGTTAAAAATGAAGGATTCCAATCCTGCTCGACTGTGCTCCTTCAGGAATAGCATTTCTCAACATCATAAGCGTGACAATAAACATTTCCTAATTCAAAGTCTTTTCAATCAAGAATCACTCTGTCTCAACAAAAGCCAAGTACTTAGTAAACAAATGACTTAATGAGATTGCCATTGAATTCCATGACCCCGGTAGAAATGATGTCAGTAAAAGCTGAGATTCAGTACAATCTTGTAAAACTTGCCTGACCACAAAAATAAATGAAAGTTACCTGTAAACTGGATTTCCTCCAAGATGACGCCCTGCCTATTCCTACTCATGGCTTCAAGATGAGATTCTGGAGCGTTCTGAAAAGCAGTGTCCACTGGGGCCACTTACCCTCCTCCCCCCTTACAACCTGCAGGATTCCCATTGTATAAAAGAAGGAGTGGCATCACTAATTCAGAAATTACAAAGCCAAAACAAAAAAAACAGGGACTGTGGGCAGGGACCTGAATCAGACTCACAGGTCAGAAGGGATCAATACGACTAGGTAATCTGACCTGCTACACAACGCAGGCCACAGAACCTCACCCACTTACTCCCGTAGTAAACCTCTAACCCATTGGTTCCCTACCTGTGGTCCACAGATCCCTGGGGGGTGCAGAGGTGTTGCAGGGGGTCCACAGACATGCAGCCCGCCTGGCCAGATCCATGCAGCACGGCTGCTCCACGGCTGGAGCCGGAATCCAGCAGTGGCACCACTACTCACCACCCATGGGTCGCAAAATTCTGGGTGTTAAAAAAGGGTCTGCAACTTTGAAAAGCTGGGAACCCCTGCTCTAACCTATCACTAAGTTACTAAAGTCCTCTAACTTATCACTAAGTTAAAGTCCTCAAATCATGATTTCAAGATTTCAAGGTACAGAGAATCCACCAGGAACTCAGTCATGCCCATGCTACAGAGCAAGGTGAACCCTACCCCCAAGCCTCTGACAACCTGCGCCAGGGAAAAATTCCTTTCCAACTCCAATACAGCGATCAGTTAAACCCTGAGCATGTGGGCAAGACTCAGACAGACACCCAAGAAAGAATTCTCTATAACAGTGGTTCCCAACCTGTGGTCTGCGGACTCTTGGGGGGCTACCAAGCCACTTAAAGGGGTCCACAGACAGGCTGGCAGCTGGGGCTGGATGATGCCGGCAGCGGCAGCTGACGAAGCCAGGAGCCAGACAATAGCAGGGAACTGCTTTGCCCCAGGCTGGGAATTTTTAAAACTCCCCCAGCACCCTGAGCATGATTCCCTCAATGCCCCCCCCCCAGCCTTGCTGCTCTGTAGTGTGGTGCCCAGACCCCACTGCAGCCCCGCCGGATTCCTCTGGCGCCCACCTCCCCACCATGGCTCTGCCACTCCATGGCATAGGGGCCAGATCCTGCTGAGTCCCTGCTGGATTTCTCTGGTGCCCCCTTCCTGCCGTGGCGCCCCCCTCATGGTGTTGCCGCAGTGAAGGGGCCACAGATTTCCCCCCCCCCCGGAAAAGGGATCCCCAGCCTTCAAAAAGTTGGGAACTCCTGCTCTAACACAACTTAGAGCCCATCCTATCAATCGTCCAGTCAGCATATCTACTACCAAGAGCCAAACAGCAGTCAATTGTCAAACTAGACTGCCCCATTATACCATCCCCTCCATCAATTTATCAAACTCAGCTTTGAAACCAGCTAGATTTTTTTCCCCATTGCTCCCTTTAGAAGGCTCCTCTGATGAAATTAGACTCAGGTTTCTATCCAAGTCAAACTGGCCATCAGAAAGTTTAATCTATCAGCTCTTGTATGCACACTAGCCAAGTTCCAAAGGGGCAGCCATGTTAGTCTAGTAAAGCAAAAAAAAGCAAGGAGTCTTGTGGCACTTAAAGACTAACAGATTTATTTATCGTACGAGCTTTCATGGAAGAATATCCCACTTCCTCAGACACTTTGAAGAGGTGTATCCACACTGGTGCTGAACTTAAATAATTACCCTTGCTCCCTGGTATTTATCCCTCTAATGTATTCACACAAAGCAATCATGTCTCCAACTTTTTTTTTTTTTGTTAGGCTAAATAAGCAAAGCTCTTTGAGTCTCCTCTTATAAGGTAGGTTCTCCATTGTACGGATGGTCCTTGTAGCCCTTTCCTGCACTATTATAGTTGGAATTTGTCTTTCTTAAATGTGGGAGGCAAGAATTGCACAAAATATTCCCAGTGGTGGTCTTAGAGATTCCAGGGCCTGGGCAAAAGTCAAGGACTGGCAGGTCTCCACACTGCAAGTGGGAGCCATCCTTGACTTTTGCCCACCTCTCAGTGGGACCCCAGCCAGCCTCACAAGGGCCCCTGGACCTGCCCTGGTGGCCTCACTGGGGTACGCACTACCCTCCCCAGCTGGACCCTGGGCAAATGCCCCACCTGTCCACCCACTAAAGGCATAGACATACTGCCTATGAGTATTCCAGATGAGATCTCATCAACACCTTCAATGCTACTCACACCTCCCTATCGCTATTGCAGATATATGTGATCCTATGCAGAGGCTTCTCCTAAAGAACTCCAGTTGCATTAAATAAACTGCTATAGTTCAAGTGAACTCTGTATGTTCTCACTTGTAGAAGTTTATCAAGGCGTACAACACCCAGGAAGATGCCATGAGGAGTTCCAGGTCAAGAGTTCCCAATTTGGGGTGTGACACCACTCAGAGGGTGCCAAAGATTACAGGGGGTCCATAAAGAGTCAGGAATACTGGGGTTATTTAGCTTCCAATGCCAGTTAGAGTAGAGCAACAACTCCCTCCAAGTTCAGCGCTGACCAGATACAGCCACCTGCCCTCCTCACCCCCAAAAACTTCATGCCAGCCAAACCAGTGAAGAAGCCCTGCCCCACACTGAGGGAGCAGCACCTCCAAGCTCTGTACTAGCTAGAGTAGAGGAACAGCTGCCCCCCTACTCTCAAGCCAGCTAGAGTTAAGCAGCCACACACTGGTAGAAGCCTAGAGCAGCCCCAGCCAGTCCACCAGTGCCCATTGCCTCTATTACCATCTGTCCACGAAGGATGGAAAGAGGCATGGCCATATGGTGGCATGTGGTGGAGACTGTCCCAAGGAAGGCTTAGCCTCTTACTCAAGTTAACAGTAATTTATTATTAATTTAATGTAATTTACTGTTATCATCATTACATGTGTGAGGAAGAGGTGCGTGGACTCCTAGTGTTAACTAGTCGAACTTTCACTCAAAAAGGTTGGGAACCACTGCCCTCAGTAAACAAGACCAACAGAACTGGCAGAGCAAACACTGGCTCCAGCTGCTAACTCATGAAAGAACAGAGCCTACCCCATTTCTCACTGTCACAAAACTTGCCTCGGTGAGGGGGGAAAAATTACTAAAGACACACGGATAGCTGCTGTATCATTGATGAAACATGATGCTCCGAGCACGTCATGGATGCTGCCTCTGTCCTGGAAGAGGACTGACAATTCAAGGACTTCTGTCAAGTCATGATAACTGTGAAAGGTGCATTTTACATGGAAAATCTTCAGACCACAATGGACTGGATCCTCTCATTACAGCTCCAATTCTTTGAGGTTTTGGGGGAACTGAATACAAGTCTTGACCACAGATAAATTACAACAAAACTGTCTGAACTTAAGAATATATGACACCTGCCTCCCTAAATGAAAATGAGGCTAAGAGACACATGGACATTCTAGTAGTCTGAAAGGGATGGAAAAAACCAGGCATCTTACATAGTTAGGAGAGAAATGAAGACACGATCACCTGTTCAGTAAGTCTCCTTTTAAGGTGCATTCTATCTTTAGGCTTGTATTTCAATAACAACCTGATCAGTAAAGAACAGCTTTATCGATATATGCTACAGACCAGTGTCTAAATGGAAGCCTATGACTTTTACAAACATAAAAATTACAATCCTTGAATTTATGCTAAAAGGAAATGCCCTTAGGATGAGACCAGTGAAACTATTCTTCAGTATTTTCAGTACAGCCCAAGAATTACAAATGCCAAGTTTAATTTACATGTCTGCAGCTCTAACAGCTAAGTAACTACCTCAAGCTCTTTAGGGCTATATTGAGCATCTCTGTCATAGAGAAGGTTATTTCAAGGTGAGGAAAGGTTGTCCATCTCCATCAGTGGTTGTAACAGGAAAAAAAAATGTTTTTTGGCAGAAGTCAAAAGTGGGTTTGTCTCTTTTGGGTTTGTTGGTTATTTTTTGTTTAAACCAGCCCAAGATTAATAATCTAGAACAGTCATGGAGGATCCTATCAAATGCACACACTCAGATTGCTTAAATGAGGAATCTCTTTCAATTAGTAAAATAGGCCCGACTGATCAAAGATACCACCTTTCAAATACTATCTTTATAACACTCTGAATTAAGAGTCCGTGAAATCTGGAATCAAGATGTTAAGTAGAGATTGCTGGATTCCCTGACTCTGAAATAAACCTCCCCCTTCATTTCACAGGCAGGAGATCCAGCAGCTTGGAAAGCAAAACTTTATGGATATTATTATACCCATAAGAATGGCCATAATTGGACAGACCAATGGTCCATCTAGCCCCATACCGTATCTTCCAACAGTGACCAATGCCAGATGCTTCAGAGGGATTTAATAGAATAGATAATCATCAAGTGATCCATCCAGTTAGCCAGGGCAAACAGGGATTACTATTTACTAGAGCCTGGGAAAGGCTAATAGCTATGGATGGACCTATTCTCCATTAGCCTATTTAACTCTTTTTTTAACTCTTGTATAGTCTTAAACTTCCTTTTAAACCTGTTGCCTATTAATTTTATTTGGTGACCCCTGGTCTTTGTGTTATGAAGCATGAATAACACTTCCTTATTCACCTTCCACACACCAATCATGATATTATAGACCTCAACCATATCCCTCCTTAGTTGTCTCTTTTCCAAGCTGAAAACTCCCAGTCTTATTAATTTACCATCTTATGGAGCCATTTTCCATACCCTAAATCATTTTAATTGCTCTTTTCTTTCCCTTTTCCGGTTCTGATGAATCTTTATAGATTCAGGGTGACCAGAACTGCCATGGATTTCTAAAGAGGTAAGATGATATTTTATATCAAATAACAGAATCACCAATCTTTGATTATGGCTCTTGACAGTAACTTGGTACAAATGGACCAGTCTTTGAAAACCCCCTTAATTTAAGAAAATCAAGGGGCAACATGTAGAAAAGATTTTGCTCTTGGTGCAGAAAAACAGTTTAAGTCCCGCTCACCTTTGTATCAGAGCCAAAGACAAGCAAGTTATTCCTGTTGGAAGAGAAGTTAATTGGCATTTACCCCATGCATAGAGCAAGATAATACACAGTGAAGTCCTTGATACAGGACATGTATACTTCAGTAAAAATTCTTGTCAAAGATTCTGTGAATACACCATCTTTCCCTATCACTTGACTTAACCGGTGAGGATACTGATCTTACGAATAGGAAATTTCCCTTACTCATCTGGCAACTTAACCACCCTTTCTGTGGTTTCTGTAGTGCATTTTTTTTTTTTTTTAAACACAAGTTACATAGATTTGGATCTCTAGAAGAGGCGAAAGCCTTACTGGTAGAAGAAACAGCTTTTAGCTCCAGTAATTTTACATGGAGTCACATCTCCTACCAAGATCACAATGTTTGCCATACCCTTTGTGAGACTTAGCAGTTCTGTTGAAATCTAATATGCATTTGTTTAGCCAAGTTCCAATCCATCAGATTCTTTGCAAGTTTGAACATAACATACGAATGGCCACATCAGACCAGTAGCATATGTAACTCTGTAGTCTGCCTTCCAACAGTGGCCAGCGCCAGATGTTTCATAGGAAGTGAATGGAACAGGGCAATTTATTGAGTGATCCATCCTACTCTCCAGCCCTGGCTTCTGGTAGTCAGCAGTTTAGGGATACCTACAGCCTGAGTTGTGACCCTGATCATCCTGGTGAATAGCCATTGACAGATAAGTAAGAGGATAGGTCTAATTCTTTTTTTAAACATAGATATAATTTTGGCCTTAACTACATCCAATGGCAAATCGGTTACACAGATTGACTGTGCACTGTGTGAAGTACTTGTTTCTTTTAAACCTGTTGCCTATTCATTTCATGGGTTATGTGGCGGGATAAATAAAATGTCCTTATTCACTTCTTCCATTTCACTCAATTTACCCCATGACCTCCTACTTTGCTTAAGGGGCCTCTGGTAAGGTACTTTGCAATGGCTTTCTGAAAATCCAAGTACACTAACCATAGGATCACCCTTGTCCTTATGTTGTTGACATGTTGGTAACACAACACCTCTAGACCACTGGTGAGTTTCATCTATTGACTGTGCACTCTGATACTTCTAATTCATTTCATTAACTTCCAAAACACATACCACCATTTCCTGAAAACTGCAAAGGCAGCGAAGACTTTGAAGAATCTTCACCCCAAACCAAGTTCAAAGTTTGTCATGACGTGACAGAGTTAACAATTTGCAAAATAGGTAAAACATCTAATATTTTTAATTATCATCCCTCAAATCAGTTTAAGCCATTTCCCTTCAAATCCAGCCAAAATTTGCATCTTCTGACCCATCTTCTCATAGGCCAGCTGTGCATATCTAACTGACTAATTAGACAGCATTTATTTATTTCATTCCAATTCTAGCTCTGGTTAGCATGTGTGACAGTAGATTAAGTAGTTAATGCTGAGATTTGGGGCAAAATTTAGCTGATGAACTCTTCACGCAAGACTGAATTATAATTTTCTTAAGCCACTTAGCAAGTATTTTAATGCACTTATGGAGATCTACAGTAACAATACAGCCATTCCTTTAAGGCTGACTGTAGGCTGCTTTCCTGACACACACAAATGCTCGTTCTAAAATGTCAAGGATTTATAATTATGATGACAGATGCATAAAATACATAAAGCAAGCCTTATTAGTGTTGATTGAAGTAAATATACCAAAGGACATTTCTCCTTTCTTGTATAAAAAAACTAACATTCAATGTTATTTGTAGTCTGTCATGCTCATTATGTTTTCAAGTGAGACTGCTTCTGAGTTTTGCTCGATAAGAAATGCCCTTTGTTTTCATTTTCATCTGTCCCAGTAAAAATAAAACAGAGGAAGGACTATTAAATGCTTCCTGTTTTACATTCAAACTGATTACTGTCACCTATAAGGACATCGGAGATGACTAGCTGATTCTGAAGAACATCCGTTAAAGTCACAGTGAGATACAACCATAAAAATCAAATTGTAAGGACTATAATATAATACAGATGGATTATCAAAGGAATTTATTGATAGCCGTACTACTAATTTCCATAAAAATATGCAACTTATTATACTTGTACTATTGCACTATACTGCAATATGGTGCAACTTTTATCACACAATCTTTTTTCATAACAGTGGCCAACTGTCCAGGATTTTCCTCGAGTTTCCAGACTTAAAGATTAATCTTTAACTAAAGATTATGCTATGTGATGAAACCACCAGAAATATGTCAAACCAAAAATGGCAACCCTCAATTTTTCACACACAGAAAATGACACAGAGACATCCTCATATATGATAGTGTGGGTTAACAGTTGACAAATATTAACTTTCAGAAATAAGGTCACTTTAGAGCCTTATCTGCCTCACAGGATTATTCTGATGCTAAATTAAACATTATTCCAGTGTCAGTAGATCCTCCAGTGGAATGAACATTGGAACTTCAAAGTAGTAGAAACACAAAAGTACATAATCTACAGGAAGCAAAATTAATGATATTTTGAGAGAGCATGACTTCATTAAATTACACAAACACACGCGCAATATTTGCCTTTTATACTATGTGTTCCGATTTTTTCAAATCACAGCAAGCTAACTGTAAGCATTTGGTTGCTCCCTCTTACAGTAAACCTGTATATCAAATCCAAATTTGGTCTTCCGTAGAGTGCTAGACATTTTTCTGCAACTGAAATACCTTTTTGTCCTCTCTCATCCGACATACAATCATGCCATTATGTACTGAAAAAAATAAAATTAAGGAAGATTAAAAAAAAGCAGTGCCCTACAAAAGAGGATTGACTTGTTGCCTTGCTCCAACTTAGATACTTAAGATTTTTATGTGTGTATCTAAATTAAGAGAAAGCTACAATAAAAGGATACTATATAATTTTTCACTTAGCAAATAACTGAAGTTTATCCATTCTCCAAGCATATGCAGGTTTTGCATAGCTATTTACATGGGCTTCATATTTAACAAAAATATTTATGATATAAACTAGCAAAAAAGGCCTATGCATCTTTGTAAGCTATCCAATTAAGTTTTTATAATTGTACTGTTTTGTCATCTTTACAGATTTCATCTCCAATTTATAAAACCATAAATTTGGTTTGATTGTCTTCATAAAAGCAGAGAAAAAATCCTGCTACATGGAATGTAGATGCACTTAGAATAAAGAGGAACTGATGTGGCCTGGGGGAACTTCTACAAGTCTATTTCTCTTCCCACTCCCCCCCCCCGCCGCCTGTCGAATATTAAAGTATACACCAGGTGTGGCAATGTGGTCTGTCCTTAAGCTGCATTTGTCCTCCTTGGCATATAATATAGATGTTAATTTTATTTTCAAGTTGATTGAAATAATAGGATTTTTCCCCCCTCAAACTGATGCCAAGATATGGGAGGGTGGGAGAATGGAGAATAGGAAGTTTGAGGTGGTAAAAAATTAAAAAAAAATGCAAAGAATATTTAAAGTCTCCAAGCCTAGGAGAAAGAGTAAAACCACCTGGACAGCACAAGATGTATGGCATTTTTCATTAGCTCATGCAGACTTGATAAATCTTGGGATGCTGCCACAAATCACAGAGCTCTAACACCATTCTTATCCACGCAGAAAAACATTTGTTATTTACAGCTGCCAAGAGCATTAGTTTTACTGATGTCTGCTTTCGTCAGTCTATACCATTTGCCCAGCCTCTGACAGTCATTATGACATAAAAAAGGCTGTATCCAATAGTAAGATGATGTTACAAATCCTTGAGGAACCAAAGATTTTCTGAGGGGTTCCTGGTCTATGCTAAAAACCATAGATACTTCCAAACAAGAAAAACAATGCCTCCTCTTCTGTTCATTGGGAGTGACCTTGCACAGTGAAAGGGACCTTGTCTCCAGCAGGCATGACCCTAAAGAACCCCTCTAAATAACAATTCCTTCAATACACTCTTCTTGAAAGATAAAATTGATGAGAGGAAAAAGTGAACAGGAATTGGACAAAAATCTTCACAACTGATTTAAATAATTGGTCTGCTGAAAAGGTTCATATTACCACATAAATTAGTAATTGACAGCACAGTCAATTACTGATCCATACAGCTGACTTGTGTTTACATATAATCTGTTTGCTTTGTAAAGGCGAAGAGTAAAAGAAGAGATAGCCATATGTCTAGAATGTCTGAGGAAAAAAAAGATTTCTATCAAGCTAGGTTCCTCTTACGAGAAGATCAATAAATGCAAACTCAAGTAACATTTAGTAACTTCTTAGAGAAGACAGTCATCCTAAACGCTACATTTTTAGAAATATTAGGTTTTTTAAACAAGCTCTCAAAAAGGGACTTGAAAAAATATTTTGACTCAACATCTTAATGAAGCTTTACTGTGAAAACAATGAAACTAAAAGTAACATTTCCAGAGATAAAGTCACAGACCTAGTAACAACAAAAACCCTTCAGTGACAATTACTCACTTCAGCAATCAGTTCATAGCAGACATCCTACTGCTGCTTTGCTTATTATAGTCCTTAAAAGAATGGTCTAGATGCTGCAAATTTCAGACAGTCATCTTCCCTAGCAGTAGCTTCCTACAGTATAAATTTCAGAGTTAAATTTCACAGTTTCTTTAGTAAACAACTGGAAAGCTGACATCACATCCAAAGTCTATAACATTAAGTACAATATTTTAAGATGCTTTAATTCATAATAAATTCAGAATCCAACTGCTGATGCAGTACTAGAAGTAAAGTTAGAGACAGAAGTAGGGCATATGTGTGTATGCACGCTCACATGGACGCGTGCACACACACACACACACACACACACACACACAACGTGCATATGCACACAGATATTTGTGAATGGGCAGGTCTTCAAGAACCACCACTTCCTCTGTTTACAGCAAGTGATACAGCACTTTCATTTCCTATTCAGAGCATGCATGTCTCCTTTGCAAAACAGAATAAGTATGATGAATAATGAATATTCAGAAGACTGAAGTATTAGGAATAATTTTATCGTAAATGAAATGCAGGATTCAAAACACAGCACTACAGAATTTCTTCCTTAAACTGGGCTGGAATTGCCCTTCTCCCCATGATTCTTGAATAGCTCCTAAATGTCAGGCTGTGTTTCACAATGTCTACTTCCCTTGTGTTTTGGTGAACATTTTAGCCTCATGCCCATTTCTGTTTCACTAATTATAAAAAGTTGCTCTGTAACACTGTCTATGTCCAGTATAAACAATAGTTAAAACTATTCTTAATGTAAATCTACATTAAAAATTTGAGAATGTCCTCCACAGTTAAAACAAGGAAAGCAACAAAACTGATGTAAACAATCCTGTTGGATGCACCCACTTTTCCCAGTAAACTGAATGTACTGTGTGATACTCAGTACACTGAACATCTGCTAATTAAATCAGTCTTAAATGCCTCATATTTCAGCAATAAAATTGTTCCAATAGACATTTAACAAAAAAGAATCTTTCAAATCCTAGATGTTATTTGATGAAAACAGTCTGACTGACCAATAAGCCCCCCATCGTAGCAAACAATTTTGCATGCTCAGGAAATAGTTTACTTTTGATCAAATTCGTTCAAATTCCCTGCCAAAAAAACCCAAAACAACAACAGACATGGCTGGCATTGGACTGGCCCAGTGCACATATAATACACTTAAATGGTGTTTTCTTGCAGGAACAACAGCTGGCCTTTTGTTTTAAGAATGTATTCATAAAACAGACAGAACTTTAAAAAAAAAAACCTAAAACAATTTCCATGCACAAAAATTAATTACATACTGGACTTGAATACTGTGTGGTTCCAAAGTTAAGCAAACTCTGCCATACTCCCCTAAGGTAACAAACAGATACACTTTGGCCAACAAAGAATTTTTTGTTTCCTGAAATTGTGTCTATTTGAAAATGTTTTTAATTGTCACTCACTATAACTTAAAAGTACTGTTCCCCCTGTCTATTCTGGCTAAATTCTTCAAGCTGACAAGCATTTACACATGCTAACAGTTCTACTGAAAATCATTCAAGTCAATGAGTCTTCTCAAATAAGTGATATTCAAGATGAGTAATGGTTGCACAATCAGATTCCCTAACTAATTCAAAATCACTTCAGTCGGCTACAAAATCTTTGTTTTATTTAAGACAACAGATGATATATCCCTGCCACCAAAAATACATACACTAACAACAGATAAGACAGGAGATTTTACTGATTGCAGAAGGCTGGGGAAGTCTCTGAGGGACCATGTGCCACTCTCCCCCATTGGCTCCCAGTAGACAGCAGCCAGCAACTTCACCGACAGCGTGGAGTGGGTGGGGGGGAGAGAGATCTGTGGGCTAGTTTCACATTCTCCCCTCACCGTGGGGGCTGCCTGGAAACAGGCGGAGGGGATGGCTCTCCCCCGGTATGCCACTGGGATGGGGCAAGATGGCTGCAGGGATGCAATATCACAGCACCTGCCAAACAACTGGTGCAGCAGTGCTCTCTCTGATCAGGTCAGGAGCTGGAACTTCCTGGGGCCTGGGCTGGCCTCAGGCAGGCATACCAGGACAGGCCAGTGTTGGGGCAAGGCAGGCCAGCTGTGTGACACCCTGTACAGTACAGCTTCCAGTTGGCAATGGGGCACTCCAAGGGCTGCATGGGGTCAGACCAGCCAACCTGGAGCCAGGGCTGAGGTGCCGGTGGCACAGCAGCGGCTGCTGGCACTCAGGCCACAGGAGTTCTGGGTAGGTGCTGGGTTAATTTTTGCAGGGACCCATTAGCCTCGGGCCCTGGGCTGCAGCCCCCATAGCCCCTGTGGACTGGCATGGAGCAACAGACAGTAAGCATATCCCTATTTTGGCACCAGAAGAAATACGCCTGTCATTCCTAGAAACCTTCAGGAGAGTATTAAAGACTACCTCTAGGAAAGTTTCACTGAGATCTTTCATAAGGAATCGAAGGACATCCCTATGTACCATACAAAAATTGCTGCATGCCCTCCTCCCACCTCCATCTAACTCAACAGTGGAATGAAAAACAACTTGGCCTCAAATTCTAGTACCGCTATCTCTTCTACTACAAATACATTAATGAAATGTTGATGGTTGTATCCTGCCATGTTGAGGTGACACCAGTTGAAATGGGAAATAAATTTACACACTTAAACAAGGTTCCTTTCCCTCCATCAGGCTTGCCTGTGCTGTCCTGCCAAGGCTGACTGTACTGCACTGCAGTGGAGCCTCAAGCAGAGTCATGGCATAGACGGAGCCACCCACCCACCCCGATCACATGTTCCCCATCCTTCTAGTCTTCATCATCTTCACTGCCCAGGCCAGGAGTCTGTGATTCGGGCTTCCAAGGTATCCACAGCAATACGTCAGATAACAGTGAAGCATGACACACAGATATTTGTAAAGGCAGCATCAGACAGACTGTTGACCTCCCTCACCTTGTATGCCCATCTCAATCCCTTTTCTTTCATGCAGCACTGCTGGTGATCCCTGTCGTACCTCTTCTCCTGCATCCCTCATGCAACATGCTCAAAGATGTAGCAATGTGGACTGCTGGTCCACAGCTGTACATGAACAGCCTTCCCCCTCCACAGGCCCAAGATATCCAATAGCTTCACTCTACTCCAAGCTGAAGCATGTCTGGAGCATGTAGCCAAAATGGTCAGTTGCACACAACAATGGAGACCTGATAGCTGTGCTTACCAAGCTGGACAAACAGGAAAAGGCATTTAAAAAATTCTCAGGACTTAAAAGGTGAGAAGGCCTTCCAGTTTCCAGGACTCCTGGACAAAGGAGTTCACAACTGTGATCAGAGTGGTCAGTGCTGGGCATCATGATAAAAGTTTCTGGAAGACTGTTAGCATAGCGTCTACATTTGTACTGCATCAACCTCAACACATCAGCCATGACTCCCTGCTTTTTGTGGATGTGGTAAAATTATGTTGACATAGTGGAGTGCTACATCAATGGTAGACTAATTTAAGTTAGACACATGCTCAACTCAGTCAACGCAAGACTGCTTACATCAGTCTGACTTTGTAATGTAGACCAGCTTTAAGGATCTGTCATAAGCCAGCACAGACCCATTCACTACAACAGCTTTGCCCACTAATAACATCAGTAAAATTGGTTTTGTGGCTTCAGTTTAATCTAAAATAAACAAGATCCAAAGCAGTAGCCATGTTAGTCTAGTTCCGTAAAACAAACAAGGAGTCCTGTGGCACTTAAAGACTAACATTTATTTTTTGCATCAGGTTTCATGGGAGAAAAATCCCATTTTGTCAGACGTCTGATGAAGTGGGATTTTCTCCCACAAAAACTCATGCAAAAAATAAGTTTGTTAATCTAACAAACAAACATACAGGCATATAAAGGGTGCATAATAAACAACATGAAATCTTTTACCATCCATCATTTACACTGTCTCTTTCCTAAGTTCACAGTGTTACTGCTCTCTTTTTCAAGTTTTATAAGTTGGCATTCTTCTACTACAGTGAGAGCTGCAAATGTTCAATTTAATGCAAAGATGGATACAATGGCAGATGTAGTCTCTGACTCAGCAGGTACACATTATGGAGGGAAACCTGGTATGTAATGCACGCTTTTCCATCGGTAATTCGGTAGGCATACATAATGATGTTTGTTAAGATCTCCAGAATAAGACCACTTCTAATTTGCAGGGGCAGACAGCTTCAAAAATCAACTCAAGAATGGTGAATAGGAAACTTGGATTCCTGTGAATCTCTCCAAAATTTCAAAACATGTTGAAAAAGATTACCCGTTAGGGTCACAAAGAACTCTCCAAATGGGAAACACATGTAAACCAAAACAGAGTTGTTTTTCTTAGATTGCTGATCAACACCTCAAGTAATTCAGCTGAGGCTCAATGCCCTGCCAATCAGCAAGAAACTGAGCAGTGGGATTCTCTCCCATGAAAGCTCATGTGCTATATAAATTTGTTAGTCTTTAAAGTGCCACCAGACTCCTTGTTTGTTTTGCTGAACTAGACTAATACAGCTACCCCTTTGGATCTTAAGAATCATGTCATTTCCACAATACTACCACTGAAAACATGGCCATCAGCAGAGGAAGGCACAGAAGTATGGACTACAGGAAGAATGGAGAAACTCATCCATTCCCAGCACAGCAAGAAAGCAAAGGGAAATGCCAAGTTTAAATTCATCACACACACTACTACCCAGTTACAAAAGCTGCTATCACCAACCATGGTTCCCTGATTGCAGTAAATAAGAGCATCTAGCGCATCTGTGCACATGCAAGGCGAGAATGTAGGGGAACCTGGGCATCCCACAAAAGTCTCAAAGGGGCAGCCATGTTAGTCTAGTTAAGCAAAAGGAAAAAAAACAAAACAAAACAAAAAACAAAACAAAACAAAAAACAAAAAAACCAAGGTGTCTTGTGGCACTTAAAGACTAACAGATTTATTAATCGCATGAGCTTTCCAGGGAGAAGATTCCATTTCTTCAGAGGTTTTGAAGAGGGGGAACTTACAGAATGGGATGAAAATAAATGCGAGGGAGTATAAGACATGGGATCAGGTCATACTGCAACAGCAAATCAGGACATTTGTTAAGATTCAGACCCTGGGAAACAGCACCAATAATTACGTATTGTAATGGAAAAAGAAAGAACAGGTAACTTGGTGCTGTTTCCCAGGGTCTGAATCTTAACAAATGTTCTGATTTGCTGTTGCAGTATGACCTGATCCCGTGTTTTACACTCCATTGTATTTATTTTCATCCCATTCCATAAGTTCCCCCTCTTCAAAACCTCTGAAGAAATGGAATTTTCTCCCCCGAAAGCTCATGCGATTAATAAATCTGTTAGTCTTTAAGTGCCACAAGACTCCTTGTTTGTTTTTTTGCTTCACAAAACTCTGTCATTGATGGATATCCTCACACTTAATCTCTCGATAGAACTTCTAAAAAGTAATTAAAACTACTGCTTGTCAATCATGCCTGAATGTAAACAGAGAGGGGTGGATAAAGCATAATGACTAACATTCATCGTCATTTTTCAGACATGTTATCAGGATATTAATTCTAACAGTAACTCATGTTTGCAAAAAACTAAGACATATGATTGTAATAAATGAACATCAAAAAGGTGACAAATGCCATTTTGACTAAGCAGCTAACCATCTCTGAAAGTTTTGCCTTTTAAAAGCACCACCAAGAACCAGGATGAACTCATTGTCATGAATGCGATATAGAAAAATTTGATAATGAAGGCACCAACCTCAGTTGTACAAACAGTTTCTATCTACTCTCCTAAGAAGTTATCACGACCATACATCTAGAAGGTTTTCTTTAAATTCTTTTAAAGCATAGTCAAGCTATTCTTCCAAAACACAGGGTTGATAATACCAAATATCCATCATCACAAAATGAACTTTCTACAGTACCATAAAAGACTAAATATTATATTCTGAAGACATCTTCTGTACAAGGAGGCTAAATCAATCAGTTACTGTCAAACAAAAGGCACATAACCGGCTCATGAACTTGTGAAGAGCTAAGCAGTCTTATCTAAGCTACGAGTTCAACACAAATCAACATCAGTAAGGATGTGAAGTTTGTTGACTGATCATGGCCTACATGACAAAATTTGGAAGTCTCAATCCAATTTCTCCTGGAATAAGTATCCACATTACAAAATATACCAATACCACTGGGAGACTCAGCACAGAGAACAAATACTGAATGGGAACAAATACTGAATTACCTTTTTTAGCTCTAAAAAATGTTTCCCAAACAGAAGACAGGCCTACAATGATGTCAATTTGACACTTTCAGGATTATTAAATTTACAGTTTACACGTCCCCACCCTCACTCCCAAAAAACAAGCAAGACAAACAAAAACAAACAAACAAAAAATCAACCAACCAAGCAAACTCCATTAAGATCTCAAGATGATTATCTTAAAAAAATGAAAGTGTCAGCACTCAAATTTTGTAATTCTATTTATTGTCCTATATACCTGAGCTAACTTCATTAAACTCTAAAAAAGTATTTTTGGGCTCTAATAATGTAATTCACAATCAAGCATAAATCTTTCAACTATTGAAATATGAGGAATTTATACAGCTATTTGTCACAAAGTAGCTACACAACTGAAAATATTCTAAGAGATAAGTAAATATAAATTGCAAATATACAGCTGAGTATTAAACTCATGGAAACTACAAAAGCATTCCTGATTTTCCACTGATAAGAGCAAATAGTGTAAATTTTTATACAAAAACTGTAATAAAAATAGTGGTCTACCTTGAAGCTTATCTACATACTTTCCTTTTTTAAGCCTGTAAAGAGAAAACTATCTAAATTCCTCAGATTTTTCCCTTAATGGATGAAATGTTTAATAAACCCACACTTCATTAGTTAAATCTCTATTTCCATTTACCAATATTTAAAAATGCCTACAATCTAGTTCCTTAATTTAAAACCCTCATATAACAGGATCTAATCGATTAAAATCCACTGTACTTTAATTGCAGCTTTGTAACTATGCAATCCAGTATTTCACTCATCTCCAGTAGTTTTTTTTTTTGTAGGCTTTATTTATTTATTTATGGTCAGGGATCATTTTACCCTAGGCAGATATGTGCACAGAGCACAGTGTTTTTTATTAATTCTAATGGTGAGAACAGTTATTGTTAGGAAATTATTGCAAGTACACTACTTACTGACATCTCAAGAAAAGCGTGCCTTCACACCAGAAATGTAAGATTTGAAATGGAGGACTCTTAAAAAGCTCTTGCTGCCTGGAGTGCTTTGACCTTCCTCCCACAGGAATTGGGGCTTCAGCTAATCTAACGATCCATGACATTCTGCAACTAATTTTTATTAGCAAAAAAGCGGGATTTTCACATTTGCCCTTTGCAACACCACAACGACAATACCGCACATGAATGTAAACGTTTTTCTCTTTTTGAAACTGGACAGAGCAGATTTTTAACTAAAGAGAAATAACCTTAGCATTGCTGTGTTAATACTATCATGAACCATAAAACAGAATCTTACCAAGAATTTCAACCCTGCCCAACTGTTAATGAAAAATGCTTTTCAGCTGCCCATGTCTCACCAATACACTTAGCATTACGGGCACCATTGACTGTTTCTACCCCTCAACTTTTATCTAGCCTATTCATCCAGATACCATAACTATCTTTCAGATCTTACAGTCTCAGTGTGGAACTCACTCTTGTACCAAAAACTAACAAAAAATAAGTAGTTTTAAAGGGGGTCTGTTACACGTAGGCAGAAACAGACTGAGGCAGACATCACAGGGGTCTGAGTTCCAGATAAAAATGCCCAGGATGCTCTGCAGGCTTGCTCATCTGCCAGTCTGAGACACCAAGGTAAACTTCCTAAAGCATGAGTAGTGCTGAGAATAGATAAAAGGCTTGTAGTAGATTAAAAATGTACAGCTCAGATTAAGTACACTGGCAACAAAACTGCAATGGTCACACACCCTCACTGGCTAGAGGTCAGCAAAGTGTACCTAAAACACTACTGCTACAGATAGTGATTAGAGATTTTAATCCACTTCCTTTAAGTGGAAGAACTGCTGTAACTTTATCGGTCTATGATCCACACATTTTATTCCAAGTTCTAAAGAACAATTTCCGCACAGACTGAAGAAACATTAAATGGGATTAACAGAGTACTACCACATGAACCACCAGTTTTCATGAATAATTCTCATGAGTTGCTATGAAACTTTCAGGGAGTTTTTGTGTGGAACTGAACTGTTGTGGAGCTTCTAGCTCTGTAATCCCCTTACTATTTTATTACAATACTTGGAAATTAGAATTTACTTCATGTTATTCAACTTTTACTTGTCATGGATGACTCTTCTATTCTCCATGGGGCACTATTTCAGTCTGGAATGTCTAGGCAAGGAGTCGGTGTGCACAGGAGATTTAAAAATGATGAACTATACTGCTGAACATTCATTTGGCAGCAGTATAGATCCTCAAAGAAACAAATCCTCTCACTGAGGTTCATCATAAGATGGAAGAAGGGGAAAAAATTTAAACATCTTAAAGAAGCAACTAACTATTCAGCTAAGAAATGCAAAACATTTTTAAAATGTTTCTTTTTTAAAAAATTAAAACAGACTCATAAGCACAAAAAAATAAGGGAACTTTCATTCTCCAAATCTGCTATTAAGAACACATCTCGAAAAAGGAGAGAGAAAAATCTTCAGTAACCACAGAGAGCAGCTACAGCTTTACTGAGTTCCTGCATCATTTGGGGTCACTTTTGTTAAAAGGAAGCATCATATTAAATACCACTATTTCCCAGCAGATGTAAATTATGCTGAAGCTAAACAAATTGCATGATTAAAATAATTTTACTTTTTCATTGATAGTTACCTACATTTTTGTATGCTCCAAGGGGAGCCAAGTTTCAAAGTCTTCTTTTGCTTGATATCTCATAGGAATGTCCATCTCCTTTTGAAGTGTTAAAGATACTGAAAAATTACCCACAAAGCAAAATATAAATAGTTTACTGGAGAAAAAAGATTACACAAAACGTAGCTTTGGCTAAGTGCTGCAAACAAACTTTGATGGAAATTCAATAGACTCAGTATCCACACTACCTACCATCGGCACTCTCAACTGCATAGTACCAATATGTTATATGCCTTAAATATTAAGGTGAAGCAGTTATTTAAGCACCACCTGTGCAGAGAAAAGTGTAAAATAACGCAAAAACAGTTTAAAATGTTTTTTTAAATATTTTTAAATGCAGGATACTCAGTTTCAAAGTCAAAATTAATTTCCAACCCTGAAAAAACAAATGGCTAAGGATGACTAATCAACAATATATAAGATTTTGCTCTGCATTTCAAAAATTTTGTAACTTGCTTAAAGGGTGGGGAGGACGAACAAAAATTATTTCAGATGTAGGCAACACAGAATAAATTCTTATATAAAGTTATGTTGATTTACTGAACAACAAGTACTGATTTCAGTCCCCATTTTGTAAAAACAAAATATTCAAAATGGATAAATAAAAAGTGCAGCAGAGTGGATAAATAAAGTGCAGTAAGGATCACCAGTTTAGCCTCACTTAACTATTGCACATCTGCCATACCACATTATCTTACTACTCAACCACCATTTTTGCATTTCAATGTAGTAGCTCTATCAGATTAATGCCCAAGACATTTCAGCTACATTGCAAGTGAGTGAGTGGACATACAGGAATATTATGCATGGCCTGTAGCATTGACACTAAGCAAAGGAAATGTGATTAGCACCAAATTGCATCTGACAGGGGAATCAGAAAGCTGTCAAACACGATGACATGGATTCAGTATTTAGAAGGTAAAAGGGGGAATAAAGGAGCTGGCCAGCCTGGCATGGAGACAGCAATAAAACACAACAGCTATGATAAATTAATTCATTTACTTATGAAAAATTAGAGGCTTCCACACAGCTCTCATTTATAATCTTGTCAATCTGGCTGCATAAATAAAAAGCCTATGCAACACACACTGGAAAAAAGCAAGCAAGCAAGCATAAAAGAAAAAAAAAACTACAGATTTCTGCATTTAATCAAATCAAATAACTTCTTGCTTTAAACCATTCTGGACTAAGCCTTTGATGGGAGTGTCTAATGCAAGGACACATTACAACAACTGTTCTTGTGATCACTAGAGACATACTATGTTAGTATTAAAGTAACATTAAGGTTCTGAAATGAAGAACTCAAAAGCCAAATAAAGCAAACAACAGATGCTATTAAAATGTCTATTGAAGAGATGCCTAAAGGAGCTAGTGGAGAGGACAAGAAATGAATTGTGTCCATGGGATTAAATCCTGACACAGAACAGGATCTGGACATGGACAATGCTGATGGAGTGGTTAGCCCTAACGTTCCTGATAATGGACTTGTGCTTGGAAGTCCCCTTCTGGGAGCAGCAGGGTTGCTACATTCTTGCCCAGATATGTGTCAGTCTTCAAAGGTTCCAAACAACTCTCTTCTTGGCAACCAAGAGACCATGGCTGGAACATCAGGATTTACAAGGCAACTACGCTGTTTGCTTCCCTACATGATTTTGCCCAAATGAAAGTGTTGTTGAAGCACGGAATCATACATACTCTGTCCTTTCAAAGGAATGCCGCAATGACAAATAAGTCACAGGTAACTGCCTATGAGGTGGAAAGGGATAAGGCCAGACCAAATAAGAGGAACCTGTACTTGCAGGAAGTAAATATATAACCCATCACACATCTGAGGAATCTGATGTTACTACATAATTAGGATAAAAAGACACACTATGGAAGCAAAGGAAGTTCCTTGGCAAATGACTATTAACATCCAAGAGACCTGATTTTCAGGTCTGGTATTTCATGTACTGGTTCAAGTACATTTGATCCTATCTTGTCCTCCTTTCCTAGATATCTTTTAGACCGTAAATATTTGGAGTTCTAAGAAGAAACAACTTGTATTACCCTAACCCCCTAGAAGTTTCAGCCAAAATTTGGTAAACACTATGCTCCGTGCTTTAGTTTATAAACAGAAACATATGCTAAGAGACAGCCACTGCCCCAAAGACCTTACAGTTTCAGTCTAACAAGACAGATGGGAGAAGGAGGATTACCCCCATTCTATACATAAGGAACAGATGCAGATTAAGTGACTTGCTCAAGGCCACATAGGAAGTCTTTGTCAAAGGCAGTCACTGAATCCAGGGCTCCCGAACCCCAGGCCTTGTGTTAACTATGAAAACATCTCCTCCATGCTAGACAGCTAGTAACAGCAAGTCAGCACTCAGAGCTAATATCACAGCTTATGCATATGTGCACAGGAGATCACTGTTCTTCACACAAAGATGGCCACGAAAAAAGGCTGAAGCAGAAAAAATGGTTGTTAAAAATTGCCTAAAAAGTATTACAGAGCTCATCTTTAGTCTGGATCCTTGTTAATTACACTACATCCTGCCTTTCCTAAATAGAGAAAACACGGTGAAACATTTGTATTCCATCTGACACAAAGCGTACATTTCTGTGCTTCTATTGAAGAGCTATATTGTTAACATTCCAAACATTACATAGAAGATTGAAGTTCACTATTGTATCAATTTAAATATTAAAATATTTATTTTGCTGCAATCCTCAAAAGATCAGCTTTAGTCTGAGAAAATCTTGAGAAACACCTATGCTTCTAAAGAAAAATGAAAGACAGACAATGACAGTGGAAAAACTAATTTGCTGTTACCTCTTTACACTTCAAAATACCTAACAGAACTGAACTACAAGATGTCCAGGGTCATTTTAAAGCAATACAGATAAACACACCCTGTATACACTTAAAAATAAAAAAAAATAATGTTAAATTAATCTTTAAAGTACTAATGAAATAAAAAAGGAGTCATACACAATACTAAACATTTCACATATAAAAATATGTGAAGTTAAAATACAACATCTTTATGTGGCCACATCTATATGCACATATCTAAGTGCGCCAAAAAAAAAAAAAAACCACACCCACCACACCACACCACACCTCCACGACCAACAGCTGTTGGTCCAGACATCTAGAACAGCCATGGTTAGCTTGTTACTCCATTCTCACCAACTCACTGCTCCCAAACCAAAGTTTTGTTTCTAGAGTTCCACACATACTTCAAATTGTACAATATTTAGCTACTATTTAGTCCACAACTCTGCAACTTATAACTTGCGCTTGTGCTGTTGTAGCCATACGGAGACCCACTAAACTCATGATTTGTGAATTGACTCTACATGGTCTCCATGTAGTCATGGTAAGGAGACTGCATGTCACAATGTAAGACAGAGACCATAAACAACCATGAAGTCTCTTTTAACCTAGTCATTTTTATATGGCCTTTCACATAGTTTAATTATTCATTACCTAACCCAGCTTTCAAACATTCTGACAATAATATAAAAATAGGGTTTTACAAATCCACTTGCCCATGGAGAAAGGTTAGCAGAGGATTTATTGAGGAGTTTCTGCAGATGTTGAATTTTTTTGTCTTCTCAGGTTAAGCTTCTAGCCTTTATGGTTATGAAGATAACCTGCCAAATACGAGCTTCTGCAAACAGCTAGCTAGAAACAAAATCACATAAGGTCCAAACCCTAATTCCAAAGTAGAGCACCAGCAGTGTCCAGCACCCCGGAGCCAAGCCCACACTTGCACCACCCCCACACCTCGCCTTCCCCCCAACACAGAGGGCAGGAGAGGTCACAGCCCCACCCCACAGTTGCCCCAGGGATGAGGTCTTTACTCTGTGGGGACGGAAGGGGGACATGAGCTTGCAGCAGCTCACAACCCATCCCTGCGACAGGGAATCCTCAGTCCTCTCCACTGCCCCACCTTGGGAAAGGAGAAGAGGGAGACCAGGTTTGCCCTTCATCTCACACACACATCGTGGGGACTTCTCTCAATAACTCCTGCATCCCCCTTACCCTCTGCCCCCAGCACTAACCTACTGCTCCAGCTCACCACAGTTGGGACAGATCAGCCTCACCACCCACCACCACCACCAGAGGAAGGTTGGGAACATCATGATGTGCAGTGAGCACTGAGGGGCACCTCTCAAAGCTTCTTCCTTCCCCCAACCCTGTAAAGGGCCAGCCCAGACTAGCCAGCCCCCGCCCCCAAACACTTACCCACCATTGCTCCAGGGATGAGCCCCTTCCCCACCCCCAATCAGTACATCACTGCACCAGCAGTCAAATACACACACAGGAACTCTTTTGTAGGGAAAACAGTAAAGATAATGGATGACTTCCTTCTCCCTTGCTTCCTAGAGACCAGCTGGATGATATGTTACAAGTTGCCAAAAAAACACTGCACAGGTGACTTACTTTCCACAAATAAACTGTGTGTTTTGCTTCTTTCAAATAAATAAATGAATACATTAATAATAAAAAATCCTTACACTCTCTATAGAGGAGGTTTCTTCTCCATAGAGCATTTGCTATAGAGTCTATATTAAATGTTTTCTTGATATCTTTTGTTGACATGGAGCAGTTCTGATTAAAACTACAAAGTTTTAGCAGTAGATATTGCCTGGGCTAAAGCCCAGACTGGCAATAAAGTCTAGATCTGTCTTCATTTTTTGAACTCCATCTCAGTGAATGTAGCCCACTGTTTAACTTTTTTGGATAATAAGAAAAGGGTACATCTTCATATGACATTTTAATAACAAAGAATGACCAGAGGGGGGGAGAAATGATATTTTTAGTACACAAGAACTCAGTCTGTTGAAGAACGTTTATGAACTAACCTCTCAACCTTTAATCAATCAAATTCACAGCCATAAACCTCAAAATGATTTTTAATTGTTTCATATTATATTTGTACAATGCTCTGAATGGGCAATTATGAAAGGAATTTTATTTGATTATGTTCATATGCACCAGGGACAACAAAACCACAGAAAATAACAGAATCTTTAAAGAATACATCTACCAGAAATGTGAACATTTAGTATCAAACTTTCAGCTGGCCCCTCACTTGGGTGAATGCAAAATTTGTGCACACTCATTTATGTACACCAACTGCTATTTGTTCTTATGGAAATGTAACTGAAGCACAAAACAGAACTCACTGAAAACATGTCCCATAAGAATTAGCTATAAATTCTTAATGTATTGGTATAGATATTGAGCTATGCAGTGCCTGTTAATGATACCCTCTTTCACAGCGCTTAACAGTCATTTAAAAACCATATTAGGAACATATCAAAATAAATGCACTTATACCACAGGATACTACCGGAAATGTTAAAGTTAAGACTATATTATTTCTCACAACTGCATGATAAAAATTTTCCCTGCGATCAAACATGCTATACAGTACCTTTCAAGAGCACAGTCTTGGTTGTATTGTTTTTGCATGTATAATTATTGTGTTAGAACTCTGAACTGATAAATGCTTTTTGCAACTCAGGGATTTTATATACTGTGAAGAAAATACATATTTACAAAGGTTGTAGTTACACTTTTTAAAAGGTGAAAAGTTTATTATACATAACCTAATTACCACTTTACAATTTATCTGAAAACAAAAACATGACTAGCTGCACTGCCTTATTTGAAAATGTGATACTCATTTAAAAACTATATTTAAAAAAAATTCATACCTTTTCATCTCTACTTCTGCTGGACAGAAAGTCCTATGATGTTACAGCCTAGGACTAAGCTCAGTAGATCACAGACAATATGGTAATGGGGGAACAAGCAATTAACAAGATAAGACAAGACTTGAATTAACCATTCTTTACTCCTTTCTTCTCTCTATTCCTTTAATCTATTTAATTCTTTCAGTACTTGTCTGCTAGGTTTCTTGTTTCAAGAAACCAGGCGTGGCCAAACTGTGGCTCGGGAGCCACGTGTGGCTCTTGAATAAAAAATTGTGGCTCCCGGAAGAACGACAGCAAACCAGTTTAGGAAAGCAGCCCCAGCCTAGGAGCTCAAGAGGGGGTCAGGGATGGTGGAAAGAAGTGTGGCATGGTCAGGATTTTAAAAAAACTTGCCACTAGCCTGCAGACTTTTACATCGAGAAGCAGCTAAGTTTTTACTGTATAGGCCTAATTTTCATGGTAACCTTAAGTAATTATTAGAATCTGACATTAGTAGGATCAATATTTGTCTTCTTTTTACAAAAAAAATTACGTGTGCAATGAATTTTAAACTTAGTAATTTTGGAGTAGGTAAAAGTATATGGCTACATGCCTCCGTGCAGCTCTCGATAGTTTAATAATCAACTTGTGTGTCTCCTGAGTTCCATAAATTTGGCCACTCCTGCAAGAAACCATGATGAGCTTTTTATTGTCTTAAAACTTCACAAGAAGTACTGGTATACAAATCTACAGCAAAACAAACGTTAAAATTCTCTTGTGGAAGTGCCTGATCATCTTAATTTTTGTCTCTACACTAAAATAGTTGCTATGGTAACTGAGTCAATGTTCTTCATTTCACAAAGCATTTAAAAACCAAAACACTTTACTATAAATGGAGTTTCACACAACAAAAGGCCAGCAAACACAAAACCAAGGCACAGGCACTGTACATCCACATCTCCTAGAACCATGTGATTATTTCAGAACTTCAACTTTTATTTAAAAGAAAAATTAGGATTCTAGGTTTCAGAGTTGGGAACAAAAACGTGAACACATGAAGTGTGGCAAGAGTAGGGATTTCTGAGTCAGCAAAGGATATGAATGAAAAGCATGCACATGAGTTTTCATGCTCCCAACACAACTCCAAAACAAGATTCTGTGTGTGACAGTGAGACTGGCACATTCACCCAAGCAGCTACACCACTCCAAATGTGAGCATAAATACCTCTTTGCTAGAATGGATAACACAACCCTTTTGCTGCTCCAGGAATGAAGAGAGAGGTGGGACACACACCAATGCTTTTTCCTTTCTTGGAAGGAAGAGGATCCCTCTGCTACCAGCCATTGCAAGTAGGGTCAGGGCTTTGACACAGAGATGGAGCTGCAAGAGGAATCACAGAGAATCCCATGCTGTGATGCTTCTAAGGCTCTAGTCTTCCTCACTATGGACCTGCCTTACAAATGATTTCCTCATTGCCCTTCATTCAGTGAGCATTTACAAGGTCACTTTACTCATTGCCACTTCAGAGAACATTTGGCAGCAATAGATGACAATGCTGTGGAACCTTTTAACTCACACACCACCAACCCCCACCCTCCCCAAGACCAGATCAGCCTCTGTTCACTCGTGGCTAACAACAGCAGGATCAAGACCATCAGTGATTCTAGGGATGAAAGAAACTTCTTTTCTATCTCTCACCTCTTCTGCTTTAGTGGAAGAGAAACAGAAAGTAAGAGTCTCCTACAAATGCAAGACTGAGTACAAAAAAACACCTTAAAAATGTGACAATCTTAAAAGAAATTACTGCAGGGTTCTCTATAGATTTTAATCTCACTCATTGATTTTAATCTCTCATTGATACCATGTTTGCAAGAAATTAAATTTGCATGCACACAAACTTGAAAATGTCACAATTTTAATATAGAACCAGTGATGCGTATATTTTGTAAGACCTGCTAACTCACCCTGGGTTTGTTCCAACTTCATGCATCAACAGCAGTACAGCCTCAAAGCCAGAAATATGCCTTCACCTATACCTTTACTCTCCTGGGCTATATTTACACTGATTGGGTCTTTGGAAGTTGACTTAACAAGGTCGACTTTAAGCCAACCTTGTTAAGTCGACTTCAGGATATTTCTGCATTGGACACAGTGCAAACATACCTGGGGCTGCCCCACCCCCTGCCCCAACTGGGTTCCCAGAGCCCGATTTGGCTCTGGACCAGCAGGCAAGCAACTGGGAGTTGGATCTGGTTCCCAGACCCTTGGAGCAGAGGCTAGAAGCTTGTTACTGCCACTGGTTCCTGCAGCCTGCAGAGAGGGTCTGAGAGCCCAATCCGGCCACTTGCCACACGCTGCAGGGTCTAGGAGCTGGTTCCAAGCCTGATCTGGCTCCCAGACTCTCTCTGAGGGTGGCGGGGGCTGGCAGCCAACTTCACACAACCCTGGCTGCTTGCAAGCTGCCAGTGCAGGAGTCAGCTGCAGCCCCTGCTGCCCATGGAGAGGGGCTGGGAGCCAGATTGGGCTCCCAGCTCCTCACCACACAGTAGGAGCTGGTTCAGGGGCTGAAGCCCCATCATGGACCAGGCCGGGACCGGGGTAGGCCCTAATCTGTAAAGTTGACTTAAATGCTTAAGTCAACTTACAGGGCAGGAGTTATTAAGTCGATTTAAGCAACCGCTTAAGTCAACTTAATAATTTCTAAATATAGACTGGGCTTTGTTTACAACACCTTAAGGGGCTTGAAGTCAACTTAAGCTCATAGTGTAGATTTACTCTGTTGTCTTCTGATCCTTCCTTCAGTGATTTAAGACCCAATGGAATTGAACATGTGCCAATGAGTGACTAATTTTGCCTGCAGAACCTCCAGTATTGGTGGTGGTGATGTGAGATTAAAAGAAGCAGGTTTTACTGTCAGATTTTAAGACAGGTTAATAAACACCTATTTATTTCAAACCTAAGTAGATTTTATTTGGATTCACTGGAATGACTATAGAGCCAAACAACAACATTTTTACAGGCAAAGAGTGGTTCTTCCATGAAAAAAGAAAGCAGCCAGAGTAAATCTATGCTCCACATGGACAAAAGTGAATCATGTGCAGAGAAGACTCCCAAAGCATGATCATCAAATTATCCTCCATCCCCTGGAACACAGTCCAGGTAGCTGGGGAGCAAAGAAGTCAGCATGAAGTGGGATTTTTTCCCATGAAAGCTCATGCAATAAATAAATTTATTAGTCTTTTCAGTGCCACCAGACTCGTTTGTTTAGTACGTACATAGACAACATTGGGCCAAATGGGCTATTTTTCCTAACAAGAGTGAAAGCAGAGATTAATAACTGTGTGTAATAAATTAAAGAATGTATCTGGGATCCAGGACAGAGCTGTCCTTTGGTGATCAGATGGGTTTAAATGGATTGAGAGCTAAGTTAACCTACCCAGATCACCCAAGTTCTGCAAACCTCTATTATCCTTATTTTTCCCCACTGCAGGATCTATTGCTTCTCTCTTCCCCCAGAACTACACTAGGATAATACCTGTAAGCCCTATTCAAGGAGACGGGCACAGATAGACTGTGCCAAAACTTGGTCATGGTGGGGACAGAAAGCAGGAAAGGAGCCCTTTGCTTCACCACCATGAATGACTTTTTTCCTGTTTGTTAATGTAACACACTGTACCCCAAAACAGCACTGCAAACTCCTTAATCAAATTTGTACAGTTGTACTCATTCATTTTAAGCATGCCATATAGAACAGCTAACTAAAGTCATAATTTGCCAAACCCCACAGTGCTGTCAAAATATGCATAATGTTGGTATGTCTCAACTTCTAAGATCTTGCTGCTATTTGTAGAGGAGGCATTCCCTCCCAGGAGAGGCTCAGCAGCCATCAGCTAACAAAAAGACTTGAAGACAAAGGATTTACAATACAATGACATTGCACAATAGAAATTGCTTCACTCTAAAGACTCACTCACACAAGGAAAGACTGAGTAACTTTCTGGTTCAGCTGGACTAGTATATGCTGGCCACATGGTCAAAAGGATATTTTAAAAGAACGAACGGCGGCTGCATGTCTGGTCTTTTCTGCTCCCTCACTGACACTGTGAAAGTAACAGAAATTTTGCAACACAGACTGCTGGACCCAGGCTTAAGCAAAGCATGTCTACTGAAACCTGGAGCATCCAAGTGGGAAGAGAAAATGGCTTAATCAAGATGCTGCCTAATGAGAAATACAAGATTTAGACCGCATGTTTATTTTCTTTGGTACTTATCTCTAATATCTTATGCCTGCCACTCGTTAATAAACCTGTTATATATTTTTAACTATGACAGTGTATTTTAGTCAGGTGTTTGGAAGAATTCCCACACATTTAACAAAAGTCGATGCGTCTTTTCCACCCCAAGGAAGGAACAAACGAGGTGAAACAGAATTCTGATCAGGGAAGGACAGAGGAATTTCAACGTACAGGGCAGGCAACTAGATTGAACTGGTTATGTCTTTCTTTGGGAGATTCATGAGCAGCATTCATACAATCTAGCTGGGCATAGGACTCCACCTACTGTTGGGCTGAGTCATTACAGCAACTAAAATGTTTTGCTGTAGTCACTAGCAAAGTAGCGTGGGAGGCCACCCAGCTTGGAGAGGTAGAGGGGCACAGCAGCACCCAGTTCCAGGTGGCACTTCAGGGAACCCATCACCTTTAACTTTGAACATCCAATATTGTTGTGTTTTTAACAACACAAACAGGAGAACAGAAAGCCCCTACAAATTTTGAAGAAATATCCAGGGCATACTATTTAAATGGAACCTGGAGTTTTTGGAAATTAGTTAAAGAACACCAATTTCACAGTTTCTCTTTAACTGGAGCTTCACTGTATCAGAGTTCAGTATAAACAGTTTCCTCCATCTTTATTTAGTTTGTAAACATTTTCTTAAATTCTAATTATCTTAAAAAATAAACTGCACTATGTTGATTTGGTGTAATACAATGATTCTTAGAGTTTTGAGGGTTTTTCCCCCCCACTTAAAGCTTCCCATAGAAGTCAACAAACAAATTTTACTCAGGCATATTTATGTAAACAAAAACAAGGAAATTCCACATTAAGGCTGCATATCTTATTATGTCCACTATTCATGAGGCACTTCATGGAACTTCAAGCAACAAATACTGTTGCTATGTAACATATATGCTAGGGAACTAAGCAAAATATTGAATTAAGAATCAAAATGTCAGCAATGCCTTTTCATTTCCTTGTGTCTAAGTTTGTGTCCCAATCTCACAGTTACTTAAACATGTGTTGTGAGTGTTAACTGGCTATGTTTATGCTTTCCAATCACATTGCATTATGGAAGAGCACCTTCCCTAGGCTTCTTCACAAGTCAAGAAGAAAATTTCTGTCTCCTGAAAAGCAATTAAAAGGACTGAAGACAACATTGTTCCACAGCAAGCTGAAAGAAGCAATGGTAGTTAAACATAGACAAATCATCCCCATTATTAAAAAGCTACAAGTTGAATACAAAAAATGAAACCATATTACCATATTTTCCAGAAAGTAATAAACAAAAATATTCCAATTTTTATAGAAAGCAAAATTAATAATTGTTTCAATGTTTGCTTGGTGGAAGAAAACACAGAGAAAGGCACTTCTCAAATAATTAACCATCCCTCAAATCAATTCTTTTTGCAACACTGAGATTTTCATTCTTTAGCAGTCCATTGGCTTCCAACATTTGTAAGTGAAAGGCTGAAATATCAAACTTTCAGAGTTCATCAGGGAACCCTACAGGAAATTTGGAAGAATTTTAAAAATTTTGGATGCCAACTGCTACAGAAACAAATGTCTCTGAAAAAGGGAAGCAGAGTGTGGGGGGGCTGCCTTTTTTTTTTTTTCTTTTACTCTTTCTAGGTACGTCTACACTGGAGGCTGTGTTAAGTAAGCCAACTTAACACGGTTGACTTTAAGCTGACTTAAAGTTGAATTTTTTAAGTCTACTTAGAGCATCCACACTGAAAACTGCTGTCGACTGCCTGTGTCCACACTGGCAGGTGCTATGTTGACCCTTCCTGATAGCCAGGAACTCTGGGAGGGGACCTGGAGGCTAATTAAGTTGGCTTAAGGGCTATTCCCTATCTAAACTGGCCAAGTCAACTTATTAAGGCCAACTTAAGCGTTAAGTTGACCTCACAAGGTGGTGTTATTACGTCGACTTATGAAAGCCCTTAAGTTGACTTAATAAAAATTCAGTGTAGCTGCAGGTGGTCTGTAGGTCAACTTAAGGCTCCACTGTTGACGTACATTCTGATGATTGTTTTAAGGCAAGTTCCAAAGAGGTAGCCGTGTTAGTCCAGTTCAGCAAAACAAACGAGGAATCTGATGGCCCTTTTAAAGACTAACAAATTTATTCATTGCATGAGCTTCTGTGGGAAAAAATCCCACACTTGAAGCTTCTGACAAAATGGGATTTTCTCCCACAAAAGAGCATTGATAAATACATTTGTTAGTCTTTAAAAGGACCACCAGACTCCTTATTTATTTTAAGACAGTCACTCTGGTTCTTCTAAACTCAAGTCAGTTACTATGGACTCAGGAGTGGAAACAGCGTGTGGCCAGAAACAGCAATACTGTTCAAGTTCTTGTAGGTTTGACCTGGTAGTGCTACTTCAGCTTTCTAAGTAAGTAAACAAGTCCCAAAGACTACAGTGTTTTAAAAGTTAAACTGAAGATATGTATTTTCATTTTATTTTACGTCACCTTAAATTGAAGCATTTTAAAAAAATCAGTCTGTTACATTGTAACATAAGGTTATTTGAGAAACAATATTGTGCATATTATAATAAACAAACATGTCCCAGATTTTTCAAAAGATCAGTAACTGCTGCACAATTTCTGCATGTGATTCAATGAAGTGCTGATTGATCTTAATTCCAAATAGCCGCAATGGAACTTAACTGATTTGCACTTCACAGGAGGCATCATGGAAGATTTACAAAAGAAAAAGAAAGAAAGTCAGAAAAATCACTCACAACCTTGTATTCAAAAATGTAAACTAGAACAAGTCTGAGAAGGAAATTATGGAAAACAAAGCCAGTCTTGCATTTTCCCTGGTTAAGATCTTACTTTTGTACAGCTCTGCATGAATCCGTGTATGGCCAAATACTAGAGCTGGTAAGACAGAGTTCATTAAACAAAATTCCATCACACACCATGCAAGCTTGAATCAAAACTAACTCTGTTTAAGGCAACCCATGCAAATTTAAAACAATCCATCTACTTTGGAATTTAATGCATCTTTTAGTAACTTCTACTTAACAGCCTAACTAAGGGAAAGTGCTGCCCCACTATTGCTTTAGAAACGTACAATATTATGTAGCCACTCTCCCAAGTAAGCATAAGATATAGACAGCATTTAAAATGTGTAATGAAGTAGGCTTTACCATACGTATATATTTCAGTAAAAGAGGAGGGAGGTAGACAGAAAGCTGGTGAAATAAAGTTGCAAGCAGTGTAAGGAAATGATGGAAAAATCATGCAGATTTCTACTTTTAAGATCAAACATACAAGACACTGAGTAATTCAGACGCAGCCTGTTGGAAAAGAGTCGATCAAATAGCAAGACAGACTGTAAGGGACATGGCCTGCACTGTGAGATCTGGAATTCTGTGCTAAACAACAAAAACTGTATTTAAACTCTGGTATTTCTTATTATTTCTCTGAAAAGGGTAAAACCAGCTTTGCTGCAAAAATTTATCTTGGTCTCTACAAAGGAAAAACCACACTGCAGTAAGTCAAACAGATGTGTCACCAAAACTGTCAGCTTCATTGAGAGGGAAGTTTTACAGATAAACCACCAATTATTTCACCTTAAACAAACTTCTAGTCCCATTCAAGATTTGCAGAATACAATTATGCCACATGATTCACCTAAAAAAAATTTATGTCTGAGTGGGGAAGAAGTTTGGGTCACGGAGAACAGAATAGAGTTAACCCCCTCCTAGTCATTTGGCATGGGAAAAGAGCAGCTCTTCAGGGTACTGCAGGTGGAGTGACTGAGTAGAGCTGGGCTGAGGAGATGGAAAATAGCCATAGAACAGCTGCTCTCTCAGCAGCTGGGGTATATAAACTGACTGGGGAAGAAAAGCAAGCTGGAGGAAGGCCAGGGTTGGGGGCGCATGGCCAAAGACGAGAGCTGGACCCCTGCAGCCAGTTTGTGGCAGAGCACTAAGGGCCAGAAGCCCACTGCCCCAGGGCCAGAGTGGTTGAACTATGTACAGGCAAGGGGTCTGCACATTGTAAATAAAGATTATTGGTGTCTGTCCCAGAGGAGAGACTGAGTCATCTGTCAAAAGGAGCCTGGGGCAAGCAATGCTCCATTACAGAGAAGGAAAATTTCACAATTTAAACAAGGGCACAAACATTCTGCTACGGTATCCATTAGCATACTCTACTGGTGCAGAATGTCAGAAAACCACAAGAATTTTATGTATCAAAACAAAATCAGAAAGAAACGAAACAGAAAAAAATTCCATACTGAACAATTAAATACTTAGTGCAGTAATAGTCTTTAACACATAGATCAAAAGGAAAACAAGCATATAAGAAATACAGATTAGGTCTTAATGCCAGTAAGACACCAAAAACCAAATCACTATATATCCATATAAAAATGGAACTCAAGTTGGGGGGGGAAAACCCTAACAAACTTTAGCTAGTTTCTAACGCATGTGAGCCCATACCTACCCATCTACGCAAGTTCAATTTCTTGCAGTCTATTCAACAATACAAATAATTAGAAGTAAGCCCAGAAATATGAGTTCTGTCTTTCAAGGTGCTTGACTCTCTGCTCCTATTCCAGCAAAGCACTTAAATACACAATATTAATAAAACACATGAACAATCTCACTGGATAGACGCATATTCTAAAAGTTAAGCACTTCATTGTGTCCTTTTCAATTCTGGGTACACAACAATCCCATTGTAAGACACATCTTATAACGGGCCATATGGCCCACTGACTTCAGACTTTGCAGACTGTCTTGAGAACTCTTTCAGTATACCAGTCACAGGCACATTTAAAACTTAATTTAAGATCACCAACAATTTTATGGAAATAACATTCCTTCCTAACTGTTAGAATTATTGAGGACACTACTTACCAGGGTAAATAAGGAGAATCCTAGACAGATTTGAAATAAATGTTCAATTGACTTCCACATGGGGCCACAGTCTTGAAGTAAGTAGAAACCAAACATTACAAATATGGATCTTTTCTAACTTACATGATTACTAACAAAAAAAAATTAATCATGGTTTCCACATTCAATTATTATTCATGAGAAATGGATTCAGATATTAAAAATTTCTTCTCTCATATGCACTTGTGAAACATTCATTGAAGACAATGGAGACTGTGGGAGTGTGTGCAAGTGAGAGATGATTTTTATTTTTATTATGAGACAACTTAAAGCAAACTTTAAAGCCTTTCATGTTTGCAGGCTGCAGATTAGATGACTGAAAGGATTGCTGAATACAGAGCAGTCTGTGGGCATTTCAAGTGGCAGCTAAATAACGAAAAAAAATTTAAAGAAAGAATAAACAGAGAATAGAAAACACTGTTAAACAGAAAGCAGCAGAATGCTGGGCATGAAGTAGATTTGGGAGTTAGTGACCTGAAGTCATAAGCTGAATAGCATGCAATTATTTCTGAATCACAGAATTAAGTTCCATTCACACTTCATCCTTCCAACAATATATCTCAACAGTTCTTTTCCCATCTTTACTGTAACTGCATTTTGAAAAGAATTCTTTGGGAAAATTTTACAACAACAATTGATTTATGAAAAATTTAAGATGGATACTTTTCAATTAAATAGTGTTAATAACAATGACAATATCATCTATCTACAGTTGCATTTTAAACTAGCTGTTCAAGTTATCTTTAAATTTTCTATACTTTGAGTAAAAAGTACCACCACAAATACTGAATTGTGAGAGGATCTACTGAAGTACTTGTTTTGTATAAATCCTTCTTCAATAAAAAATCATTTTGATAAATAATGCTACTATTAGTGAGTTAATTTATCATATTATCACAGTTCCTAGTATTTTCCCCCATACCACTATACTACAATGTATTCACCCCGTTCTGGGAAAACAATGTTACTCAAGATGGTTAATCAGACATTTGAAAATGCATCTGGAATACTGAGTTATATGACATAATACTATGCAGCCAGTTTAGGTATAGCCAATTCACATTCAGGATTCCATCAACTATCTGGGATTAACTCCTAGCACCAGTCAAGATCAGGGCCCCATTGTAGTAGCTACTATACACTGAGACACAAACAGCTCACAGTACCACTGGGAAAAAATGAATTTCTACTTTGCGTATAGGGAACTAAAGCACAGACAGAGTAAGTGACTGCTCAAGGTTCTCAGGAGGCCCATGGCTCAGGAACTGAACCCAGATCTCCTAAATCCACATCCAATGCCTTAAAACAAAAAACCATCTAACTTGGGTTATAGAAACTCATGGTCCAACAAGACATAAAACTTTTCAAAATAAGAAAGCCCTTTCCTAAGGGTAAAGACTCAAAGTTGTCTGAAATGTCTTCTCCATACCTTTCATGGTGGGAAAAAGGTTTGTGGGTTGTGGTGATGGTTTGTTTTTTTTGTTTGTTTGTTTTTTAGATTTTTCCTTCTCCCATTCAATCTTTTCATGGACTGACATTCATCCTAAGCAATTTCTGAGGAAGCATGCCTGCTGACAACTCATTCTCTTTCTCTTTCATTCACAGAATTACAGGAACCCTTCGTAAGAGACAGAGTTGAATCAGGACCCACTTACACTCTCACACAAACTCCCTCCAGGAGACTAGCACCTGCCTGGGAATCTAAAGGACAACTTGCACTTCTGAAGTCGCTCCTGAATATGCTCCTTGTTTAAAAGTTACTTAGAGCACACACACAAGGAGCAATGCATCATACTTAGCAGCAGCGAGGGAATCTCTGTGAAGAACTGGGCATTATTACTCACTTCCCAGTCCTAGAACATGTTCCTGACTCTCACAGACTTCTGGAAATTGGACAAGAATGACTGCAACAACTCAACATGTATACAGGCACTCCAGCAGCAACTCCACCTATGCTACTTCCTCTTCTTCTGGGTCCACCATCCATACCTGTGTGAATGTCTCCATTTTTCAAATCTTCCCAGTACATGACTGTGAAAAAGGACCAAAATGTGTGTTTTAAAACATTTTCCTATGCAAGTATTTGTGAATTAAAAGCACATTTATTCTTGTAAAAGTCCTAAAAAAACACATGCACACATGCATGCATGCATGCATGCACGCACGCACGCACGCCACATTGCAGTTTGAACCTAAATACAATTTGTTGATCTGACAGAGCAGCAAGGATCATGGAGAAAGAAGCCAAAATATGGACTGAGAGGTCAGTAAGCCACTCCTCTGCATGAAACCATTAACCAAATAAGCACCTGAGTAAGTTAGTTCCCAGCATTCCTTGTTTTTCAGAATAGGGGAGCAGGCGGCCTCATTGATGCATTTTTATCTCCATTAGGAGATGCTACTGATACCTGAAATGCTTTAGATCAGATGGCGGAGAGGAATCACTTTGAATATGTAATCATAAGTAAATCATTGTCATAGCATCACCTAGTTTTAACTTAAAATCTATGCTGAAAACACTGTAGTAACTTCAGAAATATTATCATCATTCTATTAAGGGGAAGTCAAAATATTTATAAACAGTAACTGAGCCACATGAAGCCCAAACAGAAAATTCAAATACAATGTAAATTCTAATTTGTGTCTCACTTATTGCGTCTTTTACAACTTTTAAAAATAAAGACTTAAACCATCCCATTGAAATGAACACTGCCATGAAACTAGCTATAGCTTTGCCACACCACCATCAAGATTAATATTAAAAGTTTTATTATCTACAGTTTTATAGATGTTAAAGAAGGGATCCAAAAAATGTCTTGTGAAGGATGGCTATAAGAATTAGAAGGGTAGTTTTTTTCACCTCTAATACAGTGATATGTTAACTGTCCTTCAATGTAAATGCAAAGACTTCCAAAGAATCTTAGATTATATTATTTCTTTCATCTCAGAGAAAAAAAACTGCTGGAAAACACCTACAGATCACTCTGAAAATCTGATTCGGTATTGTCACTGTGACCCCCTCCCCCCTGATCTCCACTCCTGAACACTGACTCACTCCTGAGTCGGTCTACCCCAGCTTCCGGCATGTAATTGGTGCCAGGTAGCAGGGGTTTGCCCTCTGGGACAGTCACCAAGTGAGAACCTTCAGTCCCCAGACGCCACATCAGAAACTCCCATCCTACAGAGATTAGGATCCTTTCCCAATCACCATAGGCTTATGTCCATCTATTTAACAAAGAAATGGATGTGTCCAGCTTCCCTCACTCACACCCTCTAAAGTCCACACAGTTTTAGATAAAACACTAGTTTATTGATTAGAATATGATTGTGAGTATATAGCAAATCAATGTACAATCTTTTAATAAAGGAGTCAAGAGTTGCCAATATCAAATAAAAGATATAAAATGCATGCTGATCTAATGACAGTATCTAGGATCACACTTTAACGTATTCTCATTGTTCTTACCCATAAGACTGGCTCCTAGTGATGTTTAGCGAGCTTAGACCCTCCTAGCCACATGGGTAGGCCAGAATCTTTTTGTTGACTCCAAGATGCTGTCTCTTACCAAAACCCAGCCACTTCTCTCAGTTCAAAGAGTCTTTCTTTGTTTTCAGACTCCTCTCAGCCTCTTACTCTCTGTGCTAGTGTGTGATTTCTTTGGTCCCGCCTGAGCTAAGCCACTAAATTTACATCTTCTTTGTGATGTGCTTCCCCATCCTCCATGATGTTTATATGCTGCTGGACAAGTACTGTCTGTCCCTCTCTCCCATGAGCCATGTAAACTGCTTCATACAGGTGCACATACATGATGCTCCAGGAAACATGACATCATAACTGTGGAGCATTCAAAAGGGAATATTGCATGGCATAAATGGCATAAAACCAAACAAACAATCACATTGCAAAAGTAAACAGAAGAGTTACACAGATCATAGCCCCTGAGTGGATGGATGTGCATCCTGTGACAAACAGCTATTTAAAAGAATAATTTTCTTCAACAAGTCTCTCACACATTTTATAAACAAACATTTTACATTAATATGCATGGACCACTCTCTCCTTACCCACAACAGCATTTACATTCCATGTATCCTTAAATTCTGTTAGCTAAGGAATTCACCAAACCTCTACCAATAAATAAATAAATAGATAAATATATAAAATGGTCAGTTCCTATCAATATGTACACACTTCAGTCACTATTTTGTTTGTACAAATAGAAAACATGTACTGATCTAGAGTGGTTTCTAAACAATTCTGTAGCTAAATACAGATTATGACATAGCTAGTGATATTAAAGGTAGCTGGGTAAATCAACCCTTTTCTGAATAAACACAGTTCAAATTAGATTTTTATCTGATTCAAAACATTTTTTCCAAAACAAATTTAGAAAGAGAACAGTTCAGTTATATAAATATGAAACAGTTATAAAAATAGACAAGTAAGGAAATGGCTTTCCATTGAAAATGATCAAGCTCAATAAGGTAATAAAATTCAGGATCCAAAAACATCATCTTTGAAACACAATACAACTAAGTGCTTTCACTTCTTCTATGTGCACATTATCTGTTTATTAAAAATAGAAGGAGATATTACAGGTGTTGAAGTAACTACTGGGTCACACTGGCTATTTCCCCTGAATGTAAAAAGAATATTATTGATCATTAGAAATAAACTGTATTAAGCCTCAAATAATGTTACATAGATGTAGACCTTAATAAATGCTGGACTTCAAGCATTATATTCATTTGCACTTCCACTTTGCACACAAGCTCCAGTTTCATAAACCACTAGTGTTTCTAGAGCCTGCAGCTTGGGATCTGGTCCTTTCTCCCCTAGCAGCAAGAAGATTTGAACTAGATCAACATTTTAAGAGTAAAATTTTCATCAGAATTTACTTGTTTGTTTGGAGTTTTCAGCAACCAGGCAAAGATACTGTCAGAACTAAGAGGAAAATCACTCCTTGCAATTCCTCTTAAGTGTCCAGCTTGATAGGAAGAAATGAGAAAAGATTTTAAGTGCACAGAATACAGATAGCAGGCTGGATGTATCATTTTTGTGTCTATCATGTAGTGGGAGGAGGGAGAGCTGAACTACTGGAGAAAGATGGGTTTTTTTGGGAGTCTGTCACTTGAAACATGTTCAGAGCTCAGTTTGAGCCACTGTGTGGCGGCTCAGGGGACTCAAAAAAAAGAGATGCCATCCTCAGCTTCAGAATTACATCTTTCGTTTAAAGAGAAATGAAGTCTCTAGCCCTAACAGGTACACACAAACCCACATGCATTTTCCCTATTTGGAATCATGAAGGTGACAAGCCAAAATGAATTGGCAGAGCACAGAGGGGTATCCTAAACCATCAAAGTGGAGCCAAGATCAAGCATCCCAATAGACAGCAGCAGGGCAGCTCAAGAGCCAAGTTCATGGACAGCATCTGAATTACTCCCCACACCAAGGCAGAATTAAGCGTCAGTAGCCCAGCTGGACATTTGAGCCCTCCTAAAGGGTGCAAACTTTGAGGAATCTAGCAGAGGACATATTAACATAATCTTTACATTTGTAGTGTAAGAGGCATCTCATAATGGTTAGAGACTGGTCTGAGAGAGGAGCTTGGAAGAGAACCACTGATTTCCTTTCTTCACTTTGAATCATAAGAATTATCACATGCTATTAGCAGACACTGGTTTCTGCAATATATTCAGAATACTCTTCATTATTTAAATTGTATCTCAGGTTTCTCTTTTAAATAACATTATTTCAGTGAAGTACCCCTAACATATAAAATATTGAATTAATCTTTCTTTTCCAAGTAAATAATTATGTCCATGTAAAGGGGCAACATGGCTGCCCCCAGAAGGGGCAACATGGCTGCCAGGCAGCTGTCCGTCAAAGTGGAACTCTAGGGGCGGGGCAGGAAGTATAAAAGCCCGGCCAGGGAGCTCAGTCCAGCCCTGGCTGCTGAATAGGAAGGATGGCCCCCTTGTGGCTCCTCAGCCCCAGCCCTTCCTCCTGCAGAGGGAGCCAGTACCTATCCGCGGGACCCAGTCCCAGTACAAGGATGGCTGGCTTGGGCCTTCCATGGACGGGGGCTCTGAGGAGGAGTCAACTCTGCTTGGGGATGATGGACTGGGACAAGTCAGTCAGTCAGAGTCCAGGAACCCCAAGTTTTCCCTGGAAGGCCCAGACTGCCGTGACCTGGCCCAGTTGCATTCCTGTGATTTGGAGGAGCTACCACTTGCTTCGCAGGAAGCTAGCCTCCTGGTGGGACAGGACCTGGAGAAGCTGTCCCTCACACCAGACCATGTAGAGCTTCCAGAGCTACCCCCACCCAAGGAGATGGAGGGCATACCAGAGCTTCCCAACCTACCCCCACCACACCCAATGGGGGGCTTCTACTCCTTGCCCCTAAGTGAATACCTGGATGACCCGGACAAAGGGGCTGAACAGGTACTAAAGGAAGAGAGGGGAAGGCAGTAGCCCACGGGTCAGTGTGTTGTGGCCAGATCCCCGCTGACTCTATGGTCGAACCTGTGGCCACTATTAGGGCTCTGGGCTGGGACACAGTGGAGTAGGGCAAGGCCTGTGTCCCCCTCCTCCTCTCCCCTTCCCCTCGAAGGCAACCTCATCTGATACCTTGCATTATTTACCCCCTCTTATCTAAGGGCTTGTTGATTCTGTGCCCTGCTTAAAGGGCTACGAACTATTATTGAACTGCCCCAACTCAGGGCTACAGACTGCTGGTTTGCCCCTTTAAGGGGCTCAGTCATACTGTGTTTCTCCGTCCCTTCTGGAAGGAACTGAGTTAACGTTTACCCCTCCCCACTCACCCAGCCTGCCGAGAGTTGCATGGGTGCCAGGGCCCCAGCCCTGGGGTGGTGACAGGTTAAGGACCCGAACCCAAGAAGGGGAGGACTACTGGACAACTTGATCTGTAATTCCCCCAAAATGACTCACCAAGGGATGCACTCCAGGTGGGTCGAGCACAGGGCTCGCTTACAGTCCACTTCATCCCATAATTTTACCATATAAACATAATTCCTTCTCTTTGTAATTTCTATTTACAAACTGCAATTATCACAAAATATGCTACTACATATATTTTGTACTATTATTGGACTTCATTTATTTGTCTACATCTTACCTTGAATACCTCATTCTTTTACCCATCTTCTTCTTCCAACCCATCCCCGCAGTGGGAAGGAGAACAAGGAACAAGAAAAGGAGAGAGAACATTTCCCCTCATGTCAAAAATGTTGTAGAGATCAAGATTTATATGTGGCAATAGGAAATGGAAATATAAGATGAAGACAAGAGATTATGAAAAACACAGAAAACAGCAGTGCAATATTTCATATGGTGTTATGAGGAACCATTAATGTAAATAATTTAAGTGCTGTATATAGTTGTGGATAAGCCAACCCCCCTTCCTGAGCCCCAAAAGTAATAAAAATGAGTGGCCCGCGTATAAGTCAAGGTCCACCCGTGGCCTCAGATGCTAACTGCCCGCCCACCCTGCGCCACTGGCTTCCCCTAGAGTCCCCGATACACCCTATGCCCCAAACCCCTGCTGCTGCTTTTCCCCAACACCCCTGCTGCTGCTGCCGCCACCTCCCCATACACCCCTGCTGCCACTTCACCTTCCCCTGACATCCCTGTCGCCACTACTGCTGATTCCCCTGACACCACCAAACCCCTGGTGCTACTTTCCCTGGCCTCCCAACCCAACCCCCGCCCCTCTGGGCTCCCTCACCTGGCTGCTCCAGACGTCATGGTTCCCTCCTTCTCTAACCCCAGCCCAAGGACCGACTCCCCAGCATGGCGGGGCTCCAGCCTAGAGCATGCTCAGTGCATGCTAAGGGCTGGAGACTTGCTGAGAAACTCCAGGGCAGGGGCCGTCTACCATATTGACCTGCGTATAAGCTGAGCACCTGTTTTAAGGGCAATTTTCAGGCACAAAAATCTCACCTGATACGCAAGTATATACAGTAGCAAAGATTCATTTGTTTTGTGAAAACATGTACATATTTTGAGAAGCAATTAAAATCACTTGTGCCATCTCAACCTGACCACTGTATCCAGAACAGCTGAGTCAGATACTGTTCAAGACCTACTGCAGAATTTGGCAGGAAAAAATGCCTGGCTCAAAAATCTGCTGTGGTTGCTTCTTCATTATAGGGACCTTCCATGAAGCATATAAAAACATCTATAATATTTACAGCATCTGGGTGCTTGTGCTATTAAACATCAATATAATCTGTGTTTATATCATCTCCACGCTAATCAGATCAATTACTACTGATATATTGCCCTGTCATATCATTGTAATGCTAATCAAAGAAATGGAGCTCTAGAAAGATGAATCAGTTATACAAGTATTTAATAATGTTCAAAAAAAGAAAGCAGCTATGTCATAGGTATTAATGGAGCTGCCAGCAAGACATGGATGTTACAAGTGGGCCTGCAGCAGTTTTGTCAGCAGCCATCAAATGGGAATATAATCTGGTTTGGTGTGTAAAACAGGCATGAAAAGGAAATAAGGTTATTTATTCTGCTGCACTTGCAAAAGGCAGTTAAGAGTATAAACCTTAAGACTACTCAGATAGAACCATAGGGAAATGGCCCAGCACTGGTTAATATTGTCTTCATCATCAGTTTTTTGTTTTGTTTTTTTTTGAACTATGCACGCAAACACAGAACTTAACATTTATAACTGCAAATTGTTATGTAAACATTCTAATCATACAAATTTTTATAGACTAGAAATTCTTTTTACCTTGCTAATGATCACCTATTACACTACTATACACTGTTAAGAGATTTGGCATTAAATAGTCACTATCTTTGAGTTCTTCTGAGCTGTAGAAGCAAGTAAAATAGTTCAGGATTTCTCACTTTCAGTTGTTGCTCATAAATATAATACCTATATATTAAGTGTACTATGCATGCATATAAAAGTAGAGCTCTTAAAAGCATCCCCATGCATTTACAGTGCCAGTTTCTTAAATAAATAAATAAAAGGTAAGCAAAAATGTATCTTGTCTGCACACAGGATGCCAAAATTACTAGGGCAATTTATTTTCAACAGTTGCAAAACAAACCATTACCAACACTGGATCATGTAAAAACGAACTAGTTAGAATTATTTTAAGAGCATTATTACACAGGTCATTTAGATGTTGCTTCTATTCATGAAAAAATCAAAGTGGTATATATGTTAAGAAAGTTAACATCTTATGTCAATTATAGGATTAATTGTACTTAACACTTTACCCTTATATGGCACATTTCTTCTCACAATATTACAGCAAAAACGTTTGATAACCAAAACTGCTCTTTGCAAATTGCGTGCCATATTTTCTTTTAAAAGACAGGAAAACACTAAAGTGTTCATACTTATTAAAATTAGCATTAAAATACTATTTACATAGTATAGTGTATAGAAATTTACCTATCATTGTGATAAGAGATGATAAAGGGATAGTGCCTACATTTTTACTAGTGTTGTAGGGTCCAATCCTGCAAACCATTTCTCACTTCAGTAAGTATGTTATAGGATTAAGTCAAACTCATTAAACTGAGCCTGAGTTTCAGGTTTCTAAGAAAACTGGTGGAGTTTCATCTAGTTCCATTATGAAAGTTGAACACTGATCTGATTATGTTGTCAAACTGAGGATTGTGAACTCTCAATAAACAGATACCCTGTTTTCATGCAAATGCTATTTGTAATAAAAAGATAGGAAAGAAAATATGTCAGCAGAATTGTTCCTCTAAGCAAAATGTTTTTCAAATGCTTTCATGAGGTGTCAGCAGCTCTAATTAGAAATGGATTCTAGAGTGAAGCAATACAGTAGCAGGAAATCTTCAATCAGCGCCATTCTGCTTGAGATTTATACAGAGGTGAGCAACAAAAGACTACAGACAATAGCCAGAGACATACAATGGACTTCATGACATGATTTATGTAATTTAAGACTCGGATGTCATTTCTGTGTGGCTGAATTTTTGCCATCACAAGAAGGTATATGTTCAATATCGCTTTATTAGCTTCCTTGTAGCATCCTGTTTCTCACTTTCAGAACTGTTGCACAGAACTTCAGCAATGTCTAATTCCTAAATCACAAAAATTAGAGTGGCCTGAAAGGGACATTCCATCATATCCCAAGTCAATAAGGAGAAATGCACTTATAAATGTAGTTGTAAACAAAAGCAAGAGCATCATAAAAACCATAAGACAGCATGGAAATAGAGGTGGGGGGGATGATGAGTTTCAGAGGGGCAGCCATGTTAGCTTGCATACAGCAAAAAATGAAAGTACATGGCATCTTAGAGACTAATAAATTTCTTTGGGCATCGAAGTGCTAAGAATACTAGAGGAAGATGTAGGATGCCATGGAGAAACTAACTGATTTTTCTGCATCAGTCTTGACTGCAGAGGATACGTGGGAGATTCCCACACCTGAGCCATTCTTTTTAGGTAACAAATCTGAGGACTCTCCCAGATTGAGTTGTCAAACGCAAAGGTAACAATAAAGGGTCAGTTTTCAGAATGGAAAGAGGTAAAAAGGTTTGTTCCCAAGGGGTCTCTACAGGGACCAGTGCTGTTGAATATATTCGTACAGTAAATGATTTGGTAAAGAATGAGATAGCAAAATTTGCAGCTGACACAAAATTACTCAAGATTGTTACCTCTACAGCAAACTAGGAAAAGGCACAAAGAGCTCTCACAAAACTAGGTGACTGTGCAACAAAAACACATGAAGTTCAGTATTAATAAACAAAGTAATGTGCCCTGGTAAACATAATCCCAGCCATACATTGAAAATGATGGGATCTAAATTAGCTTTATAAATTACCTCTTCAAAAAAGAGATCTTGGAGTCAGTGTGTGTGAAAACTGCCACTCTATGTGCAGCAGCAGTCAAAAAAAGCTAACAATGATAGGAAAGGGATAGATAATAGACAAATAAAATCACAACACCCCGTAAATCTGTGATATGTTCACATCTAAATATTGCATGCAGATCTGGTCACTTCATCTCAAAAAAGATATATCGGAACTAGAAAAGGTACAGAGAAGGGCAACAAAAGTGACTCTTCCACAGGAAGAAGAGATTACAAAAGACTGGGACTTTTCAGGTTGGAAAAGAGACAGTTAAGGGAAGATATAACAACACTTTATACAGTCTTGACTGGTATGGAGAAAGTGAATATGGAAACATTATTTACTCCTTCACATAATACAAGAACTAGGTGTTACACAATGAAATTAGCAGGCAGCAGGTTTAAAAGAAACAAAAGGAAATACTTCCCACAATGCACAGTCAACCCATGGAACTTTTTGCCAGGGGATGTTGTGAAGGCCAAATCTTTAATGGAATTCAAAAAAGAACTAGATTAATTTCCCAAAATATATATCCATCGCTGCCTATTAGCCAGGAGGTACAGGGACACCATGCTCTGCACGTCTGTTTGCCAGAAGATGGGGAGGAGATGATAGGATGGATCACTTGATGATTACCTGTTCTGTTCATTCCCTCTGATTAGGAGCCCCCCTGGCCCAGAAAAAGATCCAGGGCTCGGGTGCTAGGATTCAAGACCCGTGCACTTTAAGCGTGCCACCACTGCGCCCACCGCCGCAGCAGACTCAGGGCTCTGGTGCCACGACTTGGAGCCCGAGCCACATAAGCCCAGTGCCAGCAATACCCCTGCCTCTGATACATGCTGAGGAACTGGATACGGTCAGAAGATAGAATACTGATGTAGAGGCACTATTGGTCTGACTCAGTATGGCTGTACTTACGTTCCTTGTAAAAATGAGGAATACTTCTGGGATACCAACACTTTAGGGTATAAATGCCATTGAGAATCATGACAAAGATCTCAGTTTTAGCGGAGTTCAGTCAATATTTTTCAAACAAAGAAAAACTCAGGAAGATGACTCAGCATCTACAAGAAGTCTAACTGCAAACAATCATGGTCTTCAGAGCTTTGCTTTGCTGTCTTTTGGTCATCTGTGTCCTCTCAAACAGAAAGCCAAAATAAAAGAACCTGATGCTAGGATAATAAGCACCTTGATTTTACCCAGCATCAATAACAAATTACTCTGATTTAGGAAGAGAATTTTTTTTTAAAGAAAAAAAAGGGGGGGAGGTCATTCAATAAGTGGAACCCAAGAAATCTGCAAATCTCTGGGCTGCCGGCCTGCTATATTAAATAACAAAAGAAGAGGCATTTACCTATTGCACAGGGGAGCTATAACCATTAATTAATGTTTGCAAAGCACTGAAGCTGAAAATTACTATATACTATGCTAAATATTAATTACTAGTACTACAGCACTAAAGTTGTCAGCATACTCTCATTATAGACTTCTTTGTCTAGCAAGACAAAATGTTCTAGGAACTAAACAAACAATGAATACTTGTGACATACAGACATACACACCATGAGCCACCAAGCAACATCATCATTTGCTACCTGTAGTTATATGTACACTACACTCACAGCACATCTTCTCATGTGCATATTATACATGCTCCACCCCCCATCCCCTTGTTCTGCCAGAGTTCCTGCAGGATACAGGCATAGGGAAAGTTTGTCCAGGTGAAGGGGATGGCTGTCACTCCTAAGGTCATTTCTACACTGATACTAGCCATGAGATAATTTAGAACAGGTGTGGGAATGTTATAAATTATGACCTCTAGCCATAGACCAGCAGGGCCATATAGCAAGAAGAGTTAGTACACAACAGCATTGTAACCACATGCACCCCAGAACTGTGAGCTGCAAGAGGAGCTAGAGATGTTGGCTTTACACAAGCTGGGGACTTTCCAGAACCATGGGAAATCCCCACTTTGAAAGAAGTGGTGGTCTTCCAGCAACGTCATAAGAAAGTTGCACAAAGGGACCAGGTGAGAAGTAGATGAAACTAGATTGTTTACTCTCACACACACAATTAGAGATTATGTACTGTAGGGACCCATTAACACATGACTGGTTTGCACACAGATCCGGTTAACATGCACTCCGTTCATGTCCCCCAAAGCCACCAAGTTAATGCGCAGGACTCAGTAATATATGGTACCTAAAGGCGGAAGTTGGCCTGGGAATGGAAACGTGGAGTGAGCTACCAACTTAATGAGTCCTGCGTGCCATCTAAAAGCGGAAGTTGGCCTGGGCATGGAAATGGGTGGAGGGAGCCTTATTAGTGCTGCACTGTATTATATTTATTTATTTTTGTCACCATGGTCCTGTTTACACATGGTCCCTTTAACACATGGTCGCGGTGGCTTGTCCCGACACCTGCGTGTTAATGGGTCCCCACTGTACATTCAATATTATATGCAACACATTGGACTATAAATACCACACACTGTACAAAGTAAATGCTGAATAGAAAATTTGTACATTATCCTGCAGAAGTGTCTTAAGCAAACAATGATTTCACAAGGCAGTCATTGGAGTGCCAACCATTTCAGTCAAAACTAGGGAAAATGCAGCATTTGACAAATTCTAACCAAAATTTCCACCCAGTTCTGTTTTGTCCTCATTCACACGACTAATAAAACCTGTTTGCTCTCAGCTCAACACACAAGTAGTATGTACTGTATCTACTGTTGTCAAGGATATAGGAAGAAAAAATTATTTTGTGTAAAGATCTCTCAAGATTTGGCTCAAGGAATCATTTGCTCATCCTTGCTAAATAAGAGAGCCTCCCACCAGACTCCCAAATGTCTATCACTGGATATTTTCTATATGAAAAATTATAAATCATTAATTCAAGATGTCAAGAGAAGTACATCAATAGAAAGAACACTGCAGCATATTTTCTCTGAAATAATTGCAGGATGCTGGCGCTGCTCCTAAGCAATTATTACATTAGTTAGCCCTTGTTCCCTATAGGGTTATGCAAATTTTATTTTATTTTTTTTAAAAGCTAGTGATCCTGTCCATGGGAAAGTAATTTGTGTGCAGCTACACATCAGCTGCAAGTTTCTGTGAGATAACGAGGCTTTTTACACACTCCACTGTATTTTCAAAATGCTGTGTGGAAGAGTCAGGCAAGTAGCCAAAGGAGATGGAGATAGAGGGGAGCTGGTGACTTTGAAGGCCTAATCTTTAGCTCCTCCTCAAGGCTCTTTCCCTCAAGATGTCACTACCAGCTGTCTGCTATCCAGCTCCCATACCTTGCTAAACAGCAAGAAAACAGACACACTCTTGTCTAGAAATGAGAGGTGCAGAATAAAAAAAAGACTGATGATTAGATAAAGTGGGCTAATGATTCACACCCTTTCTCTGTATAAAGAATACAATTTATTTCCAGCTGGGAATTTCCATTGCACTTAAGAAATTAAACTAATCCAACAGCCATTCTATCACTAATTTTTTTAACATTTACGGTTAAGGAAACATTCCACACTTTCACCAATTATTTTAAACACATAAGCACTGTGTTGCTCTTCCACAAACCAACATTCTTGCAAGATTTCAGTCCATGTCCAGTTAAGTCACTTTAATGATTGGCCCCTAAATATACTTGGCAAAGTCCCATCCAGAACTAATCTGGTACTAAAAATGAGAGTTCCAGCAAGACAACCAACATCCTGAGTTCCAAAATCACAATATAAACAGTACTCTGGGCAGAACTACCAGACACATTTTTATCCTTAAGTCTTTTGAAAACCGTAACATAGTCAAACCTCAGACTGGTCAGGGCTTCTGGGCATGTAAAGGTTTAAATATTGGAATTTCATTTAAACCTCAAATCAACCTGTCACCAATGCTTTACTGGGCATTGGCATTCCCCACACAGATTGTCTCTCCCCCATCCACTGACCTAGATCCCTATTCCCCCATCCACATTCTCTGACGACCTCTTGGAAGACAAATCACTGCCTCATTTATGTAAACAGAGGCTTCTGGCAACATCCTGGAAAAAGCACCACTCCACTCAAACACCCCTGTTACACACAGTAGAATTAAAAATATATTTAATTAAATCTAAAAACTAGAGACAGCAGTCAAATATTCAGTAATACAGTCCTCTGAAAAAGGGATCTGGTTTGCAAAGCACTCAAGAAAATCAGATGGGTCAGGCCCAAACAATTAAACTGGCCTTAAATGTCACGAGATTTAAAAAGAGGTGGTGTGGGGGTAATTTGCCTTTTTGTTTTTGAGGCTTTTAGAGTCTGTTTATAAAGTTTTAACACACAACCACAAAGGTTAGAAACTCATTTGAAGAAGCAGTAGTGGTAGTGAGAGTTTCACATAATTATCTGACTCCAGGAGCCAAAGCTGAAAGAAAAACACCAAATATTGAGAGACTTTCCATAAAACTGTGAGTTACCCACCACACAAGGATCAATAGAGATTTCAAGTAAGAACACACTTAAGGAAGCTGATATTTTATTTTTTGACTGATTTCATAAGCAGGTTAGGATACACTGAGGTGGAAACCATTTAGTCATATGCCAAATCAAGGAACAGACAAAAGCCAATTGAAAGGTGAAGTGTGTCAACGCACAGATATCTAAAGGGCTCACTGTATTTAAAAGACTCTATAGAAGGCTACAACAAAAGAAACTACAGGATGCTGAAGAGCTATTGCCACCAAAGACTAAAGCACACATGCAGAAGCCCACAAGGAGTTTCTTCTACTTACTTTTCATAAATCTCAACATATTAACATGAATCTCATGATATTTGTTTAGTTACGTAGCCGTGTTAGTCTAGTTCAGCAATATAAGCGAAGAGTCCTACAGCACTTACAGACTAACAAATTTATTTATTAACAAATATACAAAATTAGATGTTCTTCTTAAAACCATAGCTCCTAGAGGCACATAGGGTTTTGAAAAAAAGTAAGAGTGAGATTCACAAGGGAGATGTAGTTGCCAAAGTCCAACATTAGGTGCCACTGACATTCACGAAATCTCTTCTCAACTGCTACCCTCCCTTCAGGTGCCTAAAATCCCTAATGACTTATTTTCCATACTTAAGCTCCTGAGGTGCCTGACTTACAGGGGCAAGACATGCAAACAGCTACATAAGTAGCAGCACAGTGCCTCAGCACTTAACTCATACTTACACTCCAGTAAGAATCACAAACACTAGTGTTTCTGGACCCCGATCCACAGGCATACTGAAAGAACGCCTAAGCCCACATCAAAGACCATAGTTGTCCCCTTAAAATATTTAGCCTAGAGTTCAGAGCTGGAAGAGACATAAAATTTATGATTATGTTAAAGGATTACTGCCTTACAATACTGTGAGAAACAAGATGATGAGGTGGTATCTTTTACTGGACCAATTTCTGCTGGTGAAAGAGACAAAATTCCGAGCTAAACAGTGCTTTTCATCAGATCTATGCAGCTTGGCTCTTTGACCAAAAAATGTTGGTTCAATAAAAGATATTACCTTAACCACCATGTCTGTCTAACATCCTGGGACTAATACACCACCACCACCACTTAAAATATTACAGTATTCTACAGCAATAAAACAGTGGTCTATAGTACTAGGAACATTACTACATACAGTATTACAGTAACATCTGGGTAAGAAATATACAGATATGTAATTAGATGGATCAGGAGATTGGTAATGGGATTTAAAAACCTTTTTCTAAGTTATCAGTTCAAATACAGCCTGAGAGCACAATGCCCACAACTTGTCACCTCTAATGGTCAATTGAAGCCCGATGTTATGAAAAACTATGGGTAGTACAGAAAGATCATTTAGAACCAGAATGCCAAAAGGACACACTATGAAATTAAACTGTTAAAATAAAATTGAACAAAGAAAACATTTTTTTTCAAAACACACATAAAATGAACCTGTAAAACACAAACCAAGAGCCTAATAAAAGTAAAATAAAATAAAAAAAGAATAATTAAAAAAGATAAGCTATGTATATGGGTACTAAGAACATCCACGGCAACATTAGAAAGGATGAAAATAGATAAAGATACAAGCCTATACACTTCAGGGCACAAGCCAATCACTAACTTCAGAGGATTAGAAAGAAACTTCATCCATAGCAGCTTATTTCATATTTGCTACTATGTGAATTTTATACCTTTCATAGTAACCATAGCCAGAGATCAGCTATCAGGCTAGTAGGACCACAGCTCTGATGAAAAAAAAGAGAACACTCTTACAGCTAAGGCAACAGACCGGAATTCAGGAAAGCTGGGTTTTATCCCAAGCTCTGCTACAGAGTGTAACGTTAACAGTGTAATTGTATCCAAGTACACCATCTATAATACGTAAATAACATTTCCCTTGTTCATGGTGGAGAGGGAACTCGTGACTAGAAATCTGCTGAAATGCACAATGTGTTCATGTGCTAAGATTGTGAGTACCATTAAAAAGGCAATAAGCGAATTAAAAATTAAAAAAAAAAATTAAAAAAAAAAAGGCAAGGAAGCAAGCAAAAAAACCCCAACTGATCCAGAGTGGCAATTATGTTCCCATGTAAAAAGGAGCCTCAGTCAAACAGCCAGTGGACATGCATTCTCATCAAGAGACAATCATCAATACTGAAACACTTGTTGGCAATCCAGTAGAGGATTAGAGATTGGCTACACACTCATTTTCAGAAGTGGCTGTTCCAGGGTTGAAGTACAACAGAGTAGGGAACTTCGTGCTGTCACTGCACATTCTGTAGAGAAGACTTCAGTCTCCATGGCTGTTGGCATAGCAACATCAGAATTAAGTACATTACAACATACAAACCATAACCACAACGTTTCTGTATAAATTTTATGCCCCTTTCTTTGTTATCTGGTGAAGAATCTATAGGGTATCATCCATACATCTGCCTGCCAGGCTCAATGCAAGTCAGACAGATGAAAAGGGGGAAGATTCAAGGTAACAAGTAATGTGCCAACATTTAGAGAGCTAAAGCACACAGTAAGTGATATAATTCATCCCAATAGTGCTTGAAAAATTAATAGATTGCACTACTCAGTAGCATGACTGTTCAAATCATAGAAGTGTAAAGACATAACTAATCCGGTCAGAGCATCCAACACAGTAGTTTGTTACAATTAACTTATCAAAAGGAAGAAGGTGACCTTTAATAAACTACTATCTAAACAAATATACAGCAATCCTATTTAAGTAACAAGACAAAGCCAGAGCATTGTGCTAAATGTCCACATGCCTCAGGTGCTTTCCGAGGCACAAGGCAAAATTATGGCTATGGCAACATGGGGAAGAGCACAAGCTAGAAAGCAACGTTTACTGAAACAGTTCTGACAGATGACATTCTGCTGCTACTCATCAGACCCCTGCACTTACAAAAAAGTCATTAATTATCTATAGAAACTAAATGCTTGGGGAGGAGGGAGCTATTTATGAGCTTCTCCAGGAAGTCTATGCTTCCAGCCTCTTTCGTTCTCATTTTTCAAACAAGCCCTATATGCTACCATCACATTCAGTAGCCTGTGAGTTTTAATGTCTGCACACTTCAATGGAGAACGTTTTTTATAAAAATATCTGAATTAGACAATATCTTTTAAAAAAAAACGAAGTCATGTGGCACTTTAAGACTAACAGATTTATTTTTTGCATGAGCTTTCATGGGAGAAAATCCCACTTCGTCAGATGCTTCGAAGATGGGTCAACTGTTCAGTTAGATACCATTTATGGGCTACCACATGTTTTTAAGTTTCCAGGAGCTTCTTACAGAGAAAAGATCCACAGTGAAATTCAGAATCATATACTTCTATGTGAATGACATACTTGCAACTCTCAAGAACCACTTTTACACCCTTTTTAGGAGAAAAGTGATACAATAATTGTTAAAATGGGAATATTGGCAGGTACTACAAATGAACCTGAAGAAGAGCCACTGGCCTCATATGCATCTACAAAAGATCTTATAGCTCCATCTAGCTCTTTCCAAGAAAATTCAATGCAATAACTTCATACAGAAGCAGGAATGTTTAGCATCATTTGCATATAAATGTGGCATAAATACTGACTCTACAACTAGTGTTCTCATGTAAGTGATCAAAGAATAAATTTGATGCCTTAAAATTATGAAAAAGATGTACCAAGGGGTAATATTGCAAAAAAGTATCTGGAAGATTAATTTTAAATCACAAAACTCTTTATTTGTCCCTAAAGTGTCTTAAACACAGGATACAGAACGTACATCAGTGTTAATGAAAATAAAGGGAACTACACATAACCTATAGAAAATGTGGCAACAAGTTTTGGGGATAGCAGACCAATAAGGAAAAAGAAGGTAGACGCTTCCATGTCAATGTGCTGAGTGTAAACTGAATCACATTATAAAAAAAGAGGTTCCTAGAATTGCAAAATTGAGTTTTTTGGGGAGGACTTTTAGAGGAACCATCTTTACTGATAATCACGCTATCAGAGACCCAAATCAGGCTCTAACATTATCTAGGAGAATGTGAGCATGACTGCAGCTATAATATTTGCATGGATATATTTACTATTTGTATATGCTGTGGTATTCACAACCATGCTAGAAACTTTAATAAAATGGATACAAAATATTAGACCTTGTACTTACAATTTTTTGTGCTATCTTCTTTGAATTTCAAGTGTTTCTGTGAGCTTTGGATCTTAAACAGGCATAGATACCTGTGTTTAACTTGAGACTCTGGGCAGGTCTAAACTTACAATGGCAAATTCACTACCATGAATCAATCTTTCCCGATTGATTGAGAGGGTCATTGGAGACCCAATCACTAGGGAAGTCAACTAGGTAAGTCCATCCCCTGAAAAATAGTAGCACTGAGTCAATAGCCAGACTTTTCCCGACACAGCACATTGAGGACACCATGATGAGTAAGCACTAGGCAGTGAAAAGGAAGATACTCAAGATTTGCTGCTGAAAACCATGATATATGTAGACAAGAGCTGCAGCTGCCATTCGATGGTATATCACATCACTAAAATTAAACTTTAGAAAAAAATAAAAGTCTACAACAGTTTTAACATAGTATCCCCTAGAGATAATGTATGAATTGGGCACCTTGCAAAGAAATGTTTGAGGCACTTCCTGGTAAGTTTTGAACAGTGTTTTGAAATATTCTTGTTTAAATAAATAATTATCAGAATCAAATACATTTTGCTTTTAAAGTAAGTTGCATATACTTTTGATCTCCCCCTTTCATATTTAAAAATCACAAAAGTGGAAATACCAAAAAGTTAGCATAAATGTTTACTGCTTTATTGTTAAGAAACATCCTTTAAATGATTGTCAAATATTTCCCTGAAACCAAAAAGAATATTTTGATATTTTCAATGTGCAAGTATGTTTATAATTAATAAGTCAGCTGGACAGAATTATCATCATGCTAACTCTATGCTGTACCATACTCCTCTCCATGTTAATCTACCTAAAATTCTTCACTTTAAAAGAATGAACAACAAGGGCTGCATAACAGTCTTGTTACAAGATTAAACTTTGAGAGTTCCATTAATATCCTACCTAGAACTACCAGGAAATTCCTTAAAGACAGACAGTTTTAGGCATTGCTGTAGATTATACTCTATAGTATTTCCTTCTAGGTCTATTGCCACAATTAGTTTATCTAATGCCTACATCAGTGGCTAACTTCCTTTCAAAAATTTGTTTTCCAAGATGTTCTTCAGAAGTCCCAGAAAATACACAGCAACAGTAAAATCTGGAAACTTGAACAATTTTCTCTCTGTCACAAAAACAAAGTCATCAAATTTGAGAGAAATAATGCACCTCTATATTTAAGATCCAGATATTCAGAAGCATAACTGAAGCGCTTAAAATAAAAACTATAATCTATAGCAGAACCTTAGTTTTGACTTCATAGTTAAGGTTACCCAGTTGTGGGAAAGAAGGCAAAAGGGAGGCTGTTTGATGGGTTTTTTTTTAATTTGATTTTCTTTATTTTATACCTCCTTTCCACTTCCTGTCAATAAGTACTCAACTTTCTTTCCTTATGTTTCAAAATTTCTCTTTTATTCTCAAAGCTCTTGAGTTTGAGGTTATTCCAAAACAAAAAACCCACCAAAGATATTTTTTGGACTTGACCTAGCAAAAAAAATTTTTTAAGAAAATATCTATAAAACATGAAAATCCAGAGTAATATGCTCTAGAATCAGATTTGCTTCATACATTAGTCCACATGGATACTTTTATTAAGGCAAATTGATGTTCTGAAACCTACTGTTCACATTTTGATGTTCTGAAATTTACATGAAAAATTATATCTTCCATTGAAATTACGGGAGCTATTAGGAATTACTTGAGAAATGCCTGAAGAGCCCAAAAATGAGACTAATAGCTACAATAGTTTTGTTTAAGACATCCAGTCATCTTAGCCACCACTGAATTGTGAAGACATTCATAGCGCACACTGATAGCTATTGCAAGAGTCTCATCTAGTAAGAGAAGAGAGGAGTCGTCATAAAGGATGCACTTGACTGCTGCTGCTCTCTAACTAGGAAGTCTATCCGGAAGCAACTCAAAAGAACAGACACGGAAAATTCTAGAATATTATGATGGTGGACATAAATTAAATTTCTTCACTATGACAAAACAATAGTCCTAAAAACCCTATTGAATGTTTTCCCTGAACCTAATGATGGAAGAAGCCAGTTTTAAATCTACTCGTCTAATGTGATAAACGGTTCAATGTTTGTTGAATACTGTATTAGGATCTGTGGCTTCCCATGGAACAAAGCAAGATGGGTCTGTGTGAAATATAATGATGAGGTAGTGACAGACCATTTATTAAGATTTTTGCTAGAATTTCATAGTTTAATTGTATTGATTAATCTGATATTGTGTCCCCTTTAAGAAGGAATTTTCAGCCTTTTTCAGAAGTACAGATACACAAGCAATCTAAACAGGATTTGGGAGCTCTTTTCTATGATTAAAGACGTGATAGAATTTCTATAAATAATTACAAAAGGTGCTGCTTATTATAGTCCTGCACAGTAACCCTTTGGAAGATCCTATAAAGAACAGTGACCACCATCTGTTAATATCCGATTCAAAAACATGCTTTTTGTTCTTCAATCAATCAGTGACTGTTATTTAGTAACCTGTGGGATTTTTATGTTCAAACACCTCCCCTATCTTGGTTTTCTGTACAAGAGTCCAAGGATTAATTGAAATTTTATGAAGTTTAATTTTTTAAATTAATTTTCCCCTAGGACTGTAGCGTAGATATTTGGGTCATTAAACTAGCCAGTATTTCCAATCTCTTATGGGCTATGTAAGAGTTATTTGTGACATAGTTTTAAAATTGTAACAATTTTTTTTGGCTGAAGTTCTTTTCTCAGAAGTACCAATGTCATAATTTTCTTTCCAAGTGCTTTTCCAAGATCAGTTGCTCTACTTGAAGGGGTCTTATGATTTGCATCATGTATGCAATAATGGTTATTTTGTTGATGTATTCCTTATATCTTTCCACAATCTTACAGAATGACTGCAATTTAGCAGATGGCCCAGCACTACAGTGACTCCAATTTTTGACTGAAGGCCTGAACAGGGGGTTCAAGAAACATTTAATTCATGATTGGTCCACATAGAATAGGGAGTTGTTTAATGATACCCCATACAGGTACCAGCGTCAAGTGGTAGGTAAGAACTAGGAGTGGACATTCATAGGGAGTTTTATTTCTGAACTGAAGCAGATTCTCTTGGGACATTTGGGTGATGCAATCTCTTTCTCTAGTGGAGTACTCTTGTTTGTTGAAGATGGTCTGAAGTGTACTAACAAGCATATCCCAGTCTTTTATTCAGAGCATATTCTGTGGTACCCAAGTGCCTGACTGTCGACAACAGACTTCCTGCTGGTTTTGGAGTAGCTTTTTGGATTGACAAAGGAAGGTGTGGTAATCTGTTGGTTTCCTATATACAGATGTCTGTGAGGTTCTGTTGATGAAGCTGATCGTAGTCTCAAAAAAAGTTGATACAACTGCAGGAGTGTTCCAAAAAGACTTTAAATGGACAAGGGATGGTTGTCGTAATTGTAGTGGAAAACTATGAGGGAGTTAAATTCTCTGTGCTAAAGACAAAAATACGACTGTTGTATCATGGGTATATCTCTGGTTTCACAATGTGTTTGCCCCTTAGAATCTGTGTTAACTACTGATGCTAAACTATCTGTTCCACCTTATATTTAGCTGTGATGCTCTGAGTACTTTTCCCAGACCCAAAGATCACTATGTAGCTCAAAAGCTTGTCTCTTCCACCAACAGAAATTGGTCCAATAAAAGATATTGCCTCACCCACCTGAGGTTTTTAATATTCTGCAACCAATGTGGCTACAGTAACACTGCAAACAAAGATGTCAAACAGTCCAAAAAGAAATCTGCTATTTAATGAAGAGCAGCTGGCTCAAACTCAACCTAGACAAGAATAAAGGTAAATATTTTGAAAAGCTAGTGATAACAGTGTCAACACTTTCCAATGAATGCAAATAGCCTCTGTTCAAAGCGAAGCTTATCGCTAAACTTGAATCAAAGGTAGCATCCACTTCTTTAAAAAATCCCACCTTTCATCTCACTAGGAAATTCTGTCCCTCCCCTCCAGATGAGAACTTGGCCACAGTGATGCTTGAATTTGTCATCTATAGGACGGATTGCTAAATTCACCGCATCTTAAGCAAAACGTGAAAATGCATAAGCTCCAGCTGTTACAGAAAACAATGACTCTTCTTTTCTATTGTCTAAACCAGTGCTACTCAAACTAATTATTAATTTATTATTTAGTATTATGTGGGACGCATCCATTCACATGTATTGATTGAGCCGCAAGTAACCAAGTCTTGGGTTGAGAACAACTGGTCTAGAAGACCAGCATGGGTACATGTTAAAGACCTTCCACTGGTTTCCAATCAGCCTCTAATGACTGTTCATGGGTTTGGTCCTAATCTTCAAAAGCAATTAAGGAACCAAGCCCCTAGGCAACACAGAATGCAGCCACTACTTGTCCCATTTAACTTTTTATTAATTATATTTAGTTATTTAGGAGCGTTTCCTGAATTAAACCAATATTCATTAGCCCCAGCACTAGCAAAAGTGAACAGACAAGAATATGGACTTATGCCATCTTCCTTAAAAATCAAAAAGCATTCCAAATTGGTAGAGAAAACTAGTTCTGTGACATAAATGGTTAAGGAATCAAAAATTATGCACTATCTATAAAGAAGGCCACAGAGCTCTCTCCCGAATGCACACGATACTTACTACTGTGCTGCACTGCACAACCTCAGGACCCTGTTTTGAATAATGTAAACCAGCGGATACTTTCCAAGTGAGAAACCTTAGAGCAGTCTTGAAAATAATTAAATTTGCATAGCAACAACAAAGCTTATTAAACAATTATTATTTTCTCTGCCAGCCCTTTCTTTTTCATAGAACAGAAAACCCAAGCCATACAGAATGATGTCCCAAATACTCTGCCACTGTTTTCAATTGCCTTCAATTGCGGTTCATTGAGTTACTTAAGGCTAGATGTAACAAACAGAATATGATAATCAGAAACAGTGTCTTCTTATAAAACATAGCAATAGCGTATTATAAATAAGCAATAAAATATAACACATTTTATTAAAAATGGCACCTTTTATTTATGTCAACTGTATTACAAACATGACCTAATTTAAGTGTCTTGCCACCCTTTCTGAACTTTTGTGGATAATGCATTATAACTAAGTGGAATTCCTAGCCTGCTCCACAAACAGTACATATACACCAAAAAAGGCTTGAGTTCAACACCTTTCCAGGATTTGAATGTGTTAACTCAAGCACTAAGAAACAGGCCTAGGTTTAGGTTCTCTCTTCTCTTGCTCTTTAGGTTTTCCTTATGGGATCCATCTCTGTCACTGCCGTAGGTCCCTCTACTTCAGAGAGAGGCTTTAATGTCTCTACCATCTCTTTGATTTGAGAGAACAAAAGCCATCTGACTTGTCATTTAAATGTATTAACCCAAAGTGAGCCCTGGACCCTATGCAATTTCCTGCCCACCTGCTAGTGACATGATTGGGTTTACTTCTCCTGTCATCATAAACAGACACCACAAGAACCTAACACAACGTAGCTTTAATAGCACATAACACCACTAGAAAACAAGAAATGAAGAGATTACGTATGTACTTAATTGACTTTACAAAGAAGATGATGCTGAAGTTGGAATTTATTGCTGACACCGAAGTGTCAACCCTAGTACAAAAGATCTTTAAATCTGCAGTATTCACAATCAGTAAAAATGGCTTTAGGTTTCGTCTAAAAGATGTCAACTCCAGCAATGTAATGCCCCTAAACACCAGATCATTGTTTTCAATTCTGATTCAAAAGGAAGAATGCCACTTCCTAAACCCCTCCTTCTTGTTGCATGACTGCCAGAGCCGTAACCAGGGCGGGACAAACGGGGCTTTGTCCTGGGCATGCCGGAGCAGCTCAATAGAGCTGCTTTCTTAAAAGGTGCATTTTGTGGCGCCACCCAACTGTCGCTAATTGCGAGGGGCATGTTCCAATCAGAACACGCCCCAGGAATGGAAACAGAGCACTATGGCTCTGATGACTGCAGAGCATTAATAGACCATCCTTCTTTGACTGAGCCCTTAGAATACATGCAAACTAGTTATGCTAAACTATCTGTTCCACTTTGCACTTCGCTGTGACTCTGGGAGCATCTTTCCCAAACCTGAGGGGGGGGGGGGAAGGAGAGTTCTGCATGGTTTGAAAACTTGTTTCTCACCTACAGGACCTCATCCAATAAAAATTGCTTCCTGATGCATGCACCTAGCAGTTCCTTAAAATTTTCCAATCTCAGAGGTCTAGTGAGACTCCTCTTAACTAGGGAGAACTAATGGCATCATAGAAACAAGTGAAACAGATGCAGATAATGCAGTAGTCTTAGAGTCTCTAAATAATATCCTTAGTATAATCAATGAGGGCTCTTTTCACCGCAAAGTACTGTTTAAACTTCCTAAAATATTTTTAAGTGTTGTTCTAGAACCAACTTTTGTAAGCCTCCTTTGATTCTCCTGAATTCCTACAGAATGTTCACGTGCCAGTTAAGGTCTTGTCTGCACTAGAAAGTTTTGTTGACAAAAGTCAGATTTTTATAAGCAAAACAGTCCTAGCGTACACACTACACTCCTCTTTGCCAAGAACGCTGCCCTGTTTTGTCAACAAAATAATATCATTAAAAGAAGCAGGCTTTTGTCAGCAAAGATAATATCGCAGAGCGTCAGTGTGGACACTCTGCCTTGTTACACCAGCGAGGAGCTGTTGTACTTGTCAGTTTCACTAATATAGTAGTGAAATAGACAAGTAGTGGTATATGTCAATTTCACTGCTCTGTCAGAACAGTGAAACTGAAAAGGGTGATCCCTCACTACAGGGTTTCAGATGCCCGAGGCTTGCTAGGGTCCTAGGTGGGAGCCGTACCCCCGGCAACTGGTGAGTCCCAGTGGCTTCAGCCTCCCTGCTGCTGGGGATCAGAGAGACCAACAGCTCCTCCCCATCCCCCATCCCCCCCCACCATCCATGGGGGATCAGAGACAGCCACCTGGGCTCCTGGTCCCTGGCAGCAGGGAGCTGCTGGGGGCCTCAGGCACAGTACCTGAGTCCTTGGCAAAGGTGGGGGGGGGCAGCAGGGAGCATGAGGGTGACCTGTCAGCTTCCCCACACTGCCTTTTTGTTAGCTGAAGTAGTCCTAGTGAAGATGCAGTCTACCAGCAAAAGGACGGTTACATGGACACCATGCACCTCTAATTAAAGAGTGGTGGCTAGCTGCCAGCAACTCTGTAGTGTAAACATAGCCCTAGTTACATGCAGAATTTTAAGTCAGCACTTAAGAGCAGAATAATTGGAACTCTTATCCAATTAATACAAAAGACATTCTAAAGCACTGTGTTTCTGCAGAATTACTACTTGTCTCTGGTGCATTAAGGCACAAACCAAAGGCAAATTTCCTTAGCCACTTGCAAAATACAACAGAATTCTCTGCTTCAGTAGAGAGTCAACTGCCACTGTATTTCAAAGGGATAGCCATGCTTGTCTAGTTCAGCAAAAAAAAAAAAAAAAAACGAGTCTGGTGGCACTTAAAAGACTAAAAACGTTATTCATCACATGAGCTTCCATGGGGAAAATCCCACTTCAAATGCTCGAAGATGCCTCCAGCCTCTGACAGAGGAGGACATTCTCCCATGAAAGCTCATGCAATAAATAAGATTGTTAGTCTTTTAAGTGCCACTGGACTCCTTGTTTTGCCACACTATTTGATTCTTTGATGCTTGAAAAGAAGATTTTCTTTACCCGTGCTCACATATATTAGAAGTGGGAAGAAGGAAATGACAGGCCAATTCTCTCATATTTTGCACACACATACAATTAAAATGAAAACCATGAAGCAAGTGTTACAGAAATTTGCTATGGTACCAGTAATATATTAAAAATGGTTATTTTGTAACACTTCAGCTGAAACCAGAGGTATTACTTTTCCTGATGTGTAGTCAGTGAGCTTCTTCTAAGAATTCAAATCATAAAATTTTATCACTCCATTTTTAGTGAAATTTAAGAACAGAGCACTGTAACTGTAAAACATTAGCTGCAAGGATATCAACTGGAAGAAGTCATCAAGAGACTTTAAAAAGCTATTTCAATAGATCACAGTGAAGTAAAAAAAATTGTAAGAGTTTTGTAAGACACCAGGAGACCTTTCGTCCTATCTGCTACGGGAATGAAGAACTGATTTGATTCACAAAAAAGGTTTACTTTGCTCTATATAGAACATAAGTGTCTGTTTGACATCAAGGGAAGAGAGACTGTTCCCCGCTGCTGGCATGCAGCTTAGGAAAGAACACTGGAAAACATTGATTCATGTGGAAATGGAAAATTACTTTAGAAAAGAGTGCCAAGTGAGGACACAGCTGTATCTTGTCCTGGTGCAATACTGTATGTGGCAGAGGTCTCAAACATGCAGCTCACTGGCTGTGCAGCCTCTAAACCTATTTCCTGCAGCCCGCAACAATGCTGTCGTTACCAATATTTGCAATATTGTTGAATGAAAAAGGTTTCAATGGTGCGGCCCCTGGACTAACATACTAGTTCTCATGCAACCCTCATGGTGATGAGTTTGAGACCCCTGGTGTATCAGGTGGCTGAAGTCAACACTTTGAGTTAATATACTCTCCTTGCTGAGGTAACATCATCTAGATCCACAACCTTTCATGAGAGTTACAATAGTGAACATGTAGCTAAGGGCTCAAATGGAGGACTGATTAATTATTGGGCACCAGATTAAAATCCCATTCTGGAACTGGACAACACACCAGATGATAAAGTATTTCTAGGTCATTAAGGAAACAGGATTCCAAACAACAAACAATCCCTGTCTCTGGGGTGGAACACAGAGCTTGCCAACAAAAGAGGCAACAAAGCCTGCATTGAAGGAGTGACCTTCTGTGCTGACAACACTGAGAACTTTTTGCATTTGTTTGATGTGTGTCTTTGGTGGATGGCTCTCTTTCTATCGCCAATGAGAACATCCTACCCTTGTGAAGCACTCTGCCTCCCAAAGATTCAACCTTTCAGTTTCCACACTGTAAGATGAAGCAACTCTAGGCTGGGGTGTGCCAATTGACTGTGGTGCTGTATGATCAGGTCCACAACTAGTGACAGGGCAACTGGGGTGTCTATGAATAGCTGTAGCAACATTGTGTACCAGTGATGCCTTGGCCACGCTGGCACTAAGTATAATGGAGGCCCTCTCTCTCCTCATCTTCAGGAGCATCTTGTGAATGAGAGGAAATGATGGAAAAGCATAGTGTAGATGGCGAGCTCAGAGAAGGAGGAAAACATCTGCCAGAGAACATTTAGGCCAGGGGTCTCAAACATGCAGCCCATGGGTCACATGCAGCCCCTAAAGCTATTTCCTCTGGCCTGCAAAGACACTATCATCACCGATATTTGCAATATTGTTGTATGAAAAGGTTTCAGTGGTGCGGCCCTCAGGCTAACGTACTAGTCCTCATGCGGCCCTCGGGGTGATTTGAGTTTGAGACCCCTGATTTAGGCTGTGGTTCTGTAGAAGCAAAAGTGGTGATATTTCCTGTTGGACCATATCATGAAAAGGCCTACTTGGGGAAGACCTCACTACTGGAAAATGTTTCTCATGATATCTGAGCAGAGAGCCTATTTGTGGGAGAGAGTGATTATCTCAGTTCTACCAGGCACAAAACCCACCTGTCTGATGTTATTTGGGCCCAAGCACAGTAGAAACTGGATAAATGGTTTTGGAAAGGGGCAACAGAATCCGATAGCTTTCTTGGTGTGTCACCCCTGGGCACACCCTCAAAAATTCTGCTTTGGCCCTGGTAGCTGCTTGCTTGAGCTTTTGTCAGGGTTGGGTGAGCGCGCATTCCACATCTATTATTTCTGCCCCCCCCCCCCTTTCTGGAGACATCCTGCTGAGGATGAGATGAATATAAACTCTGGTTAGACTGGAATTTAAACAATTCCAGTGTGTGGAAAGTATATGCAGCCCCAAAGATTTTAAAGTCACTTTAGGATCTTCAAGACTGTGGAGCTTGGAATCTGTCTGCTATGAGAACAGCCCCGTTCCGTCAAAGGGCTTGTCCTGGCTAGTGGCCTAAACCTCAGACAGGAGGCCTGACACATGCAGCCAGGAGCATCTTTTTCATAGCAAGTCCTGAAGCCATAGACCTTGCTACAGAGCCTGCTGTATTTTACACAGTCTCTAGCGATGTCCTGGCTACCGTTTTACCCTCCTCCACCATGGCCCCAAACTCTACTTTGGATTTGAATGGCAGGAGGTGTTTGAACTTCTAGCCCGTCTTACAAGTTGAAGTTGTAACTGCTGAAAAAGCACCTGTTTGTGGCAATTTGTTGCTATTGACTTCCAGTGGAATATTATATTCCTCCAGAACAGGTCAAGTTTTTTAGGCTCCTTTGACTTAGATGTTGGGCCTGTTGATCCTACATCTCCTTTTCATTTGCTGTAGTAACTACTACTGAACCAGGCTGAGGATGGCTAAAAGGCACTCGTATCCTTTAGAAGGAACAAAACACTTCTTCTCTCTCCCCGTGGCTGTGGATGGGATAGAAACTGATGTCTGCCACAGTGTCTTTATCATGAACTAGACTATTTTCATTAGAGGCAGGGCCGCCCTTGAAGGATCCCCTGGTGCCAAAATATCCAGCATTTGATTCACCAACTCAAGGACCCCCTCTGCCTGAAGGCTTAAGTTTTGGGCCATCCTTCTCAAAAGTTCTTGGTGGGTCCTATTGTCCAGGGGAATAGGGATAGTCGACATTCTCATTACCACCTCCTCCAGGGAGGAAGATGATGAGACCCTGGGTCCAACATCAGACTTAAGAGATTTCCTGGTCACTTAAGGCAGCGGCATCCCCCAAATCTGTGCCTACCCTTCCTCAAGGTGCCAGAGCCTACCTCCGAGTCCAACAATCTGCACTCTGATCTCTGAGACCATGGTGGTGCTGAGCTGAACAGTTGAAGAATGGGTGACCAGCAACAAAATGAATCAAATCAGTTGCATGGTATGAGCAACTGGAGCTGAAGCACTGGTAAACACTACCCAGGCGAAGGCAACTAGCGCCACATTAATGGGGGCCTTCCTCTACATAGCACCAGTATGTGTGATGCCAAAGGTCTTCAGTCTGACACTTTCTCCCTCAAGACAGGGGAGTCCTCTGCCATCATGGCAATCAGGTCCCATGCCATGTATATGCCATGGAAAGGAGGTTCAGCTCTTCCACCACACTATCATCAGAGATCCCAGGCTCACAGAAGACTCCTGCAGATGACTGCCCACAAGACTCCTGATCCAAGTGTGTCTGGGGGCATGATGGACCAATATCCTTTTCCATAGGGCACACAGTAGGTGAGTGTCCTCTGTGAGACCTGCGCTTCTTACAAGGCACCAATGAATGGGAGCAGTGCTAAGCCCATTTAGGCTCAGGTGAGTGTCAATGCCAAGGCTCCCTCTGCGCTGAGGTCTTCTTGAGTGTGGGATCACTGATAGATGTCAGGACACTCCCCAATGACACACTGGGTGCAGGGTCTGGGGTCTAAGGCCAAAGAGCTGCCTCCATGAGGATCTGCTTGGAGAATGTTTATAGATTCTGCAGCAAACTGGTGTGACGCCACTAGACACTTTAAGCAGGAGTCATGCGGGTCACCTTTTGGCATAGACTTATGGCAGGAACTACAGTGACAGAAGCCATGGTCCCAAGGCATGCCCTGGTGCCCCTGGGGAACGAAATCCCTAAGGGCCTTAACTAATTCTTATCTACAGAACTATGTGACTGAAAACACACTAGTGAAATCATTTACAGGAACCACAAAGAAAGACAGGGAATGTTTGCAGAAGCAAGAAGACAAACTCCAGTGACTGCTACGGTAGTAAAAAGCAATTGGAGAGGGAGCAGGTAGGCAGGACCCTACATATAGCACCATGGAGGCATCATTCCATGGGGCACCAGCACCAAACCCGACAGGTACTGCTACAGGAAAAACCTTCCTATGATTCTGCATCTTGGTGGGCACACCTGCTTGGAATCAACATGAACAATGACTTGAAGAATCTTGAGCTGCCAGCACATTTATAATCACTCGTATACAGCTTTCTTAGACCCTCACAAATCTACCTTTGCTCTATTTATCTTTTTTTTTTTTTTGATCAAGTTGTGGTCACTAGCTACAGAATTTTGAATTAACTTAAAAAGAACAAAATTGCTGCAGTCAAGACTGCAGGGAGCAGGTTGCAGTACTCAAGGCACATTCAAAAAACCTCCTACCATTCAGCTACTCGTATTGATTGAGAGAAATAGCTTTTCGCCCTTTGTAGATCTTGTTTAAAATACAAATCACTACATTTTCAGTCTAGTGTCGTCGTCCCCGAATCTGGTTTTCTTCCCTCACTCCCCCCTAAATTTAAACAGATGTGAAATGAGTTCTAACCAAACAATACCAAGTAAAATGGTCTGTCTTTTTTTTTAATATTGCAAGAAAGCTCACTTCAGCTGACGAGCACAGCACAGACCTTAAGTAGGAATCAAACCAGTTTGTCTGTGATTAAATTTTATTTACTCCCTTCACGTAATACTAAAGGACTTACCCCCCAGCACTCCAATCCAATTGCCTTAGTTATCTGCAGCACCACTGTACTGCTTTCTAAATCAATTTTATCACTGATTGAGTCTTAGACTCATGCTTTTGCACTGAGGCAGCTAATTCAATGCAATGCTAACTCTGATCCAAAAGGAGGGGGAGAGAGAAAGAAATGCTACTAGTGTTGAAATGTTAAAATCATTTATTATTAAAAGTAGCACCGACAGAGGTCTTTTTTTTTTTAAACAGTATCCAAGAATATTTACTAATATTACACAAAGGTGTTTTCAGCAACATGTAGTTACAAATACCAACCAGCACCAGCCAGGCTTATAAATAGTTCTAGTTGGACTGTATGGCTGCCCTCAATACCAAATTAACTGTCATTTTCCAATTTTAAAATTAATACTAGGGTTTCTTTCTAGGAACCTTTTACAATGCACTCACTATTTCTGCATTAACTGAATATTGAATAAATTGTCAGACACACAAATCTAGCAACTGTGATAGACATTGTCCTCAGACATTAGAAAGGAATGAGCATTTACTGTGGAACCATGCTGCCAACACTAGAGAACTCAGTATCTGGTCTTCAAGCTTGGGGAAGCTGTTAGTAGAATGTGTCAGTTTACTATGGACAGTGTCAGATACTCATGAAATTAAAGCTCAGGAGATAATACATTGAGAAATATAAAATGTTAACATTATCAAATATTGAGTTTTAACAGTTTCAATGACTTGGAAGTTTTAGGAAGTAAAAAAATATAATGCTTACTAGTTAATAAGCTAAAAATGATCACACATTTGGGAGAAACACAGAAGCGTTGTTAGATGCTTTTGCTAGCTATTCTCCTGGCTAATTTGATTAACTAACAGAGCTCTACAGAAAACAAATAAAGCAACAGTAGTCAAAAATGTGGAAATCCAGTTGCCTTAACATTAAATATTTTAATGGGTTTTATTTCAAAATTCATAATGTTTATTACTTGAAAAAGGGTCACTAACCTCTTGCTCACTGAATTTGTGGTTTTTTCACTTGTGTCCTATTTCCAGCAAAGGCTAGCACAGCAAACATTACAGCTGTTACAGGTGATGCAGATAGCTGTGACTATTACACACTACATTTAAAATAATGAACAGTTTAATTCTGTAGCACAGGGGGGTAAGCAAAATTTGCTCACAGCTTGGTGCTAGCAATTTCAATTTTGATTGCTAGAAGACACTCATCCATTACATTTCAATAGTGGAGGTAGGCAACAGGCTACAAGAACTAGCCACCACAGTGACCAGAAACAGATTTGAGGTTTGCTGCAACATATCCTCAGCTCACAGCCGTATAAATTTATTAAGTAGTCATCAACTGCATAAATCAGGAGGATCTGCCAATCAACTCTGACCTGATCATATTCTGTTTTTAATACCAATGAGGAAAATATTACAGGTTCAAGTGGCTGACGACACTTATGCCTGCAAGTTGTCATGTTTCAGGCAAGCATGTCTCCTCAAGTTCCCAGGAGCAAGAGGTAGAGCACAGATGCACACACTGCTATCTACAGATGAGCAAATCTGTTCACTGGTCAAAGGGCAAAAAAGGCAGTGATATCCCATTAGGATCATCACTATCAACAATAGGTTTAAGCACCATGCAGTTCTTTCCTCCAGATGTCCCCTGCATAAGGAGTACAAAGAGCGCAGACTTCTGTCAGTAAGGGTCCAGGCAGTGAAAGCATGTTCACAAACAAGTTAAACAAAACAAAAGTGGCAGGCTTCATGAGCACATCAAAAGGTCAGAATCTGTACCCAAGGTATCCTTTCTGGCTGTTGAGGCACAATTAACTTTGGGTAACATAAGTGGAACAAAAATACATTTTAGTTACCCTTCATCAAGAGGATGACAGGGTACAGCACTTTTTGAGCTTATGAAACCAGGATTTTCTAGGTCTGAAAGTCAAGAGCTACTGGAAACTTGATGCAAGTCAGATACCTGCTTAGATAGCTTTTTGAAATGAAGCTTTAGCCGTCAGAAAACATTTTGATTCACCTGTAATAATACCTCTCTTTTACTCTTCCTTAGTATCACTTAAAATTTTAGTCTTTGTCAACAAACTGATTTTTATTCTCTTACAAAGCCATCTTAGTACTGCATATTAAAGAGAAGGGTGAATTTTCAGCTAACCTAACAGGCTTTTTCTTTGGAAGCAGCAATCTTAAATTTCTGAGCGTCCAATGAGAAGGCCTGGACACTGAATATAGATTCTTCTGGGGAACTCAAGAATCAGGTGTGACCCAACCATACCTAAGGTAGCCAACCTGAAAATGTCAACATAAGGGCATGCTGCAAAAGGAGAACAGATTCTCCCACCACTGGTGGCTAAAACTGAAGTTAGATTTCCCAATCACTCGCAAACAGTGCTTCTGATTCCCATACTGGGCATCAAGACGCTAAACGAAAAACACACATAGCCCCATTTACTGCATTTCAGTCTCTGACTCACTATCAGCAACTAAGTCTAGTAAAGGAATAAGTTTACCAAAAAGTTCTCCTCACCAAAAGGCTCAGAGACATTACCAGAACAATACAAGTAGGGATCTTACCCAAAATACCATACTGCCAGTTAATTTAGTAACTAAAACTAAAGGTTTATTATAAAATGAAAAAAAGTTGAAATGTGTTACATGATTAAAGCAATAAATACATATCAGGTTTTCAGTACAAGTATGAAGTCTGGAGACTTGGAAACCTGTGTAACTCCTCTGATGTGCATCCAGGACCTGGATAGGCTTCAGTTGCAGATGATTTCACCCAACAATAGGAAGCAGGGATGAAGGCTGAAGACAATATGGAGGCGGTACAGCTCCCTTTTATGTCTCTTTGCTGTGCTGATTATGGAAATTCACAGCAAAAAGCTGGAGTCCAGAGTCACTTGAGCAAGTCTTGGTGACTCAGAAGGTGTAGGCCCTGGGGTCTTTCCCTCAAATTACTGTATATTTGCATTCCATTACTGAGCCATTAAGCAGCTTATTGCTGCTGCCGCCGGCCTCTCAGGTGTGTCATCCAGAAACAGCAGAAGTTGAAATACAGACAAACATAACCATAACTGTGATACAATAGGACATATGCACATAAACAATCAATCATATCTGGCAAGTTACAACTTTTCTAATGGTATCTGATATGGTCTGTTATCATGATTTATAGTAATTTTGAAATAGTAATGTTAGATCATATCATAAATGGTCCCCCTAATCCACACACCATCTCACCAAGGTTCATTGGTTCTTACTGGCAAGGCATGATTTAGAACGGCAACTAGAGCTCCGCGTGGATACAAAAACATGGAACCACATCCGATCCACATCTGCTCAGTGATAACAATCCGATTCGAATTCCGCATGCCAGGATTTAGCTGCATCTGTAACCACAGGTGCAACCAAGCTTGGGCTCACATACAATTATTCAGACTTCGATTGGTTCATTCCCCATATGGGTCCCACCCACTTTTCCTTTCTTGTTTGTGGTTCGCATGCTGTGCTATCAATCATATTTCTTAGCCACCTATGAAATCTCTGATTGACAGCAATGGCATGCCAACTGGAAGCAAGAAAAAGAAGAAGCGGGCAGGGGAATGAGCCAAGTAAAGGCCAGCAGTGAGTCTCCAAGTCCCACCTTGAGACTCTGATTGGCAAGCAGATCACAATCTAGGACTGGCCAGAGTGCTTCCTGTTTCCCCTGTGCAGCAGCTTCGGCAATGGATCTGACTGTGATAAGGTAACAACAGAAGCTGCATCTGTGAGCTGATCCGCAGCAATAGGTCTGCGGTTATCTGCACCTGAACCCGCGGATGCGGATACCTGCGGATCTGCAGGGCTCTAACGGCAACATTTTGAAGAGTCTGCTGGCAAGGCAGGCAAACCTAGTGCATCCAGGAACTGATAAGTCAGCAGCAGCAATGCTGTCATTTTAGAAAAGGCAGAGTAGTAAGCGTTTCACAGTTCTGGCTGTCCAAGCACAATGCCAGAAAGTTTCTCGGAGGTCTCCTCTTCATACGCCCCAATGCAACATGTGGTTATTACTGACCCTTCAAAGGCAGTGCTATGCACTGTCCTTTGGAAAATGCAAGCTGATAAGAAATTTTAGATATCTCCTCACACTTGTATAAATCTTCATGATGCTCTCAGCTGCCAGTGTTCTTTCACATAATATCAGTTATATTTGGAGTCACACAGCAACACCCAATCATGATACTGAGTCTTCCACTCTTATGGTGAATGCAAATTTGCATTGAAAGGCTGCAAGTGCAGCTGTATCCATATGTAAGATTAGAGGTTTTAATAGATATTAACTGCAAAAAATCTGTAGAATGACTCCACAGAGTAATATTATTGCTTGCATTATGGGAAAGCCTAGAAGCCTCACACAAGGATCAGGGTCATGGCTAGGAAATGCAAAGGCACAAAGAAATGATTCCTGCCCAGAAAGCTTAAATTTGGGTCAGTTTAATAGCAAATGTTAATTCTGTTAAATAAATGGTAAAAAAAAAAATTTTTTTTAAAAAGGAAATGCTATTTGAACAGTTTTATAGGACTTTTCCATAAGGATAGCCATCATTAAAAAAAACAAACAGTCACCACACCATTGTACCTGAGAATCTAAGTGTTCTAAGTATTGGTAATAACATTTTTTTTTAATGATGATCTCAGTACAAAAAGACAAAGCTGTACAAGAATGAAAGGTGTCTGAAATCTAAGACCCCCATTACAGCTTACACTTAATATCAAGCATGCCTTCATGCAGAGCCTACAGCCTTTCAACATTAAACACAGTCAAGGAATGAGCAAGGTGAGATCCTAGTGACTGATAACAGACAAAAGAAAATATTTTCAAAAGAGAGCTACAAACAAAAGATTGAAAAAAAACTGACTTGACATACTAATTCCTCAGGGAACTGCAAGCTCCCTTCATCTATACAAGACAAGATATCTCTCAGATCAATCTTAATAGCTGTGCATGTTGCAATAATGAATCCAATGTAGTGAGAAGCCAAGGCAATGCAGACTTAAGTACAAATTGGCAATCAAAGTTCTTTAAAGTTCCACTCTAAAGATGAGTGAAAACATAATTTAACAGAAATAAATCTCTAAAGTATTATTCTTTTTGCAATCCTATACCGTTTTGAATCTTTTAGTTAAGTTGTAAGCAGGTTATCCTTTGATTATCTACAACATAAATACATCTTTAAAATATTTATGGGCATTTTATTGTTGCTCCAAGTTAATTAAGAAGAGCAAATTGAAATGTTTTCAATTACATATACAAATACATGTTATATATTTTACAGACCGATGTGAAGCTATAGTTCTTCAAGAATTAAAAACATACACATATTCATCTTAATCTCTGCCTGCTTCAAGTACCCCATTAAAAACTTTAGATGTGGATTTAATAAATTCAAGCATATGTCAACATTAATACGGGAACAAACAACTGAACAAATTTGTTGCTCAGTTGCTCTAAATTGTGTTTTTAACTCTTTTGCAGCAGTGTGGTATTCCATTTCCTTCCTCTGACTAACAAATACTGATTTTAAGAGACTGTACTTGCAGTGCTATGGACAGTCAAATGGTATGCTGTAAAAAGAAACTTGCTTTTGAATTTCCCAGTAACAGACAATTTTTTGTGCTGCTTAGATACATTTCCTTCCTACGCTTATGGCTCATGGATATGTCCACTGAACCTTCCAAGGCAACCTATATATAAAAGGTGGTCAAATGAAGTTTCTAGAATTAAGTATACATCCCTAATTATTTTACCAGTGTATGTAAGCAGAGTAAGAGGTCTTTTAAAACTAGGATTCAGCAGACTTCAGTCTTTAGTAAATCTCACTTTTGCAGAATGAAGTTACAAGGAGAGACTGAAGGAACTAGTCTTCTTTAGTCTGCAGAAAAGACGACTGGGGGAGTGGAGGGGGTTTGATAGCTACCTTCAGCTACTTGAAGGGTTCTGCCAAAGAGAAGGGAGCTGGGCTGCTCTCAGTAGCAATAGAGGACAGAACAAGGAGCAATGGTTTCAAGCTGTAGCTGGGGCGGTCAATGGGTTGGATATTAGGAAAAACTCTCTCACTGACAGGGTGGTGAAACATTGGAATGGGTTACGTAGGGCGGTGGTGGAATCTCCATCTTTGGAAACATTTAAGGCTTGGTTAGAGAAAACCCTGGCTGAGATGATTTAGTGGGAGTGGTCCTGCTTTTAGCAGGGGATTGGACTAGAGGACCTCATGAGGTCCCCGCCAAACCTATGATTCTAAGTTTGTGCAGTAACTGCCGAGAACCTGAGAAGTCATTAAGGGTGATTCAAATTAGGAAATTCCAACAAATCTTGTAAGAAATGTTTGATTTTCTTTTTCTCTTATGCTGAACACAAGCTAACTAGTTTCAAAGCGGCAGCCATGTTAGTCTAGTTCGGTAAACAAACAAGGAGTCCCATGGCATTTAAAAACTAACAAATTTATTTATTGCATGAGCCTTCATGGGAGAAAATCCCACTTTGTCAGATTCTTTGAAGATGTGGGAATTTACAGAATAGGAGGAAATAAATGCAGGAAAGTGGCGATTTTACATCTCCAAAGTTTCTGATGAAGTGGGATTTTCTCCCATGAAAGCCCATGCAATAAACCAATTTGTTAATTTTTAAAAGTTCCACAAGACTCCTAGTTTGTTTTGCTTAACATCACAATATTGGTGGAGTCATTAAATGAATGATTATGGATTTAGCTTTTCAGCTGTTACAATGTTTTTACAGACTAAGAGAGACTCTTGTCTCTTGATGTTGTGGAATAAATAAATCGATAGTTTTGAATATAGTTATATGAAACCTTATAAGCATTTTCAATTTTTCTTAATCCTCTTCACATTGCAGGTGTTTGCAAGCCATAGCTGAAGTCCAGCAAAAGTTCTATGCATCACTTACGGAAGATTTTCAGACAGACATCAGCACCCACTGATTTTTTTTTAATTGGAGTTGGGTACCAAATGTCCCTTCATACCTTTAAAATTTTGATTTTTAACCATAAATGAACACCATTTGGGATTTTAAGAGGGAAATACATGTGAAGGTCTTGTGCAAACCATCTGTACAATCCTGAATTTTCAACTCTGAGGGTTTACACAGAGTGGATTTCCTTAAATGGTGTAATAAGCATGACCTTGAATGTGTTTCATCTCAGGAAAGACTATCACTGAAGTCAGTGGAAGCTGTATTAACAACAGTATTATATTTTATAGTCTTTTCTACAAATTTTGGTTATTGCTATTTTACTATCAAAATGTATGAAATTCAACATATACTTCCAGGAGCTAAGGTCCACTTAATGTTTCAGAGAAATCAAACAAAATTTCACATACCTTTTGGATTGTATTATTGGTCAGTTTCCTATTTTTAGCCCCTTCCTCAAAAAGCTCCGTGTTCAATAGCTTATTCCTCCCACCAAAAGAGAGTTAACTTAATAAAAAGTATTACCTCACCTACTTTTCTCTCCCTCATTATTGGTAGCTATCCACCATAATTATGAAATGTGGATTTAAAATGTTGCAAGGTTTGCATTGCTCTTGAAAAGCTGATTGTGGCATTTCCTTTAGTATCCAAAGTTGTGAAGCACCTGACTGTCACCTGCCCCTGATGAGAGGAAGTCTTAACTGTGCTTTCTGTGGATCAGCTCTATGAAACCATCAGCGTCTGGTAACACACCCTCTTCCAGGTTTCAGCAAGCCTCACTTTCTCTGCACAGGTTAGTGATAGGCATCTGCTAATTCCCCCCCATCTTCAAACCCTCTGACATCCCTTTGGAGTGCACAGCTCTTGATCGACTGAAAACTCATAGAGCTCTTAGATTACTTATTCCCAAAGGAACAGTGCACAACAGCTTGTAAGACTTAACTCAGGATCACCACTTGGCTTAACACAGAGAGAAGATATATAATGAAAACAAGAATAATCTTTTTTTAATCAAAGAACACATTCATGTGATAAAGTGAGAATACTAGAAACAAATACAAAGAAAAACAAAACAATAACGTGCTTTCTAGAGCCTAGACTTAAACAAGGCATTCTTCTATATTTCATAAAATTGAAAACTGAGCAAAAGGTCTTGAGGCAGTTTTACCGTGATGCCTCTTTCACAAGGTCAAGCTCATCGGCACTTGGTCCTCAAACTAAAGAATGCCAGGATGTCATTTTGAAAACCCAAATACACCCAAACATACTTTTGATGTTCATGTTCACTTGAAGATACAGTTCTGCCTTCCTGTCCCAAACCTCGAGGTTTACCTCTTCAAGTTAATTTTCTTCTCCAGTCACTACCAGTTCTCAGTATTTGTCTTAGAATGTTAATAGGCTCATATTGTATGACACACAATACACAATGGTCTACCAGGGAAGTAAGTGTCTCCCCATCTTCTCTCTGGAAAAGTTTATCCTAAGACTCACCACCTGTGAGTGACCTGCTTTTAACTACAGACATACAAGACACCACTTTCGGAATATACACACAAAACTCATATTTTTCATACACTCATCTTGCAATAATTATGATGATAATGTAACACAGACTTCCAGTAAAGATCTTACATGACCACTTTTAGTAGATCCCTTTACTTTTATGTATCTCTGTGCTCTCTGCCAGTTGGCATCAACAGGTCTGTGGGTCACACTGATTAGCTTCTCTCCTTCCATCTACCTGACATTTATTTAGGGTTTAATCCTGCAGTTAAGTCACCTACACCTACATGCTGTTGTCATTAGTTCCAATGCAATCAATGTAGGCATCTGGATCCAACACAGCTGATCCCATTGAAGAATCAGGCCCATTACCTTTATAAGTTTATCAAAACAAACAGGGTTTTAAAAGAGTGGGCTGATAATTTTAACCAGTAATGCTGTAAATCTTAAGCTCTCATGACAGTGGAGAAAAGCTTAAAAAACGATGACCTTTGTGTACCCTAAACTAAGGGTCCAGAATGGACCTGAAAGGGTACAAAAAGAATCCTAGATTTACAAAGTTATTACATTACTACTACATACTATAATCAACAATTTCACTATTTTGAAAGGTTGAACTGAGTTTTTGAACACGTGGGATTGACAATACAGTCAATTGTTTGGGGCAAGAGTGGAATTCTCACCTGCTCCCACTTCCACTCAAAATTCAGAACAGGCAATGACAAGAGAAGTGGAAATGTTCTGAAGCGTTCTGTTCTTTTAAATATTTTTTTCCTGAATAATACACTTCTAAAAAGATATTGCAATAAGGAGTGTCCAACAATTCCCTCATTATCTCAAGACCAGAGAACTTTCAGCAGCAATTTGGAAGTACCCCCTATATTTTCTGTTACAAAAATTAGAATGGGAGTGTTTAACAACTCCCAACTGTGACTTTTTAAAAATGGAAGAATTTTAAGTGGATTGTGGGAAGGGAATCACAAACAGAAGGGTCAATGTCCACAGTGGAATTTAAACATAGTGCTATACCTTTCAAACTAAATTAAAAGATCTGTTTACGATCCTACCAACTGGACAGAGAGAGATTTAAATTTTAAAAAAATACTTTGGAAAAAAATTTCTAACTATAGGTTTCTACACTGAGAGTTAACATTAGGATCATGTTAAACAAAAGGGGGTGAAAAGCTCCCAAATCAGCAGAAGTCAGCGACAGAGAGCAACTATTACCAACATTAAAATATACGTCATACCTGCAATTTCTAAAAGAGGGATTACCATACATGTGCAGGAAAAGAAACCAATAGTGACTCCAACAAGAGAAGTTCTGCCAGAGGTAAGGTGGGGGAGACATGAATCCCAGAAGAGGACTGGTATCTGATGCTGATGGAGCTTCTAATTGGTTACTAGAATTTGTAAGATTCTAAAACCCTGCCCTCGGTGTGGAACATTTGTTGGAAAATCCACAATATGAATCTGACACACACTTTCCTCAGGCCTCTCTTCGCTTGGACACAGAAGAATACAAATACAGTTCTTCCTCTTTTGTATCTCTGCCCTAACCCAAGTTCAGTGTTCCCCATTTCGCCTTCTGCAAGATTAGAAGAGCTATCAACATACCTACGGTTAAACTACTTGGACTGCAGTTACTTTGCCCTGTTTTAAGTATGTGTCAATCATGACTAAACACCAAATCCTGAAAAGCCCTCCTGGAAGACAAACACAATAGCTTGATTTATTCTAAAATGTGCATTATTTTATGATTACAGAACCCCCAAATACTGAAGAACTTAGTCACTGGGGGGAGTGGAGTGGAGGCGATTTGCTTTAGAACACAAATTCAGCTCCAGTGATGCACTGTAAATAATTACTAAAAATAACTAAACCATCAAGTTCCATTCCTGAGGTGGTGGCAAAAAAGTCTTAAAGTTTCAGCTTTCTATAAACAATTTAGAATAATTAAATACTCCTTTAAAAATGGTTTACTACTTACATTTAAAAAAAAAAAAAAAAGGCAGACAAGCCACATCCTCAAAGTTGCTGATCTCACTGCTTGGGAAGTAATTTCAGAACAAGCACATATTTAAACACAGTCCAGTTATCTGCCAGATATCCATAGTCTAGGTATCTGTTACTCTGTAGCTTATAAATGTATTAAATTTTTTTTTTTTTTAAAGAAAAGAATCACTGAAGTGGGGTAGTAGACAATGTCAACGTTTCCTTTTCTTACCCCCAACATTTGAATAATAGATGGAAAAATTTGCAAGTGCTGACAGGAATGAATTCTATGTGGTGTATTCATGGGACTTAGCAAAGCAGTTGCAACATAACAATAAAGGTCAACCAGACAATCCTAACATTGACCTTACAATAAGGACCAAATCCAGTTCCCCTACACAAGAGCAAACCTAGAATAATCCAGTTTCTTCTTCTTTAGCAGAGTCAAACATCAAAAAAGGAACATAGCCTCCTTGTAGAGCACAACCTAGACTGACCTCTAGTTAGGTTATTAACCAGCTTACCACATTTCAGTTTTTGTCATCACTAGGCATTTTATTGAGTCACCAAAGCCTCTGGCAACCATATGACCACCAGCCATGTGAAAGTATGCCTTGATATATGTCCTTTCTAATGCTTTGGTCTTCAGTCCTAACAATATACCTATACCCAGAAATAATATACCCATATCAAAAATAAATAAATTTGTTAATTTTTTAAAAAGTGCCACAGGACTTCTTTTTTGCTTTGCCATTCCAAAAAAAGTCGCTGATGGAGCAGCTGCTGGTTTTGCCTATGAATATACTCATTTCTGATCTTCTCCTTAATATGGAGAGCTGATGAGAACATGATAACCTGTCAATCTACTGCTCTTCCGACCTCCTCAGTGCCTTCATTTCACTATTATACAATAAAGTCGGTGCAACCCTGATTCTATAGACGCACCACTACGTATCAAACTTCATACGACATCTACAAAGAGGTCATTGAAAAGCCTGCAACATGGTAGCAGCTCCACTATACAAGCTTTCAAACTTTTCAAAACTCCTCCAAAAAATCTAAGATGCTGTCCAAGTATTTGACAGTTGTCACCAGCTCGATGTTCCAATCAGACAAATTGATAACTGAGTTGATTTTAATCTGGAGCAAGTGGCTACTTGATGGAAACAGCCAGGGACTTAGTTTTATCTCGATTCATCACTGGACCAATGAGTGCTGTTTCTTGTCAAACCAGATCAGCCTTCAGCTACACTGTTTCACCAAACAAGAGAATGCCATCTGTGTATGGGAGATCTCAAGTGGAACACTGTTCATAGCAACATTCTTCAGGGCCAGTAAACTTACAATTGTCCTTGTAGCTGGAACAGCCAAGAATTTCTCAGCTGCTGAAGCTTAAGTGATCCAGGAAAGAGTTATTTCCATTTCCTACATGTTGGCAGAGAATGTAACCACGCTAGATTTACACTCTTGTAACCGAATAGAATTGGACAATTGAACGACTAGGCCTTAATTCTTAATCTTACAGCAAGAACCACAAAGATATTTTTTTAAATGAGGAAAGCTAAACATTTTCAAATCATATTAATCTCAGTGGTACATTAAGTTGTCAGAAATTAAAATGACAAAAGAAAAAACAAAGTTCACAGTTCATTATTTACAGAAAAAGCCTCATATTTGTCCAAAATAGATTTCAACTTGTTTATTAAAACAAACAAGGAGTCCTATGGCACTTAAAGACTAACAAATTATTTATTGCTTGAGCTTATGTGGGAGAAAACCCCTAATTTGTTTATGAGTTTTATATTAAATTCTCCTCTGTTCTGACAAAACTGAGTTTTACTCTTCAGTTCTGAGAGGCATGACTATGTAACTCAGGTGTCTACAATTATAGCATATACCTGCTATTATAAAGAGCTCAGAGATGCATGCAGCCTTCACAAGAGAAACAATAGCTGTAAATCTTCACATTCTGTCAGGCAGTGTTTGTTCTCCAAAACTCCAGCTCGGAAGTCAATTCTCCCCAGGTTATATATCTGATATGGAACTCTGCGTACATTTTTTACGTGATTTCGAAAGCACTAGCACTGGAATTTTATTACCACAAATGAACAGGTCTTCACTACCATTATTGTTTCCTGGGCAACACAGGATACATTTAGTAAATTCCCCTAGAACACTCTGGGGTTTTCCATCCAGTCCATCAATGTGACAAAATCTGGAGGAAAAATTGCAGCAAGACCTAGCAAATGTTGGATTGCTTATATTAGTTTTACACACAATAATATTTCAACAACAGTGAGTATGGATCATTGCTTTATTCAAATTTTTATACAAAGTAATACAGATTTTTTTTTGCTTATGTTTATTCCTAGGAAATAAACAAACACAATGCCAGTTACTAGAAAAGTTAATGATCCATACAAATGTAACATGAAAAACTGAAAACGTATGGGAACTGAAGTTTCACCCGAGCAAAGTGAAAATGAAATAAATTCTGTTAATTTTTGCAAAAGTATTTATACTTTTTTCAGTAAGAAATGAAACAAAATTATTTTTCCATTATTCCTGAAACATTTTTATGTGAGTGACAGATGTCAGTATCCTTACTAATATCTGAGCACATATTCCATTTATGTAATATTTTAAATTTTGGGGTGTTATATGTTGTGTGTGAAGTTCATATATTTATCTTCATACGTTACACTCAAGTCAAGTGAAATGAATTTTAAGTTCTTAACTTTAATCCCCAGTGGGCACTTATCTGCATTACAAAACTTCCATAAAACATGGTACAATTTCACATCTGACTGGCTGCGACGAGGAAGTAGAAGACCGTATTAGCAGGGATACGAGAAGTGAGAACTGAAGTCCACTAGTAGCGCTATATTGGGGAACATGGTCTAGCCACAGAAAAAAAAGTCACAGAAGCACTCGAACACACCAACTTTATATATTTTCTTCCCATCAACAAGTATTTACAACCTTGTTTATTTAAAAAAGTATGTTCCATAAAAAGTGCATCAAAGTAGACAGTTTTACACAGTTCCAAAGGGGCAGCCGAGTTAGTCTAGTAAAGCAAAAAAAGGAAGGAGTCTTGTGGCACTTAAAGACTAACATTTATTAAATCGCATGAGATTTCGTGGGAGAATATCCCACCTTGTCAGACACTTTGAAGAAGAACTTACAGAATTGGACAAAAATAAATGCAGGGGAGTGTAAGACATGGGATCAGGTCATTCTGCAGAGCATTTCTAAGGATTCAAACTCTAGGAAACAACAGCACACAGAGGGAGGCTGAAGTCAAATTATTTGACTTCGACCTCCCCCTGTGTGCTGTTTCCTAGAGTTTGAATCCTTACAAATGCTCTGATTTGCTGTTGCAGTATGACCTGATCCTATGTCTTACACTCCCCTGCATTTATTTCCATCCAACCGTGTAAGCTCTCCCTCTTTAAAGCGTCTGAAGAAGTGGGATATTCTCCCACAAAAGCTCATGTGATAAATAAATGTTAGTCTTTAAGTGTCAAGACTCCTTGCTTTTTTTTTTTTAGTTTTACATAGGCATTCTAGTTACTGTTGCTATTACTTTTGAAGTTTGTTTATGTGTTGTAAGACTGACAGTATTTTTATTACCTACTTTTATCTCCATTTTCCACTAATAGGAAAAAATTAAACTATACTGTAATAGGGAATGCAATAAGCTCAATTAAAACTAATATTAAAAAAGTAGTAAAATTTATTACTCCTATTAATATGAGTTTTCTGAGGGTGTTTAGTATGAATTGACATACAAAATCAAAAGTTATGACAGAGTCCTTCTTAGTTACATATTCATAAACACTGAGCTACTCCTAAACTGAACAGGGACTAAAGTCATGAAAGAAATGAAAAGCAGATGTCTTGTATTGAGTAGTTCACATGATAATTTATCAAAAACTTCATTCTGTTTACAGGGAGTTGTAGGTCCTGTCCATAAAAGGCATAGCAATACACAGTCAATGGCACACCTAAGTTTGCAATTGACAGGCAACAGTCGTCCCTGGCAGTTTACAAGCAAGAGTTGCACTATTTGGTTGCAATGAAGGGGAAAGGCTGATAACTCAGTTTTGTCTAACCTGACTCAAGCCATACTGTTTTCTCAACACTATATATCAGGAAGCCAAGGTATTTCAGGTGCACTGGCTTATCCCAGTCCTCCAAACTCCACTGCACAGTGCAATGCAATGTATTTAGAATCTGACAAAAGCCAGTACTCCTAATAATAATTGCAGAAATTAAGATACTGCATGGAGATGCACCAGTTCTGTCAGAAACACCTCTGCTGTTCAAATGTATTAAATTGTTATACAGAGAGTGAAGACTTTCAACCAGTATTGATCCTGGAATGATTTTCTTGCATATGGTGCAAGCAAAACTTACTATCTAAATTAACTTATCATGATGTTACCTGCAAAACAAATAAAGCAAAACTATAACAGCAGCCATCTAAAATTACATGATAGCAGCAATGGTAGGAGACAGTGATTCTCTTCCCTTACACAATATGACGACTACCCTTTCAGTCTGACTCCCAAAAAGCAGGGGTTCTAAACTAAGGTTCTAATAGGCAACCTTCACTTGATATTCATCTCCAGGGCAGAAAATAATTGGATGTTGCACCTATTAACTCAATTTCATTCTGCTAATTATTCTTTAGTAATATTCTCATTTTTCCCCCCTCAGCACTGCATTTTAAACAGGATTAACATATGCACTGATGAAATTATTTTGAAAAATATCACATAATACAGTAATTACTCTCAAACTTCCCTTAAAAAGGACATAAAAACAAATCTCAAGAGACCAATTTATACTGAATTGAAACATTCCCAGATTTTTCACCTTTTCCCTTTAAAATTAAACATTTATTTTAAAAAATCATTCTTTACTTTGAGATCATTCTTCCATCACTGCAAAAACCTAAATCAATGATAAAATTTCATAAATTAGCAATAACTAAGAGCACAAGCCCACTTCAATTACCACAACTACTTTCCACTTCTGTATTATATCCATACAATGCTACCTAATATCTCCCAACAAACTTTTTAAGAGAAAAATCAATTTACAATTAAATGCTTTCAAGTTCTACTTTAAATATACCTTTGTTTCAATTTTGTCAGAATGAGCAAGGTGTAACCATTTTGTATCAGTAAAGTAGAAGACTTTCATAGCCTGAACTATCACTGTATTGTGGAATATAATGAACAATATGGTATGCAATACCTTGCAAGAAAAGCTAACTTGTGAATGTGAAATGAAGCAAGCTTTACAAACACTAAGTCACTGAAAAACAGATGATCGAACAGTTCAATTTATTTAAAAAAAAAGTTATGTAAAGAGCTCTACATAAAATTACTAGGGTTAGCACAATTGCAAAATTCAACATACACAGAGTCAGGACAACAAATACCCGTATGAACTCCAGTGCAGCCCTCAGTCCCAGAAATCCTGACGGGAAGGAGGGAGACGAGCAATAGTAAGAAAAACCAACTATTAGACTCTTCAAAATGCAAGCCAAAAATCTAAAGGAATTGAACATTTTCTGTGAAACTACCAAAAAAGCAATTATTTGTAAAAGAAAAAGAAAGTAATTCTGAGTGTAAATGAGAACTCGGAAGAACTGAAAGATATTATCGGGCATCTCTCCAATTATCATCCCCCCTACCTGTGCACGCATGCGCTCACACACCACCCCCCATAAGACTTTTCAAATCTATGAAAGAGTCTGAAAAAGCCAGAGACAAGCATGAGGAGAGCAACAAATTACCTGTTATGGATTTTCTTATTTACACACACAAGTATTTGATTGCCAGCTGATTTATTTTTAAGAGTTGACAGGATTAGATTTTTTTTAAATCAGTTAATGTCCATTCCACCATTTATGAACAATTCAGCAGGAAAAAATACTTTCACTGAAAATGAACCAAAATTTACACAAAAGCAAAATAAACTGTTTTGATATTTTATTACGCTTTGATTTAAGAATATTACATTGTATATTTTGACATGTGATGTTGATGACTTGTGTTGTAGCAGCTGTAACAATCGAACTTTTTGCATCTCAATGTCTATTGTCCCACCAATTTTTATAACTATGAAAATTAAAATAGATATAAATAAAAAATAAAAATTAAATTCTGCCCGCACTATTTATTTTGATTGAGGAGGTTAGGTCTCTCAACTTTAGAAAAACCACAATTTTAATACATTAAATTAAATTAAAATTGCCTACCTTGTAGAAAAATGTTTCTTTACAGAAAATCTGAATGTATCACTACATAATATATATAGGCTTGGCAAATTTCATTTTTTAAACATTTTGATAAATATTTATATTTAAACATTGGTTTTCTCAGTTTAAACACTCAGTCACAGGAATTATGAAAGGTCATAATTATGTAATGACTAAACTGAGATTCAAAAAGTTAATGTTATAAGCATTGAAACATAGAAGTGTCAATATCATATACCAAAATACAAAGCAAATATCCTTAAGTCAAATACTAATTAGTTAGTTTTGCCTATCTGTACATTTTGAGCATCAACAAAGATTATTGTGTTTGTGTGCATATAGTAGAATTGTTTACCTACATTTACGAATTAAAAAACTTAACATTTCCAAGCTAATAACACAAACATAGAGAGTTTATACATACAAAGAATCTTACTTTTTATGTATATCCTTTTGTATGTGAGCAAGCACTAAATACACATATAAAAGGTTATCTGCATTTTCACAAGTAACAAAGAGATTATTTCTGTATAGCATGACAAAAATCATGTGATCACATTTCTGTATATGACTCTTTTAGATAGGAATTTTATAATCTATATCCCTAAAAACTTGTAAAGCTAACTATATAGGAATAGCTATAAGACGATCTTAAGAATTACCTGAAAAGGCTTTTATATACATAATCTTTTTAATTTTCTAATCCAGAAAAAAAAATAAAAATAAAAAGACTAGTGGTGTCATAGGCCAGGGCTTTTTTTTTTTTTTAAAATGAAAACAATGTACCATTCCAAAGATATAAAATGCAATGTAAGGGTCACAAAATATCAGACCTTGAACTGTAATTGACTTGTATCTCAGGCACATATAAAAATGAGATATTAATTTAAACCATTTCGTGAAGTATTATGTTTAATGTTTCTTACAAAATTGATTATTAACTATTGTAGCTTGTTTAACATATGAATATACAACCTCCTCCTTTAATCTTGGTCAATTTTTGACCTCCTTAACAGTCTGTGGCAATGAGTTCCGCAGTGTAATCACATACTTATAAGCCATGTCCAAATCATGAAATCTCTCTCTCTCTCTATCCTATGAAGAAATCATTTCTAGCTTACAGCTACTCCATAAACTGCATTGCAGGTATGACAGTTAAGTAGAAGAAAAAAGAGCTATAATTATCCATTAATCAGAAATTAAACTCATAATTTAGCGATCAGATAAAACACAAGTTCATAAGACAGACTAGATTCATTGTTGTGCTCACTTTAAACAGGTGCAATTTCACTGACCTCAGTGGTGTTTTATTTGGTTTATAATAGCATAAATTAAATTCAGAATGAGGCACAAAGATAGATTATAGCTACAGCATGCCACAAAACAAGACTGTCAGATAATTAGTCAATCACCATTCTAGTCCCACATTATAAACAGGAACACTGTATTTGTAATAGTTGTATTTAAGTGAACTTTAAAAGTTATCTTAAATAGTATCACTTCTTGAAAAATTACAAAACAAGAGTTACTGTATAATGTAATGAAAATATAGTACATGAATGTAAGTTAACAAAAAGCCTCAAAAATCCATCTTTTATTGCATAGTGTATAGCTATTCCTAAAAACACCAATTTCCGATGGCCAGTCACTATAATTTTGCTAATTTTCTAAAAATCAAGCTTTTGTTTAACAGAACAAATACTCAATATTTATAACATGGTGACTACTGAGACTAATTTCACAGAATTTCTACTTATGTAAGCAAATTACTCAGTCCCCACCCCTCCAAAATGTACATTTATGTACACACTAGGAAATAACTTCAAATGGAAGCCTAACACTCTATATACATGTTTCCTTGTATTTGCACAGCTACTAGGACTGCAAAAATACAACAGATTTAAAAAAATAAAAGGGGGCCAGGATTCCATTCTGCTTCAATCGAATTGTCAGTTGGTTTCTGATTACATAATCTTTATTACTAGTGACAAACAGAAAGAAGATGGTTTAACATCAGAAACTTGGCATTAACATTTACAACCCCCCCCCAATGTTTTGGTTTATAATCAGAACAGAGAGTTTATCAAAAATGTTGGGAGAGAATAAGAGGAATTTACAGATACTAACAATGTTATTTACAAACATTTTGACTATAACTATACCTTAAAATGAAAGTTACACTGGTTCTCTTTTCTGTACCATAACCCTCCAGAACACAAACTATGAGATACTATGGTACAAGCAACTGGAAATAAAAACCATGAGAACCATATTAATAGCCATCAGCAATCAAATATTATGCTACTGTAGCTAGAATATAGAAGAAGTTTTACCTGAAAGTAAGTGGACATCTAGCAGGTCACAACATAAAAAAAAAAAAAAAAAAAAGGGAAAAACTAAAGGAAAACCTTGGCTCAAGTTGCATTTCAAAAATACATTTTCTGGCCTATAAAGAACTAGACAATCTCTATTGCTAAATTCCTGAAACCCAATACTATTGTCACTGCTGAGGGAACACCAATAATGTAAGCACCTATTTTCTAAACCATTTATGCTCTGGGCTATAATATGCCACTACATAAATTAGGATCTCTCTATAGCAGTGGTTTTCAACCTTTTTTCGCAGGATCCAGTTGGAAAAAAAAAAAATTTATGCCCACAACCCAGCAATTACATCTTTGAGTAATGCATTCCAGTCTTTCAGCAGGGGTAGCAAGGGGCTCCACGACCCAGTGCTTGAGTGTCTGCAACCCAGTACTGTGTCCCAACCCCAAGTTTGAAAACCACTACTCTATACTTCCCATTCTTCTCACCTCTCTCATACATTGCAGATTAAGTTCTTCCTTAGAGCTCCCAAGTATTCCCGCTAATACAGTCAAACTCTTCTCCAAAGATTCTACTGACCATGCTTCCCAGACAGTAAACTGACAATTGCTCTACTCCCCTCCCACCCCACCGCCCACACTCCTGTTCTGTTAAAGGCACTTTTGTGAAGCTAGGGCAGCTTCTCATAGAGCTCCCAATTTCTTCTGGTGAAACACCTTTACAATCACCTGGAAAAGACAGTTCCTTGCAGCTTATTACAAGGTTCTCAGCCACAGTATTTATTATGCAATATGTTTCTTTAAAGGTACATTTGCCCCAAAGCACTGTTTTAGAAACATATAAAAGGTTACTTGGGTAATTCCAAGAACTGTGATTCTGCTACTGAAGCTTCTGTTATTGTTCCCTAACCATTCACACAAGAATTTTTATAACTCTTCAGAAAGCTAGAAAGGGGAGATATAAAAAATAAAGCGATACTAAGCTACAACAGGAATGCATCTCTTGATAACTTCACTGTTTAAAAACTAAATGAGCCACATTTACAGTTTTCAGAAAGCTTTGCTTCATTATTTTGTACTCCCAGATTTTTAGCCACTGATATTCACAGGTTGAAATGTTTTTAAAATTGCATAATTTTATCTAATAGCTACTGTTGCTTAGGTTTCTATAGTTACTCATGATAGGGTCATGACTATCTAAAATACATGGTGTCTCTCACAATTAGCCACATCATGATAGACTGACAACATTTAATGATTAATTAGGCTAAGACCTCAAATTCTTAGCAGGAGGTAAAGTACTGAATCCTACAATGCACAGAACACTGGTTGGAGTGGCAGAGAACACAAATAGATCTACATTTTTAAAGCGCACATCTTCAAATAAACTACTCAATTACTAACATGAAATTTTTCAATGTTCCCTCTAAGGGGAGAGAGCAGCTGAGCAACTCCTGTTGCTCGCTGCGCTTCCCCACCCCCACGGGGCCTGCTGTGCAGCCCCTCCCCCCGCTCCCGCTTGCCTCCCCGCTCCCGGCATCACCCCCCCCCCCGGTCCCAGCATCACTCCACGCTCCTGCTAGCTCCCCCCGCTCCCGCTAGCCCCTCCCCCTCTCCCGGCATCGCCCCCTGGCCCCGGCATCGCCCCCCACTCCTGCTAGCTCCCCCTGCTCCCGCTCGCCCCCCCAAGCCCCCACAAACTTACCTCCGAGCTGGACTGGAGGGGCAGGGCCCAGCCCTAACTCCTGGGCCAGAGAAGCTCTACAGAGCATGCTCAGATTTTCTGGGCATGGTCTGTTAGAGATTTTCTGGGCAGGAGTTTTCAAAACTCCCCGCTCCACAGGAGCACCCTTGAAGGACTCTGGCTGCCGGCAGTGCGTTGCCGGCAGCCTTCCCTGCGCTGGCAGCTGCGGCGGGCTGCGCTGCAGCGCGCCAGCGCAGCTTACAGAGAACATAGACATGAATGTATCTTTTGGTTCCAGCAACAGAGAATTGAAGGTCTCAGCTTACATGCAGGCCCAACTACAGTATTAAGCAGACAGGTACACACAGTACTCCCTCCCTCCCCTCCCCCCAACCTATTCTGGAAAGGGACTTCAGTGCTGTCCTTCTCCCCCCCTCCCCCAATGGAGACTAAAAGGATATTTTAGTTTCTAAGCTGTCTCTTCAATGCACTTCCAGTCAGAAAATAAGAAGCCTGCTGAATACATGGTGCTTTCTGACCAAAACCATCTGACTAATGGAAAATATAAAATTTCAGATAAAAAAATATAAACTCCAGATGTGACTATGAATCTAAGACTTCATATATAAATGTTACTGTTATATTCAAACAGAATATATTGCAGGTTTTTTCCCCACAAATGATTTACTTTGAGCCTTAGAATGTTACTTTTTATACCACATGCTATTCAATTCAATGTATTATATTTATAGTCTAAATTCAGTATTTTCAACAAAACATACTTCATTTTGCACACATGTATATAATACCACAAAAGAAATCTAAAAATGATTACTAGTACTACATCTTTGCTGGATACTCATCAGGGAGGAAAAAACAGGTGAAGTGAAAAGTAAGCAAACTCTAGCAAAAAAAGGGAAAAAAATTGAGTTGAAATTCTTAAAAGTTGTAAAACATTTCAGAACTGTCTGAATGCCTCAATCTGCCTTACCACATATTACATAGAAATATAATCTGCACCTTCCAGAGCCTCCCAAATGCATTAAATTATCACCAGTAAACCCCCTACCCTAACTCTATAGGCAATTTCCAAAAGGGTAGCTGTATTAGTCTAGCTCAGCAAAAAAAAAAAAAAAAAAAGAGTGATTGCACTTGTAAAGAACAAACAAATTTACTTATTCCACAAGCCTTCGTAAGAGAAAATCCCACTTTGTCATAGCAAAACCTGAATTGTTGCTTGCATCATTTTTCTATTATTACATTTATTTTTATGAAGCTCAGCATCATTTACTAAACTGGAAACTTCTAAAGTAGTTTGCATTAATTGTCCTGAACTTGCACTAAAATGTTAGTGTTTTATTTCTTACCCTTCTTTATAATATATATTCAATTCCCTTGCATTCTAAATCTGGCAGATGGAGAAGTTTATATACTTGTTCCAAAAGCATACTGAAATCAATTAGAGATTTTGCATTGATTTCACTGAGCATTTAAACAAGCCTTGTATTCAAGTATTACCAGCAAATCAAGGGATGTGATCATTCCCCTCTATTCTGCACTGGTGAGGCCACATCTAGAATACTGTGTTCAGTTTTGGGCTCCCCACTACAAAAAGGACAGGGACATGCTAGAGACAGTCCAGTGGAGGGCAACCAAAATGATCAAAGGGCTGGAGCACAAGCCCTATAAGGAAAGACTGAAAGCATTAGGCTTATTTAGTTTGTAGAAGAGAAGATCGAGGGCGGATTTGATAGCAACCCTCAACTACTTGAAGGGATGCTCCAAGGAAGATGGAGCTCGACTGTTCTCGGTAGTAACAGAGGACAGAACGAGGAGCAATGGTCTCAAGTTGTGGTTAGGGAGGTCGAGGCTAGATATTAGAAAAAACTTTTTACTAGGCGGGTGGTGAAGCCTTGGAATGAGCTGCCGAGGGAGGTGGTGAAATGTCCATCTTTAGAGGTGTTTAAGGCCCGGCTGGACAAAACCATGACTGGGATGGTTTAGTGGGAGTGGTCCTGCCTCTGGCAGGGGGTTGGACTAGATGACCTATGAGGTCCCTTCCAACCCTATGATTCTATGATTAACACAAGCAGTATGCAGGTACACATGCATGGCTAACATTTATAGACTGTACTGCAACCAAGGGTTAAAGTAAGCCAGAACACGGGGGAACACTGTTCTGGGGCCCACTGTTTTTAGGGGCCAGTGTTCTGGAGCCCCTAAAAATAGAAAATAGAGCCAGAATGCTGCCTTCTGGGGCCCACCATTGAAACATAGCAGGCCCTGAAACGCTGCATTCCAGTTCCATGTTCTATTTTCAGGGGCCTGAACACTGGGCCCCTAAAAATAGCAGGCCCCGGAGTGGTGTTCCGGCAAGTGAGGGGGAGGGGGGAGTAGGGGCTTTCCTGATCCCTCCCCTTCTAAGTCCCATCCCCAACCTGGGGCCTACAGCCACCTCGCTGCCCCAGCCCGGGACCTACCACCCCCACCTCCCCAGCTGCACTGCCACTGCTAATAAATGCGGGGACGGCCTGGCTTGCACTAGGGGTGGTATTGGGGGCAGGGGGTGGGGTGCTGCCATGTGAGGGGGGCAGGAGCTGGGGTCTGGTGGTACCCACCAGCGCAGGAGCTTTCCACGGCCCCCCAAATTATACTTTAACCCCTGACTGCAACTGTCCAGAAAAGCACACATGCGTACCTAGCAGTAGGTTTTGTAAGCTGGCGCTCCACTCCTGGAGGCATCAGTCATCACTTTTCAGAGGCTCCCAGGTGCAGTGCCTCTTCCTGCCTGGTCCAGGTCCCAGCCTTGCAGCCACACTCCTCCACACACATACACCAATTGGCCAAGCTCCAGGCACCATGCCAGGACCAGGCCACAGACACACACTCCCCCAGCCCAGCTCCCTGGTTTCTGCACTACCAGAGATCTACCCAGAGGAACTGCTTAAAAAGTTAGAAGCCACAGAATTATTCTGGCTGCAGGCAATCTCAAGCTGGATGTTTGGTCCCTCCACCAGCAATGTTAATTAGATATTTGAAGTGCCACCGAGTCAAGCTTGACAGTTGTATGTCACATCTTGTTCAAAATTTTTACATGGTGACAGTGGAAGCTATGTCAAAATTCACAAGTGCAGAATGCCCTTCAGTTGTGTAGCACAAGGAAGTTTTTTTTTTTTTCCAATGCAAAAAAGGGAATAAGGTCATTTGACTAATGCACACTCAGACTGGGAGTCTGGAGATCTGGTTTCCAACTATGACACTGACTTGAGTGGTTAGTTGGGTTCAAGTAACTTCACATCTCTATGTTCCTATCTGTAAGATGGAGTACTAATACTTACTGTGCCTAACTTCTAAGGCTACTGCAAGGCTTAGTTAAGATATTACTGCAAAGCATGGTAAAATCCTTGGCTAGAAGGTGCTTATATAGAAGTACAATAGAAGGAAGGATAGCTTTGTGGTTAAGGAACTGAATGCGGTTCTAGGACAGAGGTAGTCAATAACTGGACCACCAAATATTTTGAACAGACACCATAAAATCTTTTTATTTACTTAATATCATTATTGTTGGCTCTCATTATTTTCTCTGGAGTCTGGATTTCCCCAAGAAATCTGGATCTCGACTAAAAATAATTGACTGTTCCTGATATAGGAGATAGATATTTAGTTAGATGACGACGACAACTGATATCTGAGTACCAAACCATTTCTACTGGTACTCATTTGAGAACCTGATCTGAAAAATTATGTCAACTCCTCTTTTAAGTTCCACTTGCTTCCTAACAAAAACCATGGGTGTTAGTCAAACAACTGGGAACACTGGGAATAAATTATCATCATTATGCTAACTTTGAAATCAAAGTAGTAGGTGAAATATAATTAATTACTTTACCCTTTGGGATCAGGAAGCATCAGATTTCGCTTATGAGTTACTCTAATAATTATGCTCATCTGCTGGGACTAAGCAAAAAACAGTAAATATGATTACTGTGTGTACCTCGGGGAAGTCATTTCTTGATCACTCTGTCGTGGTCAGAGGTTACTGTACAGTAGTCTACTGCCAAAAGCTATGTCTGGGGGGGGGGGGGGCCGCACTGGATGTCAACTTAAAAAGGTCGACTTTAAGTCGACTTCAGGGTATGTCTGCACTGGACACAGTTCAGATATAGCCAGGGCAGCCCAACCCCCTACCCTGCCCCCAATCGGGCTCCTAGAGCCTGATCTGGCTCCAGGGACCATCAGCAAGTGGCTGGGGGCTGGATCCAGCTGCAAGCCCCCTGCAGCATGCTGTGAGGTTGGGAGCCAGCTCCTGCCACCCATGGAAAAGGGCTGGGAGACCAATCTGGCTCCCAGCCCTTTGAAGCAGGCGGCGGGGGCTTGGAACCGGCTCCCAGCTGCCCAGAGAGAGCAGCATGGAGCCTGATGATGTTCCCAGACCCTCTCTGTGGTTGGCAGGAGGCAGCAGAGAGGGACTGAGAACCTGATAGGGTTTTCAGCCCCTCTCCATTGGTGCCAGGGGCTGGCAGCAGGCTGCAAGCACTAGATGCTGGCTCACCGCCTGATCTGGCCCCAAGCCACTTTCCACCGCAGGCAGGTGGCTCTAAGCCTGGTCTATTTCATAGGCTCGCAGCAGCAGCAGCAGCAGCAGCAGCAGCAAGTGGCTCAGGGCCAGCTCATAGTCCCCGCAACCTGCGGCAGGGGCCTGGGAGCCAGATCTGGCTTCCACCCACTTGCTAGCAGTGGCTGGGACCAGATCAGGCCCTGACACCAGATCAGGTTCCAGAAGCCCTGATCAGGACAAGGGGCAGGGCCCTGTGCTTCCCACCCTGTAAAGTCAACTTAAAAGCTTAAGTCAACTTACAGGGCAGGAGTTCTTAAGTCAAGTTAAGCAAGGGCTTAAGTTGATTTAATAAATTCTAATATAGCCAGTTGCTTAAGTTGACTTATGCCCCCTACTGTAGACATAGCTACTGTTTCTTAAGGGTCCTTTCACCCTGCTGACTGGATTTTCCATAACATGGCATACTACACCTTCTGCAGAAGAAGTGCCTATGTCCATTTGCTGAATGTTATAAGCAATAGTCAACTTCCTCCATTCTCTGCATCTGACCCATCCAACTCTTTCAACTTCGCTCTTTGATGGACGGTCTCCAGGAACATGCCTCTTTAACAGGGCTTCCTTTATCCATGCACCTCCTTGTGGCCAGGGGTCATGCTATAGAGCAGCCTGCCTCAGATTCCCCTCTTGGACTGTTCAACTAGAACTACTACTTCAAGGATTTTCTTGGTCAAAAATATGCCACCTCAGGGACAAGGTTAATTATTAAAAACTAAAATTCAAAATCCCCACAGTCCATTCCTGATTACATACACCACAAGTTCTCTCTTCTTCTTCCCTCCTTCTTAGGCAAAGTCTTTTCTAGACCAGTGGTTCCCAACTGGTGTGTTGCAGAAACACCCATAGTGTGCCATGAGAATCTGGGAGAGCCAGACTTAGAGCTCCCTCCCTGCTCAGCCCAGCCACATGGGCTGTGCAGGGCTGGCAAAAAGCAGTGGCGGCTTTTGGAGTAGCCAAAGCAGGCAGCCGCCTAGAGTCCCAAGCAGTAAGGGGTCCCCCCGTCCTCAATCTGGTAGACAGAAATGAAAATAGAAAAATATAGAAATTGTTCCCATCTAGCAGAGCTAGTAGGGCTGAACGCCTAAGCACTTTTTACTCTTGGCTCATCAAGGCAAACTATCATTAGGATCTGTGCTTTGTCTGAATTGCAGATTTCACCATTATCTGCCCATCACCTTCACGTTGACATGCTAAAAAGCAGGAGCAAGCAACAGCCAGCGCAATAGTAGGAACCTTTCCCTTGGGCTCAGCTTTTAATTCCTCAGTGTGGCCATTTATTCTGCCATTTTTTAATTTTGTGAAATATTGCCTTTTCCTTTTTTACCTGTTCTTTTGCCTGTTCCTTTGACTTTGTGACAATTTTTACTTTGGCTTTGGTTAGATCAGTTTACCAGATAGGTCCATATAAGCTGCTACACATAAATACAGTGCTGCCCTCTTAGATGATCATTACAGCTGTGTGTGATGTCTGTGCTGTATCTTTTTTTTTTTTTTGGAAGTAATTTTTAGCTTCTTCTGTACTTACTATTTAATATTTTTGAGGGGGGCAAAAGTCTTATAAACTTGAGTACTTCAGAGAATTTCACTGAAATTTGGTGTTTTTCATTTATAGCTACACACTAGGAACTTTTATTTATAATAATTATTTGTATTAGATGTCTACTGCACACAAACCCAAGCCTATATGAAACATTTGTAAAATTTTACTGCCAAAATTTTAAATGTGGTATTTGTTATTTTTGAGCCACCATTAATGTTATCACTTTTTATTTATTAATTAATGCTCATACTTTTTTTAAAAATTTTAAATGTTCATTTTAACTTTGTAGTTCAGCATTAGCTCATTTATGTTAAGTGAAAGATGGTCAACTTACAAGCTTCATGATGGGAAGATCTTTAAAAATATCATACCCAAGAATAATTTACGAGTTCCAGAGGGATAGCCATGTTAGTTCAGTTCAGCAAAACAAAAAAGGAGTCCTGGAGGTTGTGTGGGATGGTTAGGGCTCCAGGGGGGGGACTGGGGCCACAGGGAAGGTAGCAGTGGGGGCCAATAGTGAGCCCTTTAGGGGGCCGCACAAAGTAGTCTGTGGCAGGGAAGCAGCTCCCAGCCTGTCAACCAGCCTGCAAACAGGCAAGGTAAGGGCTTTGAGGGGGCCTGCTGGGGGTTGTGGGGGGGAAGGGGTATGTGTGTAGCAGAGTTGGGTGGGAGTGGATATGTAGCAGAGGTTGTGGGGTGACTGTTTGGTTGGGGGTATGTGTAGCTGGGGGGCGGGTGAGCTGGGGGATGGAGAAATCATTCTGGCCCCTGCAGTGATGGGAGGGTCCATCACAGGCAGCAGTGGGGTGAGGATTTGCTCTGGGTGGCAGGGAGCCACTGTAGAGAAGGGGGAATTAGGTGCTGTGCCATGCTCTCCTGCCCTACCTTCCCACTCCCCAGGTTCCTCCCTGCCCCCTCCACAAAGCCACTCCTGTTCTCGCTTCCCCTCTCATCTCTTGGCACCCTTCGGCTGTTCTCCACATGGCTGCCCTTGTCCTCTTTGGCCACCCCTGCCCAGGAACGGTGCTACCATTTCTGGCACCCCCCCTGCAAGCAGAGCAGGTGCCAGCACCCCCCTGCAATGCTTAGCAGACTTACTGGGTTACACCGGCCCTGCCCCTGCCCTGCTCTGCTCCCCACACTCACTCCTGCCACTGCAAATTCCTGACCTCCCCTGTCTTGCCATCCCTGCTCTACTACCCCTACTACCCCACACAGCAGCATTTCCGAACCACTGTGCCATGTTTCATAAATATTCATGTTATTTTGAGCTTATTTGAATATTCATGAGTTTTTAATGGTGGTGTGCCTTGAAAAATTTGAAGGTATCAAGGTGTGCCATAGCAGAAAAAAAGGTTGGGAACTACTGCTCTAGGCTAGTGTTTCCCAACCAGTGTGCCATGAGGCCTGAGCAAGTATGCCATGGAATTTTTTGAAAAACTACTCAAAGAGCTCTGGATTGGCTCAAGAATATTCATAAGCTCATTTGGAAACTATATGTTGGTGTGCCTCAAATTAATTAAAGGTAGTAAGCTGTGCCACAGCAGAGAAAAAGTTGGGAACCACTGTTCTAGGCCTCCCTGCCTGGAGATTGCAGTCCTTCTCCTTTCCTCAGAGTCTCCACTAGGTGTCTCTTCCCAGGGCAACTCCTCTGGTCTCTGGATCTTCCCTATAGCAGCCTGTTCTCACCTCCTAGCAGACTCTGCCAGTTTCCTAAGCTATCCCCTTCACTGCAGCGACCTCCTGCCCTGTACAGAAAATGTGTCCAATACATTAAACGTTATTAAACAGTAACACAAAAGACTTTCCAACCAAAACAGGTCCTTACCTTACTATATACTACCACCTTTTCTAAGATGTTTTCTATTATGGGTTTAAGAAATGTTTTTTCCCTGGCTCTGTGTATTTTAAACATAAAATCTTCAAGATATTTATCTAAGAGTTTTGAGCCTGTCTAAAGAAAAAATAATTAGCATTCTAGTTATAAGATTATATTAAATAACCAGACTTAAGAGCATTTTATACATTATAGAATATTAAATTGTATTGAAAAGTGCTCTTATAAAATGTAGATAGAATACGTGTAAAAGCCTCACACATTAAGTAACACTATTCTCATATCCATACAAATACCAATGATAAAAAGCAACAAAAGATAATAGCAAAATCCATAGCTGTGAACAGGCTTTTTTACAAAGACATCTTTTTAAAATCGAACAACAATTTTAAAATGGTCCTATGACAAAAACGACAATTAACCACTAAGCCTCAGTACTGTACATTAAAATGACTATCACCAAGTCATCCTGACGGTAAAGGTGGCAAAACTACCTCTCCAACCTCAACAAAACATTATAGTTCTTTACATACCACACCTAATCGCAATGGAGAGAGATAATTCAAAGGCTATCCAACTGCTACCACACCAACAGGAAATCAAGACAAAGGATGAGAAAAATGGAACTCATTTTAAACCGGAAAAAAAAAAAATCTATAAATTACTGTAATTATTTTAATAGCCATTTCAGAAAGGACACTAACAAAGACTTGGTTTTCTCATGCATGCACACACGTCTCTGGTGATCCTTAAGAGGGCTAAGACTATTCTTATCTACAATTCCTACCTAACTCTAGCAATTTGCTGAACAATAAAGCTAATTTATATCATTCCAATTCTTTTTTTGATTGCACTTTTTTCTTCCCCCAACAAAAACATTACAATCTGCGACTTCTTTGTCATCAAATGAAGGGCTCATGTGGTTTGCCAAAATTGTACAACTGATTTTTTTTTAAAGGGACTGTTTTTAAAAATAGCATGGTGCAAAGAGTGGAAAATCATTATTGATGCTTTTCAAAAGTAGATTAAGTGTGTTAATTTTAGACAAAACTGTCATACAGATTTGTGTAACAAAAAAAAAAAAAAAAGGACAGAAAAGTAACCACACACCTCAGTGGGAGCACTGTAGAGGGTTTTTTGTTTTGTTTTGTTTTTAAACACTGTACTTCTCAAACAAATTTACCTACTATTTCCCAAAATACTAAGGATTCTTTCTGGGAATTACTTTAATACATCATAAATGTTAAATCAAATTTTCAACGGAAAAAACAAAAAAAGTGTTACATTTAAACTAGGTTTCAGAGGATTCATATTTTAGGTTTAGCCAACAGTTTCTTTTTATATACAAGCTGCTCTTCCTTCTATATATGAAGGCAGCTAGTCAAGTGAGACCTAACTTTTACAACCCTCTCTAATTTGCCCATTGTTTGCCTTTTGGTCTTCTGCAGTTAGAGCTGCAGAGATCATTCTGGGCATGACCTCTAGGGGCAGCTTTAATTCAAACCTACACCCAATCTCTCACTCAGATTTATTCTTGCCCCTAGTGAGAATAATCTGCACCTAGAACCAAATGCATGCTGGTTTCACAAACTGATTGCGCTTTATCGACCTTTCAGTTCTCATCCTCAAAGAAACCTGCACATAATTATGCTGAAGAGTCTGCTCCACCTTGTAGTTTGCTCTGATGCTGGGAGTTACTTTCCAAGATCAGAAGAAGAGCTTGATGTGGCTCAAAAGTTTGTTCCCCTCACCAACAGAATTTGATCCAGTGGATATTATTTCACCCAACTTGCTCACATTAATGTTGCTTCTCTGTCATTATTATATACTTAGCAGCATTGCAAAGCCTGATAGGGCTCGGATTTGAACCCAGAAATGTATTGGTATCATAACTGTTAGTTTTCAAAGCAAAATAAGTGAATGATAATGAAATGTAAAATATGAAACACTGAAGACGACTTTGAAACCTAGATATTGTATTGTCTGATTATATTAAGAACATATTTTACACATATACAGATCTAGATAGTATTCTATTTCTAATGTTAAGTTGCTTATTTTGAAGATAAGCCTTCAAGGTCCTTTATTACTATCTACAGAAACCTATGAAGCAAATATTAAATATTCAAATGCCATTCAATAAAATATTACTATTTTCCTAGTCTGGAAAAAGACAAAAGTCTGCAGTTACTACCTGAGATGATACGGAAAAAATATTCTAAGATTCCAGTAGTGTTTATTCTCACCATCTTTGTCTCTCCAAACTTCCGAACAGAGGCCTCAAGTCCTTAGGTGTTCTACAAAGCTCTTGTATCAACAGTCCAGAACTCTATACATTATGTACCATGCTATTTTTGTATTATAATTTCACTATACTGCAAATAATCACAAACTCTTCATGATTCATCATTTGTCACCTACACAAACTATTGTAGCACACCATTCCATCTCCCCTAAATTAAATTATACCTAGTTTCATAGGTCTTGCGCAACACATACCAAAACAAATTTTGAATGGCCTGGTGAAATACAGCCTAACTAAAATACCTCTTGTGCAGCCCCAGAGATATATTCATCGTAAACAAATAAATGTGTCTTCCACTTGTCAGTTTACTACCTGAGAACTACTGCCAACAGCATTCCCTCCACCTCATATTCGCTCTTGGACAAGTAAATAGTACTACACAGAGTTTCTGCAGACCTTCAACAGCAATGGGAGGCAAAAAGGCAAAGATCATTTATCACTGCTCTAATTTTGAAGTTACCAGCGTTTTACAGTCCAACACTTCGGGAATGGGGAAAGGTGAAAAGATTACCTGCAGCTGTAGCCTCCTAACTTCTCACTGATAGAAAAATTCACTTGTGATGAGGAAACAGGAGAAGGCAAAGTCTCAACCTTCCCTATTTTTACTATGCAAAGATACTATACTCCAAAAAGAGATCATCTGTTTTCACAGAAAATGAAGTATAGAGGTACTAAACCAGGGATCTCAAACACATGGCCCATGGGCCACATGCAGCCCCTAAAGCTATCTCCTGTGGCACAGAACGATGCTATTGTTACCAATATTTGCAGTATCATTGTATGAAAAGGTTTCAGTGATGCGGCCCTCGGGCTAACGTACTAGTCCTCATGATGATTTGAGTTTGAGACTCCTGTACTAACCAGTCCAGTACACACCTATCCATGGAAGTTAGCATAAACACTAGAAGGAATTTGATGTCATCTAGCTACTTGGTGAACTTTTTCTTCCCAGTTTAAGAATTCCTAATACTGGTGTAAATATGGAAAATAACTTCATATTTCAGAGCTTGGCAGCTTTGCTTCTTTGAGCAATAGATTTTTTAAACCAACAATGTAGCAATCCCATAAGAAGATGGAAGAGGTACATGATATTGTGACTAGTGCTATAAAACTAAACTAATGAATCTATTAAATGAAACATTTCAAACCTCCATTATAGAAATTCTTTCTATTTAACACTGCTTCATGAGACTTGGTATGGAAAAAGTTCATACTCTATTTTCTCTTTCGAAGTAAAGGTTGTGACAGAGGAGACAATATCCTGCAATATACTAAACTTGGAATTAAGTTAAACCTTACCAAATTAAAGTATTTTAGTTATCCGCTATATTAAAAATGGTTATGCACTCTTGTGGGATTGTACTGGGGTTTGGTTTTTTTCTCCCTTTTCTTTTAAGGAAACCATGATTGCACTAATTTCTGGAAAGTATTAGGCAATTCATTTGCTGTATACTGTCCTAGGAATACTTTGATTGAGGGGGATATAAATGACTCCTCTTCAAATCCTTCCTTTTAAAGCTGCCCCTTGAACAGAAAGTCGTTGTTTGGTAGATACCTATTCATGGTCTCATCAAAGGCCCAAACAGGATACATGACTCACAGACTTGAGTGTTCTTGCTCTGAGCAAAGTCCTTATGAATTTGAACCACAGAAAAACCGTTGGCACCTGCCAGAGTCCTTGCTGCATTTGGGAAACTCTCTAGAAAGCATATTAGCATGTATTTTGGTTTCTTTGGGGGGGGGGGGGGGTATTGTTCTTAACATGTTTTCTCTGTAATGCATTTCAAGAATAAAATGGTGTTTCTTAGGATCAACTGAACGATAACTTACAGTTGTGGCAATTAGACTCTGTACTGTCTCTGAAGAGAAGACAAAGAAGCCTGTACAGAAACTCTGTCTTTTGCTGAAGATATCACAGTGTAAGCAGGGGACTGTGCAGCCTGGAAAGGGAGGAAAAATGCAAAGGCTTGGGAGCCAGAAGAGGCCAGAGTAGGCATCCTTGCTGGACTACAGGGAGCAAATCCAATGCAGTTGTCCTGAATCGTAACAGCTGCATCACTCACAAGTCATTTGTGAAGTCTCAGATTTTGGTGGGACGCACAGAAAGGGCAATACATAAGCCAACTGCTTTAGGGGGAGAATAAAAAAGGACTTTTGTAAAGGTTTATGAAAAAATAACAGTCTTCAGACACAGCTAAAATACCAAGTAATTTTGCACAAACACAGCACTAAGAAAGGGACTCAAGACTAGAAGATGATTAATGATATAACAATATAAACAAGATTTTTCCAAATTCTTTCTGCTTTGCTATTTAAAATAAAACCCCCAGGACTTTAAAGAATTATGTTTAAAGACTACAGAATATAAATTACTTTGCATTCTCCAGAATCTTTTGAATTTGTTGTAGATTCTTAACAAAAATACATAATTTTTAAAAATTACTTCTCTAAATTGTAAATCACTACAGTAGAAACTGATGACTTATAAAACTTGCGTTTCTTTACATTGTACTATTGGCATGTGACTCAAATGAAACAGTAAAAGTAAAAAAGCAAAATCTAATAGGATCTCAGGGCTTTTATCTATCATTATGCAAAAGCTATTTGAGGCTGAAAGCCAATTTGTTCATTATATACTCCAACATATGCTAGATAAGCTTAAGTTTCTGTCCTTTTTCACTTATGGATGCCAGAGAAAGCATGTGTGTGGATATCCTGTCTAGTAAACCAAAGAGCAACTTGCCTCATATGGAGATATGCATGGAAGAAAGAAGAGCATAGCAACTCGTTCAGTGAAAAGTTATAGCAAGGCATAGCTGATAAAAAGCACCATGCAGGAATGTTGTTGCCCCTGGGAAAGGCCCTGGGACCCCAGCCCTGACCCCTGACCATGATCTGCAGCCTGGGCCCTGGGCTCCAGCCTGGCCCCCGATCCCTGGACGGGGAGGGGTGGGGCAGTGGCTGCCGCAGGCGATCTGGGCCAGGAGAGGCAGGTGCCACCGCAGTCAGTCCGGCCATGGATACCTGGCCAGGGACAGGGACAGGCAAGGCTGGGGGCACACCAGCCATTCAGGGCACTGGAGCCAGGACTCGGGGCAAGTGCCTCTGGTGCCATGTGGCACCAATGCCCCCTGGCACCATGCAAGTTTAAGAACTCATAATTCCTTTAAAGAACTATCCATCCACATGATCCAAAGCATCTGAAGTTGTGGAGCTGATCGTTGTTATAGATCTACAATTTTAGTAGTAGAAATAATAATTCACAGACATTCTCTTTGCAATGGGCAACTTCTAAAGAAAAGATGAATTGGCCGGAAGGGTGAAAATTAGATACGTGCAACTCAAATGTTAATCAGTTAGCATTTGCACAGTAGGAATCCTCTGGCTTATTTTCCTTTATATTTCAATGCAATACTTTTGGCTCCTGTGAAGGATGGGGAAGCAACTTTCAAGCAGCCTACCGACCTTTCAGCATAACTGCATTTTGGACCAGAATGACACTAAGGGTCACCAATTCCCTCTAAGAGACTGTGATTAGAAAAAGACACCTCTAGTTGGCCCTATATTACAAAAGTTAGCCAGCTAAACTGTGCAAACTGTTTTTGCAAACTGTGAAGCTTCCTATTCTACACAGCCCAGATTAAAAATGTAATAAGTTTCTTACTGCTATAGAAAAGTTGTTGACATTCATGTAGGGAGATGCTTAGGGTTTCTGCTTTAAACAAACAAGTGTGCACCACTTAACTGTAATCAAAAGAACTAATAAACTAGTCAAAAGACTTTTACCACTTGTTTCATTACACTGCAATAATTCAACTACAATAGTATTGTGATACAATACTGTGATTATTTTATACCCATTCCTAATATTACACATGTTCAGTATGGTTTATCATGTAAGGAGGGCATTCATTGGTTATATTTGTTAGAGACAGGTACGACAGGCTGCTCCCAGAATCTGGTCTGATGTGCCACTGTAATCCCCTGATCTCCACTCATAAACCCTGACTAACCCTGCTTTGCTAAGAGAGTACTTACTCCTGAGTCAGTCCATGCTAGTCTCCTGAGTGTAATCGGTCCTAGGCAACAGATGTGTGCTTGGATGAGCTGTCTCCATGCAAGTACCCTGAGTTCCCAGACACTACACCAGGAGCTCCCGTCCTAGAGAGACTGGGACTCCTCCCCAACAATCACCATAGACTTATAGACCTTTGCCCGTCCCCTTTGACAAAGAAATGGATTGACCCAACCTCTTTGATTCACACCCTCTAAAGTCCACAAAGCTTTAGGTAAAACAAACGCTAGTTTATTGATTAGAATACAATTTTAAGTGAGTATGTAGCAAATCAAAGCACAAACATTTAATAGAGGCATCAGGAGTTACCACAAGCAATAAAAGATATAAAATGCATGTTATTCTATTGAACACTATTCCAAGGTTACTCAGTCTATTCTCTTCATTCTCACCCACAAGACTGACTGACTGTTGTAGTGCTCAGGCCCTACTGGCTATGTAGATACACTCAGTATCTTGCAGTTGCTTCTAAGACAATGTCTCTCTCTGGCAAAAGCCAACAGCTTCTCTCCCTCTCAAAGTGTCTGAATTCCTCTTCATTTCCCCTTTGCACCCCCCCACACCACACTGCTGTGTGATTTCCTTTGTCCCACCTGAGCTAGGCAGCTAAATTTACATTGCCTTCGTCATGCAACCCTCCAGCCTCAGAGAGGTAGTCCTGAGCATTGGAGCTATACAACACGCTTCACATCTGGACACATACATGGTACTGCAGGAAACATGACACCATAACAATACAGTAGAGCATTCAGAAGTGAATCTTGCATGGCATAACTGGCATCAAACCACACAATTACAGTGCAGAAGTGGCCAGAAAAATTACAAAAATCATAGTCCATTGTGCATCAAATGACAACAGGTTAAGAGACTGAAAACGCTGCGGAATGCTGATATAGACTGGTCTTTGCTGTACAGTCAAAAATGGCAAACACCTAACCAAACATAATATAAATGCACCGAACATGTGACACAGCTTTCTCAAAACATGGGAAGGAAAATATACTGTGACCGACATTCTGATTACAAAATCTGAATTCTTCTCTTCATTCCTGAAAAGATGCAGCACATTTTCCTCAAACGAGACATGTCTAAATTTTACACATGAATGAAAGCTACAGCAATCGAGAAATAACAGGTTTTTATTCACACCTATGCAACAGATATTAACACAAAAGCTAATGCTCCTGTTACCAGAAGTTTTTTTAAACCACATCTAATAACTCCTATATGTATACTGTAGTTAAGCTACTCTTTGAAAAATAGTTCCATATCAAAGCTTTTTCCCTTTCACACATTTCAACCCAATTAGAGACTAGAAAGATTAGTGTGAAAAAGACAGTTAATTTTAGAAAATTTATGCATAAAACTCAAATGTGTTTAATTACCTCAATATTTCCCACATGTAGGAGAATCATTTTTAACTAGGCTGTAAAGCAGTGTTTAAAAAAGTGGAATCAGAGTCAGTAGCAGTCCAGTATAGAGCTATCAACTGGAAATCAAATTAACATTTAAATTCTAACCCACTTTTATACCAGTTTTCACTAATTTTTAAAGACAGCTACCAAAAAATAAAAAACCAAAAACCTACAGGATTCTCATCAATGTTAGTTCACTGTGTCTGCAGAATAAAACCACATGAAGTACTGTACAGGCTGTTACAGGGAAACCAAAAGAAATATAAAACATTAAAAGCCAACAACAAAAGGAAAAAAACCTAAATTATTAATAAACAATTTTTAAATTTTATCTACAAACTCTCACTCAAATACAATCGTTAGTTTTTAGAAGTGCCACAGGACTCATTTATTTTGCTAAACGAAACTAACATGGCTACCCTCGTAGAACTTAATAATTAACAGTTTACTTGGAGTGGTTACCAGATTCACCTATCAGAATGGGGAGGACTGGATTCAAATACAGTGGAAGAAAAGGTGACAGAAGGAGCATTAAGTCAGGTATGAGGGATGGGAATGTGTGTGTGGGGGGGGGGGATTTATAGGCCTTATCCCTTTCAGCCTCTGTAAATCAAATAAAAAACAGCATTCACTTGTACAAACAAAGTTAGTTATAGAATTGAAAACCGATAAAAAATTAGTATTTTCAACAGGACAGAATAAAGTTTGTCCATCCAGCACTTAATTGCTTCCCTTTCTACTGCAAAATTAAAAATTCCAAGTCTGTTTTCTCTGAAATTCTCTCCTTCAGTGTTGTTACTGAGTCAAGGTGATTGACTGATATAAAGCATCATTGCTTCTGGTGTGATGATTATTACCATAGGCGTTCCTAAAGTGGGCTCCTTGGTCCAGTCTATTATCATCTGAGGTGAAAATTTGATATTGATTGTTTTCTGCTCAAACTGATAAATTTTAGATATTAATTCTCAGTCTAAGACTAGAAACAAAAAAATTTGAGGCCATGACATTCTGATCAAGAAATCTAACAGTAATTTTGAGGAGCAGGAGCTCACAACATATACAAACGAAGGTTCTGTACCAGACCTGCAGCAGCTGTTCGACATTCTCAGGACTATACTGACAAAATGAACAATGTGGAGTTCACAATCACATGCTGAAGTGCACATTATCTGTAGCAGTAAGATGCTCACTTAGAGCCACAGTGCTACTGCTGTACATGTGAAAGCCAGGGCTCAAAACCTGGGTGGCCAGGTTGCCACGGTGCCCAAGATTTGCAGACTGGCTCAAAGCTCCAGTGCAGAAATGTTATGGATGAGCACCCTATACAAACCAAAAAAACAGCCACTGGCACCTAGCTGGGAGCCAATTTTATTGAGCCCTAGTATAGGTACAGAGTTCAGGAGCCAACAAATCTGGTTCTAAACTCTCTGTGACTGTGATGAGGGAAGAGGGCACAGCAAATACTACATAGCAATCAAGACTGGATTAAAAGAATGAGAAGTGTGGCATGAAAATGAAGAAGTAAAAGATGACAACAATTGCTCAGACTGTTCTTAAAGATAAGGAAACTGTTGGCTACAATTATACAATCATGGAGCTGAAAAAGCTGAACCTGAGGAATGCTGCAAAAGTGGGAGCTGAAAGCAAGGTACAGCATTGCAGAGAACAGCAACAGAGAAGAGATTTCAACATAAAGAAAGGAAAAAAGAACTAACATGCAACACTGAAAAAGCCAAGAAAACTGGAATAAGGAAAGGAAGGAAAAGAGAAAAAATAAAAAAAAAGAACCCAACTTCCCGATATAGTCCTCACTCTAGCCAATTGATATTTGACCATTTTCTATCCTTAGCTGCCTATCATAAAGTTTGACAGCCCCTGTGGTTGTCAACATTTTCAAGTACTGTACAATCCTTCTAATTCACTACATATAATCTACTACATCAGCTTCAGTTGATTTAATTTAATACATTCATAGCTGTATATGAAATGCTAAAACATTGGACATTTAAGATGTCCCAAGTCATTTTAATAGCAGGCCAAACCACCAGAATACAGAAGTCATTCATAAAAACTTGTCAATTTTGCATTAGGTAAGTAATGTGTTGATAGAAATTCCTGGAAAATAGGTTCCCAAGCTGCTTTTTAGTTTGGACTATATCTCAGCAAAGACAAGTACTTTGAGAACTAATGCCGTGTAATTTCCTATAGTTACTACAGAGAATACAAAAGCTATGTTGTTTCATTAATATGCAGCATATACTAAAATAACATGTATTCTTCTCAAGCACAAGTAGTTTTTAAAAAGAGACCAGTACACATGGGTTTATCATGTCAACCACCTGTGATACTAGTCAGATATGCACCTAAAGCTGGACAGTGGTGACAGGCAAAAATGGATGTAAAATTTCCCCTGACATCTCCAGACCCTCAGATCTAGACCTCAGTTTGCTGTAGGCAGAGAACCAGGATAGACAGCGAGATGTTTGCTCTTCTGCATGCAGCGTTGTATTTTGGCCTTTCAATATATGGAATAATTAAATTAACATACATACACATTTTCACATTTCTATAGAAAAATTCATATCAACTGCGTATTATATATACTGGAGTGGCCAAACTTATGGAACTCAAGAGCCACATAAGTTGATTATTAAACCTTGGAGAGCTGCACTGAGGCATATAGCCATACACTTTTACCTACTCCAAAATTACTGTTTAAAATTGCTAAGTTTGAAGAACATAAAACATGCACACGACCTTCACTAAGGGCCAGTTGCACCAACTAGAGTACTCGACTTGTATCTCCAATGGCCTGATAGCATTTTAAACAACATGAATCTCATTGGCTGGTTTCAGATGATGAGAGCAAAAAACTCTGATCAAGAATACCATAAAATTTCCAGTAGAAACTCCTGCTTCTATTTGAACTATTTTTTCATGACACTGACCTGTACTGAAACTCGGCATCTATTCGCCTTTTAGAAATTTTACGGTATTCACATCATTCACAACTGATAAACAGTTTCAATTAGGAGTGAAAAAATAATCTTTATATTAATTGAAAACAAAGCCTGGCAGATGTTTGCAGTTGGTAAATCAATTTAAATTAATTTGAGAAATTGATCTGCTGACTTTCTTCTGCAAGCCGCACTTTTTAATTCAAGAATAACAGTTCGGCCACACCTGATATATACACGTGCGGTGGGTGGGCAGGCACAGGGATGTTAAATGACATGCATGAAAACAATACAACTTCTTCAGTTAGTCAAGGAAAGGATGAAGTGATCTTGGTGCTAATCCTAGGCCTGATGCTCACATGTTGCATGGCCTTGGACAAGTCAACTTCTATGAGGGTCAGTTTTTCCCCATATGCAAATCAGGAGTGATAAAAAACTTGCTACCTCACAGAAAGGCTAGAAGTCAATTACAACTTTGCAAAGCATTTTGAGATCATTTGGTGAGTTAACACTGAAGCACAAAACGCAGAGGCCACCTAAGAATGGCAAAGCCATGTATACCATTCAGTTTCTCTCACTACCTTTCAGAAAAATGACAAACATTCCTTATTAAAGTCAACTACATAAACAAATTACTAGTTACATGAATCATCACTGACAGTTTTTTTCACATCTTTCTTGAAGATTAAGATATACAGATTTCTGTAAATGGATAGTTTCTTTGTAGGATGGGGACAAACAAAATTTGAAGAGTTTATTTTAACAAAACTTCCAGTGTCACTTTTTTCTCTCTCTTGCACACAAACCCACACACCTCTACCACCTCAAACATACTTTCTACTTCTATTATCTCAAACAGCTGTTAGTCAGCTCCTCCATGAATCTCAGTTAATTAGCTGTGAGACACTGCAAATGTAAAAACTGCCATGTTTAATTATACTGAATTTTTGAGGTTTAAAAAACTCAGTTATTCAAATTGATGTCTATTTTTAAAATGTAGCAGAACCACTAGTGTAACAGTTTGAAAAAAGTAACCCATCTTAGGGTTTGTGACATTTTCTAGGTTTTACAAATGTTTTATAATTACCTATATGCATTTGCACACTAAATAATTCTTCTAGTATGTGAACTTAAGAACAAAAATAGTTTTAGTCTCAGTACTTGAAAAGATACATTCTCCTTCCTTAATTATACTCTCAAATTGCCAACCAATAAAAGAGTTAATGTCCCTCAAACCTATGTATTAAGTATGAGCCAAATCACTGCTGACATGCTTTTCAACAAATATAAATGATATTTTGTTTTAATGAATGCATGCAAGTGGTGGTCCTGGAACAGGCTAGCCAGTATATATGGGCTGTGACATAATACATTGCACACAAAAAAATGGCAATGGAACAAGTTAGTCTGTAATAACTGTTTGAAAATATATTAAGTAGGTGGAATCCTTAATTAAGTATTTTTAAGCTGGACAAAATGTTAGACCTTATAATCAACCTTTATTTAAATAATAAATTAATATTAATGATCACTCAGGTTATGGTAAATTGAAGCTTTTCCACAGGCCTTAACAGAACAAGACTTAGTTAATCTATCAGAACTATCTAAAGCAAAATGAAATATTCTAAATGTGTATGTATTACCAATGTCCTATTGAAGGACTGGGAGAAAGGGCAGGTGCAAGCCCATCCATTTCTAAAACCCCTCCCCCATCCTAAGGGGAGCTGGCACTAAACACAGCTTCAAATGATATCTTGGGACAATTAATGAAAACCAGGGATGGTTGTGAAGGTCATAGCTTTAAAGCCAGGGACTCAGAAGGGGACACCGAGCAGAGAACCCTGGACAGCACCCACTGCTCCAGAAAGGTGTCGAGGGAGCCAGCGGACACTGTGCAGAGGAACTCTGCCTGGAAGGAGGGAACAAGGGAATGAAAATAGGCCCCACAGTTGCAAGTTCCTCCCTCAGCCAACCTCCTCTCCCCGGTCTTATTGTTGGCAGTCTTGGCGAGGGCCAGGAGGAGGTTGATGAGGAGGTCCCGCAACTTTGTGGGGCCATGGATGTGCCAGGTACTTTACTTAGTCCACATCTCTGACTGTGAGGATGGAAACTAGGCAAACCAGGGAACAATGAATTCCACAAAAAGGCATTTTTATAGGCACCATATTTTAAATGTCCCACTAGGAACTGATGACAGGTTTGGTATTGAGATGACACCACCTATTAGCTAATATTTGTATATTCTTTACTGTTAGTAAAACAGAATTCAGTCACTGCAGTTGTACATTAATATACTGGTTTTGCACACTAACTTAATGCTTTTTATTCTTCAGAACTCAGAACAACAAATTACCAGACACAAACACAGCCACAAACACACCAAGCAATGCTCTGACTTTTTTGTATAATTGACATAATTAGAGTATAAATGATGAGTCTTCTGTGGCACCTTAAAGATTAAGAGATTTCTTCTGTTAGCCTTTAAGGTGCCACAGGACTCTAGTTGTTTTTGCTGTACACAGACTAACACAGCTACCCCTCCGGAAACAATCAGAGTATATTTAACAATTAATTCTCTGTGTGTGGGACAAATGTAAATTAAGACCAATTATCAGGTAACCAAAAATTTGAGCTCATTAATTTAGGTGTTTAAAATCTCTTCATTAGCACACCAACACCTTGAAACTTTGTTTAAAGTAATGCAGTCACACTGTGAAGGGAATGTTTAGGTTATCCACTTGTGTCTACATTTATGAAAGCAACAATATCTTAGACGCATGCAGATGACTATTTTGCAGAAAGTTAGAACTACCAGTACTAACAGCTTTAATAAGGGGAGAGAGCACTTAGAAATGCTCTATACCAGTGGCTCCTAACCTGTGGTCCATGGACCCCTAGGGATCTGCAGAGTTATTGGAAAGCATTCACGAATACTTCCGGCCTGAGATGGCTGCTGGCCAACGGCTCGGATCTGATCAGCCACAAGCTGCTGCCAGCCAGAAATCCATGTTGGAGAGGGCTCTAAATCATAGGTGTCAAACCTATGGCCCTCAGGGCCAGATCCGGCCCACCAAGGGTGCTGATCTGGCCCGCAGAGCTGCTTCCTGGGCTGTGACTGAAAGCTGTCTGCAGCAGGGAACACCCAAGGCAGGGCTAGGCGTGCTTCTGACTCACTCACATGATCCAAGTCACAGCACAGATAAACAAAGGAAGCACTGCAGCCAATCCCAGATCAGCTTTACTATGGTCTGCCAACCAACCAGAGTCTCAATCACAGCAGACAGGCCAGCTCTACAGAGCCACTGCAGTGCCCCCCACCCCACCTGTTTATTGTCAGCCAGCACACTAATTTGATTGATGCCACATTGCACGAATCACAAATAAAGGAAAAAGTGACTGGGGCCCACATGGGAACAAGCCAAATCAAAGGCCAGCCAAGACTGAGCCAACCAAAGGCCAGTATTCTGAATGTCTGACAGCGAGTGGTCCAGGAAGGGAGAGGCAGGAGCCCAGCTGAGCTGCCTGTGACTGAGACTGATTTTTTTTGCGTGCCACCATGAGGAAGGGGAAGGGGAAAGAGAAAGGGAAGGGGGGCAGGGTAGGGAAAAAAGAAGGTGTGGGAGAGCCTGCAGGGTTGGGGAGGAGATAGGGGAGCCCATGCTGCTCTGAACATGTAAGGGAAAGGGCTGAGGAACCCAGGCAGCCAATGGCCCATGACAGGTGTGACCCGGGCCTCCTGGGATAACCACCTGAATATGCAAAGATCAGGGCAAGCTGCAAAAAGGAGAGCAGATTCTCCCAGCACTGGTGGGTTACCTAGAGATAAACTCCCCTAACCAGTCACAAACAATGCTTCTGATCCCCCACAATGGATATCAAGAAGCCACCATATAGTATAGCCAGCTCCCTTTACTGCATTCCAGTCACCGGTCCCCAGTACAGCTCCTAGGTCTGTTAAAGAAATAGGTTCTTCTGACCCCAAGAGGTCAGCCACATTACACAGAACAATATAGGCTTGAATCTTACCCAAAATAACACGCTGCCAGCCAATCCTTTAGTAACTACAACTAACGGTTTAATATAAAAAGAAAAGAAACAAAATGAGAGATGTTATAGGGTCAAAGTGAATCACATACATACAAATGATTTAGAGTCCAAAGATAAATCCTTGTTCACAGCTTCAGTTGTTAGTAATCCAGTTTATAGGAATAGAGACCAAATAATCCAAGTGTAGAGTTTGTTCTAACTCTCCCCCATGAGAATTAGCAGGGCAGTTTCCAAGCCAGTGTTGGCTGGGATCTCAATCCTGTGGCCCAAACTTTCCCTGAGAAGCTTGGACAGATGTGAGAACAAGGAATTTGGTTCCCAATGTCCTTTTATAGCTGCAGCTAGCAAGGTGGGCATTTGCAGGTCAATTCTTCATGTGGGCTTTGATGACAGTTCCCAGGTACTTTGTTGAGTGGAGCATAGCAAAATATATTGTCCTTTGAAGGAAAACCTTCACCTCTGGGGTACCCCAGGTAATTAACTGCATTAGCGCCATTAACAGACAGTTTAAATTGGTACATCAAAGGTCCCTTTAGATGTTAATGTTCCCTCTTGACCCCTTCCAATAGAACAATGGTAACAGATAGAGAAGCACTACATTCACCTTGCTAACCTCTAACAGGATACCTGTAAATACCATCAAGCAACAACTAAGGATACAAATGCATATCAAAGCACTAGCCTACTCATACATTGTATTTCCATATAATATGTCTTCAAAGGTTAGTCTTAGGTCATGTATTTTACAAAGATGGCTTGGCCTTTTCAGGCCTAGCATGACAACAGGTATCCTGCCTTCCAATGTGGCCCCCTACATTGAATGAGTATGACACCTCTGCTTTGAATGAATTGTATTTGCCTGCTATGAGCAGCCACACCCTGGGTACATCCCCACCTCTTGCGAGCAGGCAGTGGCCAGGTCCTCCACTGCCCTCTGGCAGCACCTCTGCCTGCAGTCAGTCCGTAATAACAACTATCATCAATCAATCAATCAATCCATAGGGCTGGAAGGGATGGGGGGTCTATGAAATTTTGACCTCAAAAAGGGGTCCTCATACTTAAATTTGGGAACCACCATTCTACACAAGAGCCCATATCTCCCCTATATCTAACTGCATCAATATTCTACTCTGTATATTCATGATTAGATAACATTAATAGTGTTCAGAAGGTGTAAAAAAAAAAAAGATCTAAAACTGCTAAGTATTATAATTGTGCGGGAAAGATCATCTCTAGGAAAGCTCTGTTAATGTAGGGAAAAAAATGGGCACGTACCAAGAATCTTATTTAAGTTGATGCACAAAAGGCAAGGCTTTGTAAACATTATTTGTTGTTCTTTCATCACATGGAGGAGGGGTCATAAAAACCTTACCATTCTGAAAACCAGTAGAGCACAAGGAGGGCTGCTTATCCCCCAAATAAGGATGGCACAAGACTATAAGTGGCATTTGTTAGTTTTCCATAGTTAAACATATTTACTTTACCCTTCTCAAATGTTTGAGCACTCAAAACAGATTAGAAATCAATAGATCATTATCTTTAAATACATTCATTTTCTCTACAGTAGATTGTAGTAAACAATTTGCACATTCCAGAAAACAGATAGTTATTTTGTGCTATCTGACACTGTACTGTACACAAGGTTTACCAAGTGACTATGTTAATGCTTTTAACATAAAATTATCATAGTACAACCAAGTCAATGTTCAGAATTTTATTTTGTTTTTTAAAATTGGAGCAACAAGTACACTGGGGAATATTCCAAGTATTATGATTCACAATAACTCCTAGTATTTGCAACACAGTCAAATTTTACACATTTAAAAAAACATTTCTTTTTTTAACCTTTTAGAAATGGAGAAGATGTAAAGTTTGTTCATATTCTCAGACAACATCCAGAGAGCGGCCACTGTGACTAATCAAATGGCTTGTGAATTGCTAACTGTGGGAAGTGTTTATTAACATGCTTTCTAGACCAATGAGGGCAGTTTAAAAGAAACTGAACAACACTAGGTTAAACAAAAAAAAACCTAGAAAATAGATAGATTTTTTTCAAGAGATCTTTATCACAGCAGATATTAATAGCCATAATATTATATAAATATTAGCGTGGATGAGAGAATACCTGCTTTCAAACACAGATAGACTTCACTCGGTCTAGGATCCTCTTGTTCCTTAGGTGCTCAGCAGTCAAGATGATTTTCAGATTCTGATGATTTTCCTCCAGCCAGACCCTATAGTCTCTACAGTCAGGTATCTCTGAAATTTGTAGTGGGTTTTACCCTCTAGTAGTATGAAATCACTTCTACTCCAACTTTCTACTCCAATCAGTTGTTTTAAAGAAAGAACTCAAGGTTTCTAATGCTTTGATTTTAATCGCAAATTTTCTATACATGGGTAACCCTAACCCCCACCACCATGTTCAGATCACCTTTACAATAAAAGACTATCTACTGAAAACTGTCCTTACAAATGTTTGAAATTAAGCTTCTACTCCTCTGGTCAGCTGAACAACAAGGAGTAAGCACTAATCTTGAAAACAAGAGGAAACTCCTACATTTAAAACACCACAGCAGCAAACCTGTAATAGTTCTACTGTGCCACTGTACTGCTTCAATGTAGACACTACCTACGCAGACAGGAGGGGCTCTCTCAGAGCAAGTTATCCAGCTCCCCAAAAGGCAGTAGCTAGATTGACAGAAGAATTAAAGATGGATTAAAGTTAAGCATACATATCAGTAATTTAGGATATAAATGCATTAAAGACATGTCAATTATCCCAAAAGCAAGCATTATAAAAACTTAGAAAATTAAGTGCTAAGGCATGAAAATTCTCAGTTAAGACATTCACACAACCTTAATTCTGCATTGTGCTGACCTGGTGAGGTCAGAGAGGAGAGAAGATCAAATATGTCTTAAGTTTCAATTCATCTGGGACCATAAACACTAAAATGTCTTAATAATAACTGTATGGTTATTGTATGAAGTCATTACAAGACAGGAATTAAAATTGTTTGGATGACTTATCTCTGCATTCTGTGATATAAAAGACAGTATTAAAATTAGTTCTTGTTTTTTACGCTACATACTAAAGAATGAGTGGTATTTTTAATGTTTAACAGATTGATGGATAGTCTAAATTTCAGGTTATATGAAAAATTAATAGCGTATAGAAAGGAATTTTGTAGCATGAAGTTAGGTATCAAAGATTTTCTAAATTTTAATACAGTATGGAGTTCTGAACTATTAATCCCAGGCACCTGTTTTCAAGGTTTATCTATTATAAAATTACAGGTACAGGCCCAACACTATTTCACAACTTCAATAAATCTAATTAAACTGAACTTTAAGACATCCGAGTCATCCTATTGACAGGTTCACTCCATATCCCAACTTGTTTGCTAGAAAATTGCTGTTTGATTATTTTTCTCCACTTACTAATTTAGAACTCCCAAGCTAGGCAACAAGCTGTGAACATCTAGTAGTACTTTTACATTGCCCTTCCACACACACCTCCCCACCCCACTTCTAACGCTCTCTTTTGCATTTCCTTCATTGTGTCTCTTAATAACCAAAAATGGAGGTTACTCACCTTTACGCAGTAGCCGAAGTTCCTCAAGATGCATGTCCTCAACATGCTTCACTTGAGGTATGTGCACCAGCCACACCTAGGATCGGAGGATTTCTTTAGCAGTGGCTCTAGGGGCGGGGGAGGAGGCGCTCAGAGTCATTGTCACTTATCGTGCCACTGGTGCCGCGTGTGCCTCTACTCCCCCGCCCTCCCCATTCAGCTCCTCAGTTCCCTTCTACCGCAGAGGCCGCAAGGTAAAACTTGCAAGTCTCTGAAGTAGATGATAGGCAAGTCAAGTCTAATACATGAGAATATCCATCGCGACAGACTTTGTTTAGAAATAGGTTGTCCCTGGGATCATTCGACTGTGGAAATGAAGAGTCTAGCTGTTTTCCTGAAGCACCTCATCCTCTCCAGGTAAAAGACTAAAGTCCTTCTTACGTCTAATGGTGTAGGGCTGCTTGTTGCGCAGTGGTATGTGGCTTGGGGCAGAAGACCAGGAGATGTATAGTTTGATTGATGTGGAAGTGAGGGGCAATTTTGGGGAGGAATTTTGGGCATGGTCTTAGGGAGACCTTGTCCTTGTAGAAAACTGTATGGGGGGGTCCCGCTATCAGAGCTGCTATTTCGCCAACGTGTCTGATTGACGTGATAGCAATGAGAAAGATGACCTTCATTGAAAGGTGCAGGAGTGAACATGTGGCCATAGGCTCAAATAGCAGTTTCATTATTGCTCTAAGCACTATGGTGAGGTCCCATGGAGTTGGGAGTAATGTGATTTCGGGGTAGAGATTCTGCAGACCTGTCATGAACCTCTTAATCACATGATGTGAAAAAACTGAGTTATCTTCTATGGGTTCATGAAAAGTGGAGATCGCTGCGAGATGGACCCTGATTGTATTAACTGAAATGTTTGACTCTTTCAGATTGAAGAGGTACTCCAGGATACACGTGATGTCGGTAGAGTGTGGAAGAAGGTTGCGTTGAGCACACCATGATGTGAACCAGTGCCACTTGTACAAGTAAGTTGTCCTTGTTGCTGCTTTCCTGCTGTTGAGTAGGACGAGCTTTATGTCATGCGAACACTTATCTTCTAGATCACTGAACCATCTAGGTTCCATGCTGTTAGGTGGAGTCTGCTGAGGTAAGTATTTAGTGCGAGTCCGTTGTTTTGTGAGAGGAGCATTGGCATTAGAGGCAAGGTAATTGGTGGAGCCCTGGACATCCTCGTGAGTAGAGGATACCAGGGTTGTCATGGCCAGGCGGGAGCTATCAATATGACTGTTGCTCTGTCGCGGCGAATCTTGCGGAAAGTGCGAGGGATCATCAGTATCGGAGGGAAAGAATAGAGAAGGCCCTTGTTCCACTTGAGGAAAAAAGCATTGCCGCTGGATTCGTCTCCGATGCCCGCACAAGAGCAGTAACCTTTGCACTTCCTGTTTGTTTGTATGGCAAACAGGTCTATAGTGGGCATTCCCCATTGTTCAAATATCTTCATTATTACTCCGTCGTGAATTTCCCATTCGTGATGTTGAGTGGTGATCCTGCTGAGGGCATTTGCTAGTGTGTTGTCTTTGCCTGGAAGGCGCACTGTAGGCAGATGAATGCTGTTGGAGAGGCACCACTGCCAGAGCATCATCGCTTCTAGGCATAGTGAGTGTGACCTGGTCCCGCCCTGCCGATTTATATAATACATGGCATTCATGTTGTCTGTTTGTATCTTGATGTGCCTTCCCGAGATTAAAGGAAGGAAATGCTGGCATGCATGTCTGACCGCTCAAAGTTCGAGAAGATTTATGTGAAGGTTTTTCTCTTGAGTGGACCATGTGCCGCGGGCAATATTGTTTTGAAGATGTGTGCCCCAGCCTATAAGGGATGCGTCAGTTGTGATCAGAATCTCCGGTTCTTGTGGCATGAATGGTACCCCTTGTAGCATATTGCTCTCGTGTCCACCAGAGGAGAGAGAGTCCTTGATTGTTCAAGGGATGGATAAAAGTTGTTTGGGGAATGAGAAACGGTGCCTGGCCTGCTTGAGGAACCATAATTGGAAGGGTCTCATGTGTAGTCTGGCGTGCTTGACCAGATAGGTGGTAGCAGCCATGCGGCCCCGGATCTGCATACAGGAATGTATTCAGATTACCATTGCATCTTGGGTGGTGAGAATCAGCTGTTTTATGGTGAGAAATCTTTCGAGTGGAAGAAATGCTCTCGCTGTTGGTGAATGGATTCAAGCCCCTATGAAATGTAGTGGCTGTAATGAGGATTTTTTGTCATTTATGTTGAGGCCTAGTTCTAGGAATAGTCTGACAGTCGTGTGTGTCACCTGTAGTGCATCCAATCTTGTAGGAGCGCTTAACAGAAAGTTGCCCAAGTATGGAAAGATCGAAATGTCCTTCCTGCAAAGGAAAGCCATCATAGGCGCCATGAGTTTCGAGAATACCCGTGGTGCAGTGCAGAGCCTGAATGGGAGGACCGTGTATTGGTAATGATTATCTAGAAAGAAGAATCTTAGGAATCTTCGATGAGCTGGATGAATGGGCACGTGGAAGTAGGCATCTCTTAAGTCGAGGGAAGCCATTCATTCTCCCTGATGCAGCGAGGAAATTATGGTATTTATCGTGACCATCTTGAACCTCTTGGTTTGCACAAATTTGTTCAGTTGGCGCACGTCTAAGATCGGTCTGCATCCTCTGGTTTTTTTTTATTGGTGAGAAAGTACCTGAAGTAAAACCCTCTACCCCGATCTTCGTTTGGGACCTTCTCTATGGCCCCGATATGTAGGAGATTTTGTACCTCCTCCAGAAGCAGTTGTACATGACTGAGGTCCCTGAAAAGGGACAGGGAGGGGTGTTGGGATGAAGGGTATGCTGTAAACGGGATGGTATAACCCTTCCGAATGACCTCTAAGCCTATTTGTCTGACATTATAGCTGCCCATTGGTGGAAGAAAGGGTGGAGTCTGTGCTGAAAGCAAGAGGTTGTAATGAAGTTTGGTGCTGGTCTGAGAGGATGTGGATTGGCAGTCCCTCGACCTGCCCATCAAAAGTTGTTTAATGTTGGATGCCTCAGTGGTCTGAGAAAGCTGGATGTTTTGTCTTCTATGGTTTGGTTGGCGAGATTTATTGCGAGAGGTATCTATTCTCCTGCTATATTCATTTTGGGAGTATCTAAAGTTAAGATTACGCTGCTTGCATGGTTTCTTGTTGAAATACAAAGTATATATGCCAAGAGTTCTGAGTGTGGCCCTTGAATCCTTGAGGTTATGCATGACCTCATTTTTTTTTTTTTTTGGTGTGAAGAGGTTATCCTTATCGTAGGGGAGATCCTCGATAGTAGTCTGCATTGCCCTCTGTAAATCTGCAGCATGGAGCCATGAAGCTCATCTCATGACGACTGCAGTGCCCAGGGACCTAGCCGCCACATCAGCGGAGTCCAGGGCTGCTTGGAGTGCTGTCCTGGCAACGAGCTGGCCTTCTGAGATGAGATTATTGAATTGTTCTTGGTGATCATGTGGAAAGTATTTTGCAAACTTGGAAATCTTAGTACATATCTCATGATCATAGCTGGACAAAAGAGCTGTATAGTTGGAAATTCTCAGTTGTAGAGCAGCAGATGTGTATACTTTCTTTTCCAGGGTATCAAGTTTCTTATCTTTAGCATCGGGGTTATTTCTGGCATATGATGTTTTGTTCCTTTGGTTGGCAGCCTCCACAACAAGGGAGTTCAGTTGTGGATGAGTAAATAAAAATTCATTTCCCTTAGGGATAATGAAATATTTTTAACTACTTTTTTGTTGGACAGGGCAGCTGACACTGGGGTCGCCCATATGTTGTTTGCGGGCTCCGTTATCCCCTCATCCATTGGCAGAGCTAGCTTGTTTGATCCTGATGTTTGAAGGATCCTGTATAATTTATGTTTGTTCGTAGGGCTGTCATGGAGAGAGATGTCCATATTGTCGGCTGCTCATGTGAAAAGATCCCAAAAACGTTTAAGGTCGTCATTCCTACCAAAGCCTCAGTCTTTTTGTGGATATTTGAGGGTGTCAGTAGAGGTAAGTAGATGCTGTTGCTGTATGGGGTTTGTCATTGACTGTGGCATGTTTGCGCCCGACAGACCAGTGTTTGGTATAGGCTGAAAAGAGGGATAGCCTGGCCATGCCGTGAAACTCGGCGGTAATAGCTGGGATGGTGGTTGGCAGAACCACGGGTATGGCCATGGGTAAGTGAAGGCCATATTAGTTGCGGGAGCCTGTATACTTTGATAGTTAGGGGGCTCAGGAGAGTCCGAGACTGAATCCTCAGCAGAATCAGTGTGGACTGACAGCTGAGATAAGGGAGACAGACAGCTGTCAGATGAATCCATTTGAAACAGTGGGGAAATTGGTGATGACTGTACTTGGAGATCTTCCACTGTTTCTAAGTTTTTAGATTTTTTCCTGCGCTTCTTTGCCCCCGTGTTCATAGGGGGGTTTACATGGCTTGGCATCCCCTGTTGTGTGAACGTAGGTGCAGAGGTGTCAGTCTGTTGCACAGTCTGCTGCACCAGATTCATCATTGGTATCAGTGCCATGGGGGGGAAATTCGGTGCCAGCCCCGGTGCCAGGATGGGTACCTGGCTCGGTGCTGAGGCCAGTGCTGGTGTTGTCGGTGCCAAAAAAAGCGGCAGTGACGACGATGGCAGCGATCCTGCTGCCACAGAAATTGCCGGCGCTGAGGCAGGAAGCGTGGCTTTCAGTGCGGAGTCGCGCTCCCCGTGCTGTTTTCTGGGGTGGTTCAACGCAGCAACTTTTGAGGCACCCAAGGGACTGGAAAGCCTCAAGGTGTCCTCCTTATTATGAATCTCCCTGGCCTTCTTTGATGGCAGAGGGGATGAAGCTGCAGATCGCCGTTTGTGCGCTCCCTCAGTCTGAGGAGAAGCACTGGGATCCAATGAGGGGCGTAAAGATCCCTCCAGCAACAACAGTTTCAGTTTCCTTTAGTGTTCCTTTTGTTAGGATTTCAGCAGTGTTAGCACTTCTGGGACAAGTGCCCTTCACCTAGGCATTTTATACATGCCTGGTGGCCGTTGGATGTCAGCATTGCATCTCTACAGGAGACACAGTGCTTAAAGCCTGAGGCACTAGGCATAGTGCTGTTCCGTCTCCGCGGTTTATTTATTTTTTCTCTTTTCTTCTGGTTTTTTTTTTTTTTTTTTTTTGCGCGCCTCTCTGAGTTGTTCTTTTTCTTTCTTCTTTTTCAGGTCGGTTCCTTAGAGCTTCCAAGGAGCCACTGCGAAAACTGTCCTAGGTCTTGGGTGGTAGAAGAGAACTGAGGAGCTGAACGGGGAGGGCAGGGGAGTAGAGGCGCACACATCACCAGTGGCGTGAAAAGTGACAATGACTCTGAGCACCTCCTCCCCTGCCCCTAGAGCCACTACTAAAGAAATCCTCCAATCCTAGGTGCAGCTGGCACACACACCTCAAGTGGAGCAGTCGAGGACACTGCTCGAGGAGAAAGGTCCAGTTCCACATCATTACCCCATCATCTGCCATTAAATCAATTTAAATATGTAAGAAACCATTTATTGAAATGTGTAAAGATAACTTATGACAAGATTCATAACAGAAGATTACAGAATTTCTTCTTGCTGCTCATTTACTGATGGTACAGATTACAAAACTTTAAAGTTACAGTCACCTAGAAATTCTCAGCAGCCTCTTAATTGCTGCATCAGCAAATTTTACTATTAAATATACAAAAGGATACTAGTCAATTATTTCCTGTTTAAAGAGACCCAAGGAAAAAAAATCTTACAAAAACAGTCCTTCGGTCTTCTTTTCATGTATCCAAAGGAACAGTTTCACTAGACAGAGGGAAAATGGAAATGATCTGGAAAGCAACAGAAATAATCCATGTTGCTACTAAACCAAAAATTCAAGGGTCAAATTCTGTCCTCAATTAAACAGAAGCAACTCTCAGATTCCAGTGGGAATGGCACATGAATAACTGATGATCAGTTTCTTCCCTTCCGCAATAACTAGCCAATATGTTAACAATACAGTGGAGCCAGTCCTCAACTGATTTGCATCAGCCCAGTTCTGCTAACGTTGATGAAGCAAGACCGATTTACACTAGCCACGGATCTGGACCACCATCCCAGGAAAGACTGGTAATGGACTCAAGGTTGCCACAGATCATGGAAATCTCTCTCATGTAGACCTTCTGTGACAAGTATCTTTCTGATTCAGAGTCAAATACACCCTTAATTTCACATATGGGAGTAGTCCTACTGAAAACAATCAAACTCATTGCTGAACAGCAACTTAAAGTTCTTATTTGTAACTCTGAAATGAGGACAACCTAGGACTGATGAACCAAACAATTTTTAAGCAGTATGCAATACTGACGCCTCTTTATTGTATAGAAACTGGTCAAGTATTTGAAAAGCTATCAGGTTATATAAATTACATGCCTCACTGCTAACCCATTAAGAAACTGTTTCTGCTATTGTTAGGGAACATAGTTCAAAGACTAATAAACCAGATTAAAAATATTCTAAATAATCCATTTAAGAACACAAAATAAAAAGGAAAAAAGAGAGGCACCCATTTTAAGCCACTGGCTAAAGTTACAAATAATCCCTTTATAATAGCCACCTTTCTAGAAGGGTAACTTATCTTCAACTGTAAGTAACCATAATGAATTCCACTACTGCAACCAGAAGAAACATGACTGAAGTGAACCTTTCTTAATGAAAGTACAATTTAAAATTGTATTAATAATGATTTTTAAAAACAACTCAGGTTTGATATGTGAAAGTAGTGGCTAATCTACTATGCCATAAAGAGACTTCAACAACTCTAAAGCAAAAACAAAAAAGGTAACTAAAAGATAAATAAATACTCTGATTTTCTAGATAAGTAAATGCTTGACATTTTCTTCCATTTACTGATAAAATGGGGTGGTATATCTGTGTGATACCAATAGGATAATTTGCATGATGTATGGCAGTTTCTCACTAGCACTGTTCACAATATGTTGTCTTTAGTGGTGAAATCAGTTTGAGTAAATCAGACATTGCAGAGAGATTAAGAGCAGAACCAAATAATCTGATACTACCCAACTGGAAACCTCTCCCCATCCTACCCTCCCCTGTCCATAATATTCACTTTGAAATCATTAACAGGATCAGTTTTTCAACTGAAGCATTCATTTAAAGAAAAAAAACAAAATTTTTGCAAAATATCTCAACTTGCTTGTACCATTCAAATATGTTTAATACTCAGCTGAAAAAACAGTGTTAAAGCTACAGTACATTCCTGGGGGCAGAGGAAAAGGGGGTGTCAGCAAAAGGTCTATACGCTATGCTTCCAAACAATAATCACTCTTGCCAAAATAAAAATTATATCTAGATAAAGTGATCTAAAATGAAAACCTATCTGAGAAAAACTTCTGTTTTGTTTTAGATGATACAAGTGACACATTTTGAGGAAATAAGCTGTGAGGTTTCTTGAACAAGAAAGATAAAATAAAAGTACAGCAGTCATCAAAAAAGGTACAGTGGAGACCCATTAATGTGCGACCTGTTTGCGCACGGATCCGCTTAACACGCGCTCAGGTCATGTCCCCCAAAGCCATTGACTTAATGCGTGGGACTCACTAATGCGTGGTGCCTAAAAGGGTGAAGTTGGCCTGGGCATGGAAACGTGTGAAATGAGCAGCAACTTAAGGAGCCTAGGAGCTGGGGCTGGATTCATCCCATTTCAGTGGGGGGCAGGAAAGGAGCTGGGAGCCCCTGAAGCACTGGAAGATAGAAGAGGAACCCATGTGGGTTAAGGGAAGGAGAAGAGCCCTTCTGCAGGGAATGATGGAAGGTAGGGAGCAGGGAACAAAAGGAGCTGTTGTGCTGGGGGAGAGGGGAAGACAGGAAGGGAGCAGAGCGGAGCCATGGTGCAGAGAAAGAAGGGAAGAGGAAGAGGAGCCCTCATGCAGGGAAAGAAAGCTAGGGAGAGAGAAAGAAGCCCATGCAGGGAATGGAAAGATAAGGGAGGGAGCAGAGCAGAGCCCCAGTGTGGAAAGAAGAGAGAAGGAAGAGGCCAAAGGATCCCACACATAGAAAGTAAAGGAGAGGAGAGCAGAGCACACAGGGAAAGGGGTTGGCAAGTCTACACAGCCGCATGGCACAGCAGGGGCCAGAGAAGTGGTCAGGAGCCCACGCAGCACTGGTTAGGGAATGGGTTGCGGAGTCTGAGTGGTGAAGGGCAGGAGGAAGGGTCCCGTTTGTGCATGGTCTGTTTAACGCACGGTCACGAGGGCTTGTCCCCCGACACCCACGCGTTAACGGGTCCCCACTGTATTCCAGTATCTATTCACTACTATGACAATTTTAGTCAGTTTTGAAAGAACTACTTTGAAGTATGTAATTTTACAAAAGGGTTATGGGTAAAATCAGCAGTCAGTTTTAATTTCATAAAAGATTGGATATATTGAAACTCAGTGCCTTATACAGGGTGATCAAAACTGCTCACATACTGCATTTTCTATCTATTCCATGAGGTTAACATTAAATATCATAACAGCACAGCAATACATCTTAAGAGATCTGGTCCTTGCTGCCTCATTGTTTGCAGATCCAATTATCATGCTATATCAGGCAAGAAAGACTGCCTGACCTCACAAATCTTTCCATATTTAGAGTGGGTGCCATGGAGTATTATTAGATATAAACAGAAAATCTGGAAACAGTTTTCAGAAAGCTGAACACAAAATGTATAAAAGAAATATGGAGTACCAGTATTTTAAGACTTCTAATATAAAATACACTTGCACCAAATGAAAGCCTCCTTAGATTTTAACACTTAAAAAACACTAAGATCATGAAAATCTCACTATAACACTGTGAAATACAATTCTCCCATTTCTTGACAACCACTAATCTGTGTAGTCCCAGGAGGCCAACCATTCATAACTTCAACGCATGGCTGTCAACGACCTGAGTCAAACTAACCTCAGCTGCTTCTTAAGCTTGCCACCTCAAAACCATAACAAATGAGGACAGTTCCTTCTGGAAAACATGATCACATCTTCATCTTTAGCAACAAAATGTCTTCCAAGAATGTGAGCATCAACTGGATTGAATCAACTTGACATACCAGAAAAGGTTTGATTATCTACTTAAAAAATTAATTATAAAACTTAGCCATAGAAAATATAAAATACCACACTAAGAAGAAATAGTTGTCAAGGAGTTTTAAACCTGTTGAAATAGTTTTATGTAGACTCAGAACAATTTCATTTCAACACAAAATTTCCTCTTTCAAGTCCTCTTTCCCTCTTTCATGCAGGCCATCTTATTTAATAATAATGTTTTTGCTTGTGTAGATTTAAAAAACTACTCTAACAAAGCAGCATGAAGTCAAACAAGCAACAATATGAAAAAATATTTGTGTTTACAAAGAAAGCATGAAAGTTAGCTGGCTTTACTCCAGTACTTTACTGGAAGGAGAAAAAAAAAAAAAAAGGAGGACAGAGAATTGTATAAAATGTCACCTTCCTTCTCAACTTAACCAGCTCCATCTGTGCATTTACAAATCACATCTCCTAACTGACTGACTTAAATAAATGTTGACTGTTACTTGTATTAAGTTATACTGTAAACTCTTCAGGAGCAAGGAAAGAGCACTAGCACAATGACGCTTCAAAACCAAATTGGGGCTTTAAGACCTTACAACAGTAAATGAAATATGTACTGTTTGTTTAGAGAGTATCCTTTACAATAAATTCTCTACAAATGCATTTGTCTATTCTTTATGTTACCAGCATTGTGGTCCCTTAAACGATCAAGGTATACACCATTTGCCATGCACATCTTTACAATTACGATACAGACTTAAGCATGAATATGAAACAAAAGTAAATTCCAATTGTGTGAAGAAACTACATTCTAAAAATACCCATTAATGATAAGTCAATGTTATAAAATGTCCTTTGACAATAAAACCTATAATCTAACAACAGGAAGAACTGGTAGAATTCAAACTTAAAAAAATTCAGTGAAAAACAATGCAAAGAGTGTTATTAACAACCACTTTAATTCTGAAGTCTGAATAGCTCAAAGCTTACCCACATAAGCCAGTCCAATAACAGATATTACTTCACCCATCTCATCTCTTTGAACTAGCATGTGTCTTTCAGAAATATATTCCATCTTAATTTTAAAAATTCCACTGAGAATCTACCACAGCCAAATGATTGATTACCTTCATAGTTAAAAATTTGCACCTTATTTCTATTCTGAATTTTTCTAGCTTCAGCTTTCAGCCACTGGATCTTGTCATCAGCACAAACAAATATGGAACCTTTGCTGCAAACAAGTACATGCGTGCATGTCTATTACTTACAATGTGCATTAGTTCCTATTTGACACACTGTGTTGCTTTTTCCTCCTCCTAACCCCTTAACACACACACGCACACACACCCTGAAATTGTGGCCTATCCCCCTGTCAACCTGTTAATATATGATGAACAGCAATAGAAACATGCTAAACATGCTTTTTGTCTGACATATGGGGCATACTCCATTTAAGTTTCTTTTCCTCTTTGGTCACTCTAGAGAGTGTTGCTTTTTCCTGTTTACTCTCTTCACAAGAAAACTTTTCCAACTTTGTGCCCTACCTCTAAGGGCTGGAGCACAAGCCCTATGAAGAAAGACTAAAGGAACTAGGCTTATTTAGCCTGCAGAAGAGAAGACTGAGGGGGGATTTGATAGCAACCTTCAACTACTTGAAGGGTTGCTCCAAGGAGGAGGGAGCTCGACTGTTCTCGGTAGTAACAGAGGGCAGAACGAGAAGCAATGGCTTCAAGTTACAGCTGGGGCGGTCCAGGCTGGATATTAGGAAAAACTTCCTTACTAGGCGAGTGGTGAAGCAGTGGAATAAGTTGCCTAGGGAGGTGGTGGAATCTCCATCTCTGGAGGTGTTCAAGTCCCAGCTGGACAAAACACTGACTGGGATGATCTAATGGGAGTGGTCCTGCTTTTTTTGGCAGGGGGTTGGACTAGATGACCTTGTGGGGTCCCTTCCAACCCTATGATTCTATGATTCTCTTGGAGCATCAAATCAGAAGCATGGGTGGTGAGAAAAACATTAAAGAATCCTCCATCCCTCATGTTTTTCCTACCCTTACAGCACAGCAGTGGCACACCAGTTCTACTATACCACTTTAGCACTTAGAGAAGATGCTACCTACGCTGAATGGAGAACATCTGTCAGTGCTGGTGCTCAGCTACTGCCTCTTAGGGAAGTCATGTCAACAAGAGAAGTCCTTCCCCCACAAGCATGTAGTGCCGTCTATGCCAGGAGTTTGGTTGGCAGAACTGCATTACCCAGGTGTGGGGATTTTCCACTCCACTGTGATGTAGTAATACAAACATGCGTGTTTAGTACATAGATTACAGCCAAGACTGAACAACCTGGAGGCAGTCTCCAACCCAGAACTGACGGTAGCACCAAGGCAGCAGCTCAGAAACAATGTCTTTTCCCCACATCACTTCCATGCAGCCTGCCAGCTCACCTTTGTCTGCATTCCCTGAAGACTTTACTTAGGAAGCTGTCCAGCTTAGAGTTCTAGTTGCAGTGTACAGTCCAATACCACCACCTCCTAAGCCAAAACTAAAGAAGTTGAAAAGTTTTATCCTGTGACAGAAACCATCTCAACCATCAATCTATCCAGATATCTACTGTGACAGGTTGTTTCAGTCACTGCTGCAGACACCTGCACCCTCCATTCAAGCAAAGTATTTTCCCCTCAGCTACACCTCAGTCAGGTAGTCTCAACATTACTCTCCAGGTTATGGCCTCCTTGATCCCATTCACTCCTTTCAAAATTGAGAAAATTATATTATTTCTCTCTTCATCTGAGATGCAGAAATCTTTAAATCGGACTCCCCCAAGTCCTATCTATCAGAGAAGGAAAACCCTTGTCTCACTGTCAATTAATCAACCCTCTCCACCTTAAACAGACAGCACTCAGTGCTACTGAGTCGCTTATTCTAGCTGCCTCCTACAAGGCCTCAGAGTCTACTGTGAGAGTCACAAACCATTGAGAACCACTCTCAAACAGTCTTTGACCAAGTGAGGGAGGCTCCACATGACTGGAGGAGGATGTGCAGTCAGGAACTGTTCAGCACTGATCCACTGAGGACATGGGGAAGGAGGTTAAAGCACACTTGTGCTTTGACTCCCACTACTGTTGGTTCCAGGTTGGCCACGATAGGGGTTCTGGGTTGGGCTCAACCTTTCTGACATTCACTTTTCCTAGGTGTCAATGTAACTTTGTACAGAGACGCAGACATAAGTGTTGACATTACATTTCAGCAAGAGATAGCCAGGTGGGTGGTAATAAGAAGATGCTTTTGCACTCACCCACCCACCCATGCAGAAGCCTACTATAATAAATATTCAAAAAAACAAAAACAAAAACAAAAACAAAAACACACCCCCACCCACCCACACCCTTTCTCTGAAGCAACCGATGCTGGCTATTGTCTGAGAATGGGTAATAGACTAGATCAACCATTGGTCTGATGCAGCAATTCTGATGTTCCCCTCAAAACTGTACCAGTTCTCTTCTTGTTTACATATTTTATTATATTCACTTGGCTGCAACCCCTACCTTTTTGGGCAATATCTTGATTACCTGGATTATGCCTAAGAGGGAGAACTAAGAGCTTTCTCTAAATGAGATTCCAGTTCAGCTGTCTGAAGGGGATAGCCTTTTTATTCAAAAATAAATCAGACTGCTAGCTATACTGTATTGTGAGTACAACCTCCCCCCCCAATACACATCAGAGAAACAAAACCAAAAAGATAGAAACAGGCCTAATCAAAGTTTCTTGAAGAGTAATGCATGTGTTATGCTATTATCATGCCATGGAGTTACAAATGTTTTAACCTTTTTGATTTTGTTTTGCCACTGAAGTGTTTTATTACTGGATATCACATTCTTCGTATACAGAGAGATATAACATTGTACATGTAATAAGAGATTTCCACTTAACTTTTTATGGCTAATTAGTTGAACTCTGACAAGAGAAAAGAAGCATTAAACTCTGGTCCGCAAAATAGCAATTATGTTAGTTAATGAGAAACTATAGCCACACTGTAGAGCTACTGTTGCAGTTGTACACCAAGTAGAGGAAAGAAGAGTGAATCAAAAAGGGAGAAATCTGAATTTTCAAACAAACAATCGAGTTAATTTTTCCCTAATGCCTTCTTAAAAGAATGCTAAATCAAAGAGAAACAAAACTATACTGAAAAAAAAGTCTTGCAGTGAAGCAATAGACTACACAAAGTTAAGTGTACAAGGGAGTTACTTGGTTGATCAAGAGCTGTCAAGCAAGGCAATAACAACATTTTTTATTCTTCCAACAGTGGCAACAATAAGAAAAACAGCATCTGTTTTAAGTACATGTGAAGTGAAATACAGTTAAATTCAGAGCTTCAAAACAACCTTCTAGAACTGAAGGAGGATTGAAAGGAAAACAAGTCCACCCACCTGAAGCCTGATTTCAGGTGATCAAGATAAACAACTAATTTCTTTTTCAATATGTAGCAAAATTAGCAAGTTACACCATAAAAACAGAAAAAAAGCTAAGTCTTCCCATCCATTTTTGAGTCTTTCACTGTGACTGGATACTATATCTCAGGATCTAGAACAAATATGATACTACAAAAACAATTTAAACTATAAGGTTAACATAGAATTACCTAGTTTTTATGTGCCAGACCCTTCAATCTTATTTTCATTAAGGCTACTTTATACACAAATGCTCTTTATATTCTGCAATATGCCATTATTAATTAAGAGCATACATCCTCAACATATTCCAGTCATTAAAAGCAACACACTTTACATTATCTTGCGCATATTGGGGGGGTGACTTTAAAAAGGTCATAACTGCTGAATTTAGGATTTTCAAAGTGAAACAAATGCCAGACTATGACCCCAACAGGTCATACAGTTCATCGACCAAATCCCATCTCATAGTACTCTACAGGCGAATACCGCCTTGATTTGTGTGTGTGTGCGCGTGCGCTGTAGTGAATGATAATCACTTAAACTTAATGGTATCAGTCAGGGTGGGAGGGAAGGACAAGAGACAGTACTTTCTGCTGTACGTTTTGAATATGTAGACAGCAGTCAAGTACTAGTAATAATCTAGTTAATCTATTCAAGTCTAAGTAGTCTCAGCCTGAACTTAAGCACTGATGTTCTTTGCTTCCTCTCTGGAAGTAGCTGCCTTGTAATAATGCTTACCAAGAATTACACGAGTCCAGTATTAGCATACTTCCATTAAGAGAGAGAGCCACAAAGTACACGTTCTTAATTCTTCACACCTGTCACAATATACAAGTGATCTGTATTCCTTCATCAAAAGCCACATAAAATTCATTAGCACCATATTTGCTTCCTAAAAAAAGGCCCATGGAAATTAGAGTAAATGTAACATCATACATAAAATTAATATATTTATCAGAGATATTTTTATATAATATATAATTTATATATATTAGAGAGCAAATGTATTTTTACACACACACACACACACACACACACACACACACACACACCCCTCCCCAAATCAGAGAGACTCATGTTCTCACTGCTTAAAACATAGCGCACACACTTATTTCTAATAAAGAATACTACAGCAGTTGCTGTGCCAAAGTATACTAGTCTTATTATATTAAGTAGTGACAAACACATAAGCATAGAAACAGCTATCACCACTTGCGCTCACCATTTAACACTGCGTTCACAGAGCCCTTTTTCCCCATCCACTTTAATACATAAATGGTTGGGGGACAGGGAACGACTGGGAAATACAAATAAATACTAATGCATGAAGGCTTGTCCAAGTTCTTTGCAATTGTTGGTGTTCCTGCCTTTTGGCTGAGGACTTCGTGTTTTGACAGGTGGAATCTTTCCAAGAGTGAAGTGACTCAGTCCCACCCCTTCTTCCCACTAAAAAATTAAATTTTGTCAGTCAGCACTTTTTTTTTTTGGTTTATTTTAAAAAGTCAACTTAGGAAAGCATTATTTGAGGAAAATATTTTAGCCTCCTCAGAGACCATTAAGGTTTGTGTGTAATATTAAATAGAAAGGATGCTATATGTAAAATTCCATTCTTCACCTTTAAACAGGCAGTGAAACTCCCATGTTGACTATTAAAACAAGCTGGTATTTGATGCTTAGAGCCAATCAAAATTTCATGGTGGTAATCTTTTTACCGGAAATATTTACTAACCATCAAAGCTTTTAATTATACGTATTGCCACTTATGAGATTTGAAAGATTTGATATTATTTATTCAAGATGATACATTACACAATACATGCTTGACCATTCTCAGTCAAAGTTGACCTTTACAAAAGCAAAACAAAACTACAGTTCATAGAAAGTTTGAGATAAAAGTTTATGATACAAAAATATTACACTGGCTTCAGAAAAAAAAAAAGATTTTGGAATCAATATGTACTGTCCTGTCATATTCGCTTCCATTAGTTTAGCTGAAATAATCACTTTTTCCAACATGCCCCCCAAAAAAATATTTTAACAAAATACCAGCTTACCTTGACTTACAGCACTAAACCTGAAGAAGCTTAAAAGCTTCAGTGGATGAAAAAAGTTAATATACTCAAACAAGACTCTCAGTGTGGCTCTAAATTTCTAAGAGTGATTTTTCTTTAATATTACAAGCAGTAATATATGACCAGGTGTACAATTACATGGCCCTAAACACTATAAAGCACATTATGAAACATGAAGTTGAATACAAGAGTGGCTCCAGCATCCAAGTAGCATAGCATACTGTAATTGCAAACCCTGGAATGTAATATGACACTTATTTTAATGATTAGGCTAATGAGTTCTGAACTTCCAGTCTATGCGAATACAGTTTCATAATTACACAGCTTGAAATCCTCATCAGCAAATCCAACTGCTCCTGAAATCCAAATCATTTTATAACTTTGAATAATGCATGGCACCTCTGCAACAAGAAATTAAAAGAAAATTCATAATCTGCATTCTGCAAGAAACAGTGAGCAACTAAGCAACATTTAGTTCAGGAAGAACTAACTGTTGCCAATTTTTCTCCTTTAGCATCCATGGTTCAGATTCTATCTCAGACAAATCAACTAACTACATTTGAAATATAGTTATATTCGTGATAATAGTTCATAGCATAATGGACAGCACAACCTTCATTTTTATCAAAGACGGAACCAAAGTTAGCATGCTAAATGGAAAGCCAAGCTCCAAGGCAGGAATCACACACTGCGTGATGGGGGATCTCTGCTCCTGAGACAAATGAACTCACGTCTGCACACACCCAACTCAGCACCTATCAGGCCAATTCTACTTAATAGGTCTTCAACTGATATCCAACATACACTGAATCTGCCTGATTGCATTGTAAGCGCCCTAAAAGGAATGCCACCCATCACCAGGATGGATCAGCTCCTATTGTCCACCTAAACAAAAAAAAACCCTCAGATATACTCCCTTAAGTCATTATTTACCCCAAAACAAACCTAGTGTCCTACCTTGAACCACTGTTTCTTCCCTACAAAAATCCCTACCCACGTTCTAATTCAGAGTTAGTTCTGAATCTGTTCCAATGCCCGGACCCAAAAGCTGCATCAGGTCCACTGGGACTTCACCTTTTCCTTGCTGATAGTGGTGGGGTTCTGCTTTTCTCCAGCACTCCACACCCTAAGCTGAAAACTGTGGTTCCTGGGTGGCTTTGAGCTGCACTGAGTGGTGAGACTGCCTCCCCTTCCCCCGCTTTCAAGTATAACTCTCTAAACTTGCTCTTTTGTACTCTGCTTGGGCTAGTTTTCCCTAATACAACCATTGAAACTGGGTAATATTGTAACTGTTTGATCACTTGTCTCTCTTTGTATGGCTATTAATAATAACTGTTTAAGTATTTTTCTTTCCTTTTCTAATTATTCATAAGTTTTATGTACCTCGCAATAAAGGAACTTTTCTAATCAAGCTGATTGCCAGACTTCCTTTGTTTCTTGGCTTCCCTACATTGCTTTGCAGCAATGCCTTGTTCACCTAGCCAAATATCCCTGTGATGCCCAATTCCTTGTAAGGTTTGCTCATTAAGGGGCTTACCAACGTACTGAACCTGTGGCATATATGGGTGGCAGCTAAAAGTGCTGCTTTGACCCAGCCTGTGGAATCCAGGGGCATATAAGGTTGACAGTAGAAAGTGCTGATTTGACCCAGCCTGCTCAGATGCATATTCAAGTCTAGTCCAGTGCGGTACCAGGGGCATATAAGGGTGGCAGCAGAGAAGTGCTGTGTAACCCAGCCTGCTGAGCTTAGAGACATATAAGGGGTCAGTTGAGAGTGCTGATAGACCCAGTCTGCTCAGACGCACTTAGAAACACAGTCTTGGGAAATGTAGGTTCTGCAAGAGTGGCTCCATTGGGAGTCACCTGCAGAAGGGAGAAGAGAGCTCCATATAGAAATACCCATGACACAACCAATACATTAATAAAATTGCAAATGTCCCGTCCCCCCCCCAAAAGGAAGTAACCCTAATAAATAGGCACAACCCAAGTTGGTAACACATGTAATAGCTCATCTTAAAGCAGTCACTCTACCTGCACAGAGCAAAACCAAGCCATGGAGAGAGCTGAAGCACTGTACACAGCAAATCAGGCAGGAAGTGGGGAAAAGTGCTCCTAAGGTTAAACACGTAAGAGGTTTAAATGGCAATTAAAAACATACTGCAACTGCAACACACACATTTGTGCATGACGACATTTTCATTGAAGAATATGGTCTCTGCATCTTAAACAAGGAGCCCTGTGGCACTTGACTCCTTGTTTTCTCTTCTGAACTAGACTAACACAGGTACCCCTTTGGAACTCTGCATCTTAACTGCCATTTGGTCACTGAAATGACCTCTTGGAGGAACAATCAGATGAACGTTCAGTCTCCTGGTGCAGCCCTTTCTTCTACCTTTGGAACTTCAGACAGCTGAATAATACTCAAATATTCAGCAAAAATAACTCTCAAAGAAAAACTTGTTAAATAGGAGGCAGTTCAGAGAGGGGATTAAATGTTTGTGACCAAATTCAAGGGTGTGCATGGGGGCATTTTTTAAACCCACAAGCATTTAGGAGATTCTAAATTCACAAAACAGAACATCATGAAGATAGGCTCTTGTGTTCCTTATTCCTGCAATGTTAAAAAAAAACAAAAAACTACAATTTCAGAACTCTTAACAGAATTACAGCATACTATGTACATTAAGTACACATCTCTGCTTCCATTTAAGTTAATGTAAGTTTTGCAAATGACTAATGTGAGCTTGACTGCATCTTAAGTATTTACGCAGATTCACATTTTTAAAAACAAGACAACAATCTGGACACACATGAAAACTTTATATAGTCAACCACTTAACCAGAGAAGGGGAATGTGCAGGTCCATTCTAACTTCCCCTAGTGAATGGAGGTGGTCCCAAGCAGTAGACTAAATGAAACTCTCTGGACAGCCAGTAGATAACAAAAAGACAATCCATGGACAGTAGAGGCTGCTTTAGGGGCAAATTATTTAGCAACAGGTGTGGGCAGAAATATCTGACCCCAAACCAAGAGAAATAGCATCCCAGACCAAGTAAAAGGATGTTTTCCCAGAAAATTTGAAGCTTGTTAAAAGCTGTCTTTACTGGAAGTGTGCTTTTTCAAGGACCAGCTATGATGGATTTTTGATTCAATGGGTCTATCCACAGGCAAAAGGAAGCCCTGGTTCCCAGCTCTGGACTTCACTCAGCCACCATCTATTTCTCCAAATCCATATTCTTCCCCCCTACTAAGATCTGTGATCTTTCCCCACTGATATTAGCATGTCCATCAGCTGCCAAGAGGTACCTTTTGCATCAGAGCCTCCCTCATCTCTGTTCTCCATCTCAGACCCCTTGTTAGTCCATGAAGGAGGAAGAGGAGGAGACACTGAACCCAAACTTCTGTTAGTTAACATTTTCAAGGGCACTTAACATTGGAAAGAAAGTGCTATATCACTTAGTAAGTAAAGCTCCCAACCTTGGGAAATAAGAGCTTGAGTTTGAGGATCCAGTCCATTTTGATATAGCTTGTTAGCAACTGCCAGTTTTAAAAAAAGATACTAAGCAGGAACATATGCACACGCGCACACACACGAAATCTGTCTGAATTCTGAAGTTTAGTATTATCTTCTACTTTCACATTAGAAGCTGAAAATGGCTGAATTTCTTTCCATGTTTTCAAAAAGGGACTAATTTTTAATGCTTGTTATTTTTAACACTTTCATTCTACTCTTTAAAGCCCCATGATAACTTTCCCTTAATTCACAAAAATGAAACATGACAAATTGATTGCTTAAAGTTAAAGAGCTCCTGTATCACGACTTTTATTTTCCTTTTTTTCAGGGAATACTATGAAAAAAATAATTCCCTTTGCTTTGAGTGTCTAATATTCCACAAACAGATCTTGTGCACAGTAATCTGTCTACATACTTAATACATGTAAATATCAATCTTTGGATTCCAGTGCTAAATCTGTAGTTTGGACCATGAAACATAGTACATTTTCTTTATATATAATTACTGAATACATGAATCTGTTTGCAGATAAGTTATTTATCTGGTATAACATACACTTTAATTTTCAAAACTAAAATACATTTTCTCACCTATAATACAGCCATTTAATTATCAGGTTCAATAAAGCAGTAACTGGGTGAAATTCAGATTAGACCCTCCACCCTTATAGACCAATGAAGGTTAGAAAGTGAGGTAAACACACACACACACACACACACACACACACACACACACACACACACACACGTACGTACATAGTGAAAGACAAACTTCAAGAACATTTTAGAACTAAGCTTCTTCACCAATTAAATTACAAGTGAGGTTTATCCTCTTAGACACATTATATTACCAGCTCTGACACTATAGTTGCCAGAGTCCAAAACTGAATTAGACCAGCTGAGAGTTTCTGAGACATATCCATACGCATGTACCACCTATTATTGCAAACCTGAATTCTGGTTGGGAAGCTGGGGTCCAAAAGGAAGCAGCTGTACAAGTCAGTGACTGCGCTGTGTTAAGATTGTCGCAAACTTTTACTGTTCCCTCCCAGCTCAAAATAATTCAAAACACCTCTTGTCTACTAATCATGAAGCTAGAGAAATTATTTTTCCATTCCCTGTCTCAAAAAAATAAAAATAAAAATAAAGTGTAGTGGGTGAGGAATGAGCACACAAATTCGAACAGTTTTCTGCTTATGCCATACACTGGCCCACTCTCCACGCCCTGGAACAGGGCAGGCAGGAACTCTGTCTGCTCCACAGCAGAGGGAAGGCAGCCTCTGCCCCCAGGTCTCCACACCCAGCACTGTCGTCTCCCCCTCCATCACCAGGGGCTGCAGCCACTCCACCCCGCCAGCAGTTTGGCCTGCACGATGGGAGGGTGGGGATACCAGGTGGTACTCTAAAACTGGGCAGCCTGGGCTAGGGCCCCCCAATTCAGCCCTGGTGCAGGACACTTGTAATGCCCAAAACCACATGCAGTTTTCGGCAGTACAATGGCTCCCCCAGTAGCATGTATCTGGCTGTCACCTTAGTCTCTCCCCACGCCTCCTGCCCTCCCACCCTTTGCATTCCACCCCCTGCCCATACACAGCAGGAGGGGTCCTAGTGGCTGAGATCCTCCCTGCCGTGTGTGAAGGAGAGGCTGTACATGGCAGGGGTAGGGGGCAGAACAAAAGGTGGAACTGAAAGGAAAATACAACTCGGCCCCTTGGCATAAGATAGTCTTGGTACCCCAGTACCGCCCATTGTCAGTAGAGAAGTGCAGGGCCTGCACAGGTGCCCCCACACTGACTTCGGGAGCAAGCTGAAGGAAGGGGTGGGGTGGGAGTGTGAATTCCAGCCTCTGGGCCAGCCCCCACACTCCCTCTTAGTATGGGAGGGGCAGTTGCCCCCACAGGCCAATTGACTCAGGGACCCACTATGGTCCATGTCAAGGGTCCTGCCTTTCAATGAGGCCCTTCACATCCAATTAATTTGACGCCCTTGATGGAAATATTTATCTGAGAAATTTATCTTCCATCATTGAGGTCATTCACTACTATAGATATTATGCATGGAGGAGACTCACTCATGCAACCACAATCAAACACTGCTTTGGTTGCTCCACAGTTCTCAGCCCTTTTTCTACCTCTATTCAGATCCCTCCCAGCTGAATTTCAGAAGCACAGCCCTGTGAGCCCAAAAGATTACTTCCAAAGTTGTAGTTACATCAACTATTAGAAACCATTAATAAACTAACAGAATGAAATATACAGCTTTTATTTTACAGAGAGTCTTTCCATATCAGTGAATGCCTTTCATTTTGAAAAATAAACAACACAGTCCAGGGACTTTGTTTTCCCCTCTGATATTCTTGCCTGAATATTACTGACAGGAAGGAACTTCCAAAAAATTCATAGAAAGGAATCCTGAGTCAGATCTTAAGCCACAAATCCTCATATGAAATATAAAGATAGAAGTTAGCAGTAATTCTAACTTCCTTCCTTAAGGTGGAATGATCAAATGCTACAAAGGACTGAATCTCAGTCTTGTAGCATTTCATGGAGTACCTGCAAATGTCCAGTGGCCACATGGCACTGTATGAAGCATTAAGTTTTATAGCCAAAGACTTTGAGGAACACTTCTCAAAATGTACTTTTTTTGTACCCATGAGCCTTATTAGACACTCTACATCAGGGGTCTCAAACTGAAACCACCATGAAAGCCGCATAAGGACCACACAAGGGCAGCATGAAGACTAGTATGTTAGCCCAAGGGCCGCACCACTGAAACCTTTCCATAATGATATTGCAAATAGTGGTAATGATAGTGTCATTGTGAGCTGCAGGAAGTAACTTTGCAGCCCACTGCCCATGTCTTTGAGACCTCTGCTCTACATATTTAATATAGATTAACTGATCCATTCAGAGACACAGAGACCTTCAAGCATTTAAGATCTCCATAAACAAACAATACAGTATCCAATTCTCCCCATTCATCTGTAGACAGACATGATTGATTTAGGTCTGATTCCAAACCTAAAGTGTGAAACTGTACATTGGCTGTGCACAAGTCAAAACTTGGAACTTTCCAGGGAAGAACTGAATATAGGCTTCTTTCACCTTCTCCCCTTGTGACATCATTTCTATAAGGAATGTAACAAACAGAGCAAGGCATCCTTTTGAAAACTGCACAGAAATATTTTGAAAAGCTGTAGAACTAAGATGAAGGGCAACATTCACACTTCAATCTCTCCTGTGCAATAGAATAAACAGAAGCTGTGGGAAGATTCCAAAAGTCTCAAAATAAAACCACCAGAGGGTGTAAGATTGAACCTTCAAATTAGAGAAGGTTTCTGACTTGTAATTGAAGATTCTTTGAGATGTGTCACCCCTATTTCTACCCCACTGTGGGCTTTATTCATGCACACCATACACCCAGAGCTGGAGAATTTGGAAACACTGTCCGCTGGTTTCTTTTGGGTATGGAGGAACTCATCATTCTTTTGGCTGAAGAGCTGTGATTCATCAAAGAGAAGGTGGTTGTCAATAGTATTCTGGTCCACCCCCACATAATCCTTGATATATGGAGCCTTGACTCCCTGTGCATAAAAAATGACAGTAGCCATGACTCTAAAGGAAGCACCAATTGCAGATTAGAGAGAGACCTTGACTGTTTTCCTTTGTCTATTAGAGATTAGAAAGGGGCTGTTGCAAAAGCCTACCTTAAACTTTGCAAGCTTAGTGTAGTTCAGGAAGTCATTTTTAGGTATAATGCCCGGTAACTAGCTATCCTCACCTGCAGGTTAAATGATAGAAAAAAACCTTTTCCCCTAAAACAGGTTGAGGCATCAGTCCCCTATACCCATAGGAGTAGATCAGGGATGTTGATAAATAGTCCTTCCAGAAGTGGTCTGAACCAGTGAGTTGGGAGCAGAGTGAGAAAACAAAAATAGTACCCATTAGGCCAGCACATAACACTTCTTCACCCTCTTGGTGGGGGAGGGATTGTGCCAAATTGCCCTAGCTAGCTCTGGTATGGCTTCAATGAGGGGGAATGCTATTCTGCTGGAACCAGAGAAGCAACGGATGACTAGGAGTTTGTGCTGGGAATCCTGAACTTCAAGAGGAATCTGTACTTCTCTAGAAACTCTAAGAAAAAAACATCCCGGAACTATGTGAAGTCACCGGGAGGAGGATGACATAGTGGTCTCTACTTTGTCCAGTGATGAAGAGTGCTGTCTTTCTGATTCTAGATCCAGCAGCCAACTGTCAGTGGTGTTACCTCTTTGGAGAACAGGGAGCGGGGAGAGGCAGTGGAGATGGGGAGTCCACATGTGAGAGAGAGTGATAATGCCCAGCTGAGCAGCAACAGATTTAGTACCCTGGTATGACAGGAGTTCAGCTTGTATGATCTGCTGGAGCAACAGATTATGAAGATGCTGAGGAGGATGAACAGGCAAAGCAAATGATGACTGAATTTCATCAGTACTGGCAGATCCCACAGTTAAAAAGATGTAGAGGGTGATGGTACCAACAGATCACGGTCCAGTACCACTGCAGCCCAGTGCTCCAGAGCTTTCTTATTGTGCCTCTGGGATTAAGAATATTCTAAATTCTCACAGGCTGAACTAATGTGCTTACTCAGATCAGAATCCAATTTCTTTGAAATGGATCTACAGGATGACTTAGTCTCATAAGCGTAAGAGCACTTCCTGGATCCCCACTAGGGTATCTGTGAGGATACACATGCCCAGAGAGTCCAACTTCATAGCAGCAGATGCTCTCCTTGCTGAAATCAGATCAATGTGTAGGGGGAGTGGGACCGTGTTCCCTGGCCTGAGTCTGATTAAGGCTTTAGGTCTTTCTCCATGAATGTTTCCAAGAAAAAAAGGTCCCATCCTTTTCAGGTACATCTGGCAAAGGATCAGGTGATATTGCAAGTCAGCACCACACAGGCTACCCCAAGCCAGTAAACTCAGCACTAGTAGTCATTGCTGATCAATAAGGATTGCAGGCAGGAAGCACAGAGTTAGAAGCCTAAGGTCCTTGATAGAGCCAGGTACTACAGGGGTGGAGGAATCCCACAGAGACAACCAAAACACTAAACTGTAACAACTCTGCGCATTGTTAAAACTATTTACAAAGAAAATGAAATCTTACCTTGTAGGATGAAGATTAAGCTACTAACACTGGAGTTTTGAGCTGAACCATGCAGCAGAGAGAAGTAAATGGAGAAACTGGCAGGTAACAGGAAGTTAACAGGAGTTCCCAGGAAACAGTCAAATGTTGTAACATTAAGCATGAACGAAGGGGTATCGATGAAAAACAGGTTACACGCCGACAGTGCTTTTCTTGTTTACAAACAAGTGCTAGAACTCTTTCCCCAACTGACACACACCCCTCCTCCACCCTAGATGGGCAGCAAAAAAGGTGCTGGTAGTCCATACCCCTCCGCACTACCACAAAATCAAAAGCATTGCTTGCTGATCTTACAGTTTCCATCTTAAGAACTAGTGAGTACTAGTCAACAGAGAAGCCAATGCACTGTAATTAGATTTACAGGTACTTTATCTAGTCTTATTTTTCAAGTCATTTTGAAGACCAGAAGAAACAAAGGAATACACAAGAAAATATATAGAAAAAGAAAAGATGTCCATCTTTCATGTTTATGTATGTCATCAACTGAGACCAAAATACCAGCCTGCTGTTCTTAGTTACAAATGAGTCTAGATGAGCGTGAAAACAAAGATCAAAGATCAAACATGCCCCAGTTTAGCTCTATACTTCCCTGCAGGCAACGTTTGAAAAATTAAGCCATTTGACCTTAAACCTGTTTTGCCTGGCATCTGTCTGTGTAGCTATTGAAAGGAGACTGCATTTTTTCCAAGTATAAAAGCATTCTAGTGGCTGTCACCTTGTACTTCAGTTTATTGCTCTAGGTTTCTCCTTGGCAGTTTATATACGCCGCCACTATCCAGTTGCTGCTCATGACTTGGCACACAAACATCCCTGGGAACTTTGTAAAATGGGTCTCAGTAGCATTACTAGCTGTTTCTAAGCAAAAGAAAAGTCAGTCAGATTTTTAAAGTAATTTACCAATAATAATTCAGGAAGACAAATTGAGAGATTTTAGTTGCTACATTGTTCTTCAGATCCGTGTAAGCTTAAGACAAAATAATTCTCTTATTATTTTTTGAAGGTGTCTTAAAAACTACTGGGACATTTTCTGCTCTGAATCTTAATTCTGCCACAGATACAGAAAAGAACAGAGTGACAGAGGTGAAGAGTCTAAATTCCTAACCATTTCCTGAGTTATCCAGATGCCTATCATTACCATACCTAAAAAGAATCTTTTGAATGTGAGCTATTGTTTCAAAATAAGACAAGACTTCATTGTAAGACTACCACTGAACTCGTGACAGGCTACCTCATATCTCACAACAATGTACAATTCAAGAAAGACAACTGCTATATTATACAATATATTAAAAGTGATGTCTACATTAATTACACACAGTGAAACTGTTTTTTCTTGCATTTATTAATTTAATGTAATAAAACTAATGTGACTAGAAATACTTTAAAGCCCTTGCTGCCAATCCGTATAGAACAGGTTTTAAGATTGTATAGTTTTATCCATCCTGTGTTGAAGTATTTTTTGTAGTGTTACAAAGCACTCTACTGTTCTGAAGTCAAAATCATTCCAAGCACAAACCAACTCTAACCAGTCAAGCAGTTTTCTTTCAATAAGCACTAATCTCATTTCTTTCTCTCTCACACACATCTCCAAGATACAAATTAGTTTAGCAACCTATGAATCAATCTGTAATTATTATCAGTGCTATTGGTGTCAGGAGAAAAATGACCCTTTGAAAAGAAATCTTACACCAATAAGGCTTTCTTCAGGGTGGAAAAACAAATTTTACCTTTACAAAAATATAAAAAATTGGCTTCTGTCTGTGGACGTGTACTGTACTTAAGTTTTTTTCTTGGCATCAGTAGTCTTAGGAGTTAGATTTTAATTCAAAACACAATAATGAAGTGCATGCAGTCTGGATGGCACTCTTCATAACAGATACTGAAAGTAGCTGATTGATGAGTTCACTTGAACCACAGTCTGCCAGAACTGTTAATCAGCAATACTAGATAGTATTATGTAAGCTATTTCTATGTCCTTATAGGATACTTTAGGTCACCTATTCCCAAGCTGGGCATCCACGGCCTTTGAGAATACATACAAGAGAAACACTAGAGTGTACTGCCCACGCTCAGTTCTACTCTGAAGCACTTAGAGTCTATGTGACTTACAAGATAAAACTGCTGCAGTTCTTCATGTTAACCCGTGACCTATCATGAGTGGGTCTCAAACTTTCTTCTAGAGGGATTGAAAACATTAGAAAAATTACCAGCATAAAATTAATAACCCATCCAACCTCTCCTCACCATAAACCACCCCAGTTTCATAAGACAAGAGAACCATAAAACTTCCTGAATTAAAAGTATAATCAAATATTAATCTTGCATGAATATTTCAGCTGTTGCCACCACACATTTTACATTTGCAGTAGTGGTGAATGAAAAGGATAGCTTCAAAATGTCTAGGCAGGCGTGTTTGATTTAAGGGTACAGAATACCACACTACACTCTTAGTGTTCACGTAACAAACAAGCACATATGGTTATTGAAGGTATACAGAAAGGCAAGTGTAGTTTTTTAGTTCAAACTCCGCTGCTGCCACTGCCTTCACTGACCCTTGCTTTTTATTTACCTTATCTTTGTCCTCCACAACATCTGCCAGCACATCATCTGGGTCCAGGATGCCCCCATCAGTATATTCCAGGTGGTGAATGTTCACCCAGTAAGCAGGGTCCTACAAAACACAAAGTAAGACATTTCATCAAACCAATATTTCAACTTTTTAGCTCTATCAAGTCAGTACATTTTTTAATTTACTATTTCCCTCACTTTTATGAAAAATGTTTATAGCATATTCCCTTTTAGACTGTTTATTATTGATTAAACAGTCCAGAGAAACAACTACTGATATAAATAGTATGAATTTTTATGGCACATTACTGTCAATAGGATGATGTGCAACAAGATGTATATTTTCACTGATTTACTGTACATTTTAATTCTTTGTTCACCAAATGTAAATAAGGATAGATGGTTTTACATTTCTCTGAATTTCTTTCTTCTGATATCATGGTGTATCACTGTAAGCTACTGTAATTCAAAGAAAATTACTGCAACAACTTGCAGGAAAATTTATATTTTGCAGAACACAGTCATCTCTGACTCCATACCATCCATCAAGAATTTCCTGCTCCCAAAAGTAAAATCTCTCTCTTCCAAGAGATTTGGAAATTGGATTGACTGAGGCAAAATGCACATAATGCTGTTTACAGAGTACACAAACTAACTCTCATAATTTGACATGGCACAAAACGAACCAAGTTTGTCCTCTCAAAACAGAATTTTCCCTCCCCAAATTTAACAGAATGCCATCCCCTTCTATCACAGAGGTCTTAACAGTGCTTCCACTGAAGCCAAACAGCAAAATCATCAACTTCAACATAAGCAGCTTTGGATTCTAACTGTACTTAAAAAATTCCAAGTGTCATTCCTGAGATTAAGTACAGATTAGAGCTAATCAATCACCAATGACATTGGCAAACATAGTGCAGGCTTGGAAATCCTCTTTGTAGGAAGTCAAGAAAAACCACCTGCTTAGTTAAATAAAAAACCACTATAAAAACAGTATATTGTGCCTTACAATTAAAATACTTTCACAAAAAGTGAACTTTTCACTTACCGTTCTGGAATTAAATCCACATCTTTGAACACTGGACATTTTTAAATCCATAGGGAAGTTAAAAGCAAAAGCAGCTATTTTAGAGCAGTGGTTTTCAAACTTAGGGTCAGGACCCAGTACTGGGTTGCAGTACCCCCTGCTGCTCCCACCATAAGACTGGAATGAGCTGCTGAAAGATGCAGTTGTTGGGTCATGGGCATAAATTCTGCCCCCTCCTCCCCCAACTAGGTCCTGAGGAAAAAAGTTTGAAAGCCACTGCTCTAGAGGAACCATCAATACTGGAAGCTGGACATTACCCTCTAACAGCAAGGTGCTAAGCAGCGAAATTACAGGCTGAGAGAGAGCAAATCAGTGAGGGTTTCCCCTGCACATCTACAACCTTTTAGATATTGATAATGTTAGACTGCAGCAAGTATGCGTTTAATTTTTTTGAAAAATAGGAGGGAAGGGAGGAACTCACCCAAGTACTATAGCAATGCTAACTAGATGCCCCAGTGTAGATGCAGATAGATCAACAGATGTCTACTATACCTCAAAGAGGTGCAGTCCTACATTGAAGGAAAAAACCCAACCAACAGTGTAGACTGGAGGTACATTAGTGTTATGCCTGTTTGGTTATGGAGATATAACTATGCGGGTTTAGTCCCTGTATTGTAGGCCCGGCCTGTCTCCCTCACCAGCCCTCATCACCAGCCGATTTCTCCAACCCCTTCCCACACTCTCTTGTATAGGGCCTATCTGCCAAACCTCACTCTTCCTGACTTGAGTACCGCACACACGCTTAAGAGCTTTAAAAACAAAACACCACACAATCCTCTACAGAAACTAACTGATAAAACCCTAACATCTACTGGAGAGCCAGCCAGTTCTACCGTGCCACAAGTAATGTTTAAGTTATTCTCCCCCTAGGAACCTTAACTAGTTTTCTTTTACCTGAAAGACATAAACTGAACTAAATTTTATATACTGATAGAAGGAAGTAGGAAAACCATGAAAAAGGGTTTCCATGGGAGCACTTAAGAGATCAAGTTACTTCCCATTATATAGGTCCAATAGCTAATTAACAGTATCTTTACCACCACATATCACTTCAGCTGAAGTTAAATATTTGATACAGTTCAAGAGAATTTTCATATGTTAATATCTGATTCATGAACAAACATTCATTTCATTTTTTTCCTGTACTTAAAATATATATGCCATAAAACTATAAAAATCATCATCCCATACATTTAGCCCAGTTTTAGTTCCAGTGAAGCACCTGGAGGAGAGGAAGGGGGTCAGGAACAATCAGCAGAGATTCACTAAGGGCAAGTCATGCCTGACTAACCTGTTTGCCTTCTAGGATGAGATAGGTAGCTCTGTGGATGTGGCAGAAAAGCACTAGATGTGGCATATGTTGACTCTGGCAAAAGCTTTGATATGATCTCCCATAGTGTTCTTGCCAGCAAGTTACAGAAGCATGGGTTGGTTTGTTGGTTGGGTGGGTAGATGAATGGACTATAAGATGGATAGAAACCTGGCTTGATTGTCAGGCTCAACACATAGTGATCAATGGCTTGATGTGTAATAAGCAGCTGGTATCAAGCAGCATGCCCCAGGTGTCGGTGCTGGGGCCAGTTTTGTTCAATGTCTTCATTAATGACGCGGATGATGGGGTGGACTGAGCCCTGAACAAATTCACAGATGACACTAAGCTGGCTGGAGTAGCAGATACCCCTGGGATACAGAGTGAACTCTCCAGTATATCAAACAACATGAACCTCTTCCATCAAACCCATGACTGTGGTCTGTGGAACCACACTCTCTCCCTAACAGAGAGGGGGGGAGAGAGGTCTTGGATACCCAGCACTCCATGGTGCCACAAGAATGCTGTAATATTTCAATTTATGGTATGTACGGCCCACTTGAAGTGCATTTAAGCCAAATCTGGTCCACCACAGCAAGTGAGTTTAACACCCCTTCTATCCTATACCTGCACAAATTGGAGGATTGGGCCAAAAGAAATCTGATGAGGTTTAACAAGGACAGAAGAATCCCATACACAGTTATTGACTGGGAAATGGCTAACTAAGCAGTATTTCTGCAAAAAAGGAGCCAAAGGAAACAGTGGACAAGAACCTGGATACAAGTCATTGGTGTGCTCTTGCTGCCAAGAAGGCTAAGGGTATGCTGTGTGAGGAGGGGCATTGCCAGTAGATCAAAGGTAGTGATTATTCCCCAGGTTTCACTACCGGCAAGACCACACCTGGAGTCCTACATCTAGTTTTGTGCCCCCCACACCATGAAGAATGTGGAGAAAGAGAAAAGGAAGAACCCAGCTGAGGGCAACAAAAATAATTATAGGGCTAAGACACAAGACTTAGGAGAGGCTGAGGGAACTGAGAATATTTTGTCTGCGGAAGAGTGGGGGGGATTTGATACCAGTCTTCAACCACCTGAAAAGAGGTTCCAAAGTGAACAGAGCTAGGCTATTCTTAATAGCAGCAGATGACAGAACAAGTCTCAAGTTGCAATGAAGGAGGTCTAGATTGGATATAAGGAAAAGCTTTCACTAGAAGGATGGTGAAGCACTGAACGGGTTACTTAAGGAGGTAGTAGAATCTCCATTCTCAGAGGCTTTTAAGGCCCAGCTTGATAAAGCCCTGGCTAGGATAAGTTAGTTGGGGTTGGTCCTACTTTAAAGCAGGGGAGTTGGACTAAGATGACCTCAAAAGGTTCCTTCCAACCCTAGTACCCTAAGATTCTTTAACCCAGAACAACAAAAAGAATCCATTCTCTTGGTAATTACACTTACACACACACACACACACACACACCCCCCCTCACCTACCCCAGATTAAGGTATAAACTATGAAGGTCTAAGGAGGGACCCCATAGCCCCCCAAAACCCAGCCCTGGTTGGCTTCTACTACCCTGCCCACCTCCAGCCTGCCTGCCTAGTCCCCAGGCAGGGTGGACTGCTTATGTACCCCCCCCCCATCCCCAGCATGAGCACCAGGCAGAAAAAACAAAAAAAGAAAAAAAAAAAAAAAAAAAAATACCACACACACACACACGCACACAAAAACTATGAATTTGCAGAAAAAGTGGAAGATTTGTCTGTTTTTGTTTACTTCAAGCCTCAACAAATCTCCCTCTCACTTAGGAGCCAGCCCAAAAACTGAGACACCCTGAGGTGTGAAACAGCGAAGGGCCTTCCAGCTGTCAACAGGCTGCCACCACCACTTTTTTCTAGCAGCAGTGTGGAATGTGCAGGGCCTCCCACCGACAAAAAAGCACTACAGCCACAGTGTGCAAAAGACACCCTCCCCTCAAACACACACCGGGGGGGGGGGACCCTTTACCAGTAGCACTTTCAGCAGCAGCAGGGTGAGGGGGTTGGAAGGAGGGGAGAAGATGACAGGGCCGCAAATGTCAGTGGCACCAACGCCTGGCACCTAAAAAGAGAGATGTTCACCTCCCTGGCTGCCTTTGCACTCCAAGGTGCCAGAGGAAAAATCCCAAGTACCATAGTGACCTAGATTTGTCAAGCCCTGATTTACTTCAGCCAGCACTCACTAATAATCTTGCAAGGGGTGTCTGTTGCTAAGTTTCAGAGAGTATGCTAATGATTCCTTATAAGCCCTCCTGACAGGAACTTGCAACTCTAAAGCATTTTCTCGTTAAATGAAACAAAAAAGCAAGTATCCAGAAAACATAAAACCTTAATAGCTACACAAAAACAAATGAGAAGTCTTGCGGCACTTTTAAAGACTAGACAAATTTATTTAACACAAGCTTTCATGGATATAGTCTCACTTCAATAGAGATATGAAATGGAAACTGCAACATGTTACATGCAGAGAAGACTGAGTCACAAGGTACTTTGTTAGCCTGGTTTTAGCAGGCTAAGTCACAGAGTAGTTTTTTAGACTGGTTTTAGCAAATCACACAAGCTGGTTTGATTCAAACAGTGCCTGATGCTCGATAAGCATTCTTCAGTGGTTGCACCATATGCTTGTTACTGAATGCTCTTGTGTGTTAATGGGGTCATTTACAACAAACTTTTACAGCTACAGCTTCTAAATGGCTCCTAAAACTTTTATGAATGTGGGTGTATAACCCCTGGCTGGAACACTACGTTTCTATACCTTTATTCAAGACATTATCCTAAATTTAAAAAGGATAAAAAATTGAAATACTACCTGATATAGTTCACCCTCAGCATTTCTCACATGAATATTGAGCATGCACATGTATTTTGCCTTCAGGTTGCAAGTCATGTTTATGTTTAACACTTAAAGACTGTTTATCATCAATTCATTTATGCAACGGAGAGCATTTTAGGAATTGCTATGCAAATATTTACCAAATGATAAATTAAAGCCAGGTCACATGAATGCACAAATGCCATGATGGGAACAAACTACCACTGGATGGGAGCATAAAAGCTGCTTCACTCAATAAGCTTAGATTTTTGTTAAAATTACAGTACTACCATATGGCAGCAGCCAACTTAAAAGAGCAAAAGGTTTTATTAAAAAAAAAAAAAAAAAAAAAAATCTAGCACAAGACTTAAATTTTATTTATTTTTATCAAAAGCAAAAGAGTGCCTGGGTCATGGCATAAGAATGTCTGCTTTGTTTTTTTTTAAATTAACTTTTCATTGTTCTGTTTAATCAGGTTAGTTTATTGACTCACACTTGTTCTTTAGCATGAAGTGCCTAAGATCTACTGTAGAGACACTGCTCTGAACTAAATTTGAGGGGTGGGGGGAGGGGGAAATCATGCTGCACCACCCTGACCATCATTTGTTCCAAACTTGCATAATACACTCAGATCAAAAGTAGCTTTATTACTTTTTTAAAATAGTTGGATACTCTGCAACCCAAAAGTGAGCTAGCTATGTCACAAGAATTATGAAGTTTAACATTATGGGAGAACCTTACGATGTTAAATAGTTTTGAGAAAGTAGTCCTCATAGAATGCATACAGTTCCGTTTACTCATTTGGCAGTATTTGTTTGGTGCCACGGTCTGCACTGTACCACACACAAAAACAAACAGCCTTTGGCTTTATCAGCTGTATAATGGAAGACACATACGAGTCAAGATGCACCAAGACATTCAGAAATGGGGATGACACAGCAGGTCCTTCTGCAAATTCTGTGCATTATTTGCTTCACATACCATGTAAAAGAATAAACTGTATACCAGAGTGAACGTAAAAGAGTGGAACTCTGGGTTAAGGTGTAGTTAAGTTACTGGGGAGTCTTGGGTCTCAGCAGCTGAGCCACAAGGTCCCACTTCTGAAAGGTGTGCCAAAAACAGTCTATGCTCATGGAGCGTGCTTAGACGTAAAAGGTGCCTAGACTCTACCCTGTAAGCGTCCAGCAGGGGCAGCTTGTCACTGATGTTTTTAGGAGAAAAGAAAAGTAAAAGTAAAATCTTATTGCTTGATGGCTACCAGCTCTGCACACATACACTAATTAAGTGAGTAGTAACATTGCAGTACATATCACCAGTCATGTCATCATTTAAACAGCAACCTTTAGATGTCTGACATTTAAGAGGTCTAAAAGAAGCTTTTGAAAAAGAGAGACAAAAAAAGTGTAATGTTTATTTTGTTTATGACAGAGAAACTGAATAAAGGAAAAAAGAATCCATGAGCTAAAGATTCCAGTACATGAACTCCAGTTCTATAATCGTCTATTTTGCATTATACATTTTATATTTTAATCCAATTTAAATACACACACAAGACTCCTCATTTGTTTTGATACACTGAAAAGGTTCATATACACAAGCTGACGCAGCTTGAAAGATATTTCCTCTTCCAAATGTTTCAATGAAGTCTCTCCTAAGTCAGTGTTGCAATCTTTCTGTGATGACATTTTGCAAAAATGTGATCTATTATCTCCTGACATAGGACATCCTCTACTATCTATCAGTACCCAGGGACCACACTTGTTAAAGCATTACACTTATAAACCATAGCATGCAAAGGTGAGACACTCATGGAAGCAGTGGAGGGGTTACAGAGCAGAAGTCTATGCAGTCTACAAATATACATTACACATTTACTTGGAGAAAAAAAAAAAAAAAAGAGGATGCAATAGCTTTCTTCAAAATCAAGAAGCAGTGCTGAGAGAAGTTGCATAGGAGAGAATGAGAAGCTTGGCCAGCCAAGTTTAGCAGTGTCTTCATGGAGCTTTTGTCTTTGAAATTTCAGGACACAACCCCTAGTCGAACACTGATGCAGAACAGCATTTGGTTTTTTTTCCACCACATTACCTAAACCTGCTTTAAAAAGGAGATATAGAATAAAACAAAACAAAAAGGTACAAATGGCAGTAGCCTACTCCTTTGCTCCACAGTGGTAGGAAATTTTATTTTATGAAACAATGTCATTGTACAGAAGATTTTTATTAGGGACATATGGATATTGAGTTCTGAAATCAGCAAGCAATCACAGCAAGTGATTCGCAACTATATTGCTGCAAAATAATCACTTTGCAACTCTGCTGATTCTTAGAGCCTGAGGAAAGGGATTTTCATAAGCCACACCTGACCAACACAGCCATTGGTCAGTAACAGGATAGTACACCTAGAAACAGACTGGCCAACCAATGCCATAAAAAGGGTTTAATATTAAAAGTTGTCCACTGCAGAGTGATCACACATCAAAGAACTAATTGTAATACCTACACCCAAAAGGAACACAGTTGGAATTGTTACACAAATTTTAAATCTGATTGTTATGACATTCAATATCACATTTCCAAATAATATAGCCTTAATATATTTTAATATTTTAAAAAGAAATGACTATAAAAGAACTAACTACAGAAACTCTTTCTGCAGAAAAAGACATGTGGCAGCCGCAGTTATTCCACAAAAGATGGATGTTTCTTATCCAAATGCGGACCAGACTCAAACGTGGTCATTTAATGAAGTCTGCTGATTATAGGTTTGGGCTTGAAGAACTATTTGCCTGTGCCAAATTTTCCACGCTTAGCCTCAGCTTCCACAAAAAGCAGGCTTCGTTTTTTACGAAGAGTTATCACAAACCTAAATCTCTAGCTCTCATTGTTGAAAATGCTTTCCAAACATGAATGCACTTTAAAATCAATGCAGCATTTAATTTCTCTTCATAGTTTAGCAGGCCAGCAGCAGCATGGAATCACAATTGGCAGCAGCAAAACTGACATTTCAGAACTTTCAGCTGCATTGCTGCCACCATAGAGAATTATGCTCTAGCCTCTAGCTTCAGAGGCCAGGTCTTCGAGTGGGGGCATCTCTCCACTTCAAATGCTTCAGCAGCTTAACTGATGCTGCGCTACTGCACCTCAGTGTGGACACTACATATGTCACGGAGGGATTCTCCCAGCACTGTAGTTAGTTTCTTGAAACTGATGCTAAAACAAGCTGTTCTGCCTAGTATTTAATTATGACACAGGTAAGTTTCACAGACCTAAAAAGGAGCTTGCCATAAGCTTGTCTCTCTCACCAACAGAAGTTGCCACAATAAAAGACATGACCTCACCAACCTTTTCTCTCTAATAGCCTAGAACACTGGTTCCCAACCAGTGTGCCAGGGCACACCCAAAGTGTGCTGTGAGCATGCCTGAGAGCTGGAGTTAAAGTTCTCTCCCTGCTCAGCCCGGCCACCTCCTGGCATCCAAATAGGCAGCCCAGGCACCTGGGCTATGGAGGGCTGGGAAAAAGTAGGGATTAAAGTAAGGGGAAAAGCACCAGAACACAGTTTGGGAGCAGGGAGGAGGGGCTATTTTTAGGCAGGCAGCCTTCTGGCCTCTAAAAATAGAGGAAGCCACTAGAATGGGGAGTTCCAGGGGTCCCCCTAAAAATAGCAGGAGCAGCCCAAACACACCATTCAGGTGGCTCCATCTTAAACCTGACTCCACCTTAAGCCCAGCCAGCAAAGAGCTAGGGGAAGCTGGGAGTGTGTGAATCTCCCCTGCAGGGCAGAGCAGCTTGTGTCAGGCAGCCTGCAAAAACAGTCCAGGTAAAGGCTTTGGGGAGGAGGGCTGCTGGGGGTTGTGTGGGGCAGGTGTGTGTGTGTAGCAGAGGGTGTGTAGCTGGGATTGTGGGGTGTCTGTTTGGGTGTGGGGGTTTAGCTGGGGGCTGGAGGCCTAGTTCTGGCCCCTGCAGTGATGGGAGGGTCCATCACAGGCAGCAGGGGGCTGGGGGAGGGGAGGGTGGGACCCACTGGGGTGGAAAACCGTAGCAGTGGGGTGAGGATTTGCCCTGGGTGGCAGGGACCCACTGTGGAAAAGGGGGAAGTGGGTGCCATGCCATTCTCCCATGCCCTACCTTCCCACTCCCCGGGTTCCCCCCCAACCCCTGCAAACCCACTCTTGTTCTCCCTTCCTCTCTCGCCACCCCTGTGCTGTTCCCCACATGGCTACACTTGTCCTTTTTTGCCACCCCTGCCCCGCTCTGCTCCCCACACTCACTCCTGCCACTGCACACGACTCCCAACCTCCCATTTTGCCACCCCTACTACCCCACATAGCATTTCCGAAACACTGTGCAATGGTTTATGAATATTCATAAGTAATTTAAGTTAATTTGAATATTCATGAGTTTTTAATAGTGGTGTGCCTCAAAAATTTAAAGGTATCAAGGTGTGCCACAGCAGAGAAAAGGTTGGGAGCCACCGGCCTAGAAGGCTGCAACAACACCGCATGAAGAAATAAAAGTAGAAGAGAGGCTCTGGGATACGGAGGGGGAGAAGAAGAAAAGTTGAGTAGCTAGAACATCACATTCATCAGAACTTTGCTAGACAGGAGACCTAAGCTCACATACAGGTCCAAACCCAAAGCTTACTTAGAATTTAAAATGAAACCAAAAGCCCCAAACCCTCAGAGAGATGAGACAATGAACCCAGATAGTCATTCACAATCTCTTAAATTAAATAGTGGAACAGATGAAGGTCCTATGACTTCAGCAAGCAGAATATAGTTGTGTAAAGTGCACCACCTAATCCTAATGAGTTTCTTCTCTAGCCTCCAGAAGAGACAGTTCCAACTCAAGCTCCTCTCCTGCATGTATGCTTTCGTTTTCAGGGATAAGCAACTGTTTGAAAGGGGCTAGGGAGAGGGGGGAGGGAATTCCTTTAAGGAGTTAACTCTGTGTATATGGTCAAGAATCTTTAAATTCTCATTAAAAACATATCAGGACCAAAGTCCAGGGCTGGAGATGAGAACAGAGTTTCAGTTGCAGCTCCAACATCTACTCTCCTTGCTGCCTTGGGCAAGTCAGAACTTCCCTCAGCCCAGACTTCCCCATTGGTAAGAGGGGAATACAATTTATGGAACTAGTTCAGCAAAAATTCAAACAGATGCTTAAATTCTATTGCAGTCAAGGAGTACTAATCATGTGTCTAAGAGTGTTATCGCATCAGTGCCTAAATACACAAATTGCATGGGCACTATGATTTCCATCAGGTTATATACTTGGCTGTAGGCTTTTCTCCAACCCCAGATGGCCAACAGAGGTATGAAGGAGAGACAAGTATAACTGTTACAAACAGATGGCATACTGTGTATTTTCAAAAATAAGGTAAGAAAGACCTATAAACTTTGCCAATTAATAAAATGTATTCAAATAAGCCCACATTACATTACAGCTGTGCAGTACAAGATTCAATGATAAAAATACTACTAGCTAGAGGATTTAAACTGCATGGTAGATCTCAAAATAGAAAGACAGCCATACTGGTCAGATGAATTATCTATCTAGCTCATCATCCTGTCTTCTCACAACAACCAGATGTTTCAGAGGGGATTAACAGAACAGACAATCAAGTGATCCACCTCATCATCCACGCCAAGCTTCTAGGGACAGAACGAGAGCATGGTGTTGCATTCCTGACCACTTCACAATACCATTTAATAGCCATTGGTTGACCTACTCTTTATACTAACTTGTCAAATTCTATTTTAAAACCAGTTGTAGTTTTGGCCTTCACTACATTCCCTGGAAAAAGAATTCCATGGGTTGACTGTGCATTGTATGTAGAAGTACTACCCTTTATTTCTTTTAAACCTGCTGGCTATTAGTTTCACTAGGTAACCCCTCCTGGTTCTTCTGCCAAGTGAAAGAGTAAACAACATTTCTTTATTCACCGCCTCTACATACCTACACTGTACTTCCCCTTACTCATCTCTTTTCCAAACTGAAAAGTCCCAAAACTTTTAATCTCTCCTCATACAGAAGCTGTTCCATAACCCTAATCATTTTGTTTGCCATCTCTGTACTTTTTCCAATTCTAATGCATCTTTTTTGAGACGGGGGAGCAGAACTGCAGAGAATATTTAAGGTGGAAGCTTATTATGAATTTATATAGTGGCATTACACTACTGTCTTCTTCCCCTATCCCTTTCCCAATGGTTCCTAATGCCTTATATTAAAGAACAAAACACTACTGCTACATACTGAGCTGACATTTTCACAAGACTAGCCATAAAGACTCTAAGATCTCTTAGTAACAATTAATTTAGACCAGGGGTCAAAAAATCGTGGATGCCAGGTCGCCCTAGCTCCCAGGATTTTTGCTTCCAGGCACCTAGGAGCACCACAGCAGCCATGGGGGTGAACACCCCTGAAACCTAAAAAAGAGCCAGCAGTGTACTTTGTCAGAGCTACCACCTCTTCTCCCGTCACCTCCTGCACCTCCAGTAGCAGTTTCTTTTGGCAGCAGAGGAGTGGAGTCTCTCTCATACTGTGCTGCTGACATGAGAGTCAGAAGCCATGGTGGTTTTTCAGAGAAACGTCGAGTGGAAACCTTGTGCACCTCACACTACCACCAAAAGAAATGGTGGTGGCAGTGGTCTTTTGGAAGGAAGGGGACCCCTTCGCTGTCACACCCCTACATGCCCAAAGATCTGAGGCCTCAACAAACCTTCCAAATTTAGACTCCATCATTTTACACGTATAGTTAAGATTATGCATTGCTTTGCATTTAATCAACACTATATATCATCTGTCATTTAGCTGACCACCCATTTTTGCAAGATCTCATGGCAACTCTTCATAGTCTGCTTTGGATTTAACTACCTTGCGTAATTCTGTACTGCTGCAAAACTTTGCCAAAGCAGTCTTTGCTCTTTTTCCAGCTCATCCACGAATACACAGAAAGCACTGGCCCCAGTACAGAGCTTTGGGGGACACCACTATTTACCTTTCCATTTCAAAAATGGACCATTTATTCCTAATCTTTATGTCTTTTGACCAGTGACTAATCCACAAGAGAACCATCTCTTTTATCCCAAGACTGCTTACTTTGCTTAAGAACCTTCAGCAATGAAGCTCAAAGGCTTTCTGATAGTCAAAGTCAGTGGTTCTCAACCTTTTGCAGGTCGTGACACACTTGGTGGTGTATCACAACCCTACAGGACACACCAGGCTCCCTCCCTCCCCCCAGGCCAAATCTAGCCATCTCCCTGGCTCTCCATGACACACCTACCACTGCGTGGTGACACAGTAATGTGTCCCTACACAGTGGTTGAGAACCATTGGTCTAAGTATAGCGTATCCATTTGATCACTTGTCCACATGCTTGTTGATACCCCCAAAAAGTTCTAGTAAGCAGGGCCGCAATTACAGCAGGGCAAACAAGGCTTTGCCCCAGGAGTGAATTTACAAGGGTGCTGCAGGGAAGCAATCCCCCTGCCGCCTCCGGCCGTAGCAGGAGATCACTTCCCTGCTGTGGCCAGAGCGGGGAGGGGGGGTCCCTTCTCCCCATCGTGGCAGGGTAGGGACCTCCCATGCTCCAGCCAGAGCCAGCAACAAAGGGTCACACCCCTCCTTCCCCACTGCTGTACAAATGGGCCCTGGATCGAGGCCTGGAAGGGGGAGACTTTGAGGCTGCTTGACCCACACGCTGGAACCCCATTACAGCCCTGCTAGTAAATTAGTAAGGCACGATTTCCTATCACAAAGGCCAAGATGACTCTTCCCCAACAAATTATTTTCATCTAGGTGTCTGATAATTCTATTTCTGCCACAGTTTCAACTAATCTGCCTGGTACTGAAGTTAAGCTTACAGGTCCATAATTGCCAGGATTGCCTCAGAAGCCTTTTTCAAAAAATTCATGTCACATCGGCTATCCTGCAGTCATCTGTAGAACACAGTGCAGATACAAAAATGTGGATCCAGAACTGGACCACACCCAACCAGCGTCAGTCTTCATCCAGTCTGCATGCTGTGTTTTATGCAGATCTGGAACTGCATTTGCAACTGAGCTTGGGCTCACAGTCAGCATTTAATTAGCTGTAACCTGTTAAAAGTGACAGGGGAAAAAAATCAAGGTTTCTTCCCCGACTGAGCACTACATATTGTCTGAGGAGTCAGCATGAAATACTGGGAACAGCTGAAAGCTGTGCAGGGGGAAGCAGCAGCAGATGAGGGCGCAGAAGGGGCAGGTAGGATGCAACCACTTGTCAGTACCATATGCATCAGAGGGAAAAGGAGAGAGAGAGGATGAGAAGCAATGAAAAAGGGGCAGGAGGTGGAAGGGTTGAAGGGGTGGCCCAGAGCCAGGATATGCCAGGGTGGTGAAGGGAGCCATAGGCAGCAGATGGGGGCAGAGAAGGGGTGGGTGGTGGCAAAAGATGGAGTGCAACTACTTGTCAGTACCATATGCATTGGAGGGATAAGGAAGGATGGGGTAGGGGGTGTGGCAGAAGAGCAGGTGGGTGAGGAGTGGAAGCATTTGAGGAAGGATGAGGGCACAATGGAGCAGGTGCAGAAGGTGGGGGTGTTGCAGGGGTGGCTGGGGGCAGAGAAGGGGTTGGTGGGTGTACCATGTGACAGGCCATTGTGATGTCAGAGGTGACTCAACCAATTGCTCCTTGCTTCCTCCTTGGGAGCAATTGGTTGAGTGACCTCTGACATCACATCGGCCTGCCACATGGTACATTTCACATCACACACTCACACAGCCAATTACTATAGCAGATTGGCTCATTTGCCACAAGGGTCCAACCTGTTTTTTCCTTTTCTTGTTTATGATTTGCATACTGTGCTGTCAGATTTCCTCAGCCACCAATGAAATTTTTGATTGACAGCATGACATACAAACCACAAACAAGAAAATGAAGAAGTGAGAGGGGAAGGCATGGGGAAGTGAGCCAATCAAAGGCCAGCATGCTAACTGATTGACAGTGAGTGGTATCTCTCCAAGCCCCAGCCTGACTGAGATGCTGATTGGCTGGCAGACCACCAGTCAGAGCTCAACTGGGATTAGCTGTAGCACTTCCTTGTTCTCCCCCCATGCGCTGACAACGCAGATCATAGCAGCAGCTGCAGGGATCATTCAGAAAAATAGGATCTGCAGTTGCCACCAATTCACAGCAATGGGGCTGCAGATATCTGCAGCCACACCCACGGAAGCTGCTACTCACGGATCTGAAGTGGATACCTGCAAATCTGCAGGGCTCTAGTCATCTGGTACAGAAGACAATTTAAAATCAGGGATCTCAAACTAAGAATTAGTAAGGTAGCCCAAGGGCCACACCACTGAAACCTTTCCATACAATGATATTGCAAATATTGGTAATGCCTGTGTCATTGAGGGCCACAGGAAATAGCTTTAGGGGCTGCATGCGGCCCAGGGGCTGGTGTTTAAGACCCCTGATTTAAATGGTAGGTTACACACAATTGGTAGTCCTACAATTTCATAACCAAGTTCCTTCTGCACTCATGGGTGAATACCATCTGGTCTGGTTTCTTACCAGTCAATTTTATCAATTTGTTCCAAAATCTTCTCTATTGACACCTCAATCTGTGACAGTTCCTCATTTAAAGAGAACAGCTCAGTTGTGGGAATTTCTCTTGTACCCACTCCAGTGAAGACAAACAATGAACTGATCCATATCTATGCAATGGTCTTATCTTTCTTGAGTGCTCTTTTAGCAACTTGTTCATCCAGAGGCCCCTCTGATTGTTTAGCAGGTATCCTGTTTTTAATAATACTTCAAGGATTTTTTCCTGTTAGTTTGAGTCTTGGGCTCACTTACTCTTCAAATTCTTTATTAGCCTCCTTAATTATACTTTTACATGACTTGCCAGAGTTCATACATCTTTCTAATTTGTCTCAGTAGTAATTCCAATTTTAAAAAAAAGTGTGTTTCCCTCTAATTGTTTTTTATTTTGATTTTTAAACATAGTGGCACTTCTTTGGTCCTTTCTCTATGCTTTTTATAATTTGGAGTATACCTTTAATTTGAACCTCTTAAAAGATCTGTAATTAGAGGTTCCATGCAGATTGGAGACGTTTCACTTTCAGTGCTTTTTACCTTTTAACTGCCATTTAACTAGCTTTTGTGTAGTTTCCCTTTCTGAAGTTAAATGTTACTATGGTCAGCTTCTTTGTTGTATTCCACTTCCCCACCCTGAGACAGACTAACAATTTAATTATGTTATGGTAGTTACCACCAAGTGGTTCAGCTATAGACCCCTCATGTACCAGACACCTGTATTCCACTTAGGATTAAATAAAACATTGCCTCTTCTCTTCAGGGCTACAGAACTAACTCAAAGAAGCAGTTATTTAAAGGTGTCTAGAAGCTTCATTTCTGCATCCCACCCTGAAGTAACATGTACCCAGTCAATATAGGGAGTAGCCAAAATCCCCCATTACTACTGAGTTTTCTGTTTTTAAAGCCACACTAACATCCTGGGGCATTTCACAGCCACCATGACGACATGGCTGGTAGAACCGTATATACTTGTGGATAAGCTGCCCCCCCCCCCTTCTGAGCCCCAAAAATAGTAAAAAATGAGTGACCTGCCTATAAGTTGAGGTCCACCCGTGGCCCCAGCAGCTAACCCCTCACTCAGCACCGTCAGCTTCTCCCAGAGTCCAACACCCTCCCTAACCCCCAAACTCCTGCCGTTGTTCTTCCTGTTTTTCCCCAACACCCCTGTTGCCCACCACTGCTGCTGCTGCTTCCCCCGACACCTCTGCCACCACTACTGCCCCTTCCCCTGATGTCACTTTTTCCCCCAACACCACTGCTTCCCCCAACGCTGCTACCACCACTTCCCCCAACACCCCTGCTGCCGCTCTCCCCGGCCTCCCGGACACCCCCAACCCCTGGGCCCTGACACTGGCTCCCCCCAGGTTGACCTCACTCCCCACACTCCAGGATCCCTCACTTGGCTGCTGCAGACACCAAGGTTCCCTCCTTCTCCAACTCCAGCCCAAAGGCAGACTCCTCAACATAGCTGCTCCAGCCACATACTGGGGCTCCAGCCTGGAGCATGCTCAGTGCATGCGAAGGGGTGGAGACTTACTGTGAAACTCCTGGGCTGGGGCTGTCTACCGTATTGACCTGAGTACAAGCCAAGTGCCTGTTTTAAGGGCAATTTTCAGGCACAAAATCTCAGCTTATACACGAGTATACACCTTCTACTATACTCATTATTCAAGCACAGAATTTCTTTCAAGATTCTATGGTACAGGGATTAGTTTAAGATTTTTTACTGCATTTGACCCTATACTTTTTCACTCACAGTGCCAGTCCCTCAGCAGCATGACCCACTCTCTCATTCCTATACATTTTCTTCCCTGGTGTTACCATGTCCCATTGATTATCACCATTCCACTATGTTCCTTTGATATCTATTGTATTAATCCCAGGCACTCAAGTTAACATACCATCTCTTGTTCTATTCATAGTGGTTTATTTTAATGGCATTAAAGAAAAATTTTGACTGCAAATCACATCTGACACTATAGCATCAAGCACCGTAACATGCATACAGGTGAGGTTCAAAGTATAAACATACAGACAGCCTAAAGTAACCTGGGAGAAATCCTACATTCACATAAAGTAGTAAAGAGTGCTGTGGCACTTAAAGACTAAAATTTCTTTATTCTATGAGCTTTTGTGGGAGAAAATACTTCATCTTCAAAGCATCTGATGTGGGATTTTCTCCCATGAAAGCTCATGCAATAAATAAATTTGTTAGTCTTTAAGTGCCACAGGACTCCTTGCTACTTTTGCAGAACTAGACTAACATAGCCGCCCCTTTGGAACTTGGCAAGACACAGTCACATAGTTAGACAAAATCAAGGAGATGAATTTTGAATAGAAGTAAGAAAACAACTACAGTTTTCCACACTCCCTGGAAAATGTTTTGATTTAACCCTTACACCATCCACAAGAAACTACAGTCCCCATAGGTCTCAAACAATGCAAAAGGAAAAATCTTTCACATATGCTAAGGAGTTGGTGGCTACAAAGAATATATCAAAAAATGTGATCTCCTCACGTCCATGATACATGTCTGGAATCAAATTTAGGAAATAATCAAAGTCATGGGAAAATCAGCCCTCTCTATATAATGTACAAGTATGCGCTATTTGGTTTTCTGCCAAAACCTGGGTGCTAATTCTTAGAGAAACAATTAAATGGTTTCATTTCTGCTGCAAGATGACAACCAGAAGATGGAAATCCACACAATATCTAGTAAAGAAACTACATGAATAAGTCTGATTTGAAGCAAAAGTAAAATTCTACAATGCAATAGGACAGACAGTAGGTTTCTTTCTGCGTTTTTAGAAAATGTGTTTTCATAATGTACCCAAGAGATATTTGAAGCAAGCAAAATGTGGTTGAAAACCCATTTTTCGATACCTTGTAATTCATAAGCCTAACTTTTATACAGTTACCAGCTTTGCCATCAGTAAAGAATTGTAATAAAAATTTACCACCCCTAAACATTCTATTCATCCAGTTTTTACCATGATGAAGAGACATTGAGGAGGAGGGGGGCCAGGAGCAGATAATCCCTCATTTATCAATAAAATGATGTATGACTAGGAAAGTCAAATTTTACAAGGGTACTTTAACATACTCTGAGTTAACACAGCAGACCTCATTCTCAAGGTCAACAGAACACAAGTTAACATTAGGCGCTATAGGAACTCATACTAGATTTACTGCATTGACCTCTTATGAATATCAGTGAGTCCACACATTCTGTACAAGTCTTTATACCACAGCTGTCAGAAATCTTAAGAGTCAAATTGGCTGGTGGTAGGCAGGGTAAAAGGAATAGTAGTTCTCTTTCAAGTTCTACCCATAGCTTGTTCACTCTTAATTTAGCATCTCCCAAAGGAAATCTCTAAAGACACCTAATGAACAGGCATTAAAAATACTATCAATCTTGATGTGCAAGGATTTGGGGTTGACAAGCTTGGTTCCATCACACTGGGCTCTGATATACCTGAACTCTGGTCCTCCCTTTTGGTTTGTTAGCTTCAGGGGGTCAAACTGGAAAGAACAAAGGATTCCTGCAACATCCTGGTCTATGCAGCCTGCCCAAGGTCACACACAGAGGTTGTGGTAGACTGAATTCTTATCTCCAAAATCCAAGTTTAGTGACTTAACCCAAGACTATGTGTCTTCTCTGATGTGTCAAGGTTTTCCCTTTGAAATCAAAGGGACTATTCAGCTGAATAAAGTCAAGTATATGCAAAACTGCTGGACCGAAGTCTTACGGCTTGTCTACACTAGAAACTGGCATAGGAGCAGCTTCACCACTGTAGCACTTCTGGTGAAGATGGTCTAAGAGCCAAATGGGAGAGAGTTCTCCTACTGGCTTAATTCAGGGGTGTCAAACGTGCATCTTGCATATTTGGCCTGCGAACCAATTCCATCTGGCCTGTGACTGCACTTGATGGGACCAAACTTTCTCCCTAATAGAGAATGTGGTCTTGCATACCTAACACTCCACAATGGCACAAGAGTGTCGAGTCTCATGACATCACATAGCACTAGGTATGCAAGACTGCCCTCGACAAGGCCAGACTCTCTTCCCTAACAGAGTCACAATGGGATCACAAAGCAGTTTCACATACAAAGCACTCCATGATGCCAAGAGAGTGGAATAATATTTCCATTTATGATATTTACAGCCCACATGAAGCACATTTAAATCAAATCTGGCCCACCATAGCAAATAAGTTTGACATCTCTGGCTTAACTCCACCTCCACGAGAGGTTGTAGCTACAGCTGCTCTCCCACTAAGTGCTGCCTGCCTCTGTGCTTAGGTTGGTATAACTATGTCAACATGCTTAGGTTGATTTAACTACATGGATTATTCACATTGCTGAGCAACAGTTGCACTGAAAAGTTCCAGAAAAGCAATTCTGTAGTGAGACCAGGGCTATATCTCTAGTTGCCTTGGCTTCCTATCTGTGAAAAGGATAGCTCTATTTTCCAGCTTCAAACATATAGTACAAGAAAAAATTCATTAAATGATTGAGACGCAGATAATGAAGATGAAGAGCATATAAGTACCCATACAAAAATGCAGAATGGGCTATTGATGCACAGCGGCAGGGGAGTAAACCAAGTAACACATTATGCAGAGTGCTGCTCAATTTTCTTACTTTTGTCAGCAGCATTAAAGATGGGCTCAGCCAGTAAAAAGGAGCTATGTATACAGTGCTTCGTAAGTGTCAAAAGTCTATTTATGTGAGGTTGACTTACATGAGAGGAAATGTTTTGCCATTTGAATTGGATTTACATTGTAAATGTAAATCTAATTTTTAGCCATCTTAGGAAAGTGGCATGATAGTCCTAGATGCTCGTGACCTAGAAGAGACCAAGGGTCAAATCTCTCTCTCTCGAGAAAAGAGCAACTCTGGCAGCTAGTCAACAGAAGAGGGACTAAGCCATAAGCACCAATTAACAGGTCTGACCACCTCTCGATGCCTGCAAAGAGAAGGGATAGCAATTGCTTGGTAGGTATTCTGAGTGTACAAGAAAACTAGACACATACTTGGAACACTCTATTCCCATTCATCTTGCAGAAATGCTCTCTTTGAAAAATTTCTGCACTTCCGTAAACATGACGCTCCATAGTTCATTTTACTCAGGCATCATATCTAATGATTTCTTGACCATTTAACATACTTTGTATCTCTACATCAGTGGTTCCCAACCTGAGGTTCGCGGACCCCTGGGGAGGGCCCACACAGCGGCTCCAGGGGGTCTGCAGACAGGCTGGGAGCTGAGGCCAGACAACGCCAGTGTCTCTGGTTGCCACAGAGATTCAGGCTTCCTGCCAGCAGGGAGCTTCCACCCAGCAAACAGTTTTTAAAATGCCCCCCTTAAGCATGCACGGAGCATGCTCAGGGAGAGTAGCCGGGGGCAGGGGGGAGGGAGTGGCCAGCTGGCAGGAGCTCCTGCCAGGTAAAGTGGGGGAAAAGGGTGGCTGTTAGGAATGGGCTAAGGGCCATGGCCACAGCAGTCCCAGCTCCCTGTCAGAGGCAGGGGCAGGGGGAGGAGGCCGTGGCCGCAGCAGCTCCCCACTGCCAGCAGGGAGCTGCCTAAATCACCTGCCCCATGCTCAAGGAGGGAGCAGCAGCCCTAGGGTCACAAGGGCCAGCTCTGAGGGCCACTACCCGAAACTGGCACCCAGGACCTGCATGCCCATCTAGATCCTTCCCCCCACCCAGGGCCCCCTTACCTGGTGGCCAGAACTGGAGCAGCCCTGAACCAGAGCAGCTAGCGTGGTCACTCCAGTTCCAGCTGCCAGGTAAGGGGGCCCTGGTTGAGAGGGGATCGAGATGGGCATGTAGGACCTGGGTGCCTATTCCTGGCTGTGGCCCCCAGAGCCAGCCTCGTGACCCCAGAAGCCAAATGGACCAATAGCAGGGCAGCAGAAGTGGTCCCAGACTCCCCATGAGAGCATCCAGCCAGATGAGCTCCAGCCCCTGGCCAAAGCTCCAGAGCTGAGGAGCCTAAAGCAGGTCAAGAGAAGCAGTTGTTAAGGAGGATGGGGAAGCTGGATGTGTACAGAGGAGGGGGTTAGGCCAGTGAGGGGAGACTGGATATGTTTAAGGGATGGTGGGCAAGAGGGGAGGAAGTTAGGAAAGCAGGTGAGGGGGAGGCTGGAAGTGTAGAAGGGAAGGAGGAGTGAAGCTGGTGGGGGAAGGTGTGTGTATTAAGGGAGTTTGGAGGGGGGAGCTTTTGGAGTGAATGAATGAGCTGAATGGGGGAGGCTATGGTGAGTGTTTTGGGGGCATAGGGTTGGTTGGGGAAAGCTGTGGTGGGTGTCTCTGGAGGGAATGGGGAGGGTGGAGAAGATGGGGTTCGTGTTTCTGCGGTACTGGGGTAAGTCGGGGAGGCTGGGGTGGGAGTTTTTAAGGGTATTGGAGTGGGTGGATTGGGAAGGCTCAGGTGGATAGGGCTGGGCATGGAGGTTGTGTGAGCATACGTGCAGGTAATGGGCACAAAGGGGGAGACTGGGCTGGATATCTCTGGGCAGATGGGAGTGGGTGGCAGAAGCTAGTGTGGTGATTATGGGAATGGGATTGGCAGGGGGCTGCAATGGGTGAATCAGGGGTTTGGAGTGGGCAGAGGTGGATGTCTCTGAGTGGATGGTGGTGGGCAGTGGAGGCTGCAGGAGTCAGCAGCACGGGGGAGAGGTTGGGGCAACAGCAGGGGCTGAATCCAGCTCCCTGCCATCTCTGGGGCTGGGCCAGGCCCTGGGTTGGCAGAGGGCACATTCTGGGCTGCTTGCCCCAGGGTCAAAAATATGTAGTTATGGCCCTGCTGGCAGAGGCAAGGGGATGAGGCTGCTCTGCTCCCCAACAGAGGCAGGGGAAGGGGCCATGGCTCCAGCCACTTGGCCCCCATGGTGATGCAAGCCAGATTATGCTCATGTGGACTTGATTTGGCCCTCAGCAGCAGCACCACTTCATCACAAATTCAGCCAGGGAGGCCTCAAAGGTTTTTTTGGGCTAAAAAGGGGTCCCCCCAGCCTTAAAAAGGTTGGGAACCACTTCTCTACATGATCAGGCAGGCCTTGACACGTTTTCAGCCCAATTCCAAGAGCCACAACTCCATTATTCTAAAAGATGAGAGACAAACAGGAAGACAGAAGCAGCTGCAAATGAACAGCCAGGGACCATTACCCCTGCTGCCTCCTCTCTCATCCAGTTGCATGATGGCCACAAACTTCACTTAAAAAAAAAAAAAAAAAAAAAAAAAAGCTAAAGACCACCACCACCACCACCACTCAATATTTCAGCTGAGGACAATTCTTTTCCCTCTCCTTTCTCCTCACTGCAGTTTTCCTCTACTCTTCCCTGTGTGTGCCTCCACTGAACGTATCAAAATTCACAGTGCATTCCTATGGCTACCACATACAACAAGACTGTAGACCCCTGTAAACTGTGCTTGCCCAATGAACTGACCACTCACTTGGAAACCCAGAATAGCTGGTCCTCTCTGGAAGAGTCAAAGAATAGAGCTCCAGGTAGCTCCCAAGCATGGTTTAAAAGAAGTGGCCAGGCTATGGATTTGTAGCTCCAATCAGAATAGTTTGCAAGTTGCTATTCAAGCTGGAGTTTTGAGATTGTTCTGGAAGAAACAGACACACTTTACAAAAATCATACTGTACCTAAGGATACCCTGATGTTGAGAAATAAAATGTAATTCTCTCCAGAGGACGTGACAGGATATAGAAGAGTGGTAGAGGGTGTGCATATTAGCCCCAGAACAGTAAATTGCTCTTCCCTGGGGTAATTTAGCCAAGGTTACTCCAGGTTAATTGGAGTCAATCAACAAACCTCCTGCATTGCTTTAAAGCCTCCTTCTGAGGCAGGGTTGGACAGCTAAAGGGAGGTCAGAGAGGAGTAGAGCTGCTGGAAGAAGACAGAAAGGTTGTTTGCAGTTTTGCTACAAACACCAGAAAGGTACAGAGAGGGTGGGAGAACCCATACAAGCAAGGATAATAGGCCCTGCAGCTTGGAGGAGGACTTGGTTGCTCAGTGAACTGAGCAAGGAAGTGGAGATGGGGTAACTGCCCCTGCCCAGACAAGGAGGAGACCACAGAGACTGAGGTTTCAGGCCAGGAGGCTGTGGGACCTTAATCAGCCCAAAGGGGTGGACCAGGAGCAATGGGGCCACAGACTGGCAACCCAGAGAAGACAGTAGTCCTCTTGGACTCAGTTGGAGGTCCCTACTCATAGGGTCCCTGGGTCAGGACCTGGGGTAGAAAGAGGGACTAGCCCCCGCCACCCGAATCCTCTCTAGCTGTTCAGCCACACTAAGGGGTAGCTGAACAGGGAAGGGACCCCAGTGAAAGGGCCAGCTGGGCAAGAAATTCCACTTGTAACAAGAAGTGGACCCCCGAACCTTGAGGGAGATTGAGAGGGACCAACCAGATTTTGCCAGGCCACAAGATAAGAACTCAAGACCTCCAGGAGGCAGACTAGGCCTCATTCCACCATAAGAATAAGAAGGAAGAAACACGCACTTTCCTGAGAGTAATTGACCAACAGTAATTGACTGCCCAAATAATCACACTGCCAGTCTTTTGGCTCTCTCTCAAACACGTAAGGTTTTAAAAGAAACAAGTGAGAGAACCTGACTATTCAAATACAGGTTCAGACAGACTTGGGCACACAATTCTCATCATGGGAGCACAAAGCTCCCTTTCAACAAAATCTTTTAAAACCAGGAGTAAGCTATACACCAGTTTTTGGCATTCATCATGTAGAGAGAGATTTACAAGATGTTACCCAAAATCTTATCCTTATTTAAGTGGGGGAGAAGGGAAATCAGAACAGAGGACCTGCACATTTAATATTTACATTGAACTATTACTGTACCATTAATATAAAGGGAAATATTCCAAAACAAACATCTTACATACTGTATTTTCCAGACTATAAATTGCAGATTTTTACACAGATTTTGAAAGGTGCAACTTATATTTTGAATTTACAAGAAAAAGGAAATAAGTGGTCTTTGGAAAATAGAGATGATAAAGGAACTGAACTAAACGGCATTCAGATAATGTCTCTGTCAACAATGATCTGCTGGTAGTTACCATTAGCGCCTGAACTGAATGCCTGTTTGTATTAAAACCCCAGAGTAAGGATATGCAAGAGTTTCCCTCCGCCAATCATCTCCTCACAACACTGTTGTGGAGTACAGATAGATAATGCATTACATTTATCTTTAAAGTATATGATAGTTAATGTGTATCTGTCCTTCAGTGTCATAAGGAAAATAATTCTGTAACCCTGTGTAAAAGACATAACCAATGTCCAACAAGACTCCATATTGTCAGTCTGGAACTCCTGCTTAAACACTGAACTCCATTTTGTATATTTGATGAAACCTGGTTTAGGCATACGCTGTATGTGTTCTTTTAAATGTGTGAACAAGGTGTGTGAATGAAGGGCGTGTCTGTGTGCATGCGTGTGTGTGTGTGTGTAGAGGCCAGTCTCAACTGTCAGCCTGTCCTGATGAAGCACAAGTACCATCTAACTGTCTGAACGAAGCAGACATCTCTGATTAAAGCAAACAGAAGGAGCCGCCCCAGAAAGAAAAGAACAAAATACAATCAAGTCTGCAAGTGACTGGGATAGAGGAGGATAGAATAGAATCATAGGGTTGGAAGGGACCTCATGAGACCATAGAGTCCAACCCCCCAACCCCCAGGGCTTGAACCCAGGACCTTCTGCATATTAAGCAGGAGGTGCTAGCCACTACACTATTTGCAGGGCTGGTGACCAATGATCTCACAGGAACCCTGAAGCAACATGACACAGCAAATCCCATAGACTTACCTGAAGGCCAGCAAGTATAACAGATGGGTGAGAACATGAAAACTTTGATCTCTTCTGCAACTGTCATCTTGAAGCATCAGATCGTGACCAACAGAGGCCTGGCTCCCTCCTTGCGCCCAGCCTAGTTGGCCACTAGGCTGGCTCAGGCAACACATGAAAGGACTGGTCATCATATCATACCAGATTGCAGAACTGTGTTTGTGTGTGTGTGTGTCTGCTGTTTGCTATCCTTACTTATTTACAATAACTGTGGCATATTGCCTTCTCTCCCTGAATAAGATCCTGCTAGTCTTTTCTTTTTATTAGGGAGTGCTCTCCTGGGTGCCCCTTTTTTGGTATAATACTGTTTCTATAAACAGATTCGGGATATACAGAGAGCCTCTGGCTGGCTCAGTTAGTTTGTGTGTGCTCTCTGGCAATTAAGTAATCGCTGGATGGTAAAGACCAATAAAACACGCTAAATCATTATATATAGGGTAGCTGCGAAGGCAAATCCAGTCAGTCAGTCTCACCACAGCTTCATTCCAGTGAAGAAAAACCACCAAGCTTCAATGACAACGAACCCACAACCACGTGACCTTTAAGAGCAGTGGCACCAACAAAAGGATGAAGAAGTTTTGCCGCCAAATTCAAACTAATGCTCATCAGATTCATAGAAGAAAATAGCAACAGGGCAGCTGAACAAAAGTGAAAAATTAGTTTGCAACTGCAGAAAAATGAAAGATTCACTTCAAGTCATGCAACAGACAAAGAAAGCGAACTGCAGACAAAAAGCTAGGTGGCCTGATCTGGAAGATCGTCTTCGCCAATGGATAGTGGAGCAAAGACCTAAAGGAAGCCAATTGTCCACTGTTTAGGTGCGACTGAAGGCCCAAACAATGGCCTGAGAAATGGAAGTGCAAGAATTTGTTGGAGGACCCTCCTGGTGCTTCCACTTCATGCAGAGGCATCAACTTAGCAGACAGGCATGAACAACAACATGCCAGAAACTTCCAGCTGAATCACAAGAGAAAGTTTTCAGTCATGGACTTCACAACGACCAGAAAACTGTCAAGTATGGTGCAACTCCTGACCATATAATTAACATGGATGAAAGTCTGCTGACATTTGACATTACTGTTGGCAAAACAGTTAAATGGGAAGGGGGGGGGGGGGAAAGACGACAGTGAATGTCAGAACAACCGGCCACAAAAAGTCACACTTCACGGTTGTGCTGCACAGATAGAAAGAAACTTCCACCTATGATTATTTTTATTTTTAAGAGGAAGACCATTCTGCACGATTCGTTTCAATCCAGCATCATCATACAGACTAATAAAAAAGGTTGGATGGATGAAGACATGATGGGGGTTTGGCTGGAACGATATTTTAGCAGACGCCCAAACTGTTTTTTTTAAAACATGTAAAGCGCTACTGATCACGGACAGTATAAGTGCACACATAACAGAGAGGGTAAAGAGGCAAATAATAAAAATACAAATTCTGTGCCAGTAATAATTCCTGGAGGCCTAATGAAGGAGGTGCAGCCTCTTGATATCTCTGTTAAGCGGAGTTTCGAGACTGTCTTGCGCTGCCTCTAGGAATCCTGGATGACAGATAGGGAATGCAGCTTCACAGGCACTGGTCATATGCATCACGTGACTTTCGCGGAGGTGGCGCTACGGATTAGTGAAGCCTGGATGAGTGTCAGTGCAAAGACAGTCACTTCAGGGTTCAAGAAAGCAAAATTTGATGACACAGTACAAGAAAAATGAAGAAGATGAATACCCAGATAGGGAAGATCAGGGCCTAAATCTGCCAGTTGAAATAGCTGAGCTATTTCAGAGTGACACTGAAGACAAGGATATTGATGGCTTCTCTGATGCAGATGATGAAGATGATTGAACTTTATGGATTATGCTTCTTCCATATTGTCTTCCATTAGGCCTGATAAATGTCTTTGTCCTAAGTTTTACTGGCTTACTTAATAGTTCGCAACTGTGTTATCATTAGTGTATACACCAGTATGTTCTTTGGCTAAATATGGCGGACGTGTAAGAAGGAGGCAAGGTTAAATCTTATCTTTCTTAAGAAGAACACATCACACAACAATGGAATAAAATTTTATTTTAGAAAATGTAACAATTTCAGAAAATGTAACAATTATTAATTAATGCACTCTCTCACAGTCAGTTCTAATTTATGGGTGAGCACAGTCGTCCAGAGATCAATTTGTCCGCATTCTAAAGTGACGTCAATGCACAACAGGGTGCAACTAATGTAGCAACACAACCCTTATAGCAGTGCAACTTGTATGACAGTGCGACCAAGATATGAATTTTTTTTGAAACTGATGCTTTTCTATTGGTGCAACCAATGTAATGGTGCAACCAAGATATGAATTTTTTTAAATTGATGTTTTTCTATTAATGCGACTTCTACAATGGTAGAACTTATAGTCCAGAAAATACGGTAACCTATTTTTCAAGTTAACCTAGTCACAACTCCAAAAAGGACCCCTTCTACACATTTCCAGAACAGTCCATTAAATATTCTCATCTACATTCTAAGGTTTGTATGATAAGTGGATTTTTTTTTTTAAATGTTCACTAATGATACTATGAACATTAAACTGACCAACTTGTTATGCAGCTGTAAGTAAGCTGGAAAAATATTTGACGGTCAAAAAACAAATACAAAAAGAAATTATGCAATTCTACTTAAAGCAGTTGGAATAGAGTTCCTAAATTCCAAGTTAATATAATGACTTTATGGAATTGTAAACCATGATAAGAACTTAGTCATCACTTTTGGAACTAATTTCATACCACCAGTACCCACATTCTCCATTGCTGCTCAGCGGAAATCAAAAGGGAAAAACATCTGCTATCTGGACAAAGTGTTCCTGAGGTTTCTGATTCCCCCATTCTCTTTTATACATTACATTAACCACAGAGATAAAGTTGCAACATCAAGCACTTAAATTTGGGCAGAGTCAGAAAAAAGGTTGCCCACAGAACCTTGCACAGATGCCTTTGTACACATGCACTGTGATCATGTCATTAAAGACTGCACCATAATCAGGCTCATCAGAATTAGGTTTTTATTCTGACCACTTCAAGTGTTTTTTAGCTTTTCTAAAAAAAATGTTTTTAGTCTTACAAACTTTTCACAATTATGCAGAGGTATGGGTTTTAAGAAGTTCTCAATTTTTATCAATTTAAATTTTCCAGTTTCAGAAAGTTTGGGGGGGGGGGCAACCAAGTATTTAATGATACATCCAGAGATTCAAGAAGTTGAAGGTTTATAATTGTCAAAAACAACTGTCGGTATCGCATCGAAATATATAACAAATACCATTACATCAAATTAATTTCTCAATCAGCAATTTTCTTATCCGTGGAAATATTTTCATAAATTTCTGCATGTGCGCACACGTACTGGCAAGTGGTGATGTTGCAATTTATAGACACTTAATAAAAAACAATTAGTCTTCGAATGAGTAGAAAGACATACATATGAAGGGAATATTTTTTTAAAAAGCTAGCTGACAGCATACCTATTTTTTCATGCACAAATATCAATTCTCATATGATTCATAAGCACGATTGGAACCATTAGATGCAGAATATTTCTCTCTGTCAGTTAATAGAGTGACTGGTCGTAGTAGGTGGGTCCATCCTCAATAGGAGTCAGGTACAAGGAAGACTTAAGGACACAGTTTGCAAGGGAGTTTTACAGCTATATACTTACAAGACACTCAAGAATTCTTCGATTCATTTTGGATTCTGAGGCAAGTATATTCCAATTACTCCTGCTCCCATGAACTCTCAACCTAGATCAGACCATCTTCTCTCCCCAGTCTTCAATAATCCCAGACCAGGCCTAAAGTACAGTACTGCTACTCTGGCACATTACAGGCAATTACTCAATTTCTTATTCTCCTTCTCTGGTTGGTCCAAAGATAGTTTTGGAATCTCTCCCCTTCCCACCAAAAAGAAGGAAAGGATATGGATTGTGCAAGTTGGGAGATCAAGTAAATTGGCAGAGCCATAAGAAAAAGATTTCCAAGCTCAGCTATAGCAAAGGTGCTGAGATAGCTACTGCTGCTTTGACTTGACATTTCTGAGATGTAACAGAGAGGAAAAACTGATGAATTTGTGAATCAGGGTGGGCAAGAAGGTAAAATAAGAAAATTATGGAATTGGGGGAAGGGGGAAATTCCTAAATGGGGAAGGGAAGAGAAGAGAGCCAGGAAAGAGAAATGGTATTTGGGAGAGGATGGTGCATAGTACATAAGGTTTTGGTGCAAGGGCTGTTTTGGCATGGACAAGAAACTTTCTGCCTATGTTAATAAACCACTATATTTTCAGTACCATATTTTTTGTAAGCAAATATTAAAAAGACATTTGCAGGTGTGGGTTCAGAAAGGTAAATCAGTTCATGTCTTTGGAACATAGATAAGGGAGATTTACCTAGTTTTCATTAAAAAATATATACATCAAAAAGTTTATTTTTGTCCACAATTTAAGAGAATAGAGATCAAGTTAAAACAGAACAAGAATTTTTTTAAACACGTTACATACCCCACAAGCTGACCCATGTCAGAATAGTTTTAAAGATCTACTTTTAAAACAAAAGTGAACAGAAAATAGTGTTGCTCCAGCTTGGGGGTCGGGGGGAGGGAGGGGAACAGATGTGGCAGAAATGTTGTCCAAATAGCAAAAATCCTACTTGCACTGATATTCCACAGCCTACATAAAGTAACATCCATGAACATGTTCTGCAGGATGATGATTTTCAATTTTTCTTTCCTTCTTACAGTTGTCTCTCTCAAATCTCATCAGTCCCTCATGCCTTTCAGTTCAACAATTATTTCAATGGGCTTCAAACTAACGAAACTACTCAAGTAAGTTCAGTTAAATGTCTCATTTACAACTAGAGCTGGTATTACAAGTGACCCAGGAAAACTATTAGAACATACAGAGTTCCAGATCTTAAAGATATAGCCCTCCCATCCAACCATAATCAAAACAAAGCTTTATACTGCACATTGACCCCATATAATTCAACAAGCTTAACTTAGACTGAAGCTGGCAAGAGTTTAAACCTCTATACATAAAGTTTAAGCCTCCCAGATACACCAGTTGTGCATCAGATTAAGTCCAATATTCTATCCATATTACACATGCAAGGTAATCATACTACTGCACTTGTCAACCTGTTTTGTTGATGTTTGTGTACAGATTTAGTAAAATGGACTCAGCAGAACTTTCCCACATAGATTAAGTCTATGGCTCCTCAGTCAGTAGACATACACTGCATGCGCACACTCCTTCACTTTATCTGTGTCTGACACACCCTAGGAAGCCATCTCAAACCCGGGCCATGCAATCATTTATAGATCACTACAATTTATCCTCTGAATCACCCGAAATCATTCATTCTTTTGGGTTTGTGCCCTGTCAACAAATGCTTCTCCACTCTCAATGTCAGCTTCATGCTGGAACAGAACCAAGAACTTAATATAAAAACCCCATAAACAGGTGTTGGAAGTATTCTCCTATGTGCTCAACCCTACCCTACATTACAATAGTGAGAGATGTGTAACACGAAGATCAGTAAAGTTAAATGCCTTTCATCCCCATCAGCTAGATGTCATGAAATGCCAGACCTACCCATCTCCCCCACACCAGTATAACTGATGTCCTGCCTTTTACATGTGATATTTTCATAGAAAACATTAAAACTAACTTTTTAACTTAAGCATTGTAATTATACAGCTCACCAGCAGAAAGTAATCACCAATGAAAAACTAAGTCTGAAGATGAGTTCATATTTATTGCGTTATAGTCCCAAAGCGAAGAATAAAATTTCATGGTCAATCAAGAGCTGGTTATTTGCATTTAAGTCTCTGGAGGAAGCTGAGGTGGGGGGCTGTGTGAGAGTGTAAGGATAGGATGGAGAAGATAGATCAAAACTGACAGCCTCCTAGTCACACTAAGTTTTGAAGAAGCCAGCACTGAATCAGACACCATTTATGAACAGGTTCATGAAATAACCTGAAGAAGTGTGTTCTGACATAGATGTTTGCATGGCAGGATGCTCCTTCTGCTGGATGAGCCATGAATGACTTTAGGGCCCCTTTTAATATAGATTTGTAGATATTTTCACATCCTTTAATAAAAGAATCAGGATTTCAAGAAGCTAATGCTCTGATAAAAGCTGCTTTATGCTCAAATCACATTCCACATTCTGATGCTATGACAGTTTTTCAAAGGTCAGTATCTGGCCCTGGAAGTTTAATGGCTTCTCATTTCTTATCATAGAAAAGGTATATAGAATATTCACATTTCTAGGACTACAGATGGAAAAAGTGAGTGAACATGTATCCATAAGGTTAATGTTGAAGCAGTAACACATTAACAACCACCAAAGAATCATTAACCTTTGGAAAAACATTAAAATTAGATACCAAGTATTCCAAATTAACCAAGAAATTTAACAAACTATTTCTGAGAACTAAGTTTTAGGATTTGGGGATTTTTGGTTGTTTGTTTGTTTTTTTTAAAGCACTAGATAGAGCAGTAATCATTTGATTCACAAGCTGTTTTTCTGTATTTGAACAAAGGATTTTCATCCAGGCTTCTGCTTCACTTCTTTAAAAGTAGCTGGCAATCTTTAAAACAAAAATTTAAAGGTTTTGATCACATTAACGTCTTCGACACATACATTGTTGCTACAGATACTGTTAATGAGAAACATTTTCACCCAAAGAGGTGATAATTAAGCATGAAATATCATCACCATGACTCAGTAGGACAAAGTTTACATCACTAAAACAGAGTTTAAAGCACAATGATATAAATCTCATTCCTCCAATGTGACCAACTTCTGAAACCTGAGACCAAAGCTCCTAAATCTGCTCATGAGCCCCAATCTCTCAGCAAGCAGAAGAGTACTCAACGTCTAGTTGGTTCCTATTGTTTTAGTCTCCCCTTCTAAGAGCTTAACAGTTAATCTCATAACACACAATGCATAAGAGGTTTCATTTCAACATACAAAAATGGAAGACACTTATAATCACCACAGTATTCATATCTAAATGACAGCTAAACATAAAGAAGCAACAAGCAAGCAGCCATCTGGAAACGAACTGGTATTCTTTCATATTAACTGTTCTCAAAACCTTTAAGACAAAGGGTCAGGGGCTAGCCAAAGACACTCATTTAGTGGAATGTGGATTTAAAATCCATAGTCAATAATTATTCTGTCCAACCGGCAATAAAAAAGACAATAAGCTATCAGATTCTTCCACCTTCATTCAATTCTAAAAGATAGCTTTATCACAAGTATGCACATAGTTTACATATCTTGATGTATTTATCAAATACTAACTCTGAATTTGTTTTATTTGCTAAGTTGTCTTACACAAAGAAACCAGGAAAACACTACTATAGATATCACACTAAAGAAGTGAATATCTATTAAGTGTGTTTATTTTGCTTTTCTGGAGACGGGGAGACTAATCTGCCAATGTACACATACAACTGCAGCATTCATATTGGTGTGAGACAATGTAGGCAATCAATGTATATTCATTTTTAAACAACACTTGTCTTTTGTGTTATTGAAAGTCAAGAAAGAGATGTCAGAAACCAGAAAAGACACCAACTCCTTTAGCTCCACCTTTCTTTCATGAGATAAAAGGCTTTCATAAAGAAATACATTGCATACATGAGAATGAGAGCCTTTAAAATCCTTCAGTTTCTTTCTGACTTAGAAGTACTTACTCATCCAAGACCCACAAAATCCAACTGGGTGGAAAATACAGTTAGCCAACATCTTCTCCTGCTCAATGATTTGAGGTCAACCCTGGGAGACTCCTACCTGATCCACTGTACTTCAGATAAAAACATATTAAAAGGGACTGTTTAGAACTTATAGATGATCAACTGTCTTGGCTGTTTGGAAGAGAGGAGCAAGTTGCATACAACAGATATCTGAAGCAGGGAACTTCAGTTATAACTACTGAAAAGCAACCAGGACAGGAGTCACCAATTTTTCTCCAAAGCAGGTTGGACTCTAGAGTTTCAAATGAAAAAAATCAACTTACTTCTGTATTTCCAAATATAACTAATGTTTTTAGAGACCTTCCTGTTAAAGTGTTGGCAACCTTCTCTCTCAGTTAAGGTAGCTAATAGCTGTCTGCTGTGAAAGTTAATGAATGGGAGATTCCTGAAGCTGTAGGTTATGTATTAACCTTGGGGACAAAGGGGTTAACACCCTGGTCATTGAGTCCCAGGGGAGCCAATAGGAACAAAGTACAGGTTTTTGAAGTGGAGCAGCAGCCTCGCCTGTTCCTGTTTGGTGGCAACAGAGCTCCTGGAAGGATTAGGAAGAGATCAGAGAGAGGCCTGAGGAAGAATCCAGAGACATCCTTGCCAAAGATAAGCTCAAGTTGCTAACTAATCAGGCTTGAGTAGAACAGGGAACATTTAACTAGACATGGTCAGGGTATTTTTTTGTTTTTGAATTCCTCTGTGCTGAGCACATGTACTCCCACCTACTACCCTGTAACTACTTAAGTTAAATCCCAGAGAAGCAACTCTCTGTGTTTATCCGTTCTTTTTAACTGAAGATTTTACCCTTTTTAAAATAAGCTCTGGTTCTGTGTCCTAAAAGGCAAGAGATTTTATGTGTATGTGCATCAGACTGTACAGCCAGCTACTATAGGGGATTCTGTCCCAGTGTCAGCTGATATCACAGCTAGGGTCAATCACTCCCCTAAGGGAAGAATAAAAGTGATTGAGGTACCTCACAGGAAGGAATTCCCAAGTATGCATTCCTGGGTTTTCAAGAGGTTTTGCATTTGGGTGGTGGCACCAATACCTCTCCAAGGCCAGGAAACTGGTAGCCATAGAGAGTTTTAAGACCAGGTTTTAAAGCCTATCGCAGGCCCCCACTTCTGCACTCAGGGAGCCAGAGTGGGGAAACAAACAGCCTTAACAGGCTATTCTCCCAAAAAAGACATAGGAGAAAAACATTTAATTGCAATTTAATTCAAAAAGCCTTTTGCCTGTACCTCCATTTGAAATTCTTTAGGGATCCACAAGTGGAAAAAAAAAATTGAAAACCACTGGTGCAGAGGAACGTTCCTACAATTATTTGTATCGTACTAGCACCAAGGACCCCATACCATAGACAGGGTGCCATTACTCCAAGCACTTTGGAGTCTTGTAGCTTTTATTGATTAAGCTAGTTTTACATGACCTGCTACTCTTAGCAAATTTTTCTTTTGTATGTCACAAAGATTTGAGAATATTCTAAGCACTCGTCAACAATTAGAAGGAAAATAATACTATATTGGCAAAAACTGGGATTTCTCAAGAGGACCATAATGAGATGGGAGTTACCAATCTGTTTTAGGCTGCTTCAAGAAATCCCAGCAACTCTTTTTACCTTTACATACAATGCAAGGAGACCAAGGGAAAGTAACTTTTCTGAAAAAGATCATTTTCTGAAAGTACCATATCTGGCTTCCAATTGCCTGTGTGTTGGATAGTACAGCAGGAGTAAAAAATATTTTAGGCTGATGTTTAAAAACATTCCTAAATGTTTTTCAAACAGCCAGTAACAACCACCTCTTTTGTACAAGGGGCAGTTAGTTTGTGGGGTGGGGTCAAAACACCACGCTGGCATGCAAGTATTTGTCTTTTAAAAAATGTGCTGAGAAGCATGCTAGACAGATAAAATGTAGCTCTATAATATAAGAACTACCAGAAATAAAAGATTTACGCATGCTTTCTAGGATAACAAACCTAAACGAAAAGGAATGTGTTACTGCAGATGATGAGTCTTCAAGGCAAAAGATAGTGTTATATGAATAGTAGTTTTTAAGGGTGATTTGAATAAAAATTTAAATCAGATATTTAAATTTATTTTTGAAAATAAATGTTTATCATTTCAAATTCAACTTATAAAACTATTTCAATAAATAAGAAGAAAATTAGCTGCATCAATAAGCCCTCCTCAATTTATAACTCAGATGGTTCTATTATTTCCTTTTTATAAAATTAACAGAATCAGGGAGAAAAGAATCTAAGCTGAGGTCAACTCAAGCTTTACAAATGTGTCACAATGTCATGTACTTCATTAAGTCATTTTCAGTCTACATTAGAACGGATCAGGAATTTTTTGACAAACCTGTCAGAATATGTCTATATAGAAACCAAAGCATTTTTTGTGAATATCCATCAAAACAGAAGGAGACACACTCACCTCACAAGAGCCAATATCCTGAGGGGAAGAATACTGACCTTTGAGAGACCCCATGTTCAAACCCCTACCATGAATGACTTGAAGCAGAGATTTGAATCCATCTTTTCTGCATCCTAAGTGACTGACCTAAATACTTGAGTATATAGTCAGTATCAGTCCTCCTTTGTCAGTCTACCCTGCCAGAACTGTTCCACTTTGTATAAATAATTAAAATATCCACTGGGTCAGAGACATGCAGACAGGACACTGACTACAGCCCAAAATTAGGGTATATACCTGAAATGCAGGACACAGGTAAAGGGGCTGTTCCAGATTTTGCAGGTAAGAGTTAGCTAGCTAGATTATCCAGTCTCTCTAACCCTAACATATACCTTCTGGACCTCTCTAGTATGAAAGAGACTACACACACTTTTCATTCTGAATCTGAGGAAACCTCAGTGAAAGGTCTTCTCTTTCCATGTCTCAAGGGTGCTTATACTCAGAGCCGTAACTACAGTGGGGCTTGGCTCCAGGCATGACAGAGAGGCTCCATTGAAAGGCATGTTCCCCGCCAATCGCTCCAGGAGCCAGCCATTGCAAGGGGCATGTTCCGATTGGAATGCGCCCCAAGCACAGGTTCTTTAGTTACAGCTCTGCTTATGCTGCTCAAGTTTTCACCACTTTGGGGACAGTGTCTCAGACAAGTGCAAGCTGTCCGATATTATCAGAGCACACACAAGGTCTGTCACACATCCCACTGCTTCTTCCCCTCTCAAGCTGTAGGCAACCAGTATGTACTACCAGGCCTCATGGAATTTAGCTGTATTTCTTTATCATGGCACATTTTGGGTTAGATTCTACACGTCTAAAAAAATGGCATTCACTAGAGTCGCATCTTTATGATTTAACACGGCAATCTGTCAGCATCTTCCCTTCTACCAAGCCACAACCAATACTGTTAGTCCTATCACACAGAAACCCTCGAGTAACTCTTCAGAGCATTGCTGACTTGCTAGAACTAGGGTTATTTACTGTCTGACAATACCAATAACAAAAAAGTTACCTGCATGATACACAATAAAACAAGCAAGGAGTTTCATGGCACTTTTATAGACTAACAAATTAATTTATTGCACAGAGCTTTTGTGGGAGAAAATCCCACTTCAGACGCTTTGAAGATAGGGAAACTTACAGAATGATAACAGTTAATCAACTCACAAAAATCTCAGTCAAAATCCTAACTGAACAAAAAATGCAATTTGCAGAAGGCTTTTAAACTCACTAAATTCAAGCTGTAACAGCTAGGCAGTCAGGGGAGCAATTTCTGAAAAAGGTGCAGGCCTTCAAGTAACCATCTTGAACCTGTTCTCAGAACGGGAGTTCTAGCTATCAACATTCCAAACTGCAGAGAGGAGGCGTGGCTACCTCCAGAGACGGACAGGGAGCCCTGGTGGCCCCCAGTTGGCCAGAGCATGAAGGCACCTGTCTGTCAAGCCAGATGGGGGCAGGACAACAAATACAAAAGTGGGGCCAGGGAGCTCAGTTCAGCCCCAGCTGCTGAAGGGGAAACAGGGTGGACATCTCACCACAAAGCTCCGCCCCCCCCCTCAGGGTGGACCCCTGCTTTGGCACTGGGAAGACTGGCCAGGGCCTCCCAGGGCCACTACCTTGGAGGAGGGGCCAGATCCTAAGGGTGCTGAGAATACACTGGGACCACTGGCCTCGCGGGGCCCCGAGCCTTTCCCTGAGCTGCAGGGCCTCTGTGATCCAGGCCCGAAACCAACCTCATGTGACCTGGAAGAGCTGCCACCTGCCTGAGGAGAAGATAACACCCTTGCAAGTGCAACCTGGAGGAGCTGCCACTCATGGAGGACCAGGCAGAGTTGCTGGACCTAGCCCCACCAGACATCATGGAGGACTTCTCCACCTTGCCCCCCGGCGACTACCTGGAGAAGCCTACCAATGAGAACATGTAGGTACCACTGGAAGAGGGAGTAGGAAATAGCCCTGGAGAGCTACACCTCAGGCGCTCTGTCCAGAGCTCGACGTTGGGGGTCAGTGTGTTGCAGATGGAACCCCACTGACCCTCCGGCCGACTTGGCAACCCTGACTAGGGCCCTGGACTGGGACATAGTGGGCACAGGCAGGCCTGCGTTCCCCTTCTCCTCACCCTGCCTCCTGGGTGAGGCCACCAGCGGTTGCCTGACCACTGAAGCAGCCAACCCACCTCATCCCTGCGACTGCTCACTCTCCCAAGCCTAGAGACTCTTTGTTTGTCTGCACTGCCCAAGGGGCCAGAGATTTGCTGTTTGTTGCCCTACCTGAGGGCCAAGAACTCTTGTCTGCCCCACTTGAGGGGCCAAGGATTACTGATTTTGCCCTACCTCAGGACCAAAGGACTGCTGATTGTTTGCCTCAACAGAGGGGCCAAGGACTACCAGTTTGCCCTACCTGAGGGAAAAGGGGGGGGTCTGCCCCAGTGAGGAACAGGGGTGGCCACTTTCACAAATAAATTACAAAATACTAAGGAGACAGTTTCTTGACTAAACCCCTACATGGTACAAGGCCTAAAGTATCACTTTCAGAGATGGAACAGCCAAAAGCCTGGATTGAAATCTATTTGTAGCTACCACATCTGCAAGTGGCAGAATCCAAAGAGCACACAGGGGCTTTTGTTTGGGGCCCTGGTCTGCAGAAATCAGCCTTGCAAATGTTGAGGGCAAATCCTTGAGCATTTGGAAGAACAAACTTCACTCAGACCACCAAGATGCAAATGCAAATCCCAGAGTCTTGTTGAGGACATCACAGATAATCCATCCTGGAGATGACAGAGGGAGAAATGTTCCAGGCAACCTAAGTGACTCAAGTGCTGTGTTGAAGCTGTTAGCAGCAAAAGGGCAAATAGAATCTAGAATGTTCTGGACCTTTGTAAAAATGCAATGGAACTTTCAGACATTGAGAAATACATTTCCTCAAACTTCTTAGATTCTTGTCAGCCACGCCTCTACAGCTATATAACGGTCATGTCTGTTTATGAGAACAAAGATCAACTGATGGGAGATTTGGAAGAAAAATTCAACCCCCCCCCCCAACCACCACTCATTGACACTGCTCAAGTATGTATCAGAGAAAGATTAGAACAAAAAAAGGACCAAAACTTTAGGGATTTTGTATGATGTTAATAAGGTGCCAACAGGAAAAACACCCTTGAACAGTTCTATGCACCTTCACTGTATGGAGGACATATACAGAATGTTCCAACATCAGTGAAAATGACCTCTGTGTCAAAAGGGAAAACATCACATTTTGCCATTCAGTAAGCACTCTTCCCTCCAAGTTCTCCAGTCATGATGCAGAGCAGGACGCTGTTCCTAATGTATAGATAGCTTTGAGGAATCTGCTCAGGCTGGCAGTCAAAGCTGTGACTCGTGAACTAGGCCTTCAAAAGCTCAGGTTCATTAGAACACATCTACAATTGACGAGAGACTGGTATCATTTGCTATTTTATTGCTTTACAATGCCTCTAGCCACTCTTTGGATCTTCCTGATGTTGTGCTTCAGTTCACAAGGGCAAACGGCAACCTTTAAAGTTAAAGGACTAGGATTAACATTTTAAGGCTGTCATCGACAAACACTATTTAATATTGGTCCACCCAATGTTGCACATTTTAACTTCTTGATGCTAATACATTTCAAATATTCTTAAATTTTAAAAGGGTTATACAAGCTTAGAGGAAATTATTTTTATTTGCTTATATATGGCATGAATAAATATCAATTTACAGAGCCTAGCATTTATCCTCTTACATGACAGGGATGAATCATGCATGCAAATTGTACAACAAAATCATTGCATCTGTAGCCCATTGCATAACCAATAAGGTATTCAAAAGTTTTAAGAAAAAGGAGAGGATACCAAAAATGCCCCTAACCAGGGATGCCACCTGGTCTATGGCTAGCCCTGCTTTGGTGAGGTCTGTATTCAACATGAAAGGTTGCTCATAGCATCTAGTGTTTGCAGCCCTCAAACACTATCAACTGTCCATTCAAAATAAAGAAGAATCAAAAAATGTCCAGTACAGTAATACATACTAGAAAAGAAAAGCTACACCCCAAATGGAAATAAAGGCACAATCCTCTTTTCTTTCCTCCCCTGCCTCAACTGCATAGGTCCAAACATCTGAAGGGTTGGAAGGGGTGAGGAAAAGTCGTCCACAACCCTCACAACAACAATGCACAATTCAAATATAATGCAGATAGAAATAATGTGTCATCCATACAACAGAGCACTGAAATCCATTAAGACTCCTCACAATCTCCCCTGCACTCCACCTGCCCCCACACACACACACACACACACACACATACTGAAAAAGAGACATGCACAACCAGAGCAAACTGCAGGAACACATACATGGAAATTCTTAGAGAGGATGACTACTCAGCACTATCCTTTTTGCAAGGTTTCAGAAGCAAGCACCAGAGCCACTGCAACCCTTCCATCCTAGATGAATCAATATTGCCTCAAACCAATTCATGGCATTAGAGGCTGGCAAGAGATCTAACTTAGATCAGCATGGACATCTGTCTCACATCCATCTCTTCATGTAGTTCACTAGGTTCCACAGTTAGACCTTTCTGACAGAGTGCAAGGAAGCATTGGGATTGCAGCTGCCTCTCCACCACCTTTTCTCCAAAATTTTCCCAAGAAAGTAAGGTACAAAACTGGAATAATGTTAGTATCAAGCAATGGCATCTTCAGCATGTGTCTAACCACCTGTTTCAGAGAAAGTTCTACCTTCCCCAAAAGGAAACATTCACTGTAACAGAAAATCCAAAGCCTCACTACAGAATTAGACAACCATGAGATGCATATCCTCCACATCACTGAGAGAGAGCAAGCAAGGAGTAGAAATAAAAATAAGTGGTGCAGTTGCTACTTGCCATCATGACTACAGAACTGTAAATGTCTTCTTTAACCTAGATTTTGGTCTGCTTCCTGAAGACAAAGTCTTTTTAACATTTTCAGAGTGGACTTCTGGACCGATCAGCACAACGACTACTCTGAACAGCCTCATTAGTCAAGCTCTGACATGACAAGAGGAACAAATGATTAATTACCACCCACAAACAGTAGTGGCATAGCTGCTCAAAACAGCCACATGAAACAACAACAAATCCTTTAGGCTGCAATTCAACAGACTTGGAGCAAATATTCCACCACTCAATTTCTGACTCACACAGAGACTACTAGTCAGCCATTTAAAATCATAGTAAACTGAAAAGACAACCTTTCACAAAAGAAAGCTAAAACTAGGTGCCAGGCTGCTGTTGCTGGTAAATACAATTTGCATTCAAGCAGACTGCATTTTTTCTCCATTTTAAAAAGTTCAGTGACATTTTGCTTTATTAAAAATAAAGGTCTCCATTCAGCAACAGCTGCTACCATTAGCCTTGGAAGTCAAAAAATAACTGGTTTAGCCTTCAGAACACAGAAGTATCACAGGATGCAATAGCTAGCAAGGACCGTATAGTGCCACACCATGAACAGACATCAGTTCTGAACATGCAGAAATAATAGGTTTATCTTAGCTAATAGCACAGACTTTGGTGATAAGATCAAACCCTGCAGCAGTTTGCCTAGTGTGGAGGTTATCTAAGGAACATTTGTATGCGTGAATGAAAGCAAGCGTCTTGCTTTTTTGTTTTTGCTTAAAATAGCAAGCATGATTAAGAAGTTCCTTTGAATTCAATCAGGCTTCTTTATCCTGCAAATCCTCTTTTCCGCACAGTTAAAAAAGTAACTGTATGAAAAAAAGCTACTCACTGGCAGATATATAGGTGGCAGCACCAGGGGTGCTGCTACACACACTGCCTTCAAGTGGTTTACATCACAAACCAGGTTTATAGTTTGGTTCAATGGCTCTCAGCAACCCTATTATACAAATTCTTCCAGCACCACTGGGAAAACATCTTCCACAGACAGCAACAAGAAATGCGTGCACATCAGAGAAGAAGAATTAAGGACAATCTTCTTTTGAATATTTGGCTATACATACCTGCATAATAAAAGTTTTGTACAGCTTCTTTTGCACACTGACTTTCAAAGACTTGCTCCCTGAAGGAATTACCTTTTAGAGTATTTGTGGATCTGAGTGCTCACTTGGATTCAGAAATGTGTTTTTGATCATCAAGATGTTCAAGTCTAACTATTATACTTTTTATTCCAAAAAGTTGCCTTGAAATCAGAAAATATTATGCAGCCTTTTAGTTATAAAGACAGGAGTAAGACACTGAAAATACAGCTGAAAAACAGCTTTTGCATTTTATTAATTGCTATAGCCCTTGGCATTATTATTTTAAGGATAAAAGACATTTTATATAAAATTCCATCCAGCCCAATATTAGCTAAAGACGGATCTTCATACTAAAAACTGCAGTTCTTATGACTTCAAACTCATCAGGAAAGTCTGAAAAATGCTATGATCTGTGGGGGAGGAAGTCCACCAGTTCAACAACAGGATCCAAGGCTCTGCACAGTATGGTGCAGTTCAATTAACTCACCATAAAGAGTAAATTGGAAGGAAGTATATTACATATAAAAAACACAACACAACAAAATCTATTATTCTCATGTAAGTTTAGCCACTTTTTGAAGAGCATTTGGCATTTAATGCAATAGCAATACGATATATACTGCCTGTCATTTTCAACAGCTTGTATAGTGATTTCTAACAAGCAAAAACATTTCCTCATTGTAGGAAATAAAAGTGTTTTAGATCAATTAATTTCAATTCTACACTTTTCCAGAAATTTTTCTGAAGATGGTAAAAACAAGTCATCAGTGAAGAAGCGTGCACTCACATTGATTTGGAGGAAGTGAATGGATAATAGAAATTTTGCCTGCTAATCTATCTGCATCTTCTGTAAATCAGTTCAGACTAGACTAGTTTCCACTGTTTTGTTTGCTCAAAATGAAGGGTGAATTGTAACCTATCAGTACATAGAACTTCATGAAGCACTCTGACAGCTAAGGAAAATAGAGTTCTAGAAAGAAGCAGAGTACTCTACTTCTCAAACAGTTCAGATAACTAACTCTTTGAACTTAATAAACAAGATCAAAAAGATTTCTTTTTAGACCCTAGAACAGCAGTTTTCAAACACTTTTCCTCAGTACCAAGTTGGGGGGGGGGTCATTTCTGCCCACATCCCAGCAATTACATCTTTGAGCAATGCATTCCAGTCTTCCAGTGACAGAGAAGGTCACAAGCCTACTACCTGAGGGTCTGCAACCCAGCAGTGGGTACCAATCCGTGTTTTGGAAACCACTCCTCTAGAACTTCAGGTATATCACGTACACAGTCATAATACTTCCAGGGCAAGTCATTCTGAATAGACATGCTGCATTTTCATCAAATTTGATAGATTACCAGATGCCTGTGTGTTTTAAGCAAGGTACTCAATGCTAACTTAAGCTCACGACCTATTCTTTCATTTTGCTAATTAAAGCTAAAAAGTGGCATGGCAACATTTTATTTTTCAAGTTAAAGTAAAGAAAACAGCATAGGGCAACATTTCAAATGAAAAGTCTGATTTTCAGCACAAAGATAATTTTTCTAGCCAAGTTTATAAACACATATGAAAGGCAGATAAAAGTGAAGGGGACCCCAATAGCATATCTGCATTAATGGGACTGGTGATGTTCATTGAGTACCTTTATTGCTAATCCATAAACTATGTTGCACAGAAATGCATTTAAGTTTTAACTAGAACTTTGCAAACCAACTTGGGAGTTAGCAAACTAATGAAAATTAAGAGTTTATGAAAAGTTGAGGACTGAACACCTCTGATATTTAATGACTAAAATGTCTCCTTTGCCTCCCCTCCTTCCCCCTAAAAAACTGTATATTGGAATAAGGTACCAGAGCCATCAGAAAGACTAGTTCTGGTAGCTTCTGATCAAAGAGGTAACATGAAATTTTGAGGAAATTAAAGCTATATAATAGAATATGAAAACAATTTTAACAAATTGTATTAAAAATATTCTGTTAACCCAAGATCAAAAACATTTTTGTTCCTCTGAAGCCAACATCTAGGAAACTCCCACACAAATGTATGGTTTAAGTACCAAACCGGTGCTTTTAAAATAGCCAAGAAAGATTCAATCTTTTAATTTTAATGTAAGCCTGAACATAAAACTAAATATTGAAGAGCCTGTTACTGTGCTTATCAACTGGTTGAGCTTTACCAGCACTCAACCAAAAAAGGCAATTTAAAAAAAAAAAAAACAAAAAAAAACTGTTACAGAAAAAAATAGTCAAAATGATACATCTTCCAAATAGTTGAATTGAGGCATATGTTAACCAATACACTTGTGTTAAAATGACACAAAAAAGAAGCCATAGAAGGTTACATTCCCCACTATCACTGCAGATAGCAAATACAAGTGTCAAGTTGCCCCTCCTTGTGAACTTCTGTTTAACACTAAGGTTAGTGGAGTAATTTGGTTCCCCCCACCTTAGATTATTTGGAGAACTTCCTATACTCTTCAGGCATCACCCATAAGAATGTGGAAACCTTGATATACTAAATTATGTTCCAGTTTATTAACATACTATCACAATGAGCAAACTTGAATACTCAACATTTTAATTGTTTTTCACATATATAAAAAGCTCCAAAGACAAAATTAGAAACTTGATAAAGTTTATCGGAGGACAGGAAAAATGTTAGGATACGTATGAGGGCAGAAAAATTCACAAAAAAAAAAAAAAGTATGGAGAGAGTAAAATGTACCTAAACCCAAATCTTGAAAATACACAAAATTATTCTTGGTGGAGGAAGCAGATAATGGATTAAACACAAATGGTATCAAATATAAAAAGAAGGCATAATCTACCTGATTATGGAAGAGCCCACACATAAGCTAAAACCTACTTCTGGAAGAAGAAAGCAGCAATACAATACTATCATTAATATTCCACCTATATTAATACTCTACATTTTCACATGATCACTTCCTATTTTGCTCCTAAATTAAACCACCACACTAGAATTAACAGAAAAGTGGGAGAAACAGTGTGCATCTTCTACATTTTGAAGTCTTCCACAATATTTGTGGGAACGTGGATTGTTTTTTGCAAGTCAGAATACTGAGTTTCAAAACATTTTTGTTAAAGCTTCTGTTTTTAGAGAAACTGCAAAAGAACATTTAGTACTCCTTCTGCTGGCTGCTTAGCAGCATCTAGATACTGTTCCAAAAGCTGTGATTGTCATATTACAGGGCAGGCAAGAGCACAGAGGGGTATGTGTAGTTAGAGAGAATATTTTATCATTGAAAAAGCTGAAGATGACAGTCAACCAACAACATAATCCTCTAAATAACTTCCAGCACAGTGCTGCTTATAACACAAACTAAGTTAACAGATAACCATTTCCTACCCATTCAGAGATGTGTGACCATTGCACTGCCTTCACCACTAAGTCACAAATTCAAACTCAGTTAGGTAGTTGAAGAGTTTACCACCACCTTTGTAGAAGGAATTGATATTTTTGTTATAGAATCTAATCAGTGGGTACCTATATCACAAGACCATAAAAACCAGCACTCTCATTGGCTTTCCATGGAGGAAGTCTAAGTGTTCAGCTGGCAGAGCAATTTAGCTACTGTATGAAGGGGTCCTGCCAAGTGAAGATCGTATACGTTAAAAATCAATCCCAGATTTGATAAGGGGATTGTGGACATAGTCCATCTTTCTTTTGATGACAGACCATACAGTTCTTACTTTGTATGAGTAACACCCATTCAGAGTATTACCATGTTTATTAGTGTACTATCACAATGAGCAAACTTGAATACTCAACATCTTCTCTGTTGTAGCTTTCTTCTTCTATTGTAGCTTTCACCTGTTCTTTTATGAGAGAGAGAAAGTTTAAAGGAGTCCTTCTGGAAGAAATAGGATTCTTGTAAATTTCATTTCCAAGGGAGATACAGTAAATGTTACTTGAAAGAAGGGGTGTTGCATATTTCATTCTCTCAGCTCACTGCTGCTACTTTCTACTAAACGTACATGGGAACAGAAGCTCATCATTTTATTAAACTATTACAGCCTACGCCAGCAAAATTTATGTTGCTCAGACATATGAGCGTCTCATCCCCAAGAAACACCAGTTACACTGACATAAGCACTTGGGTGCACTGCACTGACTCCTGCTGACATAGGTTCTGCAGTTTATGGACGTGGGGGTTTTATGCCAGTGGGAGAGCTCCTTCCCGTTGGTATAGAAGGAGCATCTTCACCAGACCCGTGGCAGCAGCTCAGTGGTATCAGTACAGATGTGCCACTGTAGCTCTACCCATAGATACACCCTATGTCAGTAATAGGACATTGAAGGTCTGACTTAGTTAAAACAAAAACAATATATAAATTAAAGTTCCAATGTCCAACCTTGACTAACAGATTGCCTTCACTGCAAAATTAACAAGTCAGAATTCAAGCACTGCCCCTAACTTCAGTTTCTTCCCCATGCAAAAACCTCTAATTCAAGCGCACTGGTGAGTTTAACTCAAGCAGGCTGGCACAAGAAGTGGAACAGGCTAAAACTGCAGTGATCATGTTTATTCTGCAGTTCAGACACAGGCTAATAGCACTTGAGTGCTGGTAGGCCTTAAGTAACTCCCTGCAACTCCCCCTCTGCCCTGAAAAGATAGGCAAGTTCTTCCACAATTTGCTGGGAAAAAATTCAGAAAATGGTTTGGGTTACTGTTAGAGCTAGGCAAATAATAGATATTCTCTTTGCTGTCAATTCTGGATTGGGTGGGGCAGGGGGCGTTGCAGAGGAAATCATTTAGGCTCAAACTAAACATCTAATTTAGATTTTGACCATTTTAAGATGTTCAAGTTATTTCAGTAAAAAATGAAAATCCTAAAACAAAAATTCATTTCCTATTAAAATAAAAAAAGTTTTTAATTCTGAAAGTGTCAAAACAACATGTTTAGATGCTTTTAAGTTGCAGGCTTTCTTGTGTAGCTTTTTAAAACACAAAAACAAGACATAGAACAGTTCTGCAATTTGCAAAATGATTCAGTGTCAACAAATATACATTTTAGGCATAAAAATGATATGTCAAAAAGAATTTCACTCACTCCTGCTTTCCATGAGGTTTACCCTTAGAAATCTTAGCACCACACAGAAGGAAACATAGCACCAGTATGGACATAAATAGGACTCCTTGTCTGTTTTGCTGAAATAGACTAACACAGCTACCCCTCTGGAATTTGTTAGCATGAACATAGCAACTCAGGGTCATTTTCAAAGACTGTGGCCAACCTCAGTCAAGCCTGGCTAAGGCAAGACAATTAAATTAACTGGGCAATGAAGATATATCCTAAGATGATAGAAATATTTTTTTTAAAAAAGAGTAGTTAAAATATAACACGGTAAAGAGAGACAGACAGGAAGATTACGTGAAGCTAGTATTCCTGGGTCTACTTACCCCTCAAAAACCCTAATTTACACACTACAAAATGCTAACAAAACAGATATTGACTTATACTGAAGATTTGTTTACTTGAGACAAAAACATTGACCGAGATGAAGCAAAAGTAGATATGCGCTCAGAACAAAATCTTGATTCTCAAGGAAGCATGTCTTAGAATTTTTATAATTGTGTGTGCGACAGACTTTTTTCTTCAAAAAATAACTGGAATTCTCTCTGTTATAAATGACTATCATGCTTAGGAAATTTGTTGATAACTGATATTTTAATAAAGTGCATTTATCTCTGTTTTACAGGGAATTTAGATATCCAAAAAAGTTCTTTTTAATCTCAGGTAAGCCAAATCAGGATGCAGAGCAACAGATTTGACCATTTTAAATTGCACTAGAACAGTGGTTTTCAAACTTTTTTCCTTAGGACCCAGTTAAAAAAAAAAAAAAAAAACCATTTATCCCCATGATCCAACAATCATATTTTTGAGCAAAGCATTCCTGTCTTTGATGGCAGCAGGGGCTCCATGACCCAGTACGTGATAGACTGAGACCAAGTACTGGTCCCAACCCATAGTTTGAAAACTACTGCACTAGAATTCACAGTAGTTGACCTTTAAGCTCAACAATAAAAAGTTGTCTTATTACATGATCCTTCAGCTGACAAATAAAAATTCATGGCTTATTAAACAGTCATTGGCAACACACCTTTATGGTCAAATCGTGTATCATTGAGTCTACTAACCAACTAGCTCAAGTTTGTTAACCATAATGTAGCAGGTTACAGCAAGTGAAGTGCCTCCAAGATTTTCAGCTCTTTATCTGAGGAGTCATACTGAAGTAGAACAGCTCTTAATTTACTGCAGAATGTGTGTACTGATCACAAAAACTACAAAACAAAATTTTAACCATTAGCTGAACTCTTGAGACCATTATCAATTTGATTAATATTATAAGCAGTAACAGTGGAAGTATTTATATAATATACATAAAAAATCCTGTCCCCACACCCTTGGTTTTATCAAAGCTGGAATTCCATGAAATTAATGTGGCAAGATAAGAAATAAATGCAAAGTTCAAGTTTGTTTATAATCAGTAGAACCCCCAAAATGGAATTAAAACCTTACATACACTTAAGGAGGATTGACGAGTTCCAAAGGGGTAGCCATGTTAGTCTGGTTCAGTAAAACAAGCAGGGAGACCTGTGTCATTTTTAAAGACTAACAAATGCATTTATGGCATGAACTTTCATGGCAGAAAAATACCACTTTGGAATAATAGTGAGAACGCTTCTAAGTATGTGATGAAGTGGTATTTTCTCCTATGAAGACCCATGAGGTAAATAAACTGGTTAGTCTTTAAAAGTGCCATAGGACGTGTTTTTTTATTTTGTTTTTAGGACTATTGTAGTTACAGCACTACATTATTTAAAAATATATATATATATATATATATATATATATATATATATATATATATATATAAAGGAAGCCTTCTGTAAGTCAGTCTTATTCACTTTTCTTTCCGAAGCCTCTCAAATAACGATGCAACGAAGATATATGTCCCTCCTATTCCTGCATCTATTTTCTTTCACTACAATCCCATCATTATATACTTCTGGCACTTTTCTCATCCCAATTTTCCAACTTGACAGTATATATTTTAAGCCACTTACACACCAATAATACGTGAGAAGCACTGTTAGTGTTGACAACTTCCAAAGGGGTTGCCATGTTAGTCTAATTCAGCAAAACTAACAAGGAGTCCTATGGCACTTAAAAGACTAACAAATACATTTATTGCATGAGTTTTCATGGGAGAAAATCCTACTTGGCTAGATGCTTTGAAGTGTTATCAGTGTTCTTCTGAACTCTAACTTCAGTACAGAGAAAATGATCTGGACATTCCAAATAAGTTTGGTTTTCGAAGACATTTAATGTCTTTTTTTTATTTTACAAAAAACAATCTATTAGAAATTCACATGTTCTACATATTCTACTGCAGAATCCAGGGAGTGTTACAGGGTTCCAGTCCGTGTGGATTTTTTTTTTTTTAAACACTAATATTAAACATGTGCATCTGTGTTGTTATTTTTTAAAAGTTTGTGGACAATAATGAAAGTCCTAATCCATATCTATGTTAAACTGAACAAACCAACACAACTACAGACCCACTAGGATTATTAGTGAATTCTATATACTTTACTGTACAATTAAATAACCCAAAATACAACAGTAATGACTTCTCGGAATCTCCTTTTTTCTTGTTTCTACAGACAGTACAACCTCCAATAACATTTAGCTAAATAAACTGAAGTTTCCCTATTTAAATAATGTTGCATTAAAGTCTGAGAAGCAAGGAGTCCTGTGGCACTCAGTCTACATACAGATTTATTTATCACATGAGCTTCTTGGGAGGAAAAAAAATCGCACTTCAGACACTTTGGGATTCTCCTCCCAAGAAAGCTGATGCGATAAATAAACCTGTTAGTTAATCTTTAAGTGCCACAGGACTCCTTGCTTCTTTTGCTGAACTAGATGAACATGGCTGCCCCTTTGAAACTATTAAAGTCTAAGATTATCAATGACATGTGCCAGAAACCAACTATTCAAAGAAGTGCATAGGAATTGAACTGTGCCACTCATGGTAAACTAGAAAAGGTGAACACCAAAACCTCAGCCACCAAACAAGAGATTTAAATCTAAATCTTCTCATAAACATTTGATCCTCTGTACTGTTTACTTTTGATTTCTTCCTTTATGTCAATTTATCATAGTTTCTAATCACCAAATTAAAGGTGACCAGAATTTTTAAATAAACTGGACTTGTGCCATCTTTTGTTTTTCTTAAAGATAAATAAAGAGGGCTTGAAAAGTTTTACATGTGTGGGAAGGAATTCTGTTCTGTTTTACCTTAGAAATGCCAAACCTGATTTGCCCACAATTGGCTGCAAAATCCACTGGATGTTTCAGAGAGATATAGCATCAGTTCTCTTGCTTTAATTTAAGGATGTAGATGTGATGAATCTTTAACAACAAGTTTTCTTTTCTTGAAATATTACTTAACTATATAAAGTGTTGTTATAGCTGTGTCAGTCCCAGGGTGCATGAGAGACAGTTCTTGGTAAGCTTGAAAGCTTGGCACTCTCACAAATGGAAGCTGGTCCAATAAAAGACCTTCATCTGCCTTGTCTCATTTGATTAACTAGTTAGGTATTAACAACAACAACAACAAAAATCACAATCTGGCTAAAAATTCCTTTCATAAAGCTCAGTTCATTAATTCCCCTACTATAGGAAGACTTCTAGAGTAGGCAGAACCAGAAGTTTTTTTCGCTGATTATTTCTTTTGGGGCCTTTACAGACGAAAGAGAGCAAGCCAAATTTTGCAGATCACCTTGAAGCTTTCCTGCTGTTCAGATGGTTCAGCACTTTAATCCATACCTCACCATCACAAGAAGCAAGCTGAATTCACAGTTCTTTAAGGAAAAGTTTTTCTTCTAAAACCCTGAGTATTAATAAAAAGTTCCGTTTGAAACACACTGGTGACCCACAGCCTAAATAATATTTGCTAATATCCATTACATTATTACAGCTATTTTTAATCCCCCATGCACACAGTCCCTGTATGGATAGAAAGAACAGAAAAATAGTCCTGTTTTTTATATGGTATCTCGCTAAGGAATCCTGAAGCATGTTACAGGAGAGGCAAAGCACTACAGGTGCTTATGTTGGCAAACATGGAAGTCCCTGCAACCTCTGCCACAGTTAACACAGATTTCTACCTCAATCAATTTAGCACTTCAGTAACAATCACATATTAATCTTCAAAACACTCTTGTGACGTGATAAATATTATAATCCCAGTTTCACACAGGAGGAAAGACAAAGGCGGACAAGTCAGATGATTTGTCCAAAGTCACAGAGTGAGTCAGCCACAGAGAAGTAATCAAGTCTTGTGGGTTTCTGATTGCCCTTACGAACTCAGCTCTCACTCCCTCTCTAAACAGCCACTCCTGCCAGTCCCTTACTCATGGCAGAAAGCTCAACAAAGTAACACATCATTCATGAGGATAAGCATTTGCAAAATCATGTCTGTGGATAGATACTCTTGGTCAGCACCATACAGGAATTATTCAGTGGCCAGGTCTAACTATTTTTAGTCTCAACCAGACATGAGTGAAAGACACCTCAACTGATATTCCTCTAAGGAGCAAAAGAAGCAAGGAGTCCAGTGGCACTTAAAGACAAACAAACTTTGTCTTAAGTGCCACAGGAATCCTTGCTTCTTTTACTGAACTAGACTAACACAGCTAGCTACACCTTTGATGCTCTAAGGAGAGCAATCAAAGAGCTGGCTCTTAAAAACTAACAAATTTATTTATTGCATGAGCTTGCCTGGGACAAAAATCCCACTTCACAAAGACAAGTCCCAGAGGGGTAGCTCTGGCAGTCTAGTTCACCACAACAAGAAAGGAGTCCTGTGGCACTTTTAAAGACTAACAAATATATTCATCACATAAGCTTTCATGGGAGAAAAATCCCACTTCAAAGTCTTACTGTACTATATAGACTTTACTGTTGGTAAATAAGAGGCATTTGTGGCACAACATACAAGCTAAACTGCAAGAAACTTACAAAATACTTAAGCCAGTGGTCTCAAACTCAAATCACTATGAGGGCTGCATGAAGACTAGTAGAGGGCTGCATAAGGACTAGTGCCTTAGCCCGAGGGCCACACCACAGAAACCTTTTCATACACTATATGGCAAATATTGGTAACAACAGCGTTGTTGAGGGCTGCACGTGGCCTATGGGCCATGCGTTTGAGACCCCTGGCTTAAACTAAGCCAGGGTAACTAAATGGAACTCATTTTTAGCTTATCAGTATCACCTGTTCCTGAAACTACTGGATGTGTTAGTCACAGCACTAGTCCACCCAGCTCCCTTGGTACTGCTGACTTCTAGTGAGCACTTATTTACCATAGTAACTAACCAAACCCAACTTCCATTTAAACGCCCAAAAGGTCTGTTCTTCAGATGGCTGCGCCACCTCTCCTGCTTGATCTGCAGATGCAGCATCCCCAACATCCCTACCTATTAGTTCAACTGTAAATTCCCCTCCAAGTGGCTGACCAAGTGGGATGTCTCCCACCAAAACTCATACCATAAATAAATGTTGGTCTTTAAAAATGCCACCAGACTCCTTTTTCATTACAAAATGTGCACCTTCCAAGTAAACTGCCTCCTCCTGGGGCAAATAATTGTCTATGGAGCCAAAGATGCACAGCGCAGGTCCAGAGGCCCCCTGGCCAGCCTGAAGGCACAGTGCCCTAAGCGAGCTCGCTGTGACGGTCCAAAGTTTCATCAGATGCTTCAAAGAGGGGAAACTTACAGAATGGGACAAAAATAAATACAGGGGAGTGTAGACATGGGATCAGGTCATACTGCAACAGCAAATCAGAGCATTTGTTAGGCTCCAAACCCCAGGAAACAGCACCCAGAGGAGGGTGAAGTCAAACTCCCCCTTGTAATGGGAAAGGAAGTCACGAAGTGGGATTTTCTCCCACCCAAGCTCATACAATTAATAAATCTGTTGGTCTTCGTGTGCCACAGGACTCCTTGCCATTTTTTTTTCCTTTTGCTGTGAGGGGCGTGTGGTTCGGAGGCCTGTTCCCCCCCCTTACCTTCTCTTTGGTTTTGAGGTACCGCTGAAGAGCCTGCTGGGTCAAGTCTCGGACACGGAGCCGCCCGTCCTTGCAGGGCACCACAATCCCCGTCTTCCCGAAGGAAACGGTCACTTTCATCTCCGCCGAGCAGCAGGCCGGCAGGGCATGGGGAGCAGGAAGTCTGGGCCGGGGCCGGGGCCGGGGCCGGGCCGGCCGGCAGCGGCAGGTGCCTGTGGGGGGCGAGGCCCCCGGCCTCACGGGAGGGGACGGGGCGGGAGGCGCAGGAGCTAACGGGCCCCTCCCCCGGCCGCGCGCGGAGTCTCCTCAGCGGTGGCTGTCGAGGGCAGCCCGGGCCGGGCCGTGGGGCTCAGCGGCCGCGGCTCCTCCTCGCGCCCAGGACGGGGGCCGCAGCAACGCCCGGCCCGGCTCCTCCCGCGCGCCACAACCGCCGCCGCCGCCGCCGCTCCCCGGGCCGTGAGGGGGAAATTGGCGTCCCCGGCGCCGGGCCGGGCCTCGCCTCAGCGGCTCTTAAAGGGGCCGCAGCGCCCCGCTCCGCCGCCTGCAAGGCCTGCTGCAGCCCCGCCGGCCCAGCACGGCGGGTGGCCGCTCCCCCCGGCACAGGTCAGGTCACACCTCAAGGCTGGCCGTCACGCGCGGGCCTGCCCCGGGCACGGGGCACACGGAGGTAGGGTCACCTGGTGCCAAGGCGTGGAAAGGAGGCCAGGGAAGTACGAGAAGGAGGAAACGTGGGGAAAATGTAGCATTAATGTAACATTCGTCTGGTTTTAGGGGGCCCTGGAACGCTTCCCCCTAAAAATAAGACTGTTAATACTTTAATCCCCTGTAAGTAAACAGCCAGCCAAAATCAGGTATTTGTAAAATGCCTGCTGGATGGAGGACGTGAAGGTAGAAAGGAGGACGTGTCCTCCTGATGTCTGGTAACCCTAGCCAGAGGTACACCCCACAGCTAGACAAGCTCGCGCAGCACAGCTCTCACAAGGCCGCGCCCCATGGCTACACTGCACACAGTACAGATCACACAAGGCCGCACCC